>CM046370.1:17928118-18460559 GCA_025413025.1 Ficus hispida
CACGTGAAAAGAGAGAGAGAGATTGGGGATAGTATAAGGCTTTTTGTTTTATGTTTATGTTTTTTTTTTTCTTTGTTAGTTTTCTCGTGCTCTTTAGTATTTGACTGGTCAAAAATATCCCTTAAAAAAATGTATATAAACACCCCTTTTTATATCAAATAAATGGACTCTGTTTTCAAAAATAAAAAACATTTTATCTTTTATTAAATTTTTAAAAAACGGCAAGAAAATTTTCGTTTTTGTTATGGTATGCGTTCTTTCTCTTTTTTTGCTAAACCTCATTGCACATTATCTATAATTTGATAACAATCGTGATTATATGCATAAGTTAGTAGTAATTTTACATTTAATTTTATCAAAACGTAAAGAATTTAGAATCCCTCACATCTAATTAAAAAAAATGATAATAATCTATCGGAGAGAGGATCCCCAAAAAATAAAGAAAAAACAAATTGTATGAAGGCTTAATTTTTTACAAATTTGGAAAACAAATTTCTTGTAGTTCCAAAAATTCTTTTTCTCAAATATGTTCTTTTTAAATCGTTGGATTCTCTTTACTGTAAGAGAAATAGCTACAAATAAAGATTTAAAAAAAAAAAGAATTACCATTTCAAAAAAAAAAAAAACAAACAAAACAAAACAAAACAACGACACGTGCCCAATCTACTAGTCATTACCAAACCTTATGAGGAGTTCAATATAACCACCTCCTAGTATTTTTTATTTTTTTAATCATTCCAAGAATTTGAGCATGTGGGTGGCTAGTGTTGTTTTCTTTTCTTCTTTTAAAGATTCCTAATTCCTAATGAGTCCTAAACATATATGACTTGATAACACCTTCTGCTTCTTATGTCTTCGCTTATCTATTTACATGATATATACCTTCCGCATATATCTTGACCATCATATTTTATTTGATTAAATTTTTCGCCACCCCAAGCTTGTGGTGTTTAGAGCCTACAAAAATCTCTTCACACATTGAATACTAAAATCAGCTCAAGCTTATATATATATATATATATAGAGAGAGAGAGAGAGAGAGAGAGAGAGAGAGAGAGATAAATAAAATTTGAGACCATCTCTTTCCAACTTCGAGCTTTGTATTCAAAACATTCTTTGTCTTAGTTTTCGATCAAGGATAAATCATCAACGTCACTACTACAAAATGAGAATAAATGATGTAATTTAGACGACGTTTCTTAAAAATTGTCGACTAAAGGACGTCCAAAAAATCGATGTAGATTTGATTTATGAAAATCGTCAGAGAAAAACATGTTTTCATGATGGTTTTCGGACTCAGATTTCTACTACGATTATTTTGAAAATTATCATGATATCATTTAAAAAAGAAATTTAAAATTAAAGTCACCCTCGCGAAACTATTTCTGCCTCCCTCTAAGCCGTCGCTAACCAACCTCTCTCTCTCGCCCATTGCCAACTCACTTTGCTCTCTAGCCGTCGTCCCTCCATCACTATGGCCCCGCCGTCCTGCCCCTTCATCGCCGTTGCCGTTGCCCACCCTCCCTCTCCCTCTTTCTCTTTTTCTTTCCTTTGCCGTGAACTCACTCTCTCCTTCTCTCTCTCCCTCAATTTCTCCTCATGCCACCACCACTCTTGCCACTACTACATCTAACCCTCATCGCCGCCACCACCCCCTCGCCACCGCACCGCATCTTGTGGATAAGCTATATATCATTCTCTCGCCGCCCCCCCCCCCCCCCCCCTCCCCCCCGCCTCTTTTTATTTTTATTTTTATTTTTATTTTTATCGGTTTTGGATGTTAACATTTATAATCTCAAATTAAAGTTATCTAGATGTGTATAAAAATTTTAGGATTTTAAGTATAGGATGAAAAGGATTTGTGGTTAATGAAATCTGTCTAATTGATTTGTGATATGAATGTGATTAGGTTTAATTTTCAATTTCACTTTGCCTACCTTACTCAATTTCTTTCCTTCAAATATAGCCTTATGTTTGGCTATAAATATTTCCATGAGTGTTTGGTAAATCTTTGGCCGCATGGTCTGAGAGCAAGATTTCAAGAGACTTGAATTTTGCTTACAAATTTGGATTATTTACATAGATATCTAAATTCAAGATATTGTTTTGAAATAAGTTTATTTTTCCTTTTATTTACATAAATGTTTGAAAGTGTAAATATAAAGATAATGTTACCCTTCTTAAAGAATTAAGAATTATCATATAAAGAATTAAAAAAAAAAAGGAAAGAAAACAAAGCATGGAATTACGTTTACAAGTAGAGGTGATTTGTATAAATTGAAGACTGAATATTAAAAAAAAAGGAAAGTTTCTAATTTTTTTTATTGTTGTGAAAAATATGTGAATATTCATAATGATCCAAAAATGGGAATGTTTTCTTAAAATTGGGTTTCACATTAATAAGAAAAATCTAAATAAAGAAAAACGAATATCCAAAAGAAAGTCTAATTAAACATTTGTCTTCTACAAACTTATGGTAAATTCCCTCCAGCTTCCTTGAAACCAATTCCAATTCTCATACTCAGAAACCCTAAATCAAAATTTTCTGTCTAAAAATGACAATGAAAATAGTTATGAAGAAATGGTCTACTGCTAAGGATAAGAAAGGTAATATCCCTACCAATCTACTGAAAGAGCTGTACCAAGTAATGAAAAAGGCCATGTGAGATATGTGAAGGTTCGAAAGTGGTTTTGGACGATGAAGTCGATGTAGGACTCTAACGGTCAACTATTTGTAATGTGAGTTTTTTTTTTGTGGTTTTATTTTGAAAATCATCTTTATAATTAAGAAATTTTGTCTTTTAAATTAAAGAATCCATCTTTAATATAATGAATCATTCTTTTTCATAAAGTTAGGTTTGATTTCATGTCAACTAGTTTATATAAATAATAGAGTTTTTTTGGTAAAGAATTCAATATCATTTGGTGTGTTACTCATCAATTTGTTTAGTTGAGGCATATAAAATATCCATTTGATTTGTAGTGGTGTTCATAAATAAGTATTTTTAATTTATTTTATTATTATTTTTATAATGAATTAGGTTTTATTATAAAGATACTTTTCATTTTATTTTTACTAGTCTATATAAAAAGTAGTCTTTTTTCGTAAAGAATTCAAGATCATTTTTATTATTCTTAAATTTATTTGGTTTAGACATAAACAATAACCATCCGATTTTGATTTTATAATGGATTGCATAAAAAAAAATTGGTTTTTTTAATAAAGAATTCATTGGATTTTTCAAAATCGATTTAAAATTAAACAAGGAAAAAATAATTTGGGTTTATTAAAGGTAATTCTCATTTGTGAGCAAAAAAAAAAAAATCATCTTTAAAGTCAAAAAAACAAAAAAGGAAAATATGATAATCTGTATAAATTAAATGAAATAAAATCAATTATAGTAAAACGATACAATAGATACTACGTATATATATTTCATAAGAAATAGATTTATGTATAATATTATTTACATCCAGCCATATTTTAAAACAGAATCAATGGATGTTTTCTGTAATTATTTCTACAAATTTCTATTTAATTGATGCCACTCAAAAATTTGGGTTAGAAGTACTTGTTTTGGGCTCAGGGTTTGAAATTTGCTTAAGGCCCAAAGGCTTGCAGCCCTCATCTTCTTTGTCTTCTTTGCTTAGTTTTTGTCTCCCTACTGCCGCCACCAGCGTAGAAACCAAGTCCCTTGGCTCTAACCTCTCCAATTTCCTTCTAGTGGATTACTAAAATAACCTATTCAATTTGTAAATAATTTTCTAAAAATTTTAATTAGTAAAATAACTTTTTTCTTTAAAATAATATAAAAATACATATATTTAGATTTAACAACTCAGTAGATTTATTTTAATGAACTTAAATTAATATATAAAAAAACAAAACAAAACAAAATCTGAGTCCGGGAATAGAGCTTTCGTGCGTGTGAAAGAAACCCAAAGAACCACCTCAATCCTTCAACAGTTACTCCATTTTCCGGCAACTGTGACGTACCCAAAGATCGAGGTCTACAATAATTGAACTCTCAGTGTTCTACGATCAAGGGCTTTGAAGAAGGTTAAAAAAAAAAAGAGAAAAGAAAAAAGAAAAGGAGAAATCAGATTTTGGGAAAACACTCATAAGGTTAATAATAGCTTTATAAGGATGTTGTTTATAAGGTAGTTTTGGAGGATTACATATAAATATATACGTTTATTTAGTCTAAAAATTAAAAAAAAAGAAAAAAATTAAACGAATTTGCGGCTTGCCATTATTGTGGACGAATCTTGAAGATAACTCAGATAGAATAACTGTCAGTTCCGAACGACCGTGTGAAAAAAGATGATTGTTCCAAAGTTATTTGCATTTTTTAATAAATTTATTGCCAAATATCTCGTTCCCTTGAAATTTATAAGAGTACTTAGCACCAACAAAACTTTTGTGGAAAATAAAAATAGACTTTTAAATGTTGGTTGAAAGGTTAAAGATGACTTGGATAGAATTAGTGTGAAATAATAACGATTGTTCTTAAATCACCATCCAGAAGGCATTTTTCGATGTGAACTTGACTGTTTGAATGCTAATTAGAGCAAAATTTAATGATTTAAAATTATATAAATTTTGATCCGGACCAATTTTGGTTGACGGAGAAGGCTATAGCCTTTGAAAACGGAGTAAATATTGAGAATACCTTAAATCATAATCCGGAAGGCTTGCATGATTCTTGTTTTAATATATGTATATATATATATTTGTGTAGATTGATGTAAAATTTGTAGCTTTATTATTTATATTGTTAGTTAATTGATACATCTTAAAATTCATGATAGATACGTTCTCGTATAGTATATTGAAAAAAATATGGATGGTAGCTTTTGGTTGTAGTTTGGAATTGATATGAACAAGGCTTTGTGGTTGATAGGAGTGAAGGTTTTGGAATTGGAAGCGACAATATACGAAAAAACAAGTATTGAATAAAGTGAGTCTGTAATTGAGATAACACATAAACCTGTTGGTGACACTGCTAGCTCAGCTCTTATGTCCAATAATTTAGATGTTATAGATCTTATGTTTTTGTACAAAGAAAAACAGTGAATGACTCTACTTGTTATACTCAAAGAAAAATGTGATGATAATTTAAGCAATGATGACAATGATACGCTAGGCTTTCATGAGGACTATTTTGAGTGTTGGATTAGTAAAGAAATCCCATTTATTGCAAGGTTTATGTTCTAACTGAATTATTTGATAATTATGAGTATCTGTTGCAGATTTGTACAACTGGCACAACAATCAATAAAAGGATCATTGGTTTCAATCCAATTCTAATCACTAGTTCCAATAACACCTAAGGAGATAGTACACGAGGAAGTACCTAATGAAGATGATGGTATAGATAAGGTAGGTAATGATATACCGGAAAGAGATAATGATGTGCCTAAAGGATATATGAAGGTGTACCTGAATAAGGTGATGGTGTACTAGAGGGAGGTGATGATCTACATGAGAGAGTTTATGATAGTTATTATCGATATTCTGAATTTGAAGAGGCAATATTTGATTCACTGATAAGTTCTATGATTCCTTTTATAGGTGAATATGAGAGACTAATAATTGATTTTTTTTTAATTTAAAGTGAAAAGATGATTATTAAGATATTTTGAAAGAAATATCAAATACGCCATGTACGTGTAGAAATAAAACTTTAAAAAAAGTCTTAAATAATATATAATTAAAATACGTAAAATTTATTTTAAGAAGCAATTGTTTATACCACCTAACGCTAATACAATACAAGAATTATGGAAATAATTTAACGCCTGGATTTCTTTTTATTTTTTAAGAATAAGTTAACACAATTAACATCAGCATTTTTCCTTCAAAAATAAAAAATAAAATAGCATCAGCATTTTGAGGTGTAAAAAAAAATTAGTTGAAGTTTCCTGATTCTAAGGAGGCCTTGAGGCGTAAAGGTGATTAGTTAAGAGTTTCCTAATAAAAGAGAGCCTTGAATTAAGGGGCCTAAGGACATTTTCCTTAATGCCTCACCCTTAAGCCGGCACTGTGTGAGATCTCAATTTCGAAAACTTAATTCTCTCTTTCTTTTGTTGTTATTATTATTATTATTATTATTATTATTATTTTTCCACTCTCCCTATCATTTAACTCTTCACAAATTCCTCCATAGCATCTTCCTCTAATGTGAAGGAGGGCCATGGGTTCTAGTAAGATAAGGAGAGCCCTAGGCGCGGTCAAGGATCAGACGAGCATCGGCCTCGCCAAGGTCAGCACCTCGGCCTCGCTGTCCGACCTAGACGTGGCGATCGTGAAGGCGACGCGGCACGAAGAGAATCCAGCCGAGGAGAAGCACATACGAGAGATCCTCAGCCTGACATGCTACTCACGTGCCTTCATCAGCGCATGCGTCAACACATTGGCAAAACGCCTCAATAAAACCAAGAACTGGACGGTGGCGCTCAAGACCCTGATCTTGGTCCATCGGCTGCTCAACGACGGCGATCCAGCCTACGAGCAGGAGATCTTCTTCTCCACGCGCCGCGGTACGCGTTTTCTCAACATGTCGGACTTCAGGGACAATTCGAGCTCTTCGTCGTGGGACTACTCGGCGTTTGTACGGACCTACGCGTTGTACCTCGATGAGCGGCTTGAGTACCGGATGCAGAGCCGCCGTGGGAGGCGCGGCGCTTTCAGTTTTGAAGACGACGACAACGAGACGACAATAGGCCAGCACCAATTGGTCTTTAGGGCAACTCCGGTGAGGGAAATGAAGACGGAGCAGGTGTTTTCAAGAACCCTCCATTTGCAGCAGTTGCTTGAGAGATTTTTAGCGTGTCGTCCCACAGGTATGTAGATTTATTTAAGATGTGAAATTATTGTTAGGTTAATATCTATTTTTTATTATTATTATTATCTGTATATATGCATATTTGTATGTAGACGTGCATGCATATGTCCGTCTATGATCGTATTTCTTGTAATGCGTGTTTGAACGTATTTATAGATAGAATTATCTTAAGAAGGATATCTTTATAATACAAAACGTCCGAAACAATGCACCAATTAATCATATTAAATAATAGATGTGTTCTATAAGTGATGGAAATTTAGGGATCGCAATGGGATGGGTGGGGTGGTTATACATTTCCTACCCTCTTTTTACTCTCCATATCCATCTCCATACTCTCATAATTTAAGGTGAGCATAGAATGGAGAATCTCAGTAAAGGGTGTTATATTCATACTCTATCTATTAAATTAAAAAAAAAAAAAAAAAAACTCAAAACAAATTCCATTAAAATTTTCTTAAAATTCATCAATATAATTAATTAAAAATAAATTTATACATAGATTCTCTCTCTCTTTTGTTATAAAGGTGTTTTTTTCTCCAATCAAAATTTTCAATTTAATACATTAATAATGATAAATATGAGGTGCTTCTTCGCCCCCCACCTTAAACACAACTGGAGGATTAATATTAACCTCTATATCCATCACCATACTTATATAGCATCTTCCTAACCTGCCACACTCCTCTAGAAGTTTTAGGTAAATTTATACTTGAATGCACCTAAAGATAATCAAAATTTCTTACAAATTTTTCCTTTTTTTTTTCCCTCCTTTTCCTTCTTCCCTATTCTTATCTTTCTTTCTTTATTAAATTTTTTTTTTCTCTGTTGTTTTAAATGCTCAACAGGTGCAGCGAAGACAAATAGGGTAGTGATAGTGGCCCTATATCCCTCAGTGAAAGAGAGTTTCCAAATGTACTACGAACTCACTGAAACAATAGGCATTTTGGTCGATCGTTTCATGGAAATGGAAATCCCCGACTGCATAAAGGTTTACGACATCTTCTGCCGCATCGGGAAACAGTTCGACGAGCTCGAAATCTTCTATAGCTGGTGCAAAACCATCGGAATCACCCGATCTTCAGAGTACCCGGACGTCGAGAAGATCACTCCCAAGAAACTTGAGGTCATGGACGAGTTCATACGCGACAAGTCAGCCTTGGCACAAACGTTGAGATTAAAAGCTGAGGAAGAGAACAATATTACTGATACCAAAGAAGCAGATCCTTCAGTTGAAGAAGTTGATATGAATACTATAAAGGCACTTCCAGCACCGGAGGATTTTGTATCCGAAACCGGAATTGAGGATGAGACAAAGGAGCAATCAGATCAACTGGAACTAGTTAATAATAAACCTCAGCAACAACAAGAGGGTGACCTTTTGAACTTGGGACAAAATACCTTGTCAAGCGAAGAGCAAGGAGACAGATTAGCCCTAGCTTTGTTTGACGGCAATCCCGCCACGCCGGCAACGACGGGCCCTACACCGCCACCAGTGTGGGAAGCCTTTTCGGACGGCGCGGCTGACTGGGAAACCGCGCTTGTTCAGTCGGCCAGCGGCTTGTCCCACCAGAAGACAACGCTCGCTGGCGGTTTCGATACGTTGTTGCTCGACGGCATGTACAAGCACGCGGCGGCGTCGGCGGCCATGGCTGGCCCGGGGTTTGGAGGCAGCGGAAGTGCGAGCAGTGTCGCGTTGGGGTCTGCAGGGCAGCCGGCAATGCTAGCGTTGCCAGCACCCCCCACGGAGTCATCAAATGGCGGCGTCTCTACGGCAAATAATGTAGATCCCTTCGCGGCATCTCTGGCTGTGGCGCCGCCGCCGTACGTTCAGATGTCGGAGATGGAGAAGAAGCAGAAGCTATTGGTGGAGGAGCAGCTAATGTGGCAGCAGTATGCGAGGGATGGGATGCAAGGACAGCTTGGAATGGGGAAACTACAACCAAGCCCGTACAACATGGGGGGTTACACACGCACATACTGAAAAAGTCCATTTTATTTAGCAGAGAAATAGGGGCTAACTATCCTTTTTTTTAAAAAAAAAAAATCTTTTTTCATTTCATTTTTCTTTGTAATTTTGGTGTAATTTAAATTTGCTTGCCTATTAAAATTCGTTCCTCTCTTGTGGGTTGGAAACTCTGCACAGAAGATTATGTGCCTATCTTTTGTAAGTAAGTACCAAAAAAAAAAAACAAAACAATACAAAACTATTTTTTTATTTTTTATTTTTTATTTTTATTTTTTTGAGCAAAGACAAATCACCCTAACTTCAAACCCAACTGCCTTTTAACCCCCATTCCTGTCCTCATACTCACATACTTTAAGACGGGATGGGGGTAGGGAATCCCCAATCAATGTGTTATATTTATACCTTACCCATTTATTAGTTAAGAATTAAAAAAAAAAGCTCAAAATGAATTTAATTACAAATTTAATAAATTTAGCAACATAATTTAAATAAATATCAAGATTAGTGTAGTTTCTCCTTTTTCTTTATGAGGATTTTTCCTTTTTGTATTGAAATTAAAAATTAAAATCTTTATATATACACACACACATTAAGTATGAATATAAATGGGAAGGGTGCGGCAGGGTGAGGAGAGTGAGCTTCACCCATCCCTATCCCATACACGACTGGGGGATTAATTTTAACTCCCATACTTGTTCTCATTAGTAAAAATATTATTCTAAATGCTATATATATTTTTGATACATTTTTGTTTTCAAAAGAAAGGAGGTAGTATTTTTTACTATAGAATTTTTTTAAACAATAATTATGCATATAATGTACTTTAAAACTAATTACTGTGCACGGTTTGAATAAGCATTTATGGTAACTCTCACTAAACTAGTTAAAGTAATAATACATATTAGAGAGAGATAATTGGACAAGTTAGCATTGAAATATACCCCAAATATCTAGTAATATATTTGCTAGACAGATGCACCTACGTAGAAACGATGATAAAAGAAAAAACCTATAGAGAAAAGAATAATTTCATATAGGGGGTTATTTAAAACCACACTTAAAAAAAAAAAAAAAAACCCCTAGTTAAATTTGAAACCAAACTTATCCAAATGTTAGTCGTATCCATTTAACCAAACAATGCATAAAACGCTTCATTAAAGAGCACCGGGGGAGGGGGGGGGGGGGGGGGGGGTGGTAACTAAAGAAAAAAAATTATGTTTTTAAAGCTTTTCCAAGCTTTTGCAATATTTTGCATGCT
Organism: Ficus hispida; assembly: GCA_025413025.1. NCBI lineage: Eukaryota > Viridiplantae > Streptophyta > Magnoliopsida > Rosales > Moraceae > Ficus > Ficus hispida. The sequence continues at coordinate 17,938,194 of CM046370.1, forward strand.
TGTTGTTTTTGGAGTATCCAATAAAAAAAAAAAAAAGGCGATTCATAACAAGTAAGCTACATGAGAGAACTTAAATATATAAATCATATTCTCGTAAAAACTAGTACTGCCACGTGCTATGCCAACTATCAACGAAAAGAATGAAGCAGTAAACCCATTTACACCACAGTTGTCAAACCTCAATTACATGCAGATTCAATGGCAAATAAATGAGGCAAATACAACCGTTAACAACAGTGACAAACCTCAATACAACCTATTGCAAAACACAAAACAACTGAAAACAATAAACATTTTTTATAGTTCATTTTTAATCATCGTTTGGTTACAAGGATAGTATGTAAAACATTAGAAATTAAGGTCAATTTCATCATTTCACAGGTCAAAATGGTGTGTTGACCAAAGAAGGGTGTGCATTTTTAGATTAAATGTACTATGAAGGTAAAAAATGGAAAACTTCAATACAGAGGGTATATTTTATTAATAAAAGTAAAATACAAGGTATATAATTATAAATAACCCTATCATAGGATATAGACACAAAATAGTATTTTTATATAAAAATTAAATTAAATAGCAGGTTGTAAAAATATTTCAATAAATAGCACTAAATAGCAAATTTACTAGATAAAAAGACAATTTGTTTGTACCATATAGATGATTTATTTATTTATTATAAATATGTTATTTCTTTAAAAAAAAATTACTGTTTGAATAATAAGTTATTTTCTATTTTCTTAGTAAGTTCATTATTTATTTAATTTATTTTGAAATCTTGCTATTTATTTTAATTTATGTTTGCAAAAAATGTTATTTGCTATAGTTTCCCTCATTTTTTATTTAGATTCCCTCATACTATCCGTTCTTTTTAAGAATAACAATACCAGGCAGCAGAATGTTCCTTATATATTCATGTCAATTTTTCAAACAATTTCTAAATGCCCCTAAAAATATAAAAATAAAAATTCTAAGCGAAAACTTTCCGTCCTTGAAAGGCAAAATCACAGCCTGTGATTGACAATCATCCAACTGTTAATAACTACGTTCGATGCATATACAGATTGCAAATTTATTTATTCCTATAAATATATACGAATTTGAAAACAAACTCCTTAAAATATTCATTGCCCTACGTACGTAAATAGAATGTCTGGCAACAAATCAAGTGCCATAAAAATGGGCACTATAAAAAGCCCTAATCAAGAACCAAAATTGTCGCTCACCAAAATATTCTTAATTATATTTTCTCCGCTTGGAGATCTCCTTTGCAAGCTTTCTCTCACTAACATATAGAGAGAGAAAGAGATCAGAGAGGGAGAGGTTGATCAATATCCCCTTTTTTTTTCCTCAAGAAACAAACAGTATGGGCAATTGTGGGAGCGCCCCAAAGACAAAGGGAGACGACGATGCCAATGTCCCGGCACCAGAGATTTCCAAGGAGGAATCATTGAAGGCCAGCACTGAAGAGGCCGTAAAGGTTGAACAAGAAGAAAAGACGACAACAACTGACAATAATGTTGATGCTGAGAAGAAGGATTCTGATGAGAGTGAGGTTAAGCCTGTCGATGACAGCAATCAGCCATCTCTTGGGGCCTTGCTTACCGAGGTAATGAATATTCTGCCAAAATCTAATAATAATTGAAGTAATCAATAAGACCACCGGTGATGGTGACATAACGGCAAGAGAATGACATGCCGAGTCTCTCTTGCCTATCATTTAGGGATGAAATCCAATTATCTACTATGAGATTATAATTATGTCTTTCTAATGACCTGCTAAGTTGTATTAACCCTTGATGACTTTAGACTCCCTGAACGTTAGGTGAGAAATAATGGGCCACGTCCTTCTTCCGCTCCACCTCTTTTTTTTTGTTCCACATGTGATCCTCTTTTTTCTGAGAATTTTTTTTAATCAATTAGTACTAGATTTGAGAAATGCCATTATACATATATTTAAAAATACGTATGTTTACGCATGTTTTCCATTGGTTGTTACAACTTCTAAGTTGAACTTTATAAGTTCATAATTTGGCCGGTTCAAAAATTTCAAGATTGTTACAAGTTCAGTATTTTGTTTTTCTTTATTTCTTTATTTTTGATTATTATTATTTTTGTATGCATATATAGGAATAAGACTAGAGGTTTTCCTGCGTTCTAATAATTGTTGAAGAAAGTTTGTTTTATGACGTTTTTTTAGTACTTTTAGTTTTTTTTTTCAATATAAGATGGGAGATGTGAACTCTACAATTTTTAGTGGATTTAGAATTTATTTTAGGCTATGCTTTTTAATAATAGGTCTATCTATATCAGGATACAATCTCATAACCGGTATATTTAGAAAATGATATTATGACCTTTTTTTTTTTGCACAACCAATTAATTTCAATATAACTTTTTTTTAATGATACGTGTCTTTCATACCAATAAATTTAAATAGTGTCATGTTACATATTTTTACATAAGGTTATATGTAAAAAAAATTAATTGTTATATTTTTATATAAGATTATATGTAAAAAAACTAGTTGTTATAACATTATAAATATAAAGTTATAACTGCTGAACAATTGACAATTCCTAAAAATATATCTATCATGTTTTAACAGCACCAAAAATTAATTTTACTTTCTAATTTATATGTATATGACATTTCCCATCTGGTTCTTACAAATTTTGTACACATAACGACAGACTAAGGAAAATGAAGAAAAGACTGAGGATGAGAAGAAACCAGAAGATGCATCAGAAACAAAAGAACCAGAAGAGCCCAAGGCCGAGCAAGAGGGAAATACCGAGCCAGAGAAAGCATCTGAAGCTGCATCAGCTGAAACTACCCAATAAACAGCAAATGGAAAAAAAAACTTATGAGGCTGTCAATGTGATTTAAGAGGGGCTTTGTTACGTTTTCATTAGCAGATACGGGTTTTACATTTCACAATTCATATATATATATATATATATATTATATTTTATAGCTACATATTGGAATGGTTTGTTGAAGTATATATATCTTGATTTTGGAGGCTGTTATTTTTCTTTTGAATTTTTTTTCGTACAAATTTTTAATCAGTTTAAGCTCGGGTCCTCAAACTCTTCTTTAGTCCTTTAATTTCAAAAGGTTTTTAATTTTTTTGCCTGCTTTTGGGATGGTGGCTGCCCTCCTATTACTTCGGACAAAATATGATTTTTTTCTTTGTAGAATTATATATATACACTATCCCGTTCTTTATTTCTCTTGTAAAACTTGAATTTTCATTTTAAAGAATAACAATTTTTCCTTTACAAAAATAACAAGTAGGCGAGAACGAGGGAAATAGCAGGTTTTAAGGGACGAATTAAAAATAATAGCATAATTTTAGGGAAAAGAAAAAAAAAATAGCGGGAATTGTTTCATTATCAAGAAAATTCATGAAATGCCCTTGAACGAGCCTCCACTCCCCCGATATATCTTGCTCAAGTTAACAGTTCTAGTCACCATCGTGCTCGCCGATGCCGACGCCGTCGTTGTTTCTTGCTCGCCTTACCTCTCGCTGCGGTTAAAACCGGCACCATTGCAAGCTCCGACCACGTCGTGATCACGATTTGCCCAAAAAGTTGTCACTCGACAATGCTTGGACGGTTGTCTTCTCCGTAAGCCTTACCACTGCTAGAAAACATATGATTAAATGGTGTTAAGTCCACGACAGTTTAAAAAACTGTCTTGCAAGCAAAAACACGGCAAGGAACTGAAATAAGAAACCATGCTCGCAAAGGATATCAAATGATGATTTAACGAAAAACCGTCGTGAAAAAGAAAATTTGCATGACTTTTCTAAAAGCAAAATAAGTTAGCTTTAAAACAGTCATGTGCAATCGTTCGAAAAGAATTTAGAACACTTCACGAATTCACGGGTTTCGATCTTTAACTCTCTATCTCTCTCTCCCTCCCTCCCTCCCTCCCTCGGGTTTCAATCTTTAACCCTCCCTTACCTTGGGGATGTGCGTGTGACACATGATTCAACAGGTGCCATGTGTCTTTCTCCTACTGCATCTTCTAATGTAATTTTCTCCAATTGAATTCTCTGTGTATTGCCCTGAAAAAAAAAACATTTATTTTATTTATTTATTTCAAATAATAATTTAAAATTTTCATGATTCATACACTTAATTTTCATCTAGCTAATAAGAATCAATTAATGTGTCATATTTATTATATCCCATAAATAAACATTTTCCCACACAACTGATATTCATTTTGTTACGTAAAACGTGTGTGTGTGTATATATATATATATATAATTTTTTTTTTATATGGAAACTGCCATACATTTGTCCCAAACTTCCAATATGTGATTATGAACAATGATGAATTTTCCCGTCAATGGTCAAATTTACAGCAATGTCTCTAAGACATTATGACCAAGTTAATAACCTGGAATATTCTTATGTTTTGTAGAGCTAACACGGGGACCAAGTGTACCTATGTACTCGAAGCTCGAACAACCAATTACTAATTAATTAAACTGCTCGTTTGGTTCTTAATTTTTTTACAAAATTACGATTTGATCTGCAATCATTTTTTTTTTAATTTTTAAATGTGGCTAAAAGGTCTTTAATCTCTTTAAAAGGATATAGAATGGTTTGTGCCACAATCAGAAAATAAAGTTGCATGCTTAGAATACATAGATACGTTTTATAAGAAGCTAATATCAAACAATCAACTTTGTCCACTGACATAGTTAATTGCATGAGTCAGACCCATTACTATGTACATCCATAATTGGAATTAGGTGTAATAAACTATTTTAACATGTTCTATTACATCTTTTTAAATGATCAGTAAAGCTAATTCTCTAACGAGTGTCTTATTATTATTTTTATATTAAATATAAAGTTTAGTCTACCTACTGAACACAAGATCTCATTCACTTAAGTTTCCCGAATAAACACATGGGAATGACATTGTTCTTCTTGGATGAAGTTATAAATTCGAAATCCATGATTGAAGTTCCCTACTACTCAATATAGCCTATCTCCAAAACACCAAGGGTATTGGTCTGTCCTCAATCATTCATGTTTTCTTGAAATACACTATAAATGATGCTATTCCCCCAATCACTGATCAAGATTAATGTCCATTCACATTTTTAACCATCTATTGATTAAAAAAAAAAAAAAAAAGTTCTTTCATGAAAACGAAACTTGATAAATAACATATTTCATCATGGTATACATGTCTTCATTTTGTAATACCTTTACAAACGATCGAGATAAGTCATCTCACCAATATGAAGTAGATAACGTCACAACCGTTACAGAATAAGATGGTTTTGATTCTCAGGATTACATCTGCCTGTATATAGTCGCAACTTTATCAAAATATATGACAATAAATAACATGGAATTAATACATAAATACTTCAGAATAGCGACTTAATAATCAAAACACGGTTGCCTTACAAGCATCATTTTCTAAAGCAACCTCGCCCCCGCCAAACCAACCCCACAGTCACACCATCACTGTTGAGTACAACACTAATGGGAAAAATAAATTATATTAGCGTTCTAAAGGAAAATACATCGAGCCTACAACAGAAAATGCAATAAGAGGCTCTCAGATACAAAAGACAAACAAAAGCTAAGGGCCCATTTAGAAAAGATTTTGGCATCCAATTTTCAAAATTTTTTTTCAAACTCAAAAGTACTTTTCACCATTCACGTATTCAAATTTTAAAAGTTCATGTGTAAAGTCTAAATAATATAGTTTATATTCCAAATTACATAGAATTTGAGAGGAAAAAAAAAATCCATATTAAGATATTCTTTTCGAACATATTTTAAGATTTTACAATTTTCACTCCTAATAATTTTTTTTCTCTGCGTACATATTTTCAATCATTTCTAATCTAAATCTACATCTTCAAGACCTTCACCCAACGAGCCCTAAAAGAAACTTTGCTAAAGCAGCCTATATCTCACAATTGTTTCTATTTATAGCCTCAAGAGATCCGTTGAAGATTGACATGTGGAAGAAATCAACACTGAAAGCTAAGAATAGGAAGGAGTCGAAAGAACACTGCACACGTATTGTTATTCTTCAAAAAACAATCTGAAATTACAAGCTTCTTTTACATTTTATACCATCTAGTCAGTATCTACCCTACACATAATTAGTTGCAGATTTAATTCCTAAAAATAGGACTTCCACACGGACTAATATACTGAATCAGCCCCTAAATAATGGAAGCTAGCTCGCCAACACTCCCCCTCAAGATAGACTGTACAGATTGTACATTCCCAGCTTGTTTATCAAATTTTCAAATGCTGGTTTGAAGAGCCCTTTTGTTTAGATATCTGCGGTTTGCTCGATTGTAGGTACGTATTCCATAACGATGATGCCTTCCTCTATCTTCTACTTGATAAAATGCCAATTAACTTCAACGTGTTTTGTCCGATCATGATGTAATGGATTGTGAGAGATATTGATTGCTGATTTGTTGTCAAAAAAAATCTCCAAGGGTGTTGTGATTGTGACCTTCAATTCTTCTAACAACATTTTCAGCCATAGAGCCTCACATATGCCATGACTTACGCACCTCAACTCTGCCTTAGCACTGCTTCTTGCTACTATATGTTAGAATAAGAAACCGAAAACTTCAATGGAGAAAATCCAATTCATCCAAGATTCACCATGTCAAATCATCAAGAGAATAAAATCGGAAGCATTCCTTGATCCATGGGAAGGAGACGATTATGGGTTACGGATCTTCCAATTCAATACGATTCTCCTTAAAGAAAAGTCTATGTATACTTATTGATGATGGGATGTCAGAGAAAATAGAAAAATGAATTTATCGTATGAATTGGGGACCATAACCGTTTAATATAACTACAGCAATTATACTTTTCATATTTCTATTTTGGCCTATCATAAAATTAGAAATATAAAATTAGGCCTCTACACATAATAAACCCATACTATAATTAATGCTCAAAGCCCAATAAAACTTAACCTTAGTTAGGCCACTTTAAATGGGCTGAACTTTAAGATAGCCTATAATACACATTTAATTACATATGTAAGCCCACATGTTCAATTATTTTCCAACAATCTCCCACTTGGGCCACATATTTTTCCTTACAAAAAAAAAATGTGCATAATTTTATGAGCTCAAAACTTTTGCTATTATGAACAAAGGCATCTCTGAACAATCTCGTCTATTAATTATATAATATATGATCAAAGCGATTTTCATTACATTTAACGTAACTAAATCCATCAATAGTCACGTATATCGATGTAACCAAATGACATAGATCAAGTATGGATGTGTAGCATGAAAATTACATGCAATGTGACCTAAACATGCCTATTTTCAACTGGTCCAACTTTATTTTTTAATGAGATCAAGTTAAAACAAATCAGAGTGAACGTAAACTGAATTCTTTATTTCTGCAGAAAATATCCATAAACATAATATATCCAAATGAAATGAAATAGCATCTAAACACAAACTCCCACTAGATTAGAATATCATCAAATGATATGACACCCATATGAGCAGTGTGCTCATGAAAGACCTTGGGTGGAAGCCATTTGGTAAGCGGATCCGTAATCATAGAGTTTGTACCAATATGCTCTATAGACACCTGACCACTCTGAACTTTTTTTTTAACAACTAGGAATTTGATGTCTATATGTTTTGACTTCGATGAGCTCCTATTGTTATTTGAATACAAAACTGCTGACTTATTGTCACAAAATAACTTTAATGGTCTTTCAACACCTTCTAAAATTCGCAGCCCAGTGACAAAATTCCGCAGCCATATTCCATAGTTAGATGCCTCATAACATGCTATAAACTCCGTTGTCATGGTGGAAGAAGCTATAAGTGTCTGTTTTGCACTCTTCCAGGAATAGCTCTCCCAGCAAAATCTGAATCAGAGTATCCAATGATTTCCAGTTGCTCTGATTTCCTATTTATGAGCATGTAATCCTTTGTTCTCTGCAAATACCTCATAACCTGTTTGGCTGTTTTTTAATGATCCATCCCAGGGTTACTCAAATATCTGCCTAACATCGCAACAATATATGTTATATTTGGACGTGTACAAACCTGAGCATATATTAGACTCCCAATAGCTGATGCATAGGGAATCTTTTGCATTTCTTTAACTTCAAGGTCATTTTTAGGGCACTAATTGAGATTGAACTTGTCTCCCTTAGCAACAGGGGTGTCACTTGGTTTACAATTCTACATACTAAACCTCTTAAGTATCTTTTCGATATAGCCCTTTTTTGATAACCCAAGTATACCCCGAGAACGATATCGATGTACTTGTATGCCTAATACAAAAGAGGCGTCACCAAGGTTTTTTGTTTCAAATTTCTTTGATAGAAATCTCTTGGTTTCGTGCAACAAGTCTATATCTATCGTCACTAGCAAGCATTATGTTATCGACATATAGTATCAAAAAGATATGCTTATTCCCACTGAACTTGTGGTATATGCAATCATCAACTACATTCACTTCAAAACCAAACGAGACTATTACTTGATAAAATTTGTAATACCATTAACGGGAAGCTTGCTTAAGTCTATAGATGGATTTCTTTAACTTGCAAACCATCCTCTTTGGGTCTCCTGACACAAAGTTTTCCGGTTGCACCATATAAATTGTTTCATCAATGTCACCATTGAGAAACACTGTCTTTACATCCATTCGATGTAACTTAAGATCAAAATGTGCCACAAGTGCCATGATAGTCCTAAAAGAGTCTTTCCTTGAAACCGGAGAGAAAGTCTCTTTGAAGTTAATGCCTTCCTTTTGTGTAAAGCCTTTTGTAACAAGACGAGCCTTATATCTCTCTAAATTACCCATTAAATCCCTCTTAGTTTTAAATATCCATTTGCAACCAATGGGCTTCTTACCTTTAGGCAATGAAATGAGATCCCAAACGTCATTGTCTTTCATGAACTTAATCTCTTCATTCATGGCCTCAATCCACTTCTGAGAGTTAGAACTTTGCATATCTTGATGAAAGTTGATTGGATCATTTTCCATCAATTTAATGACATCCTCATGTTCTTGGAGAAAGACTGTATAGCCATTTGGAATCACATTTCTCCTTTCTTTTGTGGATATCCTCAATGGCATTTGTTCTTGAGGTTGTTGAGTTTGCTCTTCAGGAATAATTCCTTCATCTTGTGTGGGGAGTTGTCCAACATTGTTTTGATGTTCTGGACTTGCTACTTGATCAATGTCGGGAATAGAAACCTGTTCATTGTCAAAAGTAATTGTAGGAATAGAAACAGATTCCTCTTCAATGACAAAGTCTTTAACCTTATTTCTCCCCCAAAACTCAATATCCTCAAAGAACATTGCAGTTCCTGTTTCGAAAATGGACTTAGTAGTGGGATCATAAAACTTGTAACCCTTTGATCTTTCATAGTATCCAATAAAGTAGCAGTTTATTGCTTTGGAATCCAGTTTCTTTTCATTAGGCCTATAAGGCCTTGCCTCACTGGACAACCTTAAACGTTAAAATGCTTCAAACTAGGCTTCTTACCCATACAAAGCTCATAAGGGGTTTTAGCTGCTGCCTTAGTTGGTACTCTGTTGAGAATACAAGCTACAGTCTTTAATGCTTCTCCCCAGAGAGATTCTGGTAAGGTTGAATGACTAATCATACTCCTTACCACGTCCTTAAGTGTTTTATTTCGCTATCAGCTACACCATTCATGCTAAGGGATCCCGGTATGGTGTACTGTGGGACTATTTTGCATTCTTTTAGGAATTTAGCAAATGGTCCTGGACGTTGTTCACCTAATTCATCATATCTGTCATAGTACTCACCACCATGGTTAGATTTAACGCCTTTAATTTTTTTGCTGAGTTGGTTCTCAACTTCAGCTTTGTAAGCCTTGAACACGCCACTGACTGGGACTTCTCATGAATGAGATACAGGTAGCCATAACGTGAGTAATCGTCTATGAATGAAATGAAATATTGTTGACCATTCCAAGAAGTCGTAGGGAATGGTCCACAAATATCCATGTGAATTAGTTCTAAGACATCTGAAGCTCTATTGGCACCTAATCTCCTTATGTTTGTCTGTTTCCCTTTAATACAATCAACACAAATCCCAAAGTCACTACAAGAATTTTCACTTTCGGAGACCAAAAAATTGGTCCCAGAAGGTCTATTTTTTGGTCGCCGTTGCCTTCCGCGACCAAAATTTTTTGGTCGTCATTTGGTCCCTAAAAGTTGGTTGCACTAGGTATCGGCGACCAAAACAATTTGGTCTCCATAGGTTATAAGGCACCTACAGAGACCAAAAAAATTTGGTCCCCGTAGGTATCGGATCTACGGAGACCAAAAAAATTTTGGTCGCCGTACGTATCGGGACCAACGGAGACCAAAAAAATTTGGTCCCAAAATGTATCAGAACCTACGGAGACCAAAAAAATTTGGTCTCCGTAGATATCGGAACCTACGGAGACCAAAAAAATTTGGTCTCCGAAGGTATCAACGACCAAAAAAATTTTGGTCTCCGTAGGTATCGGAACCTACGGAGACCAAAAAAATTTGGTCTCCGAAGGTATCAACGACCAAAAAAATTTTGGTCTCCATAGGTATCGACACCTACGGAGACCAAAAAAATTTGGTCTCTGAAGGTATCCGTGACCAAAAAAATTCGGTCTCCGTAGGTATCTTCGAATTTTGCAAATTTCAAAATTGGCGAATTTTTCAAAATTTTTTGAAGACCAAAAAACGTATTTGCAAAGCTTTTTAGCTAGTAAATGTTTTGTTTACCGAAATTTTGAGCAACCAAAATTTTTTTATAACAGTAATATTCATGGCCTGTTAAGAATAGTTACATATTTTTCAATCTATAAATATACAATTATAAAAAATGATAATACAAGAAAAATATGTTATATTAGCTAAAGAGACTCCAAATCTCTAAACACATTAAACAATTCATAGTAAATGTTTAATTATAATAGGTATCAAGCGAAGGTAAACTATAATTAAAACGAAAGGTAGCTTAGGATATAGTGGCTGATGGTGGCGGTGGCGGTGGCGGCGGCGGCGGTCCATTTTGCCTCTGGGAGAAAAGTCTCGGATGATCTAAAGGCGGATTAAGATGTTGAAGAAGTTGTTGAATTAGCTCATCTTGTTTTTGAAACCTCTCATCCTGCATTTTCATCCAGCCCTCCATATCTATCACACGCTGTTTATGTTCCGCAACTTCGGTTCTAAGGTTCTCGACCAACAATCGTTGTGTAGGTCCTCCAGAGATTTTCAATTGTCTCTTTTTAATCACAGGACCTGTTCCACGCTTAAACCCATATTTTTCATACATTTCATTAATCAACACTTGATAGTAGATATCTTCTTCATCATCAGAATCGAGTTGCGAGCCCTTTGGTAGTTGACGTAATCTTTCATTACATACTTCTATCATACATCGCTGCAAGATTCAAAGTGTTATGAATATATATAAATAAAAATAATATAGTTGATGAAGTCTAACAATTAAGATTGATCTTACATAATCCGCCTCAGCTCGGTCAGTTTGCCAACCATGCTTTTCACTCCAATGAGTTAATTTAAAGACATCTAAATACTTTCCCGATCATGTCGAATCTGAACTTGATTGGGTGTTCTATATTTAAATCATTAATCAATAACAACATCATTTATTATCTCTTATTTTAGGAAAATATATGATTCAAATCGTAACAGTATTTAAAGTAAAGTCACCTACCGGATGTTCGTTCAAATGTTGAATTAGAGATTTCGAGCCACCCATATAAGCACCTGACTTTTCACGATTAGATGTACCAGCAACTGACTTTTTCTAAAAATGAGAATGAAAAAACAATTAATTCACTTACATATGTCAACTTAATATTCTACAAAAATTTTGACAGCACCTCCCTTATAATTGGGCCCATCCTAAAATTTAATAACCTGTAAACAATAAACACTTTCCAGAAAACACATTTCTCATATTAAACTCATATCAAACTCCATATAAATGTAAAAGTTTACCTTCCATGATTCAGATTCAAAGCATTATGTGCACATCCACTTCCAATCGTCATCCTTCACATAAGGATACGGATTGTACACCCAGAGTAGAGCTCCTTCCCAGCTTCAACAAACAAATCAACAAAATCCGGGGACTCTTCTTCATAAGCATTACCTTCATTTCCATCTCCACCATCGTCGACTGCTTGTGATCTGTTGTGTGGAAGTGCATCATTTAGCGCATTCATCATCTCGTCTTCGTCGTCAAAATCATCAGTCTCTTGTTCATCTACACATTCTCCATCCCGTACATTATGACTAGCATTATCATCCGGTGCATTATGACTAGTACTTTCTTGGTCTTCATGTTGTGCCCACTTCACGTAACTCGTGCAAAAACTGTAGATATGTAAATGACGCTCTACCAAGTCTATGTGGTGGAAATTAAAATTCATGCATTTCTTTCAAGGACATCGACACTTCCCATCCTTATCTAGGTGATTACGTGCTAGTTCAATAAACATTTTCACTCCGTCCTTATACTCCTTCAAGAGACGATTCTTAATGTAAATCCAACTCTTGTCCATCTTTACCCCTTATTATGTAAAAAGTTTTTTATAACTTTAAGATCCAATTTAAAGTATAAATTGGATCTAGCAATACAATGGCAAGATCAGAAAAATAAGAGAACAACAAAAACAAAAACACAATTGATCTTTAATGAGAGAATTACCAAGCTGGATATCTGCTTCTCCTCTTATTCCTATGACAATCTCCCAAAGTGATTTTTGGTTCTCCTCCCGACAATATAGATTGCAAAAAAAGACACCAAAAACATTATAACAAAATTAAATAAAAAAAAAAAAAAAGCATTTCAGTCCAACATCCATGGCCAAAGGCTTCAAAGTCGTTATTGTGCACCCATACAAATTGGACAGCCTTGTGCCTGAACATGTTTTTTAGATTACCAAACACAAACCAAAACCGAAAAAAGCAGAAACCCGAAAACAAGCTTTGATTCTGAAATAGCTTAAACAATCTGAACAATTACGTAATTGATTCTGAAAATAATTACGAAAACAAGATGAACATATCAAGTCTCATATCCACTCTGACCTCAACTATTAAACACAAAAAGGCTTAAACAATCAACAAATCGGATTCTCTCTCATATCAACCAAAAACCCTGACTCAATCTTCAACAAATATCAGAATTACGTAACAAAACAAAATCTTTTCAAGATATTCAAACGAAATTCAATACAATTTAAAGCAAAAATTACACACCAATAAGATTTAAAAAAAAACCCATAAAACAATTATAGAGAGAACCCTAAAAGAAAAAAAAATTCACGAGACTAGAACACAAACATAACCAAAAAAAAAAAAAGACTAAGGAGGACTCACCAGAGAGTAGAAGAAAAAACCAAGGAGATTTTTTCTCTTAATCCAAACTGATCAGAATACAAAACAAAACAAAACCAACTCTTCGATTTCTCCGTCAGTTACAGTTTTCTTTTTTCGAATCTCTTACAACAAATACCAAAGTTAAGCTCCACGGTTTCTGAGCTGTATTCTCTCTGTGAGTACACGGGCTTGTAACCTTGCTGAATCAGAGAGACAAGAGAGCGAAAGAGGAGAAACGTTTTAGCGAGAGGAGAGATAGAGAGATAGACTGAGAGAGAGACTGAGTGTGGAAACGTTTTAGAGAGAGGAGAGATAGAGAGAGAGACTAAGTGTGGGTGTCCTTGTGGATGTCAAAATTATTTTCAATCTGATTGAATTTGCTTCATCCTTCTTTATTTTTGGAGGGAGACCCCCAAAATAGTTTGGAGGGAATACCAAACACGCGGGCGCGTGCGAGTTTTTCTGACCTTCAAAAGACCGTCGTGGAAGCTCCGAGTTTCCACGACGGTTTTTGTTAACCGTCGTGAAATCTAGGAGCTTCCACGATAGTTATTTAAAACCGTCGTGGAATCTCGTCCTTCCACGACGGTTTTTTTGTTGCTTTCCGGCTCCGTGTTTTTCCGAATTTACGACGACGGTTTTTTTAAAAACCGTCGTTGAATTTCCGTCGTGGTATCCATAAATTCTAGTAGTGATATATATATATATATATATAATTACAAAAATTCCCCATGAATTATAAGTCTTGTCATACTTTATCACATGAATTTCAAAACGTAACATTAGTTCCCTCTTATCTTTATTCTATTAACAAAATTAGTCCTTCTGTTACTTTGATGGATGGAAATTACGCATATCAACCATTAAATATATATGGTTGTTGAAATATTAAATATATATACATAATTATTATTATTTATCTCTATTCTAATGCATATTTTAAGTTCTTTGATTAAAACTATAAGAAATATAAGAAATAACATTCAGAAAAACAAAACGCAAATTAACTCTTACAGGACTTTATTTGTTAATGGACCATAGATTTTGACATTCGTGCTGGCAAAATATTGCAAGTCTATTGTTTAGGGAAAATTTTTTTAATTAATTCATTTTCTTGTCATGTGTACATCATATTGAATTTTTTTACTGTCATATAATATCAGAAAAAATTCTAAATGGTTGGGGCCAAAATTGGTACTATATTAAAATATTACAAGATCTATAATTGAGGTAAATTTTTGTAATTAAGCCTACTTATTAAGATTTGCTAATGGGCCTGAATGGGACGTGTGCCTAGGCTGGTGTTGATCAACAATCGCCTTCCTGCCCTCGCCCTTCTCACTCCCCAATCCGTCGCGCCCTCGCCTTTGCCTGCCCTCAAGTGATATGTTATTGTTTCTATTGATTGTGATTTTATTTTGTCTTTATGATCAAATGTGATTATATTAGAAGGCTTTGATTTGTGTTATATAATATAATTTTTTTTAAAATTGAGAAATGTGATTTTTCATATTAGGTTAGTAGCAAATTTTTTGTTTGTTTTTTTGTTTTTTTGTTTTTTTTACGGTGATCAGAAAAATAAAAGATAGTAGATAATAGATTTGGTTTTATTTTGTTTTGTTATTAAAGTTCATCTGATATTATATGACGGTAAAAATTTAGAATTTATTAGATATATGTTTACTTAAATTGAGCAAATTTTTGTAATTTCTTATTTGTTTTGATTGCTTTTAATCGGTTGTTATTCTACTTAATTTCTGCTTTTCTTTTTTGTTTTTGTTAATTTTACCTATTCAATATATATATATATATATATTGGTTTGATTTAAGATTGTTGGATACAAAGTTTGAAATGCATTGTTATTTTGGAATTTGATTTAGTACTAATCGTTGAAAGCTGTAATGTTTTGCCTACCCAATCTATTTGAATTGAATTTTTAAAGTTTATAAATAAATACTAGCTAGGCCTCATTTGTTTCAACTATTTGAAGACATTTGTGTTTCATTTTGTTGACCATAGAAGGGAGTTGGGAAAGATCATTTGCAATGCCATAAAAAAGTTTTCAAATAATTGATTTGGCTTTAAGAAGAAAAATAAAACGTTGGCATCTCCTTGGATTTAACACCATTTAAATACTTTTTGTCAATATTAATTTTTGGATTCTTTTTAATCCTGACATATCAAATCCAATTGAGATCATTTTTATTTTTATTTTTTCTAGGTATTCAGTGTGACACCCAAATTTTAAGGTTTTCAACTTAGAGTCTGATTTTTAGTTAAAACAAAAAAGAAGAAGAAGCTTAGCCTTAAACGTAACCCCATTAATAGAGAAATATCATTAAAAATAAAAGAAAAGGTTCTAGCAAAACTGAAATAAAAAGGTGAAAACAAGAGAGAAATAGTTTTTTTTTTTTTCCTGCTTCAAATAAACGTGTGACTCAACATATATATGTGAAGCTTTATTTATTTATTTATTATTTATTATTCTTTTTGGGTAGAAAATATGTATATGAAGCTTAATTTGTATGCAAAGAATTGAGCTTCTTATAAACAACGAACTCATTAATAGCATGGGAACTAATTCCTTCTTTTTTTCCTCTTTTGTTCTACCTTTTTTAAAAAGAAATTGATCATGTACATCTCTGGAAAAGTACATTCCTAACTTTTAGAGTTTTTGTAAGCAGATTTTAGAAAAGAACAATGTTAATTAGCATGTTGTAAACCAAATTACGTCTCTTCTAAGGAACAAGAGTCAAATATTAAATCATGCTCGTAGGCTAAAATGCATCAAAGAGTGGCTAAAATTAATGCATCAAAGTGTCATATTCTAAACTAATAGAATTCTACACGTAATGACTTCTTTTAAGCCATTTCGTGGAAAGCTTTTAATCATTTTTCCACCTAAAGACACAAAGCTTTAAACAAGAAAGTTTGGAAAAGGCGTGCATCGATAGAAGTAGCTATAGAGGAATGTGCCTTTAATTACTAGTCCTTATTCATATTCCATGGTGTACATGTAAAGTGCTAAAAGGCGGCGAAATCTTTGAGTGAGAAGTCTAATTGAATATGGACGGGCCAAACCACAAAGGTTGCGAATAACTTTTTATTTTTGGGAGAATCTGGTCAATGCTTATATTGCTTTAAAATTTACCATTTAGAAAGGAGAAGCATTATTTGCTTTAAAAAATAATAACCAACTAAGAAATATGTACTTTAAAATTGCTTCAGTGAAGCTCTAACGTTACATTACTTCACAATATACAAACATATACATATATATATATATATATATGGGTAGTGACGGAACCACATTAATAACAGTGGGATTAGTACCTCCACTTGTATTTTTAAAACTTATTTTTTAGCCCCTGAAATTTTTGTTAAATTAATAGTGTATCATCATTTTTTAGAAAAATTATAACTATATCCCCACTAAAATTTTGATGTTTAATTCTACTTCTAAAATGTATTTAGAATTTTATTATGCACCCATTTTATAAAAAATTACACTTAATTGTTAAAATATACAATTACATCATTCTTTTAGGCGGGAAAAAATTGCCTCTAGTTGTGACTCCGCCTTGTATATGTGCAGTTCTATATTGACACTCTTATTTTACTTTTCCCACTCATTTTCTAAAGCCACTCATGAAACTAATTATAAAATTTAAAAAATTCTTTGTTCCTCCCTCTTAATTTCCTCAAAAAAAAAAAAAAAAAAAAAAAAGCCCTTCATAAACACACACCACAGACCCGACACCCCCCCCCCCTCCCTTTTTTTCCTCTTTCTTCAAAATGTTGTTGTCGCTGTCGTTGTTGTTGTTGTTTTTTTTTTTTTTTTTTTTTTTAAGATATTAGTTTAACACCAAATTTATTTATTACGCAGGATAGGAATTAATTCATTCATGCTCCGATGCATATACAGTGAAGTTTTTTTAATGTGCAAGGAACAAACAAAATAAGTATGTACTTCTTATCTTTACCATATATAAAAGCATCATGAATGTGCACTTTCCTCCCTATTCCAGAGCATGTCATGTGACGCGCACAGCCCTTGTCGTCCTTATTCTTTGCACTTGTTAAAACAGTTATTTTCAAATATGTCCATATTTAAACATTTTTTAACACCCCTCTCAATTTATAATATAAACTATTTCGAACGGTGTTCTAACTAGTTACTTAAAATATTAGTTAAAACTTCAGCTTGATATGAGAATCCTCAGACAGTATGCAGAAATAGTAGTTGGTGGTTGGGGGCAAATATGTAAATCAATGTTCACTGTATAGGATTGAGGATGATTATACACACACATACAAATACAGAAACAGTGACGAAGCTAGGATTTTCATTCAGTGAGGGCTTAAAATTTTATTTTTCTAAATTTTTTTAGAGACAAAGTAAATTTTTTATATTTAGTGGGGTTATATTTTTATTTGATGTAAGTATATGTAGATATAAACATGGGAAAATGAATTTCTTCATTTAGAGGGGGCTAATTAAAATATGTGAATATTTGAAGGGACGATAAATGAATTTTTTTTCAATTTTTGAGGGGTTTAAAATAAGAAGAATATAGGTAAGAATTTAAGAGAGAAAAATAATGTGAGGGGGGCTCAAGCCCCCACTGCTTACAACATGGCTTCTTACTTATATGGAAGAGTTTTCAATAGTTCCTCTAATATGGATCTAGCGATGATTATCATTGTTTTATCCATTTAATATTGTTAGCATGGTTGTAGTAAATTAAGCAATTGATCAAAAAATTTATTGATAATAAACTAATATAGAACTTAGAGAGCTCATTATATGTGATTTTGCATGGATCTTATTTTAATAAATTGCAAACGTAGATTTTAAAAGTGTTGTTTAAAATAAAATCTAAATTAAATATTCATTCCTAATTTTTGAATCTTATTCATGATTTCATTTTCATTCCTAATTTCATTTAGGGGGAGTTTATAAACACCCCCTTGTCTATTTTTCTCACTTCTTTTAAAAAATCACTCACTAATTAAATTTCAAATTTGGATTACTACTTGTTTTACCCCTCTTATAGTTCTAATCCTTCCAACTAAATTATAATTTTTATCCTTTTTTCACCCACTAAACTAATGTAAGTTTCCTTTTCTCCTACATTTTCTAACCCATCAACAAAACCCCAGGTCATTTATTTTTCTTAACTTTTGTTTGCAAGTATCCCACGTTTTTTTTTCCTTGTTTCCATATAATACAACAATTCCATGATATTAAGTAGGTTTTCCCAAAACGTTCTACAATCTTCATCCTATTTTTTTTCCTTTCATTTTCCTAATTATCTTTGCCCACTCTCTCTCTCTCTCTCTCTCTAATGAAATTCTTCTTTCTTTTTGAAACATCTGTTGTAATGGAATTATCTTTTAATATGAATTAGGATATATTCTGTTCATCAAAATTTACGTAAAGAAAAAAAAAAGTATGTGAAATGCAAATAAAGTATACTTTCAAGTCATCATGATCGTATTATGAAAGAAAGAAAAAGAAAATACAAACTAAACAAGTGCATGATTTTAAAAAACTTATAGTTTCGTTTTGATTGAAAGCATAAGCTATTCTTTTTTATTGTAAGTTGAGGCCAGATTTCGTACCTCATCTTTCACCGTATACGTGTCCTCGGATAAGCCATCGAAGAGCACAAGACGACTTAGAGACATACTGTATAGATGACACGGGAACGACTCCTAGATGACAGGAAAATGACTGGTGGGTGATTGGAAGGTTAGAGCTAAATAAAGAAAGTTAACTTCATGGGCAAGATCAGGAAACTAAATCCAGCATATCATGCAAGGGTTAATGAGCCAACAAGCTCATATTTATCAAGAAAAGGCAGTTTCCTAATATCTTCTAATCATCCACGGATTGGAAAGTCCAATACAAAAACGGGCAACTACTCATTAGCATTCAAGACATATTCTACCAGAATCAGGCAACTCAAGATATCAAGTCAACCCCTATAATCAAGGCTTACTCTGTAAGCCTAGGGATCCTTTTCTTCCAATCACGTTTAACTTATTGTACTCAGCAATATATATACCATATGCCCCGAATCTCTCTATATCACATTATCCCCCATCTCTTTCTACCTCATTCTTGCTCAAGATCACCATTGTAACGCTTGTCAACATAAAGTGATTTCGGAAGCACTACAGAGGAAATAACCTAGAGATTACAGGTGAACTTCTATAAAATCGGTTGTCTTTATCTCTATTTAATTTTCTTGCTTTTTATTTTATTTCTCGCAACTTACTAACGACATGCCAATGACCAGTCGGCGACTCACCTGTCGTCCTGTTTTGGTCATTGGCCCTATTTTTCTTTGATTGTAGATTTAACCCTCTACATAACTACTTTTTGAAAGTGTTGATTATTGCTTATTAGGCTAAGTATTTAATATTAAATATGCTTTGAAAGATCCATTATCGTTATTATCGTTTTTAATATTGATATATTTAAAAATATTGACTAATTAACTACGTTCCTTAATATATATATATATATATATATATATATATATATATTCACTAATTGCGATTCCAATGTTCAGCAAGTATATATTACTCTAATATAAATCAAATGTATACTACTCCAAGTAAACGTAATGATTAAGATTTCAATAATCATTGTGGTTTGCTGCGTTTTACGTTTTGCTCTTTCTTTCTTTCTTTACCTTTTGATGTTGTATCATGGCCTTTTGTTTTGTTGGATGTGGCCTTAAT
Source organism: Ficus hispida (assembly GCA_025413025.1). Classification (NCBI taxonomy): domain Eukaryota; kingdom Viridiplantae; phylum Streptophyta; class Magnoliopsida; order Rosales; family Moraceae; genus Ficus; species Ficus hispida. The sequence continues at coordinate 17,958,375 of CM046370.1, forward strand.
TTACCTGGGTAGATATATAATTCTAGTACTACACCTAAGTCATTAGATGTTGCGATATGAATTCGACGATTGTATGAAAATTTCCATAAACGTCAATCACTTGTGTACTTACCGAATTGAGATTTTTAGAAGAAATTCGTAAAAGAAAAACTGTAATAAATAAAAAGGAAATTAATATTAAATTTCCATTATGAAATTTTGATTTCAAATATTCATTTTTCCACCATTAGTAGAAATAATATTTTATTTAATATTTAAAGCTAATATGTTGTTTAACTTGTTATAATAAGTCATATAAAATACCATATCGTCATATGTAATTAAGACATGTACTTATTTTTATTACTTTATCCGTAATAATTTATGGTTACAAAAGAAAAATAACCATTAAAACCACACCTCATATATAAAAAAAAGGAGTAATCATTAAAAACTCCTCCATATATATATATATATATATATATATATGTTTGTATTTATACTTACTCGTATTTCTTTTTCTCACATTCGTATGTGTAGAATTCTTCTTAACACCAGGTGGAAGTAACAAAGTTATTATGTTTTTTTTCATCCGAGGACATTAATTAACTAAGTATTATTTTAACTAAACACATATTTTATTAACTAATACTTAGTTATAAAACAAGTATTACTTATCCTGTAGTTACTAAACAAATTGCCCATCACTAAATTTAACAGAAATAAATAAATATAAACATGTACAATATTTTATCTGTTTCATTGACTTGATTTGTTATCTAAGAAGGTAATTGAAAGAAGGATGTACAGGAGTTCAACAAAGTATTATTTGTGACGAGGCGGTCTGTGACTCTATTTTATACAACTTTCTTTGCCACTTTCGTTGCTGAAAGGATCATGTAACCGAAGGTACATGGAGCAACCACTCAATTTTTCTTTCTTTCTTTCCTTCTTTCTTGTTTTTGAGTGCATGTTGGACTTGAGTCGCTTATAATGGCACGTGATTCATTGTCAAATATGATTAGATTTCATTGAAAGTAAGATTCATTTACAAAAAATATCAATATGAAATAATATGACAATTTTCCTATTATTATGGCTGAAGAAAAATGAAAGAAAAAATCTCAAGAGACGGAAATTGTAAATGTTGTTGCTGAAGTATGATAGTGATATAATATTTGTTCTATAATTGATGAGGAAAATAATTCTAATTCTTGAATTTTGGATTCTAGAATTTTTTTTTTTATGTGTTCACATAAAGAGTGGTTTGATTCTTATGAGCCTTGTGATGTTTGTACTTTTCTGATGGCCAATGATATGAGTACTAAAGCCATTGGAATATATACTGAGAAGGTGAAAATATTTTATTGAGTTGTGAGGACATTAGTAAATGTTAGGCATGTTCTGTAGTTAAGGAGAAGTTTAATTTCTTTTGGGTTTTGGATACTTCGGGTTTAAGTTATTCTGCAAATGATGGTTTTATGGAAGTTAGGAGAGGCGCTATGATAACTATTAAATGTGAGATGGTGAAGAATTTATACAAGTTAATTGGGAAGACAATTATATGTAGAGGTATGAAAGTAGAGCCATGTTAAAAAAGGCCTTCATCCGTTGTGAAACAAGTTGCTAGAATGGAAGAGTACAACACAATGGCTAGCATAAGTGAAGACGTACAAAACATTGAAGAAGAAGAAATTTTAAGGTTCTCGTCAAGTTCAATGAGAGTTGTAACCCGACACATACTTATTCTAGTTAAGTATGTGTGTTAGTTGAGAAAATTGAGTCAAGATGTAGATTATTAGGTCTTATGACTCAACTTAGTTTTGGGCAACTTTCTACTTTATAAGTTTGAGAAAGTGTTAATATTGTGTCCCATTGAGAGGTTAGTTATGTGGTTAGCAGAATAGAGAAAGTGGTGTCTTTTTGAGAAAGAACTAGGAGAGAGATAGGGAAATAAGAGGCTTTAGGTAGAGATAAGTTGAGAGAATTTGATAATTAGTGTGTGGTTATAAATTTTTAGTAAATTAATTCTCCCACTCCCTTAAATGTAGGTAATTTTTCCGAATTACGAAATGTTGGTTTTCTTTTTATTTCTATTTGAGTCTATTATTTTGTTGCACTTTGGATGTAGCTCGGGGTGTTTACCCAACACATGAACTAAGTTATTAAGGCTCATTGAGGTATTGAAATATCCTAAATATTCAAGCTTTTAAAATATTTAAAATTCTGGTTCTGTCACTGGACATATGCAAAAGATAAACACAAAGCCATAAGAGAGCGTAGGTGCGAAATTTTATGGCCTTTTGGTTCAACGGAAAGGGCAGAACCTAAAATTTTAATAGTGCATCTCCTCTTTTTTTGGGCTTATAGAGCAGCATCTAGGGGCAAAGAAATGACAAGGGCATGTCATATAAACTTAATCTATATATGCTAAAAAGAAGATAACGAGCAGAGATGGCTTTCATTTTTAATCTTCTAATGTTCCAAAACTTTATTTTGTTCATTACAATTAATAATATTTCTTCTCTCGTTTGCAAAGGAAGAATGATCGTGAAAAAATAAACAGAAAGTGATATTAAACAGGTTTTATGCATTTAAACTCCATTAATAATATTTTGTTGGCATTTGTTACCAAAATAAATCAAACAGGTTTTATGCATTTAGACTCCATTATATCTAATGTATGAATTCAATTTTCTTAAATTATAGTTCAAATTTGTCACTGATATTAATTGTTTTTTACTTGTAACATCAGATACGAATGTGAACCTTAGCGATTCAAATTGGTTGGGATTTATTCAGCAATAAATTTGAAGTTGAGCCAATCTATTTATCTTTTGATGAAATTCGAATTTTTTCGAACTAATATTGCTCTTAATTAATACCAAAATTAGCATTCGAACAATATATTTTGGAAACTAAATTATGCATCTGAAAATTAGACATTAATTTTAAACTTTCCAACAGCCTATTATGTGTTCAAATGCGAGAAATATACATCTTTAATGGATTTTACAAGTTAACATTTGAAACCGAAAAAAATGTTAAAATCTGTGCCTAGAATGCAAAAATGGAAGAGCTAATCAATGAATTTTTATAAATGATTTAATGGAAGAAGCTAGGGTACATGTGAAGTATTGCTTAAATTTGGTGCAATATTCCAAAGAAATGAGCTAAGAACACGAATTAGTTTGGGAGTACCTAGTTGTAAAAATCGTTAGAATCACAGGGGTATAAAACAGTGTTTCAGAAGTTCATCAAGGATGAGAAAAAAACAAATTCTTAGGTTTGGATTATTAATGCAGCTAGCACGGAAAAGTTGAAAGTAGGGCTAAAATGCAAGAATTTCTCAATAGATGGGTCAAAACTAAATGTATTTGCTAAAAAAATATTTGGACAAAACAGATGGGTCAAAAAACTAAACGTATTTGGGAAAAAAAAATTTTGGACAGATAAGGGACTCTTTTATGGACGTTTAATTATTCTAGAGGTTAATCTTCCTTCAAAAAGAGGGGAAAATAATTTTTTTGAACCTTGACAGTGATTCCGTAACCGTTTTCGAAAAAATGGTAGTGGAAGATATGTCAAAAATGTGGAGCAAAAATCCATTTTCAAAGTGGTCAAGGAAAGGGGAGATTCCATAACTGTTGTGGAAAACAGTCATTGAATGTGGAGACTCCATGACCGTTCCTAGAATCGGTCGTGGAATCTCCAGACTTTTTGTATGTTTAAAACAGTCGTAAAATCTACTTTTTTATTAGTGATATTTTTATAAGATTTGATTTTTTTTTTTGGTATTGTTTGAATATTTTTTAATCTAACAATTTATTTTTTAAAAGAAAATCTCAAATAAACTACTTTCTCATCCATTTCCCATTAAAAAAGAAAAAAAGAAAAAAAAAACACAAAATTATTATATACAAAACTTATAATATAATAAACAATCAACCAAAATACAGAAAATATTCTATCATAATACAAAACAATTCTTCAGAATACATACAGTAATCCATCAGAATACATAGGGTATATACAGATAAAAAGAAACTCTCTGATTCGTAAAATCTAGCCATCTGCTCCACTGCCGCTTAGCAGATGGTTAATAAAAAATTTATAGATCTGTGGGTGTTGTTGGAGTGTCACTGCCAAACTCCCTTTTGATCGTACTCAATAAGTATATATACATGGGTTGTAAGTTAGAAATAATTCATAATTATATTAGAGCAATATATATTGGGATAAAAGGTTTTGCTTTAAATTATCAAGTGATTATAAGTTAATAGTAATTTCACGGCTAATTTTACTATAAGGAATTGAGTTTAAATTTCTCTACCCTTAATTCGTAAAATATAGTATGATCCTAAGGAGACATTTTTCTCTTAAGTTCTATATGTTATTAATAGTCTCTTTTTACGATAGTTTTAAAAGTAATTTATTAAAAGTCTCTTTGTCTGACGGTTTTCAAGCCGCTTGATAAAAGGAGTGAAAGAAAGATCTTATTGCCTTTCCATTTCTCTCTACTGCAAGTATTTCACAATTCATAGGACATCTATAGCGATGAATGAGAGGCAATCCAATAGATTTTACTTCAAAATAAGTCCTAATTTTAGATTTACATCTCTAAATTAGTATACCTTTTTAGGTATCACAATGGTTATAGCTTCTCCCTCGTTTTTCTTATTTCTTATTTCTTTCTTTAAGTAATTTGGTTAATCATGTATTTAGCTGTCATAACTTAGCTTAACTTTCTCTTTGCATTCAAATAAATATCTTATATTATCGGTATCATTTCTCCATCATTGATTATATATTTTTTAATACTTTCATATCTTTTACAAAAAATCTAAACAAAAAGATTAATAAATTTAAAATATGCGGAAGTTCTCAGGATCTTAAGAAAAATTTTGGAATGTTCAAATTTTAAGGTCTATTTTACTTAAAATTTATATAATTAATGTTTCAGTGGGTATTCTTATCATATTGGAAATTTTGATCAGGGGTTTTCTACTGTCATATATTTTTTTAAAGCATATTATGTATATAAAAGAGATCAGCAATAAATGAGTATGGGTTTAACTTATTCTATTCTCAATTCCAATTATAAGGCGTACACTTCGGCTCGTAAGAGGTCGAAAATAGGAAGGAAAGGAATCATTTAAGGGAGAGAAATGTGAACGGAGAAAATAAGTTGGTTTTCCTTCTATCCTATTTAGTATGATAGGAGGTAAAAACAAAAAAAAAACAAAAACCAAAAAACTAAAGGTGATAAACTAAGGGCTCGTTTGTGAGATAATTGAAGTTTGAGTTTTAGAGATATTTTGATTTGAGTTAAGTTGAGTTTTGAAAATATGTTGTTGGTTAAAAAAAATTATTATTTGAAGTGAAAAAATATAAAAACTTGAAATGTGTTCGAAAAAGAATATTCATATGAATCTTGATTAATGACTTTCACAATTCTTGCAATTTAAAATTAATTATCTCGTTTCGACTTAAAATAACAAAGTTTTGAATTTTTTAAGTTGAGTTTTTAAGAGAGATTTTGAAAATTTAAATTGTGAAATTGTGTTTTGAGTTGAAGAAAATGACAAAAACAATTGGAATTGTTTGTTTTGGAAACCTCCCCCGGGACTAAATGACTATTTTACTATTTATTAAATAATAATTTAGTTTAAAAACAAGGATCAATGGCAATTTAAGTATTCATATCAGCTAAATAAATTTTTTTTTAAATGAGTTTTTCGGTCTTTATATAAGACGTATATAGGTTTTTCTCATATAGCAGAAAATTTTCATAAGGAATATAATACAATAACTTAGTAACTTAAGGAAGTAAATTATCAAAATTATAAATTTAAAAGGTGAATTATTAAAAATTGATAAATTTAAGGAGTCTCGGTATTAAATATTCCTCCATTCTCCTACTGTCGATCACCGTGACGACGAACGCAATAATGAGCAAGACCCAATGACGTGGCAAAAGGTACGTAATGACAATAAATGCGTTGGTCAGAATTCATGCAAACGGTGGAGCCCTCGGCGAGACCCACGAAGACCTTTGTTCGGTCGAGAATTTGAAATTTGTATTTGCAAACCCTGCTTTTATTAGGCAGACAATTCCTAGAACTGTCATTAATCAAATAAAGAGAAAATATTTGGAGATTTGCATTTTGGTACGTATACAATGACGTAGAGAACTAAACTATTCATTTTCTTTTGAGTTTACGAAAAAAGGCAGTATAATAATTATTTTTTTTTTGCTGGTCATGACAAAAAAGCAATGTTTGATTACTTGCTTATTTTTATAAACTTAAGTTTGGATTATCGGTTAAAATTAAATTTTTTAGATATGAGCTATTCAACTTTTTAAAAATAATTAAATTTTTTTTAATTTTTCAGATAAAAACAAAAATAAATTAGAAAAATTTAATCATGTTCGAAACAATGCATAATTATAGAAATAAGCAAAGATTCCTTTTTTTTTTAGACAATATTATATTGTTTAATCTGGCAGTCAGATATATTCTGCAACTTTTTTTTATATATAATTTGTAACAATTAATAACTTATTTATAATATAATTTAATATTGTATCTAATATAATACTGTTTTAATAATTGTGAATATAAAAGATAAATACCATTGAAAGCTATTACAATGAAATCAAATGATTATTATAATGATATATAAAATAAACAAATAAATCCGACTATTGGACAAAAACGAATACGTAAAGGACAAAAAAGTATATGTAAAAGTAAAATACGAAAAGAAATGAGTACGTAAATACACTCTTATGTTTCGTTTGGTAAAACATCTTAAATTCAAAATTTTTATCTTAATTTTTGTCTTTTTCTAAAAAATCAATAAAAATTATAATTAATTTTTAAAAAGTCAATAAACTTAGACATAAAAATCTCAACTCAAACCGTTTCACCAATGGAATCTTTATTCTTGATATTTATTGTTCTCTCTTCATTCGATAAATAAATAGATAATTACAGTACATAGGTGTGTGTGTTGGGTTGGGGTGGCTGTATATTACTACCACTTTTCCTGATTTCGTATTAAACTAATTGTATTGTATGCCTTTAATTGACAAATAAAATAAAATAAAATAAAAATAAAAGAAAAAATTGCATGACAGTAATTGGACTGTCATTTGATAAGTGAAGATACTACTGCCACTTGACACTCTCAAAGCAGTGACCAAAAGGTCAGCGTGAAAAATGGATTCGCTCTTTTATTATCTAATAATAATAATAATAATAATAATAATAATAATACTATTGTATGACACGTACGGATATAGATTAGATAAAAGCATGTACTAAAATTTATCTACATTAAGATTAATTACTAAGAAATTACTTTTGAAAACGGTTTTTTTTTTCTCCCACAATTTAAATGTAAGGAGATCCCACCTTAACAACAATAGTGAAATATGAAATTACCAATATGGTATCCCACCTTAACAACGATAGTGAAATATGAAATTACCAATATGGCATACTAATAAAGACATTAATTATAAAATATCAAGTTTTGCATGCTTCATTTTACTTTTTTCATTTATTACTGGTGAGCCTCATCAATTTCTCATTCCTCTTTTTTACAAGTGAAGAAATGAAAATAAATAAATAAATAAATAAAATAAAAAGAAGAGAGAGAGAGAGAGATTTTTTTTTTTCTCATTCAATTGTTAATGACAAGTATACACGCCTATAAGTAGCCATGCATAGCTCTCTCCGAAGCCAATTCATATCTGCAAAACTGAGAGTTGTAACTCCAATATATAAAACCCACTCTCTCTCTCTCTCTCTCGCTTTCTCCCTATAAACTTGTTTCTCTGTGTTGACTTGTTAGTGGTATTTATAAATTAATGGGGGTGAAACAGATATGCGATGCCGTGCATGGGATGAAGCCGGCGTTGCTAATGGTGCTGGTTCAGTTTGCGTACACCGGCGTCAACATCTTCTACAAATTGGCTGCTAGTGACGGAATGAATTTGAGAGTCATTATCGCTTACCGCTTCGTTTTCTCTACCGCTTTCATGCTTCCCCTTGCCTTCTTCATGGAATGGTATCCTCGAAATTATCATCTTTGCATTGTTAGAGTATTATTTCTATTCCCTATCCGTCAAGGATGGAGCCAGAAATATAATTAAGTGGAGAAGGGGGTACAACATTTTTTCTTTAAAAAAAATATTATTAACCATATTTGAGTATAAAAATTAAAAGGTCAAGATTAATAGGTGTAATGTGAGAATTTTCTATTTTTAGTCCAGTATAAGTTGGAAACTATAAAATTTTTTGGGTAGAATTAAAAAAAATATATATATATATATATATTTTTATGTGAGACTGTAACTCATCTCAATGAAAATCTGCTCTCTGTCGTTTAAAAATAAAAGATAAAAGATAAAGTTTTGAATATTTTGAGAAATAATAAAATTTTTAAATAAGAAAAATTTTTGGTAAGAAATAATAAAATGTAATTTTTTTGTACATAATATTGAAAAAAAAAAAAAGATTAATCAATTTTTAGTAAGGAAGAAATGAGAAAAATATAAATTTTTATAGGTAAAATTGAAAAAAAAAAATTACTGAGATGGAAGTCTTCCGCTTGTCATGGGTGACTTCACCCTGTTTATTGTTTTTTTATTATTTTTAAGTGATAGCTGATTATACTGTAAAAAATTTCCGAATATTGAGTTTTTTATTGGTTAAAAGTCCAATAGTTACATGCAGAATTTTTAAGCTTTGATCCGCGTATATGAAAATATAAATTGGTTTCCCCATTCATTTAAAAAAGAAAAAGAAAAAAAAAATCCCTTTTTCACCGAAGGAAGTTTTGATGTAGAGAAGAAAGTATCTAATTATATTTCCGAAATTAAGAAAGTGGAGCTACATATTTGTACAGAGCTCGGGTTGTAAAGACTTGGAATTTATTAGTCATCTTCTAATAAAATATGTTATTGGATTCTTTCAAGAAATAATGGCGTTATTTTCAGTGCTTTCTTAGTGTAAAGTAAAAAGTAAAATTGTAACGCACTATTGTAATAGAATTAATCTGAGACCATAATTAATGACTGTGTACACTATTTATTTATTTGTTATTTTTTTACAGGAAAAGCAGGCCAAAGCTGACTTTGATGGTTCTTTTCCAGTCATTTTTTTGTGCCTTATTTGGGTAAGTAGCGGGCAACGCCTGATTTTTCACTCCATATATACACCTTTAAATACGGGTAGTGCTTCGGATACTTTCATAATTATTTAGAATGTGTTTGGTAGGAGAGAAAAATAATAAGATCAGTGATTTGTGAAAGGTTTTTGACATCTATAGTCATCCAATCTATAGGAGAGAAATGAAAGAATTAAGAAGGGATTTATAAATCTTTCAAAATACTTTAATTTTAAGCTCTCTGTTTAGATAAAATATAATCAATTTACAAAAAATATAATAATCTTACAAACAATCTTTTGTCTCTTTTCCATTACACATTTATCCCAAACAAGAGAGATGATTCTCATTTTTTTTTCTACTTTCCTAATTTCATATTAAAAAAAATGAGAAAAAAGGATCTATTTTTCCCTATTTTCCTTGTTTTGGTTACCTATTACTTTTTTTTTATATATAATTATTTTCTCACATACCTGCCAAATACGCCATTAATTCTGCACCACTAGATATAGGACAGTACTACTGCCAAATGTTGATAAAATTGATGATATGATCATACATTCATTATCGTTATAATAAATTTGCATGCATATTTTTAATGAAGTTTCAGTTTGTTTGAAAACCCTCTACCTGAATATATATATATATATATAGACAGATACATACATATATATATACACACATATATATATATATATAGTCTAATGAATTCTAACATTATTTAACGCATTATCCTCTCATGTGCTATTAGCTGTTAAGTAGAATTTATGGAATTAACTACCATATTAAAGTTTAGTTTCTGTCTTTAATATAGTCATGTAGACAGGCGGTGGAGGAAAAGTCCCACACCTAATGTTGATTAATTGATCAGTATGATTAACGGACATGATTAATTACATCCCTTTTGGACCACTTTAAGCTAAATACTTATATATATGCATATGTTAAGTTGTGAAAAAAAAAATGATGTCCACAAAAATGATGCCAGAGGCAGCTAGTCTTGGTCCAAACTGCATAATTCACCTAGCTATTGCTAATGAGCTTTTACTAATTGCACGGTAGGCAGTGTTTTAGTTGGACTTATCTAGATCTTCCATTCAATTTAATTTTAGTTTTAAAATGATGTCGAAGTAATCAAAATAAGTCAAGTTATTTAAAAACTTGATATGCTCTTTAAACTTTAATTTCTGAGTTTGTTAAATGAGGTATCATGCTATTGTTTGATTAGACATCAAAATTGAACAACCGATAAATATGCATCTATGTTATATTTTGTGTATAAAAAATTATAGAGACACGAACTCTAATCTTAACTTTTAAGTATCAATTTATATAGTATATGAGTTGTTCTTATTTTATTTATAAAGGTTTAAAGTATTACCACATCAATTGATTGTATCTATCAATAACAATATGATATATGAATTGATATTTAAAAAGTTATGATTAAAATTGATGTCCCTAGCATTACTCTTTGTGTATTTAACTTATAAATTGTAATATTTTTTTCTTCTTTGATAGTCACCATGCTTTTTAATAAATGATGAAAAAGAGGAATTTATTAACACCAAAAGTAGGAAAAAATACATCTCATCTAGATGGAGATGAAATTTCTACTTTATATCCCCCTATAAACCCCACACAAATAAAATCATATTCTTCTTCAATGGACATCAACTATGTATTTCTACGGTTGATATTAGAATATAGAAAAAGTCTCGTATCCAGTACAGGTCACAATCTGGTATATTTGTAATTTTCTGTTTAAAAATTTATAATAACTAGTTGATTTATACATAATTTTTTATTTAAAATCTTATAATATAATAACTTCTTATTTAGAATCTTGTAACATAGTACAAATTGAAAAATATTATATTAAAATCACCTAATTGATATAACATATACCACAAAAAAGTTACAAGTAACATATAGGGAGGGTACCGGTCAGTAGCCCCTCCCTAAGAATATAAGAATAAAAATATTGCAACAAAAGAAAAAGAATGGTACTAAAATATATATATATATATAAATAATGAAGAAAGCTAACTAGTTAGCTAATTATTGCAGTGGATCAATGGCACAAAATCTATATATCGAGAGCCTGAGTTTGACCTCGGCAACATTTGTTACTGCGATATCCAACCTCATTCCTGCTGTAACATTCGCTTTAGCCGTCTCTTTCAGGTACATATTTTAGACTCATTTACAAATATATATATATATATATATATATTCTTTAATATCCAGTAAATAATAATGATTTGATTTGCTATATATATATTAAGATAGATGAGTATTAGAAGTTTTCAAAAGGTAAGGTTTAAGAACATTTTACGAAGGAAATATCAACCATCCACTTTCCACCGCACTAGTGTGAAAAATGGTATTAAAAAATATAATTAATGGTACAAGAAGGGGGATTTATGATGAAAGTATAAACGAGTACAAATATTCTCACAAATATGAATGAGTGTGTGTGTGTATATATATATATATATATATATATATATATTTATAACAAAAAGGGTAATATTCTGTACTAAATTGAAGAATTTGGAAGAAAGATAATTTCTTAATTGTGGAAAAAGAAATTTTGATTCTCATTGAATTGAAACTGATAGTGATGGTTTTCTAAATCATCTAATACTTCATATAAATAAATATAGATAAGAATTGTCTCTTATCCATATTGTCGGACAGATTGATTTACATGCAATATTATGTAAACTTATTTGTAATATTATTTAAACTACTAATGCAAAAGACATATATCATTGAAAAAATCATATCGGAATCAGTTGGTTATTGCAAGTAACGTTCAGAAAAAATTACAAGTATAGTTCGTTTCATGAAGATGTCAAAAAAAAAAAGACCATAAATGGATATATACAAATGTAAAGAGATTGAATAATTAAGATTCAGGAACTTAGCAAAAAAATAATAATAATAAGTTGACATGTATTAACAATCCATGCCACACTTTTAGCTCCATGTCTAATTATTGCGTAATTAAAAACTTCAGATTGGAGAAGCTGAACCTTGGAAACCTAGCAGGGAAGGCCACGTTGTTGGGATCGATAATTGGTATAGGTGGGGCAATGCTTCTGACTTTCTACAGAGGCGTGGAGATTGATATCTGGTCAACACACGTTGACCTATTGCATCATGGTCAGCATGGAAGCAGCCACGTGGCGGCACCACAGTCAGATTCTGGTAAACGTGTTTGGGGATGCGTTTTTGCTCTCGGTAGCACTATGTGTTACGGTCTCTGGCTCATCCTTCAGGTAACTTTTTCCATACCTTTAGGATCACATTAATTTTTAGAATTTTCTTACTTGGTCCATTCTTTTCTTCGAATTTTTATTCATCACACCACACCACAGATGTAGCAATGTTTTATAACTTATAATAAAATTAAAACGCTGCGGGAGTTTTTCTATAAGGCACCTTTTATGAAAGGTACGTAGATTTTTTTTTGTTTTTTTTTTTTACGTGTTATAATAATAATCAGTCGATTTAATATGATATTTTAATAATACTTGACTTTTACACTAATATTTTATATAATCCATATTATAATATTTAAATTAAAAAATTACATATAAATCAACTTATAATTATAAGATAAAAAATAAAATGTTACAATTATTGCTTCTGTCTAGCTATTAGACTGCAGAGCTTACATATGCATATAACAGCATCTTAACCACACTGTCAATGATATGTGAAAACCAATAGAAAACCTCTTGCTATTTATTACGATCTACTACCTACCAGTTTAAATTTTTAGTCCTTTTTGATATTATTACATTCTTATTTATGTTCGGTTTTCTAAATATTTGTCCGAATATTTGCTCATTATCTAAATCTTTCAACACATTTCTTCTTTTAAAATTTGGTAATTAACAGGCTAAAATGAATGTGAGATTCCCCTACTATTTTTCAAGTGTAGCTCTCATGTCAACAATGGGAGCAATCCAGGCAGTAGGTTTCGCCCTCTGCACTGTGAGGGATTGGAGTCAGTGGAAGTTAGGTTGGAATATTCGGCTTCTCACAGTCGCATACTCGGTACAACAATTACCTTTTTAATTAGGCATTTTAATCCCATTGCAAACATATGCATTACATATATACATATATATATATATATATATATATATATGACAAGAAAGTAACTAATATCAGGTTAAAGGCCCTGCTTGGGATCATGATTGGAGTTAGAGGTTTTTAAGTTGGAATTCAAATGTGTGTTTGGTTAAAATATGAATTGAAAATGAATGTGATATAGAAAATAGTGTACAAATTTAAAATGTGTTTAGAAAAATATATGTATAATATGGATATTGTTTCATTATTCTCATCATTATATGTGATTTTTTTTTTAAATCATCTCATTCGACTTACAATAAAGATATTATGAAATTTTAAAGTCTGAGTTATTTAAAAATGAAATAGAGAGAAAGTGAAATGTAGATTTGTGAACTTTAGAGTTGAGTAGTGGTATTCCGTTTGGAATTGATGTTCCAAGCGGCATTTAAATTTCCTAATTAAATTGACACCCGGTCATCATGTGCATATATTGTTGCAGAGTCAGAAGTAATAAAATATACATTTTATAAACTGTTTTGACAAATCTCTTGCCAATAAATTAATCACACAAAATACATTAAATTGCTTTGAAAGATATCTTTTACAAATATATAAATTTATTATTTGAGAATTGGTGAATTGAATAAATTAGTTACACAACACTACATATTTTAGTAATTAAGATATTGAAACTATTTTGTTTTAATAGATATATATATATATTGATATATAAACATATATTTGATAGGGTATTACGGCTTCTGGAATAGCGGTAATATTGGTTGCGTGGTGTGTGCACGCGAGAGGTCCAGTGTTCGCGTCAGCTTTCTACCCTCTCATGCTATTGCTAGTAGCACTTTCGGGCTCTCTGATGCTCAACGAGAGGTTGCACCTTGGAAGGTATATATATATATATATATATATATATATATATATACATATATATAATCTATAAAAATCTCAGTTGACATCAACCATATATATATATATATATACATACACACAGCATGTGTTTTCATGTATGTCTGCATTGTCTGTCCTCTAAAAATATCAGTACTTTTTGTAAAGGAAAATTTTATATAGAAGGTTCAAAATTAGATTGGTTGCCCTTTTTTTAAGTAGATTGTTAATTTGCTTTGATTTTTCATTTCCTAGTGTAAAACTTTACAGGAACTGAGTTTAGAAGAGTTTTGTAATTCACCAATATTTTCTCGCACTTGCAATACTTCACTTTCTACGTCTCTTATATTATAAATATTATTATCAGTCCATTAGGTAAAGAAGTATGAACGCGCAATTCAAAAAAAAAATTTCTACAGCATTTTCTCTCATAAAAAAAAAAAAAATTAAAGTTTCTCTTTGAATTTTATGTTCAAATCCATTGTGAAATGAGCTATACATTATTCCGAGCTGCCACAATGTAGCTCTAGAATATTGGTCTATATATTTTCAACTTTAAATCAACAATTTATTGTCTCATACAAGACGTACTGATTCGATGTGTGTATCCTCGCAGTGCACAAACATTTAAGCTTATAGATGACTCCTACGAAGATTTTAGTTTCATCACAAGTTTAAAAAATAAAAAATAATAATAATAATAAATTCTGATCGTGTATGTTGTGTCAATTTACGACAGTGTATTAGGAGCAGTCCCGATCGTGTTGGGTTTATACCTGGTGTTATGGGGAAAAAGTGAAGAGGCGAGGCAAAAAATACAACTAGTCCCTTCAGATAGCCTTGGTCCGGAGTCCATCGAAATTGTTGTAAGTAATTCAAGTTCCGCAGATAAGAATCAAACTTGCAGAAGAGACAGCGAAGGAACGCATAGATCTTTGGAAAAGGAGCATGATGATGAGTATACTGACTCGCGCACACAGGAAAGGCATTGAAGAAGCATTCGATCGACATTGCGGTCAGTCGTATAGCTAACTAATAATTATATGGTTAAATAATGTTTCCTAAGATCAGGCCAAATCATGGTTTAGACCAAGACTATTGGATATCTATATATAGCCTCTAGAGAAGAGTTATATAGTAGTTTGCTAGTTACGAGACTTGTTAAAGTTGTTTCTTGTTAGCATTGCTTGAACCATAATAATTAGCAATAATATTTGTGGGGATTACTAGAAATTATTGTTTGTGAACTTTTACATTAATATTATATTGTACCAAAACCCTCTCTTGCATTTTCGTTCTCTAGTTAATTTCTCTTTCATTTTCCCATTTTTTTTACTTTAGTAATTTCTAAGCGTCCAAACTCTTAACACAAAACAAAGGAATTTGAGTACTGCAATAAAAGAAAGTGCTTCAAGTCAAAAAGAGGAGCTCATCATAAAGTCCTAATTCCACCGATACATGTGTGGTGGGTTGGGGTGGCTGTAAATCACTGCCATCACTTTTCCTGATTTCCTATCTGGGTGATTTCCAAAAATGTCATAAATTTGACACCTTCTTGAAATTTTGTCCTTGATAATTTTATTATCTAATAACATTTAATTAAATAATTAAATGAAAAAATAGTAAATAGAAAAAATACCTCTATCTCTTTCTTTTCTTCTCTTTTTTATTTATTCGAATATTTTTTTATATATCTCCAACTCCATTCGCCGGCTGCTGATTGTCGGCCGGCCGCCAGTCACCAAAGAGATTCTATTAGAATCCAATATATATTATGACATAATTTTATTTTTGTATTTCAACAAAGATGACTGTAAGTATCCAGCTCTAGTTATTAGCATCGATGCCAGTCGCCGAAGAGATTCTAATAGAATTTCTTTTTCTTTCTTTTTTTGTTTTTTGTATTTCAATAAAGATGACTGGATGTCTTTGACTCTATTTATCGGTACTGTTTGCTGAGAGATTCTATTAGAATCAATTATGGATTCTAACAAATTTTTTTTAAATTTCTACAAAGACGCCCTCAGCTCCAGTCATCGGCGTCGATGCCGGTTGCTAGAGAGATTCTATTAGATTTCAGAATTTTTCTTCTAGATTTCAACAAAGATGCCTTAGGTTTCGGTCGTTGAAGATATTCTTTTAGAATCAAAAATAGATTTTATCATTTTTCTAAATTTCAATAAAGATGTTATAAGCTCCGGTTGTCAAAAAAATTATATTAGAATCCAAAACGGATTATTCATAATATTTTTTGGATTCTAAAGAATATATATTGAATTCTAATATAATGCTTTTTGAATTCTACTATGATTTTAAATTCTACTAGAATACTTTTTGAATTCTAACAAAACGCACTTTGAATTCTCTTAGATTGCTTTTGAATTATACTAAAATGATTTTTGAATTAAACTAGAATACTCTTTGAATTCTACTAGAATGCTTTTGATATTGCACTACAAAATTACACCAATAATAATGAAAATAATCAAACAAAATACCAAAAACTCAGCCATCAAGCAAAGTCTTGAGGGAGCTTCACCAAAATCTTGAACAAAGTTCTACAAAGGAGGAGAGAGGCAAAACAAATTCTACCATAATTCGAGAAGGTAAAATGGATTCTGATAGAATGCAAAATGAATTATGATAGAATGTAAAATAGGTTTTTGATAGAATTCAAAACGGATTCTGATAGACTTTATTTTTTCATATCTCCGGTTAAAATACAAAATCATTAACACTTTTATCACCCTACAATACCAAAGATTTTCTTGGCAAAAAAATGGCACTGAGGAAACCGACAAATGAACCACCAAAAACAAACCAACCCGCCAAAAATTAATTTTCTGAGCAAACAAAACCACTGAAAACAAGCAAATCAGTCATAAGAAAAATAACAAATGTTTCTAATGCAATAAGTTATCAGTTTTAACAAAAGAATAATTGGCCAAAACAATCCCTAAATTCTTTCAGATGTGATGATTTGGTCCCTATGTTTTTTTTTTTTTTTTGTCAAGAATACCCTAAACTCTCTAAATATTGGTAATTTTAATCATTTATGTCCAAAACCGTTAAATTTCTAATAGAATGCATCATATGACTCATCAAATGATCTCAATTAACAATTAAAAGACAAAAATACCCTTATTAAACAACACCTCACACCAATAGTTTGTTTGTTATGAGTACAAATTTAGAAAATACTCTTACGCACCAAAAATATAAACTAAATATGTACTTTTTAAGCCGTGATGTATTTTAAATGAAATTACAAGTACAAACATAAAATTAAATAGGAAGACACCATAGTGAAAAAATAGAAAATATGAGGAAAACATTTTTATATCTATAAATTTAGATTTTCACATAAGAAATCTTTTAAGAAGTATTTAAAAAAATGATCAATTTTTTCACCCCCTTTAAAATATAAACACTTTTCAACTTATTTGCAAAATTGAACAAATTTTGAATTCCATAACTTTTTTGTTCCAAGTTTACCGTTCCACAATTTTGGAAAGAAGTTTGTAAAGAATCTCGTTTATTTAAGAAGAGGAGGTGGCTAATAACACATTTCAAATTTAAATTTCAAATTATGATCGTGTTTCACTTAGACGTATCAAGTAGTGGTTCTCTTTTTTTTTTTTTTTTTTTTTTTTTTTTTTTTTAAGGAGTTTTTCAAAATTGTATCCGATTTTTTCTTTTCTTTTTTCTATGAGAGTGTACGAATTTTCAATTTTTAATAGAATTTTAGTTTCCTATTTTTAAAGGTTGAAATTTTAAATTACTAAATATGAACTTTTATTTTTAATTTCCGCTTATTAGTTATCCTATTTTTAAGGAAATTGGACAATTCATTTCTTTTTTTTTTTATTTCATTTTAAATAAAATTATGTTTCCTAATATTGTGATTGTGAGTGATATTAATATAAGTTTTTCCCCCCGCTAAAATCACGCACAAACTATTTGTTGATTATCTTTGAATAATTTGTCTCTTGTTCTTTCCATTGTGCTATTGTATAATCAGCTAGAATGTAAGTTGTAACGCTAGTCAAGATAATATGGACCAATGTTTGAAATATATTGACAACAAAATATAGAACAGATTAAGAAAATAACTAGATCATTATCATATTGACAAGAAAGCAAGTAACGTAATGACCAAATTATAGTTAAACAAAAAGTTATGGTCAATATAGTGCGGATAAATTTTTTTTTTGGGTAAATAATTTATTATGACTGATTGCAAAACAAGAGATAATGACATAATCAAAGATGTAAATTGTAATGACATAATTTCTGAGTCATAAATCGAAAATTGCAAGCAAGATAAGATAGTGATAAACTGCCTAAAAGAAAAAAAAAAAAAAAAAAAAAAAAAAAAAAAAAAAAAAAAAAAAAAAAAAACCAAACTATTGTACAATAAAGATTTGGTCTTTTTCGAAAGACAAAACTTCTGAAATGCAAAACATGAATTTTTCAATAGTTTTTTAAATTTTCTTGTTCACTTTCCGGATCTTAAGGTTTTTATAAACTGCAGTTGCATATATATAATACAAAAATGAAAAACAATATATAATTACCAAGTTTGAAGTTAAAGGCAACATGTGTATCGTCAATATAAATTGGTCCTGCTCATTACAAAATAGACATTGTCAAAATGGTAACGAAAACATAATGACTTGTTAACCAAAAGGCAAGACAATGAAATTTTATTCGTCTTAACAAAAGCCAAATCATCATTGTTCGCTTCTTAGATGTTGAGATTCAGTGCAAAATTCAATTGCATATTGAAATTTGACATATTCAAATCTATCTTTTTTATTTTTATTTTTTATTTTTTATTTATTTTTTTTGCCTTTTAAATTGCATATTGAAATTTGACATATTCAAATCTATCTTTTTTATTTTTATTTTTTATTTTTTATTTATTTTTTTTGCCTTTTAAGTACAGATTCGAATTTTAATATATGTGGATGTTGTAATTTTTCGTCCCCATCGTCTGCCTCTTATTCCTTGACGAATTACCAGCTGCATCAGCTTCTTGCTTCTTTGGTTTTTGTTTGATTCGTGCTAATCTTGGTTTATCATAAGTCAATATAATAATGACGAGGTCAATATGTGTTCAAATTTACTATTTGGAACAAAATTGTACTATAAAGAATATAAGATTTGTTTTTACCTTGTGTGAGTTTTTTGATTTTGTGATTGAGTTTTTTATATTTAGATAGTAGTTAATACTCGGTCAATAACATATAAAATTGGTAAGGAAAACAGTATAATTAAAAAATAATAATAATTCGCGAAAAAAATGTCGAAATAACTTACCACCATATTCAAATACAAAACTGACAATATCACTACCATAAGGACCCGAAATTTACAGTTGTCAAAAGCCATCAGAGGGTCCCGAAGGAAGCTATGGCATGTCCCTCCTCGCAGTGGTGGAAATTCGTTGCGACCTTTGACGTGACGGATTCATGGATGCGCCGTGGACATCGGTTGGTGGTTCAGTCGTACTTTCCTTCCCATCATCTATTTCGTGGACGAAAATGGGGAACGATGGAACTGCTTGCATTTTCATTTTTATTTTTATTTTTATTTTCTGATTGCAAATGCCTCTATTAAAGGGAATAATGGATTGACATCTGGGTATTTTGAATTTTGGAATTAATGATCCCAATTTTTTTATGAAGGCATCTATTTTTTTTTCCGCAAAATTAAATATATCGGTATTTTGGTCAAGATAACAGTATCAGTTTTAAATTTTGTTCAATCTTGTAAATTAGTTTGTTTCCGTGACTCCAATTTGGCTATATATGTAAATAATCCATCTTTTAAAAAAGGAAACTGAGAAAACAATTTAAACGGACAGCAAGCGACACCAATATTTTTCTACATCATAAAAGTATCCAATAAACCCCAAATTTTTACAATTCAATAATAATACATATATCTTTCATCATAAATTTTAATAGCATTAAATAACATCTTAAGATGGGTTTTTAGGAATTTTAAAACTCATTAAACAAATCTGTCCAGGTCTTAAAAAATTCAGATAATAAAAGAAGATGAATTTTTATCTCAACATTCATAATACATTAGGAACCCAAAATTTATATGGACATATTAGACATGTATATCAACCTGTGAAAAATTTATTAGATCATAAAACAAATAAAAAATATTTATTTACCATTTTGTAAATGTCGGATTGGACAGAATCCAACACGAAATTACAGTGACCCAACATGATTTCAAAATTTATATCAATTCAAGCAAACTATATCTTTTCTTGTAAAAATTACAGATCATAAATAACATATATAAGTGTCTCATATATTTAAGAATGAAAAGAGTCATAAATATTGATTAACAAAAACATGAAATTCCATAACAGTGGTTTTGACAGGGTTAGACTATGTATAGTGAAAAATCAACATTAATTCCAAACAAGTACCAATAGTTCCGAAAATTGTATACAATAATACCAACACGTGATGCATTAACTCAAGAAAGTACGGCTCAAAAATCAAGTTTTATATGTTTATAAAAATTCGTTCAACACAGACAAATAAACATTTTTAATAACAAATCATGACATAGTAAAATTAATAAAACAAATTGATACATAATAATATGATACGAGATGAAGGGTTTAACTAATAGAAGATTCGATCAACCACTTGGTCTACTATGATCTTTCAAAAGACAAAGGCGAGAAGAGTTGAGAAGACGTGAGGAAAGAAAAAGCAAAAGGAGGAGAGAAAATGAAAGGATGAAGGAAAAGAAATAATTGATTGAGATATATATGAGAAATATATAGATATATATATATATATATATATATATATAAGTAATAATTGATTGAGATATGGGTTGCTCTAAGGTTGAAAAAACAAAAAACTCTCTGAAATGTTGAAGAGTAACATAAAAACCTCCTAATTTATGACCATTTAGTGTGATGTTGTTCATGTGGGAAAGACAATTATAAAAGAATATAGGGTGGGTCTATTAACACCTCCTACTTTTATCTTTTTCACCCATTTTTTAAAATTATCAGCAAATTAATTTTAGAAATAAAAAAAAAATACTTATTCCACTCCCTAGTCTTCCCAAAAAGCCCTTATAGCTAATTATTTGTGTTTTTTTTTTTCCCTCGGCATACTAAATCTAAGCCATTACAAAATTTTTTTTAAATACGTTTTTTTATTTTTACTTTTTACCACACAAGATTTCTTTTTTCTTTTTTCTTTTTCTTTCTAGATATCCAATAAAAATTTTTCATCATTTTATATATTGAGATAAGAATCTATGAATTAATTCTTTGGTATCTTCTTCTTTAGACGATAAAAACTTGAAGATAATATACTGATGAAGCTAAGTATTCCACAAGCCTGATTAAAAATGTTATGAATTTGGTTAATACTTTTATTAGACAATTAGAAAAAGCTCACAATTCCGAATTTGTACAAATTCCTAACAATTTCTCTCAATTATTTATAAAATTAATAACCAATCAAATCGATATATTTGATTATATATCGATATCATGCATATGTGTTTTCCATTTGCTTGTTATTTCTTAGAAAACAAAAAACTAGCTATAACATGAAACGACAAAAATATTAAAAATAGGAATAATAACAAGTAAAATAAAAGAATCTTCTCTTAAAAAATTCTCATGGAAATGAATAAAAAAATAAAAAATTTTATTTATGTGGGGTTTTTTTTTTGGAAAAATTAAGTGATGAAACAAGTAGTTATTTAATTCTAAAATTTGTATGGTAAGTGATTTTAAAAAGTGGGTGAGAAAAGTAAAAATGGAGTGTCAATAGACCCACCTTAATTATGATATTTAGTTAATAATGGTGATGAAGAAATTTTGGTAAATAAATTACCTAGGAGTCCAAAAATAGAAATGTTTCAAAAATTAAACGATACATGGAATCCCTTTTTGAATCAAAATGTCAAATAAATCAATATTTGGTAAAATAAAAAATAAAAAATCTCCACCGGGAATAAATTTGATAAAAATTACCATAACTACAAAATTGATTGTCATCAATAAGATGAGTTGTAAAATTAAATATTCCCTCTTTAAGTTTATAAATAAGGAGTAAAAATAAACATTAAGCAAATTCACTCTATACTCATTTACTCACAATTGACAAAAAATTATGGTATATATATGTGTACATCTATATATAATGCAAAAGTAAACCTGTAGTTATCGATATATATACGTTTATCTATACATATAAAAAATTTCACAATGAAATAATTAATAATGATGATGATAATAATAATAATATAGTCTAACAATATAGTAATTAAATATAATGTGTATAAGAAATTAAAACATTATCATGTACCAAAAAAAAAAAATCAATCAACTAAATCGTTAAAATTTTCAATTATAATATATTTCTTTGACATTAATTAGGGCACGTCGTTGAGACATTTCACTACATAAAAATACATATTATGGCATAAACTTAAATGCTTCAAATAATTAATACAATAAAATCACACATGCACTAATAAATTTTAGGGCGCTCTAAAAACCTAGGTATTACAATTAGATTAGTTGTACTCATGTGTACAGAATAAATAAACAAAGTAAAGTGAAAGCAAAAGAGGAAAAAAAAAAAAAAAAAGTGATTGGACCGTCCCTAAAGCAATGACCAAAAGGTAAGTGTAAAAAAATATATTCGCTCTTTTATTTACTACTAGTTTGTATATGTGCATAGCATGTATTATATACATATTGTAGTAATTAATCTTGTATATTTTATACTTAATATAAATTCATAAAAACTATTAAATATCTTTAATTTAGTATATGTGTATGGATCTAAAGTAAAAAATATTAATAATTAACATTTTTGTATTGAGTTTTTCAAAAAATAGTAGTTCTAAACATCTTATAATCTAATTGCAAAAGAGCGAAACAATAGACATAATATTTTTAGTAAGAAAATATCAATTTCCTCTAATTCTCCACACACAGATGTTTTAAGGTCTTTTTTGTGCTTTTGTGCGTGAGAGATAATTTTATCCATAAAGATGTTTGTGTCGGTATATTTTCACCTTAGAGAGAGAAACAAATAATTATATACATATAGAGAGAGTGTGGGAGATTAATACATACCGATTATTTGAGTGAGGAATTACGCGGAAAAATCTAATTACTTATATACAAACGAATTTCATAAGCAAAAATATGATTCTCTCACAGTTGTTTTGAACGATTGAAAACTGAACAACATACAAACACACTTATAAGTGTTATTTAATATAAATATTAAAGAGTTGCCTTGAACAGTTACAATCAAAATATAAAAGATTGTGAAAGATTAAAATCGTTCGTAAATTAGAGTTGCTTTGAACAGTTACAATCAAAAGATGAATATATTATTAAAACCTTTCATAAAACATGTCTTGAATATTTACAACTGAAAGATGAATATATTGTGAATGATTAAAATCTTTCATAAAATAGACACCTTTTAATGAGAAGTTGCAATAATAAAACATGATACGATACATATATTAGAGCAATTAATTTACATTGAATAGTTGCAATCAAAAGATGAATAGATTGTAAGTGATTAAAACCTTTCATTAAATAGAGTTACATTGAACTGTTGCAACCGAAAGATGAATAGATTGTGAATGATTAAAACCTTTCATAAAATAGACTCCTTTTAGTGAGAAATTGTTATAATAAAACATGATAAAATACATATAATAGAGTGCTTAATTAAACTTTTGGGCACTGTTTTGGACACATCTCACAACCAGTTCTTTTAGTATTGTTAGGATATATATAATGATAGAGATACGTGCATTGCATATGTATTTATATAATACGATAATTAATATTGTTATTTGATAATTTCTACTAAAATAATGAGCTATTGTAATTTTATAGTTGATGATGCTAATTTAATTTGAACAATTGTGAAAAATATTTTTGTTCAAGAAGAAAAAAGTTGAATAAATAGGAACAATCTCGAAAAATTCAATGGAAATTATTTGAAATTTTATTGTAGTTATTACTTTTAATTATTGAAAGTTGCATAAAAAAAAGTTTTTCAGATATATATTTCATATATGAATTTAAGGAAAACACTTTTTTTTAAAAGAAAATGGGAAACACATTTATGAAAGAACATATTGGGGAAACAATATTATGAATTTATGCAAAAATAGAAAAGTAAAAATAAGAATTAAGAACAAAAAAAAAAAAAAAACAAAGGGCGAAACAAAAAGAAGTAAAAGAATTTAAGAAGTTTTTTATTTAAAAAAAGAAAAAAAAAGAAAAACAAACGGAAAAAGGAAAACATATAAAAAAAAAAAAAAGGAAATAAAGAAGCATAAGAGGTGGGTTTTGAACCTATATTCTTTCACAACAAGAGGGCCGTAAATCAGATATTTGAGACCACCAAGTCATAGGCCCCTACACAACCGAAGAGAGAATTAAAAGCGACAATTTTTGGAGATGGTTTTGAAAGGCCCATCTGCGTCCTTTAACCGACTCTTTTAGTATTGTTAGGATATAAATAGTATAGATATGGCATAGATCAATAAATGAAGATGCACAGTAAAAAATGATAGATGATTGGTTTGCTTTTACTGTTTATTTAATTTTTTTAAAATTGCTTTTACTGTTATTTAGTTATTGTAAAAAAGTTCAAAGGTACACAATATAGCTTTTTTTTTTTATTGTGTACGGTTCCCTTTTTTTCATATAAAATATTTACAACTCTTTTAATAAAGGTAGGCACTACTAACATTCATTTGCAGCAACATTATACTAATATACTAAAAAAGAATAAGGTTTCACTGTTTTTTCTATAATAATTTTTTTGTTTTTTATTTTTTATTTATTTTTACTGCTTTTGCTATAATACTGTATAGTAATGTATAATATTTTTTGCTACAGTGATGTACAATATCTACTTTTTCTACAGTAAAATGATAATTTTACCCTATCCCATGTACTGATTTTGGCTTATCTATATTAAAAGAATGATTTTGTCCTCATGTATTTTACTTTTTTGTCTACAGTGCAGAGTTTTTTTTGCCTTACTGATTTAGTTGGTTTTCCTCCATCTATAGTGAGTTAACCTTTTTACACCTATTATGCAAGTCGACTGCCTGCACAGCATAGCTCACCCTTATAATTATCGTTTTACCTCTCTTTTTTAGTTGCTTTTTTTTTTACAGTGTGTTGTCGGTTTTACCCCTATTTAGAGTTTGTTTTTTTTTTCTTAATATTGTTTTTGTCATTTTTTTTAGATGCTAAATTTTAGACATTATATTACGATCTATTGTTGTATTGTGTTTTTGCTCACTTTGTCCATTTTTTTTTTATAAATTTTTAAACGATTTTTTACTTTAAAATTATTATCTTTATTTTGGATTTTTTTTCTAGGTTTTCTTTTTGTGTCTTTTTTGTTTCTTTTGCTCCATTTTTTAAATACCCTTTTTTTTTTAGGATTCTGCATGCATTTTTTTTTGTGTCTTTTTTTGTTTGTTTTGTTTTATATTTTAAAAATCCTTTTTTTTATAATGTTTTTGCATGTATATAACCTGATAAATTTTTTTTGGGTTTCTTTTTTTAAACAGTAAAAAAAGGAGAAAATGAGATATATATTTTATTTTGTTATAATTTTTTGTTAGGGTTAGTTTTTTTCGTTCTTTTTAGTCTTTAGTTTTTTCCGTTCTTTTGAGTCTAAAGATTTTTGTTCTTTTTTTATTTTTATTTTTGTTTTAATTTTTTTCTTTAAATGAGTATGACCACAAAAGAATTTTTTTTTTTTTTTTTTGCTGTTGTTTTCGCTTTTATTATTGTTAGCACTATTTTCATTTTGATTTTGCATCTTCATTATTGGGAGAGATTTTGGGAAGAATTATACTTATTATAATTATAATATTTATCTTAACAAACTGTTTTTATTATATAATACTCAGTTTATTTATTTATTTTTTCTTCCTTAATACATGGGTATTAAACTCGTTAATAATTAGAAACTACTTCTGAAAACGGTTTCTATTTTCATTTATATTTTAAATGTTAGGAAATCCGATAATTACACCTGATACAATAATGAAATTAATTATATAATAACAAGTTTGGCATGCTTGACTTTCCTTTTTCCATTTATAACAAGTGAGACCCATCAATTTCTCACTCTACTTTTTACAACCGCAGAAATGAAAAAAAAGAATTAAAATAAAAAGAAGAGACATATTCGTGTGTGTGTGTGTGTGTATATATATTTTCCCTCATTCAATTCATAATGACAAGTATTCACGGCTATAAGTAGCCATGCATAGCTCTCTCCGCAAAACTAAGAGTTGTAACTCCCATTAGATATATATAAAACTATTTTCTCTCTCTTTCTCTCTCTCTCTATAAACTTGTTTCTCTGTGCAGACTTGCAAGTATATTTATTACTGGGGGTGAAGCAGATATGCGATGCTGTGCATGGGATGAAGCCGGCGTTGCTAATGGTGGTGGTTCAGTTTGCGTACACCGGCGTCAACGTCTTCAACGTCTTCAACAAATTGGCTGCTAATGACGGCATGAATCTGAGATTCGTTATCGCTTACCGCTTCGTTTTCTCTACCGCTTTCATGCTCCCCCTTGTCTTCTTCATGGAATGGTATCCTCAAAATTATCATCTTTGCATTATTAGAGTATTATTTATATAGCCTCTCTGTTAGGGATAGCGCCAGAAATATATATAGTTAGTGTTTTTAAAAAATAATAAACAACATCAAGCTATAAAAACTAATTAAAAGATAAAGTTTTGATGAGAAAAATGTGAGAATTTTTAATTTTTAGTTGATGTAAATTAGGAAAACTATTAAACTTTTAAGACAGAATTAAAAGAAAACAAGATTTCAATAGAGACTGTAACTCATCTCAATGTAAATCCGCCTCTACTCTGTCATTTAAAATAAAATCTGTAAGATAAAATTTTGAATGGGATTTACATACAAATAATCAACTTTTAATAAGGAAAAAATATGAAAATTTTAAATTTTTAAAAGGTAAAATTGAAAAAAAAATTTTCATTGAGGGCGAAAGTACCCCCTAGTCAGTTATAAATGACTTCGTCCCTATTTATTGTTATTGATTATTTTTAAGTGATAGCAGATTATAGTGTACAAATTTCCGAATATCGAGTTTTGAATTGGTTAAATCCAATATTTACATGCAGAATTTGAAGCTTTGATAGGCGTTTATGAAATATAAATTAGCGTTTATGGATTGACAATTTGTTTTACAGGAAAAGCAGGCCAAAGCTGACATGGATGGTTCTTTTCCAGTCATTTTTTTTGTGGCTTATTTGGGTTAGTAGCTGGCAACAAGCCTATTTTTTTTTTTTTACTGCATATCTACTAAGCATGCAGCTTAGCACTTCAGATACTCACTAACATTTAAGGTGTATTTGGTAGGAGAGAAAAATAAAATGAAAGAATTTCAGAGATTCGTAAAAAGATTTTGATATTCATAGCTATCCGATTAATAGGAGAGAAATGAAAGACGTAAAGAATTAGAAAACAGATTACAAATCTTTCACACCATTTTAATCTCTCCATCTAGATTAAATAACTATTTGAAGGGTAAAAAAAAAAAAAAAAAACTCTCTTTCCTTTCTGTTAATTGCTTCTTTTAAATCAAACAAGAGAGAATATGATCGTATATTTTTCCTTTCTTAATTTCATGTCGAAAAAAGTGAAAAAGGATATATTTTCCCCCTATTTTCCTCATTAAGGTTATTTATCACTATTTCTTTCTTATTTTCTTTCCTTTCTAAGCACACCTTTTCCATAGAGCTCAATACTATTATTAAATTGTGTTAGAATTGATCATATCTCAAGCATTCATTATCCTTGTAATAAATTTGCATGCATATAATTTTCAAATGAAGTCTCAGTTTACTGTACATACGTATCCAGGTGTATATATATGTGTGTCTGTATGTATCTCGTCTTGAATCTATTCTAAAATATAATTTAATGCATTATCCTCTGATCATACAGTTTTATTAATTGTTAAGTAGAGTTAATGGTATTAAGTTTCATATTAAAGTTTAGTCTCTGTGTGTCTCTGTCATTAATAAAGTTATGTAGAGAGCAATAGGGTAAAAGTATCGTACCAGGTCGAACTTAGATTTTGTAGTCATTTTTTTTTATATATAGTTTAAATGATGTCGAAATAATCACTATAAATCATGTCATTTAAAAAGTTATATTAATGTTTTTCAATTGACTTTTTTAAATTTTTATGCCGTTTTCATTTTCAAGTAGTGTTCGATCGATTACGCATTAATCAATATTCGATTGATTAGCCTGAGGTTATCGACAAAAAAGATTTGTCTTATGAGGTTATCTGATGTACCATAATATGTTTTCCTAAACTTTAAAATTAAATAGATGATTTAGATCCCTTTATGTTATATCATGCGTAGTTAACTTTTTGAACTGTGACATATTTTCTTCTTTGATAGTCACCATTTTTTAAAAAAATAAATTGATATGAGAGAGTAATTAACATCAAAAGTCAAAAAAAGTAACTAGAACGAGAAATCGAATTTCTACTTTGTATCCCCACTAAACCCCACACTCAGATCATATTCTTCTATAATGGACACTATGTCATGCCATGAATTTCTATATATAGTTGCTATAAGAATAAATAATAAAAGAATAGAAGAATAGTACCAAAAAAAAAAAAAAGAAGAATATTAAACATAAAGATGCCAAAATAATCAGTAAAGATAACTAGTTTTCTCCTCTTTGGTTTTTGTTTTTGTTTTTTGATTTTGATTATGATTATGATTTTGCTTTTGTTTTGTTTTGTTTTTGTTTTGTTTTTTGTTTTTTGTTTTTTGTTTTTTTGTTTTTGCAGTGGATCAATGGCACAAAATCTTTGTATCGAGAGCTTGAGTTTAACCTCGGCAACATTTATGAGTGCGATGACCAACCTCACTCCTGCTTTAACATTCGTTTTGGCCGTCTTCTTCAGGTACATATTTGAGACTCACTTTACAAATTCGTTCTCTTTAATATATATATATATATATATATATATATTCAGTGAATATATATATATATGTATATTTATATTGGTTCGATTTGTTATATAATAAGATGAATGTTATCAGTTGTCTTCAAATGGTAAAGATTCTATAAACGTACAGAACATATTACAAATGAAATATCAAACATCCACTTTCCACAGTACTTAGTATAGAAAATAGAATTAAAAAATAAATGTTACAAGAAGTGGATTTATTGCGAAAGGATAAACGATTACAAATATACTCACAAATATAAATGAGTTAATAAATAAATGAGTATAAATACATATCCATATATGTATAATACGAATTAATAGATAATAATTCCGTTACTTAATTAAAGAACTTGAAAGAAATATAATTTCTGAATTCTGGAAAGAAATCTTTTGTTCTCATTGCATTGAAATTGATATCGATGGTTTTCTAAATCATCTAATATTATATATATATATATATATATATGTATGCATGTATATAAATATATATAGATATTATCTCTTATATGGATTGTCGGACATGTATGGCAAGTGCAATTTTTAATTTAGAATCATGTAACAATTTATTGATTTATACATATTTTTTTTATTAAATTATTGAAACATTGTTCCATATAAATTATAAGTGTAAATGATATATATAATTGAAAAATATTATATTGTGATTAATTGGTTATTATAAATACTATTTAAAAAAGTTACAGCCGTTTAATATAGATATCCAAGATAAGTTTACGGATATAAAATATATATACATAAATGACGAGAATGAATAATTAATTAAGATTAATTATGGACTTAAAAACTTCAGAATGGAGAAGTTTTGACTTGAAAGCCTAGCAGGGAAGGCCAAGTTGTAGGGATCACTAATGGGTATAGGAGAGGCAATGCTTCTGACTTTCTGAAGAGGTGTGGAGATTGATATCAGGTCAACACACGTTGACCTTCTGCATCATGGTCAGCATGGAAGCAGCCACGTGGCAGGACCACAGACAGATTCTGGTAAACGTGTCTGGGGATGCGTGTTTGCTCTCGATCATAGTACATCTTACGGTATCTGGCTTATCATTCAGGTAACTTTTGTCTCTATTTACGGATCATATTAATTTTTTGAATTTTATTACTTGCTCAACCTCCCATTTTTTTTTTCTTTTGTTAATTTGATTTTAGAGAATTTAGGGGTGTTTTTTTTAACCCTTATTGATATAGATGACCAAAACTTAAAATTCTTATTTAAAAAAAACTCATGTTATATGTTAGATTTTTATACTATTTATCCATTTATTAATAGTTTAAAATTTGATATAGATTGATAATCCAATATCACATTAGAGTAGGATATCCTGAGTTTAAACACTTGTAAGCACACTTTTTATCCGTTTTCATATTATTGCATTCTTATTTGTATTGGTCTTTCTTATTCTTTGTCCGAATATTGGTTCATTATACATCCAATTTACATATATAAAACTTAAGCTTTTGGATTAATCCATATCATATATATTTGTGTGTTTGTGGCCTAGTTCTTTTGACACATTTTTATAATTCGGTATTTAACAGGCTAATATGAATGTGAAATTCCCCTATTATTTTTCAAGCACACCTCTCATGTCAGCAACGGGAGCGATCCAGGCAGTAGGTTTTGCACTCTGCATCGAGAGGGATTGGGGTCAGCGGAAATTAGGTTGTAATATCAGGCTTCTTGCTCTCACATACACGGTACGAAATTTTTTTTTAATGCATTTTAACCCTATTACTTAGGGATGTTTATAGAATTCATCAACCCACTCAATCCTATCAAATCTGATGGATTGGATAGGGTTTCGAAACTGACGGATTGGTTACGGATTGAGATTTATTTTTCCAAACCGAATGTTAGTGATTGAATTCCAAATTGATGATTTCTTACTCCGTGTAATCCGTCTTTCTGATATATATATATATATATATTTACTTTTTATAAATACGTATTTATTTTGTCTCTAAAAAAATTTAACAAGTATATACATGTTAAGGTCTGAAACTGAGATTGACTTAAAAGTTAATAATATGTATATGTCAAGCATTACTTTAGAATTTATGGACATTGAATTACTTTGATGTAGTATAGATTAAGTTGATGAGTATGAACACTTTATTTTGAGTTTAATCCAAGTTTGGTTATTGTAATGTACTGTGATGTTACAATTTAGTAATGATTGAAGACTTGAAGTTAATTGTGTTATAATTTTATTGAACTGTTTCATGCTTAAGGATTTTTTTGTTTTATATTTTTGTTCTTAGATTTTTTGGATTGAATCCGTGAATCCAATCTATGTAAACCGAGGTTTATGGATTGGATTGGAAGCTTTACGGATTGATTGTGGATTAAGAAAATCCTAATCCGAATGTCACGGATTGCTTTACGGATTGAAGCCTAATCCGTATAAACCGATCTGTGAACATCCTACAATTACTCATACATAATAATATATGGAAAAATGACGAGAAGGTAATCGGTATCATAAAGATTAAATATCCCAACTAAATTAATACCCCATCACGTATATAATCCTGTTGCGGAGTTCAGAAGTAATAAATTAATACAATTAACGAACTGTTCTCACAATTCTGATCAATAAATCACACGCCGATCATGCAAAACACATTGAATTGATTATCTTATATTATATATATATATATATATAGGATTGGTCAATATATAATCAATTATATTATGTATTTTGATAAGAAAAAAATATTTACGAATTTTAATATTTATTACAGCTAGCACTATACATATTTGTAGTTGAGATGTTGAAACTGTTTTGTTCGGATATACACATATATACATGTATATTTGCATACACGAATATGGCATTGTTTTTTAGGGTATTGCGGCTTCTGGAATAGCGGTGATATTGGTTGCGTGGTGTGTGCACGCGAGAGGTCCAGTGTTCGCGTCGGCTTTCTACCCTCTCATGCTAGTGCCTGTACCTCTTTCTGACTCTGTGCTGCTCAACGAGAAGTTGCACCTTGGAAGGTATATAGATATATATTCATGCATATACATATATACGTATAGATAGATAAAAATTTCAGTTGACATGATATATACACAGCATAAATTTTCATTTATGTCTGCATTGTCAGTCCTCCAAAAATATCAATCCTATAACATAAGAAAATTGTATCTGTAATTTTTTTTAAAGTAGATTGTTTCAATTTTTATTTTTTACAGTGTTTTCTCAAATAACAATGTAAACTTTCTATTTGAATTTTATGTTCAAATCCATTTGTCAAATGAGCTATACGTTATTCCAAGCTGCCACAATGTAGCTCTAGAATATTGGTCTATATATTTTCAACTTTAAATCAACAATTTGTTGCTTCACAATAGACGCGATTCGATGTGTGTATCCTCGTAGTGCACAAACACTTATCTAATATTCCCATGAAGATTTTTGTTTCATCACAAGTTAAAACAAAGTTCTGATCGTGTTTGTTGTGCCAATTTACGACAGTGTATTAGGAGCAGCTCCGATCGTGTTATGGTTATACCTGGTGTTATGGGGGAAAAGTGAAGAGGCGAAGAAAAAAGTACAACTAGTCCCTGCATATAGCCTTGGTCCAGAATCCATCGAAATTGTTGCAAGTAATCCAAGTTCTGCAGATAACAAGAAAACTTGTAGCAGAGACAACAACAGTATGAACACATCTTCGCAAAAGGAACATGATGCGTATACTGCTAATTCGTGCACACAGGAAAGCAATGAAGAAAAATTCGATCGACTTCGTGATCAGTCGATGTTGCTAATTAGTAATTATTTTTAAATAATGTTTCCTAAGATCAGGCCAAATCATAGTTTTGTACTGAAGATATAGACTCTAGAGAAGAGTTATCTTGTAGTAGACTAGTCATGAGACTAGTTGTTAGCATTGTTTGAACCATAATTAGCAACAATATTTGTGGGAATTACTAGAAATAAATGTTTCTGAACTACCTTACATTAACACTATATTGTACTAAAACCCTCTCTTGCATTTTTTTTTTCTCTAGTTAATTTCTCTTTCATTTTCCCCTTTTTAATTTCTACGAGACACTGCAATCTGAGAAAAGAGGAGCTCATCATAAAGTCGTAAGTCCACCGATACGTAAACAAAGTTACAGGACAAACTTAATCCTAAGATCTCAAACAAGTATGAATTGTTACACTAACTTACAAAGGGCAATTTTTAGGATTTCCACAAGAACAATGAGACATAATAAGAATTTTGTCACTCCATCAACAGGGCTTAGATAAATTTATACTAGATTAACATCAAATTTCTGTACTAGATGCCACAAGAATCAACAACGATTGTCAGACGCCGTTGGCTACCGGTAATTGGAATAATCTATTAGACAAATAACAGATTATATTGCCCTTTCAACACAGATCACTTGTGGTCTTTGGAATAGGTCACCGAAGTAAAACTGGTAGATCAGATCAACATCGGTGTTGTGCTCCAATTGATTGCACTAGACATGCTCTCGAACGATCTTAGCAAGGGGCTTCTCGAAGATGTACAACAATATAACTTTTCAAAACAGAAAAAAAAAAAAAAAAAAAAAAAAACAAAAACAAAAACAAAAACAAAAACAAAAACAAAACAAAACAAAACAAAAAAAAAAAAAACAAAAAACAAAAAAACAAAAAAACAGAAAAAAAAAACAGAAAACATAAAAACAAAACAAAATAAAAATAAAAATAAGAACAAAAAAGAACAGAACGAAACAAAACCAAAAAACAAAAACTAAAAAAAAAAAAAAGTACAACAGTCCTCCACTCGTTAAATCTTTAAATATACATCTACTTTCACTATTTTATATTAATAGTTGGAGATTTGAAGATATGTGTTGTAAATATATGTTTGGTTAAAATGTAACTTGAAAATAAATTGTACTCTTTGAACAATGTAAAAATGTGAAATGTATTGGGAAAAAATAAACAATTATATATATTTAGTTTTGTTTCTCTTAACGTTGAGTGTTTAGCAACAAAAATGATCTCATTTCATCTTTTTTAAAGTTCGAGTCTTGTAGAAATGGAAGAGCAAGAGAAAAAGAGTTATGAGATTTATGTTGTAAGTTATAATTGGATTTGAGTTTTTGGGGGCTGGTTAAAGCTTACATTCAAGTTTTTCTAACTCTAAATGTTGCGTGCCTTTTTCTATAAAAATGAACCAATTTCTCCATCTATATCTCCAAATATCTTTTTTTTTTTAATTAAAAAAACTCAAACATAGAAGTCCATAACTTTTGTGTTTTAGGTCGAGATGACTTTTTTTTTCCCCCCTAAATTGCATATGATAATAGTTAAATCTTTTTTTTTTTTTCCAAATATATTTCTAGTCTTTTTATTTTTTAACTGTCACAATTGCTTTTCAATCAAATGCATAACTCCAAATATTGACTCGTGTATAATCAACACAACTACAAAAACTCCAACTAAAATGCGTTTTCTACATGCAGAAACTAAATTTGAGAACATAAATCGGAACCGTTGTTCTACTCGGGCCCTACGTTGGGGCTAAAACGAAACTAACGGACATCTTGTGGGGCCCTTCATACTAGAAACAGGGATCATCAGCACTTTGATCATGAAATGGCTCATGATCAGCTCACGTAAGCACATAAAGCATAAGCAAATGATATTGTTTAGTAGATAACATTTTGCTTAATGATTATGTATGAGGTGACGTTTGTAAAAGGATTATTGTTGTCATGGAGTTGTCAATATGCATGAAGCGTACCAGCGTCTTTATATATATATATATATATGTGAAGATGCATTACTATCGATTGATTCCTGTAACCTTAGAGAACTCTACCCACTAAGACCTTTTTTTCTTCAGTGGTGTCAGTAGGAAAATATAAATTCCATTGCACTTTTGTTGATAAGAAAGAATACTAGAATTCCATCTCATACTTTAGAGTAATACATTTTTTTTGGGGGGGGGGGGGGGGGGGGGGCGGTGGTTGTTGTGATTTAGAGGTGCGTAGACAATGACGCAAACCATGTGTTTATTTGGGAAGTTCTTTAACCCTTTAAACCATGTGTTTACTCGTAAGATGACTGACACATGATCAAAATTGTTAAAAGATTACCCTTTAACAACCAGTCACATGTATAACCCTTGATATATATACACACACACACATACACACATATGGGTATTGACACTCTTTATTTTGCTTTTTCCACCCACTTTTTAAAATCATCAACAAATTAATTGTTCTACCCCTTAGTTTTCCCAAAAAGCCTTTATAACTAAATTATTTATCTTTCTTCTTTCTCCACATACTAAATCTAAGCCTCCATAGTTTTTTTTTTTCCTATCTTTTGTTTTATTTTTATTTTTAATTTTTTTTCTCACGATACTTTTTTTCTTTTATTTTTTCTTTTTAGATATCTAATAAAAATTCATCATCAGTTTATATATTGAGATAAAAGTCTATTTATTTTTTGGTACACTTCTTCTTGAGATGATAAAAACTAGAAGATAATATGCTGATAAAATTGTGTATTATACAAGCATAGTTGAAAATGTAATAAATTTGGTTTATACTTTTATTAGATAATTAGAAAAGGCTCACGATTTAGAATTTGCATGAATTCCTAATAATTTCTTTAATTATTTATAAAATGAGTAACCAATCAAATCAAGATTTTTGATTGTAAATCATACATATATGTCTTCCATTTGCTTGTTATTTCTTCGAAAACAAAAAACTAATTATAACATGGAACTACAAAAACTGTTGAGGAATATGAATTATAACAAACAAAATAAAAGAATCTTCTCTTAGAAAAATTATTGTGGCAATAAATTAAAAAATAAGAAAAAAATAGAAAATTAAAACAAAAGTAATGAAAAATATGTATAGAGATTTAAACTTTAATGGGTGGAGACAAAAAAGAAGTAACTAATTTATTTATAAATGCTTTTTGGAAAAATTAAAAAGGTTGAACAAGTAATTTTTTAATTCTAAAATTAATATGATAAGTGGTTTAAAAAATGAGTGAGAAAAGTAAAATGAAGGATGTCAATAGACAAAACCTATATATATATATATATATATTGACGTCTAAATGACAAAAGTACCTATGTCCAAATTATTTTAACTGCTATGGAATTTTGTGTCATTTTTGTGGAGTACAAAATAAGACAATTCCTGTTCTTCGTGGTATGATTTAAAATTTATTGCAAAAATATAAAAACTGTACTTAATTAATACTATGCTTACTCGTGATGACAAAACCTAATCTGATATAAGTATCCTTATAATTATTTGAATTACTTAGTGATAAATATGAAAGGAGATGTTCAGTGCATTCCTATTATATATCTCTCTTTTTAGGGAAGTCCATTCCAATTCATTATTAAAAGGCAAATTTTGAAGGGACAACATATCGGTTTATAAATTTCTCTGAAAACTATATATAGTTTTTAAAAAAAAAACTATATATAGTGGCTGCATATAAACAATAATGACGTAAATATTGCCAGTACATAGCCTTTCGAACATGGAACAGTGGTAAAATATAAAAGCTTGAATAATTACTATTTACAATCCTGATAACCTAATTAAATAATAACATTTATAATACTATTATTAGCGATAATCAATACAAAAAGACATACTAATTATAGTGTGAAAGTATATGTCCATTCGGTTTTGTATTAAAAGGAAAATTTTGAAATGACTATATAACATGTTTAAATTCTCTACTTGCGGGGCCACCTATTAATCAAGTGCGAGCTTAACTTTCACTCTCTCAACTTTTCTTTTCTTCAATTTACTTTTAAAAATTTTTCTCTTTTCTCATTTTGTCCACACTAAAATTTAATTATCCATATTTAAGCCTTCTTAAAATCTTTAACTAAATTTTTATCTTTTAGTGTACATTTTTACTGACTAATACTCAATCCACATATGTTGATTTTAATTAGTCGGCTGCCATATCATTAATTGCCAAATAACTGGTGCTCTTTTCATCATATTTCTAAATCATAAATATGACATTTGTGAGTGATAAGCCATATTTACGGTATGAAATCTCATTTTTGCTTGTTGAACTTTGATTGCTCTTTTAAATTTGCCCTCTGAAATCTGAAAACTAGTAAAAAATACTCCTTGAACTATAAAATGTTATAATGTTGCTCTTTTTGTCAATTAAATGGATGGAATTGGCACTAAACTTCAATATTCTTGTTATTTTGCCCTCTGAAACTGTGAAAACTAGTGTTTATATCTTGCAAACTTTAAGTAGCTATCAAGAACGCCCCTTGAACTTCAAACAATTAACAAAAATATCCCTTAGTTCATAGTTTGGCACTACTACAATTAAAAAAAGTTAATTTAAATTAAAATCTTTGTAGTTAAAAAAATAACCTTAAAAATTTATAAAAATTTATTTTTAAAAATAAAAATTATCTAATAAAATAAAATAAAAACTCAATTTATTTATTTTTGTAAAATTGAAGTCATTGCTAGAAGAAAAAAGAAACAAGAAAAAAGAAAAAAGAAAAAAAGAAAAAAAGAAAAAAAAAAGTTAGAAACTTGTATATTTAGATCCCTTGAATTTTTTAAATATTTAAGGTTATTTTTGTATGAATATTTTAATTTAAATTAGCTTTGAATTGTAGCAATGCCAAAGTATGAAATAACGATATTTTTGCTAATGGTTTAAAATTCGAAAGGCATTCTTACTAATTATTTAAAGTTTGAGAGATATAAACATCAGTTTTCAAAGTTTTTGGGGATAAAGTTACAAAAATATTAAAGTTTAGGGTCAATTAATCTAACTAACGGAATGAGCAAATATGATAACATTTCATAGTTTAGAGAGCATTCCTATCAGTTTTCAAAATTCAGAGAGCAAAGGTAAAAGAGCACTAAATTTTCAGGGAGCAAAACTATACAAACAAATCTCTCTCTAAAGATAGATCTATATATCTCTCTCTAGATTTCTCAGGTAAGTTTTGGTGTGTATGAGGTGCAACATCTATAGGGCACCTTATGGGGTTCTATGATGCTGATTGGGCTTCAGATTTGAGTGTCAGGATTTCCAGCTTTTAATTTGTGTGTTTTTTTATCCACTATGATCTCTTGGTCTTCTAAAAAAGCAACACATTTTCTCTAGATCTTCAACTGAGGTTGAGTATCGAAGTGTGGCAAGCTTTGTTGCTGAAATTACTTGGCTTAAGTCATTGTTGGCAGAATTGGAGGTTCCTCTATTGAAAACTCCAGTTATTTGGTGTGAGAATTTTAGCACTGTTATGATCTTAGCCAATCCTGTGTTGCATGCTAGAACTAAACACATCGAAATTGACTAATACTTTATACAAGAAAAGATGATGAACAAGCAAGTAGTTGAAGTCCTTCATGTCTCTGTTGTTGATCCGATAGCAGATATATTCATTGAAGCTAATCTAGCTCCAGATTTGCCTTCATTCATAGCAAACTCACAGTAAAAAGTAATTTGCTGCGAGTTTGAGGGGGATGTTAGGAATACTAATCTGCTTACTTGTACAGATTAGAATTTGTTGATTAATTAGTTTGTTAATTAATTATCAGTTAGTTAAGGATTATCCACATGTTTCATAGTCATTGGTTTGTACATTTAGAGGTAAGTTAGAACTAGTAGTATTTAAACTCTTATACAACAGTTTTTTCACTAATGAGAATTTTCTTCACTGATTCTCACTTATTCTTTCTCAGCTCTCTCTCTCTTTTCCTTCTCATCTTCTTTCTTCACAGTAATCATCGGAGTTAGGTGGAAGGCGCAAAGTAATACTATTTGAAAAATTAGGGATGTAGAGACTTCTAAGAGATTGAACTTTCATTTTAAAAGATCAATCTATTAAGTGAAATGACATGATATTCCTAAATGTCTAATATTGTTGCTGTATTTTTATAATGTGTGACTTGAGTATTTCTTTTTACCCATAAAATGCCGCTGCAAGATGATGCTCTCTTTGGAGTCACCAATCTTATAGTGCAATCGGGCTCCTTGTTTGAGCTTATTGGGTTTTGATACCATGCAGAATTTGAGACCTCTAAAATATTAAGTTTCTATCTTAAAAGGTTAACTTATTAAGTGTAATGGTTTAATACTATTATTTATCTATTATTGTTTATTATTGTGTTTTTCCGACATGAGATATGAGTTTATTTTTACCATTAACAGTAGATACAAATGGAAAGTTGGGGTGAAAAGTAGGAAAAATGTGAAAGTTCAACTGGTGTAGGATTCATAACGAAAATAGTGACGATCAATAGAAGTTAGGTGAAGTGTCAAAATTTTAAAATATGTTGTTTGGACTATTAACTACTAATTAACTAGCCATTATTTTACGAGATCTAGAATGAGAATCACATTCTAAGGATTTCAGAGGGATAAAACGGCTAAAGAAAATACCAGCAAAGTTGAAAAATAAATAAATTCTGAAAGACACTACTACAAAATGTGGATTTTACGACGGCACTTTCACGACCATTTTTAAAAAAACCGTCGTGAAAAATACGTAAAAACATGGAGCGGAATAGAGTTTCCGAAAACCATCGTGGAATCTGGCGCTTCCACGATGGTTATTAAAAACCATCGTGGAAACAGGGTGCTTCCATGACGGTTTTTAATAACCGTCATGGAAGCGCCGGCTTTGACGACTGTTTGTAAAAACCGTCGTGGAAGCTAGAGATACCACGACGGTTAAAAAAACCGTCGTGGTATTTCATCTAAAATTTTGAAAAAAAAATTTTAATTTAAAAATAAATAAAAAACCGTTGTGGAAGCTAAAGATACCACGACGGTTAAAAAAACCGTCATGGTATCTCAACTAAAATTTTGAAAAAAAATTTTAAATTAAAAAAAAATTTTGAATTTTTCACCCTATAACGACAGTTGGTAGGTGAAAAAAAATTTTTTGACCTACCAGGATGGTTTTTGGGAAAAACCGTCGTGGTAGGTCAAAAATTTTTCTTTTTGAATTTTTCGCTCAATCACGACAGTTTTTTTTTTTTTTTTTTCCAAAAACCATAGTGGTAGGTATGAAGGTGGGAATTCTGAAAATTTTTGAAATTGGTCAACTTTTTAGAGCATATATTAAAACCAAAAAAAAATACCATCTTTCCCACCCCATTACATTCCGAGTCTTTTTTACTCTCTAATACAAACTCTAACTCCAAACCCAAAGCAGCCCATATCCTCCCTCCATTTATCTCTCTCCGCTCCCTCTCTACATTCTCACCACTATTCCTCTTTCTCTCTCTCTAACTCCGAGCCTTTTTTCCTCCTCTCTAGGTGCCATTCCTCCCTCTCTCTCTAACTCCGAGTCTTTTTCCCTCTCCGTCTTGCCACCGTTCCTCCGTCTCCTACATTCTCTACCATTCCGCCCGTACCCACGCTCGACAATCCGGTAAGTTGAAATGTATCTTCCTTGGGTAAGGTACGGATTTGGGAATTTTCCATCCAAAATATTGATTTTGTTGATTATGGTTGTTGATTGTGAAATTTCCGTCCAAAATGTCAAAAATCCACAATGTTCCTTCCCAAATGTTGATTTGGTTGATTGTTGATTTGGGAATTTTCCATAGAAAAATGTCCAAAATCCGTCCTTTCGGTGATTGTTGATTATCGTTTGATTTAGATTACTTTAAAATTTATTGGGTAAGGCAAGATTTGGGAATTTTCCAGAAAAAATATTGATTTTGTGAGT
This sequence comes from Ficus hispida, assembly GCA_025413025.1. Classification (NCBI taxonomy): domain Eukaryota; kingdom Viridiplantae; phylum Streptophyta; class Magnoliopsida; order Rosales; family Moraceae; genus Ficus; species Ficus hispida. Next base: position 17,999,365 of record CM046370.1, read on the forward strand.
TAAATTTTCCAGATTTGCCACCCGTGGGAAATTAAATGAATTCGCAAAATTTTTTTTTCCGGCAGACCCTATCACGACGGTTTTTTGCGTAGAACCGTTGTGGTATGTTCTTAAATGTCCACATTGAAGCCCTATTTTTTGCCTATTCCACAACGGATAAAAAAACATTGTGGAATCTTAAAAGATTTCACGACTCTGGATTCCACGACGGTTAGAAAACCGTCGTGGAAATGTTATCACGACGGTTAAAAACCGTCGTGGTATCCACATTCTGTACTAGTGAGAAGAAAAAATAGATCTCATGCACAACCACAAGTCTTTTTTCCCCTTATTTTTTGGATCTTCCCATTTAATTATCATTTTTCCCATCTTAAAACTATCTCGTGTAATTTTGTTATAGACACGGGCTATAGATATGAAGAATATTAACGAAGGGCCAAAGTTATGTATTTTAAAACATTGGGACATGAAAACCATTAAAAGTAATTAAATGACGCGGGCTAAAATGAAACTAGAGTGGATGGGTCCCAATTCATAATAAAATAAGCGGAAACTTAGTAGTTTGCCCTCAACTTGTCATCTTTTTGTAATTGATCCCCTAAACTTCTAATTTTTAACAATTTCCCTCATGAATTACTAAATTGTTACAATATACCTCGTATTCCTTAACTTAGTCACAAAAAATCTGTACATATGCTTCTTGTGAAGACAAAAAACCCCATTTCCGATCAAAACTTTCAAATCTAATATAAAATCCAAATATACTAATCTTCCATTTAATGTAAAATAAAGTAAATGAGATATATTATAATGATTTAGAAAGTTCAAAGGGTAAATTTCTAAATTAAAAATTGAGAATAAGTTATCAAAGATGATAAATTTAAGTGACATCAATATGTTATAAGTACCCTAAAATTAGGATCAATACTTTGAGAATTGAATGGCTGCGCACGTGCGCAAGTAGAACATATTTAAATAATGTTTAGTAGATTGTGCTTAATGTGATCACGTATGAGGTGACGTTTGTAATTAAGGATTGCTGTCGTGAAGTACTGAAGGTGAAGTGAATCAGTGTCTTTTTGAAGATGAATCATACTAAAGATTCATGCGACCGTACATAATGGAGCCTCTCTGCCAGACCCACTAATTAAGATCACTTTTTTTCTTTTGTGGTGCGCCAGTGGGAAAATGGAAATTCCATTGCACTGCTTGATAACAAAGAAAAATAGAATTCCATCACAAAAACGAGAACTGTAAAAATCCATAGGAATAGATTAAACAAAAAGGAAACTAGATAGGGAATTTGGAGGTGCGTATACGCAAACAATTGCATAGTGCGTAATTATAATCACGATCCTGAAGTTAAAATTTTAAGAATAATTCTAAACTTGGCCTCTAAGAAAAGTGATTATCTTATTTTGTCCCATATAATTCTAAATGATATAAAACGGTCCTCCTATGAGCTTATCAAATGTTGCGATTTTGGTGCATTTAGGACTCCTTTGGTGACTAAAACTGTTAAGAAATTACTCTTTACTAAATATGTCACATTCACCATTTAGAAAAAGAGTAATTGGCCTAAATAGTCCTTTTACAAGGGTTTGGTATGGTCCCTGTTTTTTTTTTAGCCGAAAAGACCCCAAATTCTTAAAATATTAGCTGTTACAGTCATTTTCGTCCAAAACTGTTAAATTTATAATGAAATCTTAATCAAGTCATAATTTTTGTAGTAAAAAAACTAAAATATCCCCAATTTTCTATTTCCTTATTCATTTCCCTTCTCTCTCAGTTTTTCTTTTACTTCCCCCCCCCCCCCCCCCTTCAAACCACAAACACTACTTCTTAAAATAAAAATAAAAATAAAAAAAAAAACCACAAAACACCAAAACCAAAATAAGCAAAGAAAGAGGGAGGGAACCACCGGTGTTGGGTGTGGGTGGGAAGGGGGGGGGAGAGGGAGTCGTCGGTTGGGGATAGGAAAGAGGTAGCCGCACCACCGAAGCCCCCCCTCCGGCTGCCGTCGCTGCAGCATCTACATACAGGTCCCTTGCTCTTCCCCCCCAAACCCCCCCCCCCCCCCCCCCCCCCCCAGCTATCTAAGATTCGGCTCCCCACGGCCCCATCCCTTGCATCTCGATCTGGGAGCCAACACCATCGAGCTCAGACCCCCACTCATCGATCTCAAAATCTAGCTCTCAGCCCCAATGGAACCAACCCCCAAACCGAATCCACCAATGTGAGAAATGAAGAGATAGAGAGAAGAGAGAGAGAGAAAAATAGATGAATTTTAGTTTTTTATTAATTTTTTAATTTTTGTTGAATTAATTAATGTTGAATTATTAAAATATCCTCTTAAATTAGATATTCCATTAAAACTTTAATGTTTTTGGATATAAATGACTATCATGATCAACATTTTAAGAATTCAAGGATTTCTCAGCTAACAAAATAAAGCAAAAATAAAATCGTCACCTTACAAAAAGTTTAGGGACTATTTAGGTCAATTACTCTTATAAAAATTAATGCCTAAATGATGAAAGTACCAATGTGCAAATTATGTTAAGTACTTGGAAAGGAAGGAGTTTTGTGTCATTTTAAGTATTTTATATATTTTTTAAGGAGAAATTTCATTAAACTCACTAAGTAGATACAAAAAAAAAAAAAAAAAAAAAACTATTGTATGAGACAAGACCTCTCAATAAGAACGGATCCATCAATAAAATCTGATAATGCTCAAAAAGAAAAAACATATTCTTGAAACTAAATAACAAGTATATAGTTTGGCACATAGAAATCGAGCATATATAAGGTTTTTTTTAACATAACCCCGACAATTGAAGGAATTTTCCAATCGATCGAGGGTCAAAACTCAATAGCACTGAGATCACTATTAACTTCATATAAAAGCTAGGGTCGTCATTTTGGGTACAGAGTAAGCCAACTTGTATTTTTTAGGATCATTTAAAGTTTAACTAAAAAATTCAAGAACTATAATTAATATTAATGCTTATTCCTAATTACAACCTAATAAGATGTAAGTATCCTTATAATTCTCAGTTTAATTTAGTAATAGACATGAAAGGAGAAGTCAAGTCCATTCCTATTTCTCTTTACAGGGAACCGTTCCAAGTTGTTATTGTTAAAAGAGAAAATTTGAAGTGAGAATATAACGGTTTAAAAATTTCTCTGAAAACTATAGTGGACACGTAGACAATGACGTAAACAATTGCCACATAGCGTCTGGAACACGGAACAGTAGGAGTAATTATGAGCACCACGAGTAATATAAGTTACCACATTCTAGAGTGCTAAAAATATTAAAGCTTTGCATTACTATTTGTGATCATAATAACCTAATTAAATGTATTAAAACATTTATAGTACCATTATTCGCGATAATAAATACAAAAAGACTACTAATAATGTGATAGAACGTATGGTCCGTACGTTTTTGGGGAATAAAAGGAAAATTTTGAAATGAAAATAAAACATGTTTAACTCTAGCCGTGGAGTCTTTCATGACCGGTGGTATACTTAATTTATTCTTCTCTATGAACTTTTCTTTTCTTCAATTTACTTTAAAAAACGTTTCATTTTATCATTTTCAACCCTACTAAATATTTATTATTCATGTACAAGCCTTTCAATAATTATTCTCATCGGTACCCTTAAACTTTAAGATCACCAGTTTATATCTTAAACTTTAAAAACATCAATTTTGTTCTATAATGAACTTTGAGTTTAACTCCATTTTATTATTTATATTAAAATTTCAGTTAAAAATATATGGAAAAAGTAAGTTAAGTACGATCTTTTTATTTATTTGGTTTTAGCATAAATCATAACAGGGAAGTATTAATTTTCCTATTTTTCCGTTAGTTTTTAACTGAAATTAGGATAGAAATGTTAAAATGGGGTCAAATTCAAAGTTCTCATGACAAATGTGAATTTTTAAAATTTAGAGAATAAAGTGAAAGTAATCCTAAAATTTAAAGAATATAAACAAAATATAATCTTAAAATCTCTATCCTCTAATGCACGCCCTAATTAAACAATAGGTTGGCTCCACTGACTAGATTGGAAATTTTAATTAGTCGGCTGCCACATCATTGAGCGCCAAATAGCTAGCCGGTGCTCTTTCATCATCTTTGTACATTATAAATATATATATATATATATATATGTCATTTGCGAGTAATAAGCGATGAACAATATTCCTATTTGCATTTCATTTTAACTTTAGAAATTAATCCCATATCTCTCTCTCTAGATTTCTCTGGTAAGTAAGGGTGTGTATGGGGAGACAACATATTGGAGAGGTTATGGATGGGGTGAAGCCAGCTCTGTTAATGGTGGTGGTTCAGTTTGCATTTGCTGGAGTGAATGTGTTGTACAAACTGGCCGCTAATGACGGAATGAATTTCAAGGTCATTGTTGCTTACCGCTCTATTTTCTCCACTGCATTCATTCTTCCCCTTGCCCTTTTCATTGAAAGGTACCATAATTTAGAAGTATTTATTTCTTTTTCTCTTTATTTTCTCCTTATTTTCTTCTTTTTTAAAAATAAATCTCCCCTTTCTTCGGATATTATTTAGCAGGAGTTTATAAAACGTTAAAAAAAATTGTAAAGTCTTTTTTTTTTTTTTTTTTTTTTGCCAATAAAGAAACTTCATGTTTTCAGATATTCAAGGATTTTCTTCTTCTTTTCTATTGAAAAAAAATATATTCTAATTACATAGGAAAAAAATGGAATATTAAGGAAGCCATTAATTACTCTCTTTCTACAGATAAAAGAGGTTCGCAGTCCTTTCTGTTCCTGGTTTTGTATAATTTATTGAGGGGTGCGGAAATAAATTTCAAAAAAAGCAAAAGAAAATGATAATATATCCCTATTAAAAACTCTTCTCTTTTACCCATAAGCTCATCGTCATATACGTTGAGCAAAACGATGTCGTATTAAAAATAAAGCTCTCATACCAGACTTGGTTTTAATAAATACATGCTCACTGAACTAGGTGACTAGCTCCGCCGCTGCACAAACATACACTTGGTTAATAACTGTGTAAACTAATGAAATAGCGAACCGAACAGGAAAAGCAGGCCAAAGCTGACATGGACGCTTCTTTTTCAGGCATTTCTATGTGGGTTGTTCGGGTAAGTAGCAACATGTAATAGATGATTTATTTCTTTTAGTTTAATAATATATAGAATAAAGATAATATATTAGGAAAAATTAATAATATAATACAAACCAGTTCTGACGTTTTTGAATTTGTAAAGTTGTGGCAATTAGTATAGAAGCGCAATCTCTATTAATGTCATGTTTTTTACGTGAGTCTTTGCAAACATTAAGCAAAGACTACAAGTGTAAAGCAGCGAAGAGTGGAGATGTTGACAAAATAACACCCACCCACTACCAATAGTTGCAAACACGTGGCTACTTTATGGGATAATCTAATATTACGTAAACAAATAATGTATATATATAAGAGTAAAATTTGATTTTTTTTTTCCTTTAGAAAAAATAAATTTTGGGTTTTTTTTTTTTAATTTTAGGGAATAAAATTTGGGTTTTATGTCTTCGTAAAAAACAATTCCGAAAAGCTTATGTCATCGATGACATGTATGTATTTCAATTTCAATTGCATAGAGTGGTAATGTTTATTACGCTTTTAAAGGGAATTCAAAGGGAATTCAGTGACTCACTTATTCTTAGTTATTATTATTTTTTTTTTATGATTGGATTGTTTATGAAGTTTTTGGATCCTTTAGTCAAATAAATTTACCTCTGAATTTCCTATAGCTATGTTTTAACAAAAAAAAAAAAGGGGCTACTTTACTTCCGAATTGGTGTAAGAAATGAATATAATCCAATAAATTGTGTATAAAACCTGAATAACCAGTGTCAATAATTACTGCAGGTTATCACTGTCACAAAATTTATATCTTCAAGGCTTGATTTTAACATCGGCAACATTTGCTTCGGCCATGTCCAACTTGATTCCTGCGATGACATTCATTTTAGCCGTCTTATTCAAGTACACCCATATTTCCCTCACTAGCTCCCACACACACACGCACATACATGTGTATTCATTTTTTTCACACACTGTTAATTTACTCAAAGATTATGATGTGTGTGTGTATACATATATATATATATATATCAGGCTAGAGAAGTTGAATTTTCAAAACTCAGGAGGGAAGGCTAAGATATTAGGATCACTACTGGGAATAGGTGGAGCCCTGATTCTAACCTTCTACAAAGGTGTGGAAATTGACATTTGGTCAACACACGTTGACCTTTTACATCGAGATCGTCAGGATGAAACTAGTAACGTGGCATCGTCGCATGCAGATTCTGGCAATCATCTCTTGGGCTGCTTATTAGCTGTCAGCAGTTCTGCATGTTTTTCCATATGGTTCATCGTTCAGGTTATTTTTACGCTTTTTTCGTTTTGCAAATCTTAATCATGCACATATACTTCTACAGAAAAAAGAAGTCTAAGGGAGTGATTAGACACTTCTCCAAACACATTTCCGTTTTTTTCTTTATATAATATTTTTCTTTAATTCAAAACTTTTTATTATTCAAATTCCAAATGTCTACAAAAGTCCAGATATAACTTTTTTATTTGAAGTCCAAATGATATTTTTTTTAATTATATAAAATTTCTATATAACTGAAATAGAATCTATATTGATAATTTTTTCCAAACAAATTTCAAATTTTATGCTTTTTTACTCCAAACAATTTTTTCAACATATATTTTCAAAATTTAAATTGGCAATATTTCAATGTCTTTAGCAACAAAAAAGACAAGATATATAAAGTAAAATAAACAATTCGATGTCATATACAGGCAAAACTAGAGTCTCATGAAGAAATTAATAGAACTGCACATCTTTGTTTTTGTTATTTCCCTGAATTTTGCTGTCTTGACAGGCTAAAATGAGTGAGAAATATCCTTGCTATTACTCAACCTCAGCTCTTATGTCAATAATGGCCTCCATCCAGGCAGCAATTTTTGCCCTCTGCATGGAGAGGGACTGGAGCCAGTGGAAGCTAGGTTGGAATATTAGGCTTCTAACTGTGGTATACTCGGTAAGCCACTTTATTTGTGTGACACGTACAGACTTCATTAATATATACAAGTCGAGATCTATTATCCCGGATTTCTTAAAAAATGAGACAATAGATTTAGACTCCATATACACTTGAATACATACCTATATGTAAATGTATATTCGGAAGATTAATATACTTACTAATTGATCTGTCAACTTTTCCCAATCATAAATGGAAAATGTCAGCGTGGTGCATGTGTCCGCTGATATATGTGTGTAGTTTTTTCAGAACCTGTAATCTACGTGATAAAAATATGAAATTTACATGTGTGATATTGATATATACGTGTTGTTTCTACATCCACACCTGCGTGTACATATTCCTAGTATAAAAGAAATAATCAATTTGGTAAATTCTCTTCTTTTTTTCCCCGAGTAATATGCATGCGAGTAGATGATATAAATGTATATATGTATATTAATCTAGTAATGATATTTATATTTCCTATAGGGTACTGTGGCTTCTGGACTAATGGTGACACTTATTGCGTGGTGTGTGCTCAAGAAAGGTCCAGTGTTCGTGTCTGTTTTCAACCCTCTCTTGCTGGTTCTTGTAGCTATAGCTGGGTCTCTGCTGCTCAATGAGAAGTTACACCTGGGGAGGTATATATATATATATATATATATATATATATATGTATGTATGCATGTATGTGGTAAAAACACACATCTAACACACACATACACAAACATTTATCTCTACACACATATATAACATCTTTTTAAATTCTTTTTCCTTATAATGTAAGGGTTATTGGAATTTGAATTATGGACTTAATTAGAGGCTAATATATATATATATATATATATATATATAACAAGAGATCTTTAATATTCAATTACATATCTTGTTTATTATTTCACCAATAAATTGTTATCGCATCCAGCTACAGAGTTAACATCCAAATCAGTGGAGTCAAGCACCTCCACTCATATTATTCAAATTTGATTTTCAATGTTGAATTCTTGTAAAATTTTAATTGTACCTCTATTTTATAAGAAAAATTATAACTGTACTCATATTCAAATTTTGAAACTTTAATTTTTTCTTGGAAAATTTATGTAGAATGTAGTTATGAGCCCATTTTATTTAAAAAATTATTATGCCCATATTTAATTATTAAAATACATGATTATGTTCTTTTAGAAAAAAAAAAAATATATATATATATATATATATGTATATCTTTGTTTTATAGCACTCCCGCTAACCATTTTCTGACTCCGCTGCTGATCACCATTCACAATGTGATCAAAATGTGATTGCATAATGACAGTGTATTAGCAGCAGCGCCGATTGTGGTGGGGTTGTATCTTGTGCTGTGGGGAAAGGGACAAGAGATGAAGAAGATAAATCAGTCATTATCACCAAATTCAGAGAGCTTTGGAAATCAACCGGAGTCGGTTCACATTGTTGTGACTTCCACTGCAGACAACACCATAACTTGGAGCAGAAGCAATAGCATTAACATGAGTGATCGTGTCACAAAAGTTACTCCTGATCATGCAATGGAAAAAATCGTTGTCGAAACGGAAAATGCTCAAGATAATTAATAATTCTCACACGACATTAGATATGTTCATCTTCGATTTGTTGTATGTATATAAATATATATATATATATATATATATAGGTCTTATTCGCAGACATCCCGAATTCAAACTGCATAAAAGTTTAACCGTTCTTTCACATGTATATCTTCAAATCTCTTTCTTTCTTTGCCTCCCTCCACCCCTCCTTCTCCCTCTCCCTCTTCCTCTCAGAGATTCGAACTCTTCATCAAAACTCATAGATCTGAAACTCTTCACCTTTTTGGTGAAGTTAGATATGGAATTATGGCTAATTAAATTATATATGCAACATAGACCAAATGATCTGTTATTAAATTTAGGCATGATATGAAAGATGTCAAAATTGAATTAATAACATTTCATACCATATAATCTCATTTTAGGATAAATTGCTTTGTTAGTCCTTAAACTTTTATATTTGTAACATTTTAGTCCTGTTATTTTCTAAGACGGAAATCAAATGACGCTAAAGTCTTAAAAATATTTTAATGTAGTCCTTCTCATTAAGTTATGTATGAAACAGATCAAGTGAATAACACATGCATATGATGTATGAGGAAGTTTTGGTAAATTTGATAATAATATATTATTATAATATACTAATAGATGCAAACTTTTACTATTTTTTCTATAGTGTTATGACTTTTTTACCCTTCATTACTAATTATTTTTTCCTTTCCTATAGTGTTTTGCTGGTTTTACCCTTTCTTTTTTTTTTTGGTCAATTGGCAATTTTGCCCTTAGGCTTAAGTTACTTTGACAGCTTGCTACAGTGTTATGATAATTTTGGTACAGTACCCCTTTCTTTTTTTGGTCAATTGGCAATTTGCCCTTGGGCTTTAGTTACATTTACAACTTACTACAGTATTGGGACAACTTTGTCCTTCTAAATTTATTTATGGATGATTTTGTCATTTCTTTGTAGTTGCTTTTTCTGATAGCTACAATAACTGGACATTGTTACCTCTTTAATGTACATTTTCGATTTTGTCCTTTGAAAATGTATTAAAGTGTAATGTTTGTGCCTATAACTCACATGGTACGCAGTGGTTGGGTTTCCCTCAACATTGTCATTGAGGTTATACAACAATTTTAGAACCCTACGCAAGAGCTTCCTAGACTTCTTCTGTCCCTTTTTTAGCTTGTCTAATTTTTTGTTCATTGACTCGACCTCTCCTCGAATCTCTTTCGTAAACTTCAGCCAATCGAAATTTGTCATAGTACTCAGTTGGCATGACAAGTGTCTTATGAAGTGCCTGAGACACAACCGTAGGGTCCTTCTTCTTCGAATATAGTTATGCAACACATGACTCCTTTATTTTTTTATTAGTTGACATCATCACAAAACACTACAGTTGTACATATATGATTCAATAAAAATTACCACCAGGATATTATATAAATGACCAATGCTGGTATTGATACTAACAAAAGTATGATCATTGTAAAAATTACCACCCGATCATTATGTAAATGACCAACACTTGTTTTGACGCTAACAATAATAATAATGTAGAAACTACTTGTTTCTCACCAACAACAATTCAAGCCGACATCACAATATCAAACTTCACGTTATCTGCTTAAGTCCATGACAACATATAAGGATTGGCCTCAATGTGCTTGGTCATCAAAAGCCTGCTATTGTTGGGATGCTCTCATACGCCCAAACGAGTAAGGCATGAGGAACTCGCGATACTGTAATGTACTTTATCAGCCTTCTTTAATATTCTTCTCTTTGAAAACATCTTGTTTTCAACTATATTACATATTGCAGCTTAGGTTGCCTCCCATGAGTGCACGCCCCAAGGAAAAGCATTGAATTCCTCCAAGTTATCGGATAAAGCAAAATATTTCGGGTCTATCTTCACGGAATTTACATTTGAAATTGCAAGAGGATTGCAAAATATCATTATCGTCGTCGTTGTCAAATTTTCTGCTCGACAGCTACTCCTCCAAATGTTCTCTCGATATGGCTCGTAATGTAGAAAAATATCTACTCATTAATTGGTTATAAACTGTCGATGCAAGATAGGTAGACCCTACACATTTCACGCTAGTTATCATGTAGAACTATTTAATGAAAAATCTACCCAGGTCTTCGCCAACCTCAAATCGCAGAGTATCACCCAATCTTGAGTGATTTGTCAAACACATTATTATGTTGTGCAAGACCTACCTAGCCTAGCCAAGCGTCTTCAACTTCAAAAATATCTTAATGCATGGTTACCGGATCACTCCCTTGAATTGTCAGGGTGACAACCACTTTTACAAGTTTTTACGAGTCTTTGTAATGTTAATGAAAGAACTTATTTTCACATGGGTAATTTCAGCATCCAGTACACATCGATCACATTGAACCTGTGATAATAGTATCATAAGAGAGTAATTATATTTATGACCAACAAGTAATCATAAAACTGACCAGTATGAAATAAAAAAACTCTGAGTAATTAAATTGATGGCCAGTAAGTCATCGTAAAAATGACCTATGGGTAAAATTACAACATAATCTCAGATAAATAACCATACAACCACATTTTTTAATATCACCAACAACTAACCAAACATCAACACAAACCCAAACACATTCGGCAACAAAAAACTTATATCAACCAATACACTTAATTTTTCTTTCAATATCCAAATACCAAACTAGCAAACTTTTAGTTTATATTACAAAATCAAATAAAAATACAAATTTTTGTTTTTTGATGCAAACTTTTTTCAACAAATTAATTAGAAATATAGAATCTTATCAAAAACACATATAAAAATGCAAAATTATTTTTATAATCAATCAAAAATATAAACATCCTCATTAAAATGCACATTTTTACCAAATGTCTATTAAAAATGCAAATTTTTTAAAAAAATTACTTGAAAATGCAAACTTTTTACCTCTTCAACATCCACGTTCTTCTCTTCTACAGTTTTTTTTTTTTTTTTGCCTTTTTGTATTCTTTAACTTTGTTTTCCCCCGACTTTCTCTTCAACCCTTCCTCGGGTGCCTTTCTTTTTTTCTTTGGTGCCCCTTTTTTTGGGGTTTTTCTCCACTGGTGGCCTTTTCTCAACCAAATCCATTAGTTGGGGAGACCTCTTTTCAGGAGTGATGTTTTTCTCCACCAACTTTGTGGGTTTGGACACGGGAGACTCAAGAATTTTCGACTAAGTTTGGGTAGTTTTCGAAGATTCTTTACCCATTACAGGGATTGAAAAGCTTTATAAAAGGCGCGGGTGGTGGTTTCTGATAGTTTCCAAGCGGTTTTGGAGGGTTTTTTTATGTTTTATTACGATATCTCTCTCTCTCTCTCTCATTTGCTCTCTTTCTTTCTCTATCCGTGATATTTTCTCTCTAAAATATTGAAATAGTTTGAAAATCAGGTTAGGGCATCAGAGGGAGATTTGGGCGGGTGGGAATATGTGGGTAATCTCATAATTTGGCATCCCTTAAAAGCTTCTGGGTCCCACAAATCAAAAGAAAAAATGGTGTGATGGTGATAGCAATGAAAAGAAACAAAAGTGGTGCTTGTTTTAATAATACTTTTCTCACAAGTGTTATTTTTGAAATTAACCCATTAGAAAATTCCAAAGGGAACTAATTGTGTTAAAAAAATTAAAAATAACAAACATTGCAAACTAGAAACTAACAGAACAAGATGTAGTCTAAATTGGGTCTTTTCGAAAGGTTTTTTTTTTTTTTTTTTTTTTGCGGAATTTTCTAAATTGAAGTAAAAAAAAACAATATGTCATTTGAAAAATAACAAACCAACCCATTACATCTAATAAAAGAAAAATGGTATTTAGTACTGATGCTCCCTAAACTTGTCGCATTTTAAAAACTTGCCTTTTGAACTTTCAAATTTTGACAATTTTCCCTATAAACATGTTAAATTATTATAATGTATCCTATATAGATTAATTTTTTGTTAAATAAGTAACAAAAAGCTAACATGCGTCTCATGTAAAGACAAAAAACCTCATTTCTAATTAAAAAAAAAAAAAGCATCCAAATCCAATACAAAACCTGATACAAATCTTCCAAACTCATATTTTCAATCTGATGTAAAATTAATTAAATGTGCTATATTGTAATAATTTAACAAGTTCAGTGGGTAAATTATCAAAATTAAAAGTTTGAGTGATAAGTTATCAAAATGTGACAAGTTTAAGGATTATGTATGGTCATGAAAAGATCTTAGAGAGAAGAGACTTTTTCTTTTCCGAGTATTAGAAGATCATATGAGACTAGCTCAGTACGTGGAATGGGAGGAGTTTTTAAGAATATTTGCAGTTCCCAACTCCCAAAAAAAAATCAACAAGAATTTTCTCTTTGCTTCAACAAAGTAATAAAAGATATTTTTGAAAAATAATAAAGATTCTCCTTATTATTTGATTTTTAAAATAGGACCATAGCAAATTGATATTTTTGGAAAATAATAAAGATTCTCCTTATTATTTGATTTTCAAAATAGGATCATAGCAAATTTGTAAGCTATTGAGAGGGGGATTTCAAGTGGTCGCTTAAGTATCTAGGTTATGTTTGGTTGGATGGAGATGGGGGGAGGGAAAGTGATGGAGGGAGAGTTTCAATCCTTTGTTTTGTTGGAAAAAAAAGAAGGGAGGGAGAGGAGATGTTGTCTCCAACCGAATCCACTAAATTGAATCCTTCCATTAATGGAAGGATCCATCAAATCCACCAGCTTCTAGGTAAAAATTATATTTAACACACAAAAAAAAAAGAATTTATAAAAAAAATTGTACCAATAAACAATATAGTAATTAAACATTTAATTATCATCTATCATTTTAACTCTCATTTTCTCTTACCAAATAACATAAATGATTCTTATAATATCCTCTTTATCCTTCATGTTCCTTATCATTCCTACCATCTTCATCCCTCCTCCTCTCCATCCTTCCAACCAAACGTAAACAAGGCCGATACTAATTTAAATAAAAACTAAAAGCTCTAAAAAACGGTCCACTAATTATTAAGGGTCTGTTTGGTTTGTATGTTTGCTTTTGAAATAAAAAAAATTTCTTGTTTTGAAACGAGAAGTCACTTCTTTTTTTCTGTTTTTTTTAATATTCTGAAATAACATTTGGATCTGCCTTTTTATTTTTTATTTTTTGTAACTCTGAAAAATGGGAAATTTCTAAAATGATATTTGGATAGATATTTTTAAAAAATCATTTGAATTTTTTTTTATAAATATTATAAAATCTTATTACATTTTTTTAGGTATTTATTCCTCTATTAATTAAAAAATGAATCATTTTAATTTGAGATAAAATAGAAAAAATTATGGAATTTTAAAAATTAAATCGGGAAGGAGATAGAATTTTGAATTAAAATGGTTACTATGCAAAATATGTTTAAAATAGAATGGAAATTAGTGTGACAATTGATTTTGAAAAAGAAGATTTTTTTTCCCCATCTTATTTTTATGACTAAAGCTACGGATACCTCTGGTATCTTACACCATCTAGGGTGGCCCCCTACATGGCTTGCCAATTGGTAAAAAGTAGGTCTCATCTTACTAAAGAGAAAATAACCAAAACAACTTTACTCTTTTTCATCCACGTAAATGTAGTGAGGGACACCAAAGGTACCCCTTAGCTTTATTCTATTTCTAAACTAAGATAAGCTTTTAGGTCGAAAGAAATACCATTTTCATTTTAGGGAAAAGGAGGGAAATAGGTCAAAACCACTAATAATGAAAAATAAAATAGCAAAAAACTTTTTAGGTAATGATAAATAACTTATGAATGGTAAATAATATACTTACGAAGCATATTCCAAACAAAAGTTCTCTTAAAAATATTATTGTAAATAGAATCTTTACAGTAAGTATAATATTTATGACAAATAATTTATTATTACGAAGAATATTCATTATATAATTACCTTAAAATTTTTCATAAATAAATATATTATTTACTTCAAATATTTTCAAAATATGCTATTTATTTTAAGTATATATTTGAAAATGACCTGTATCCTGTAATTTCTCTCCTGCATTTTATAGAAAAAATTGTCCGAACAATTCATGTACATGTTTAAAATTTTTAGCTCATAATTCGGATTTCTATCTCGAATTGTAAGAGAGTTAAAATCTGAAGGTAAAGATATGTTTTCAGAAATTGCATATTTTTTTCCCACCAAGCTTGATCTTCTACTTTCTTTTTGACTCTCGTTCCCGCTATCCAAATTTACAAGTCAATGTCAGTTTCAAGAAAAACACAATAAAATAAGGCTTTTTCTACAGGCCAACACCGTTTTTTGGGCGACAAAACCCAACCACACGTGGCTTTAAATGAGGAAAAGGCGGTGGGTAAGAGATGACCTGGGAAAGCCGGTAATTGGCAATAGGGGCAACAAGTTGTTGAAAAAGTTGAGGAATAATATTTGAGGACATGTTGGTAAAATCACATTAAAGTAGCGGGAGAGTGAAGGAAAAAGCTGCATCCTTTGGGTAGAAATGTAAATTAGAGTACTGAATAATTAAAATAATTGGTTTGGGATAAATAAATCTCTGGTTGGGAGTCATAACTTAGTAACTAGAGATGCTAAATTTGGCATAGTGGGACGGTTGGTTTTCTGTAGTCGTTTTTTTGGCTGAGATATGGAAACGACATTACATTTTCTCGATGAGCTTGATATTAATTTGGTGCTCTAAATGATTTGAGTGTTAAAAAATTATCATTTAGTGATATAATTGTGATTTGGTAATAACAATATTGATTAGTGCTACACTCAGTGGAGGTATTTTGAATGTTTTATGACTTTAGTTTAATCTGTGTATTAAATTATGGCACACAAATGGTTGATGAAGTCCCCAAAAACAAAAAACAAAAAACACAAAAAAAAAACAAAAAACAAAAAACAAAAAAAAAGAGTTTTTTTAAAGATGGTTAATGACATTAAAAAGCGTATTATACTGGTAGTCAACATAGAAGTTTTAAATGGAAAATTGATATTGCCCCAAAACTAAAACTTAGTGGCATAATTAGGGGAGAAATCATTTTCTACTATAGGCGTTATTTTACCTTATGATTTTGATTTTGATTAAAAAATAAAACAAACAATTAACTAACAAAAAGGGGGTTTCAAAGGGGAAAAAAGAGAGAGAATAATGTACTCTGATTAAAAGAGAGAGACCCAAAAACAAAACAAAAAAAAAAAAAAAGAAGTGAAATTTCATCTCTAATATTAATGATCTCCCAACTAGTGGAACACTTTCCCCGAAGGAACTTAACCGCTGTTTTAGCATCACCCAACGGCACGATATGACAGTAACCATAGAGTTTAGCCAACTTAATAGCCCAGAGGAAAGCGCGAGCCTCACCAACCTCGACCAAGCAAGTCAACCCCAAAATACACCACATATTCAACATGGAACCAGAAGCAGAAGAAGCCACAGTGCCCACAAAAATCAACAAACGAAACTAACAAATTAATCATAAACATAACACCGAAAAGCATGAAATTACCCCTGAATTCCTTGAAAACAGATCAATAAATTAGATAACTCACTCTTGCTCAGCGCCCAGCTTGAGCGATGAAATATGTTGGAGGCTTGGATTGTTGGAGTGGGAGGGAGAAGGAGGCTGAGATCTGACCTTTTTTTTTTTTTTTTTTTTTTTGCTGAATATCGGGAACCGGAATAGCCGATTACCATTTTGCTTCACCAGTTTTTGCCCTCCAATGCCCTTGCTCACTCTCTGCCGTCCGATTACTTTCTCCCATTAATTTATTCCAAAACAATAAAATGAATGGCTCAGATTAAGTGGCGGATATGACCGCCGTTTATCAACTGGGGGACGATAGCGGAGCCAATGAAACAATTGAAGTCAAATCAAGATTGGCAGCTGAGTGCATCATGATTATGGCATATTAGTTGTCCCCACTTCCCATGTGGAGAAGGAGAACTCGCACCGAAAATGGCATTTCAGTAGAACCAGTTCAAAAACGGGGGCATACTGACACCAGATCGTCTATTAAACAAAACCAAACATTAGAGTCCACTGCCGACAAACAAAAGAAAAGAAAAGAACGAAAAAAAAAAAAAAGGCAAAGACGTGCTCCAAAGAAAGGAAAAAAAAAAAAGAAAAAAAAAAAGGAAATAAAGTGAGAAAGAAGAAATGATGATGAAAACAGCCTTTGCCGTTTTGATCATTTTCTTGGCACTTTCCTACTCAGAAATCGTCACCGCCGACTCCGCCGACTGCTACGATGCTTGCTCCACTGCCTGCGTTCAATATCAACGCAACCGTAAGTTCTCTTACCATCTCCCACAAAATCCTAAAAATTCAGTTCTAAGACCAAGCTTTTATAAAGTTTTATATGGCGTAAATTTTTTTTAATGCAATTATGATTAGAGATGGCAATGGAGTGGGGTGGGTGCGGATATGCCTCCCCATCCCTTTACCCCCTCCCTTTTTATCCTTCATATTCGTCTAACTTAATGTGAGCGCAATGACAGATAATACCTACTAACATATTATATTCATAATTTATCTGTTTACCCATAATAAATTATTAAAAAAAATAAAATAATTTATATTAAAGTTTTCATAAATTTTAATAAGATAATTATAATTGAAAATAAAATTTAAATATTAAAAATAAATACAAACTTTAGAAGTCTATAAAACTAAATTCATAAAGCAAATTAAAATATTAAAATATTAACTTTATTATTCTTCTTATATTATAAAGGAATACATGCTTGATGGGTATAGGTTTGGGAGAATTTCCTCTATCTCCACCCCGTACTCATATGAGTGATTAATCTTAACTTTCATATCCTCTTCGTATCTATATATTATCTCCCATATTCATCCCATAAAAGATGGGAACCCATAGATACCTATACCCGTAAATAAAATTATCATCCTTATTTATAACTTTTGCTTGTTATAAAAAAGAATAAAATTCATTTTTGACTCGCTGAGCTAACACCAACTAGACTTAGTGAGAAATTAAAGGGAACATTATTTTTGGTTTCATAATCCAAATTGGGTATCATTACTCATTTCCAGTTTTAAAGATATTTCGTCTGATTAACTAACTAAATTTTGGCATAACTTTCGTTAGGATTAGTGAGAATAAAAGGCTCACAGATCTGAAAAGAGATTAAAAACGAAAGATACTCGATTAATCCTTCTTATATTTATTTTATTTTTTTGGGTTGAATGTTATGCAGCAAGACTTATGTCACGCTGTGATCGGAAGTGCCAGATCCGATGTGGTCCAGGTAATCCTCAAACATTGGCCACCCATTTGTTGCTTTTTATCTTCAATGCTGACGCTAAAGGAAGTTATCCAACTTTCACTCTATTTTGGTTAAGTCTTTTCAATACTTTTGAAAAATGCTTAGGTATTACCATGCTGTATAATAATTTTTCTCTTAAAAAAAAGGATAATATATAATCCTTTTTTTTTTCCCATCTTATAGCAAATATATTTTTTTTTTAAAAAGGGCATTATAATGTTATTAGTTTGCCCTCTTATAACAAATATAGTATGGATATATATAATTGTATTGGAGATGATCTTACCTACTCCTTATATGGCACGCTGTAGTAAGTTGAAAATTTTTCATTTAAATTGAGAATATAAAATCAATGGGTGTTTGAGAGAACAAAAAATAAGTACAATATAGATTTTGAAAAAAAAAAATTGAAAAAAAGAAATTTTAAACATGAAATAAATTTAAATTCTTTTTGGATTTAAAAAAGTGTGCCAAAGACATCTTAACATGTGTTTGGGGGCATAGTTGGAGTACAAAATTTTTTATTTTAGTTAAGTTAAAGTTTAATTGTGTTTTCAACTTATTAGAAAAAATATTAATATGGATTTTATTTCGTTTGTCTCGAAATTTTATATAATATTTTTTAAAAAATAATATCTCATTTGAACTTGTATATGTAAAGTTATGGATATCTAAAATATGTGTTTTAAATTATAATTGGCGCTAGTGAATAGTAAAACTAATTGACTCTACTTAAAAAGATTAAATTGATTTAGGCTTTTATTTATTTATTTATTTATTTTATGGGTGAGTCAAATACACACTTAATCACAAAATAGAATAATTGTAATTCCAACCATACACTTTGATGGTAGTTAAAATTGTGACTAGTCGTATGATAGAACGTTACATATTGTAGACTAGTATGAGTGGTAGCCTGTCATGCTACTAATATAACCATATCGTGTTACTGTTAGTAGGCTAATTTTCTACCATTGCTAGATTGTTCTATAGCCTATGGCGGCCTATTATATTACGAATATCATAACAATGTGCTTTTTGGGGTTCACATGCAATATAACATTTACATGAATGACCATCATGACCAAATGGGAGATTTCGCTTATAATGAACTTTTTTTTTTTTTATTTTACCTTAAAAGTTTTCTATTTACTAATTTTGCAACAATTAAAAATACATAGAACATTTATAAACTTTACCATTTTGGGTACACCCCTACTTAAAATATATTGGCTCCGCCGTTGATGGTTGTTAAAGCCGATGCCAAGAAACATGTAGTGCTTACCACTATCAGTGTGATGTTGAGCGTTTATTCAAAGTGAAGCTTGATGTTTGTGCTATGTGCTCTGTTTTGATGTAGATTCTGAAGTAAACCAGCATGGTTATGAAGTCATAAAAGACTAGGAATAGACAAGTGGATGTATGATTATATGTTCTGTTCGATGTTCCAACAATCAATGCCGATGAAGACGAAACACCAAAAATATCGAAACATAACATAAATTATCAAGTAGTATTCATAAATATATATATATATATATATATATATATATATCTGCTACTTTTTATCTGAATTTCGTACGGATAGTATGCGTTTGTTCCACGTTTGTTGTTGGTATGCTGGTAGCTAGTCAGTTTTGATTATGTGGTAAACTGAATAATCTGAGTGAAATAAATAACACATTTCCTATTAATAATTAAGAAGAGCCTTGGTATAAACCTATAATCTTCAGCCCAGATAGTGAACAGTAACCTCGCAACCAGAGTTAGCCCTTGGAAGCCCTTCTGGCTATGACGGGCATGAAATGGTTTATTGAGATTATCATGCACTATTCAAGCAATGTCTTTCGGATTTATATTAGTTAAAGCAACTCTTCAAGGATCACTTTTCTTACGGATCCTCATTTATAACTTCTTATCTATTTTAATTAGAGATGTCAAACAGGCCGACCCGGCCCAACATATTTATTTTGAGCTCATTAGTGTTTAATGCGATGCTCGTGCTGGCCAATTTAATAAATATGTCGTGTTCATTAAAAAATTTATGACATTAAGCCCAGACCACGGCTCATTATAAACGTGTCATGCTCTTGTCCAACAATAAAAATTTTAAATAAAATAGGGAAAGTAAGTTTTCGATACTATAGGAAAAATTGATTTCTAACAAAAACAAAACATATTATTAAAGATAAATTACCATATTAAAAACCTTATCAAGTAAAAACTCAAAATAGATGAAATATTCAGAATAAAATAAAAAACATCATAAGTCTTATATGAAAATTATTAAAAATATCATAAAAAAAAGAATAATATTGTCCCGCATGCCATTTTTGTACCCCTTATCGTGCATGTGCCTGTGCTCATCCCTATGCCCTTAGAATGCTTCGTGCCTAAAAATCGTGTCAAGCACAACCCATTTACGTAAACATGCCGGGTTGAGCCTATGCAATAATCGTGCCATAATCATTTTTTAGCGTGCTATACTCATTCAACCCAGTAAACCAGGGTCATTTTGACATCTCTAAGTTTGATATCCTCAAGAGAGAGGTTTAGAGAGAGGACATACTTATAAAAGAGTAATTGACCCAAATAGTCCCTCAACTTTCTAAAATGTGATAGTTTGGTATCTATTTTATTATTATTATTATTATTATTATTGGCTGAAAAGACCTTGAACTCTAAAAATGTAGGCCATTATAGTCATTTTTGCCCATATCTATTAAACTTCTAATGAATTTAGTCACGTGAGCCATCACATGAGATCAATTGACTTTAAAAAGATAAAAATATCATTATTCATATCAATAACATTAAAAAAGAGAAAGAGCGTTGAACTCAAACCCAGCCTCCACCCCCCCCCCCCCTCTCTAGCCTCCCTTTCCTCCCTCTTCCACTACCACAAATCTAACGCTGGTCGTCGCCGTAGCCGAGCCCCGCCCTCCCCCACGCCCCCCCCCCACTAGTTGTCCATCGTCGAGCCCAGCCACACCACCATGGGGCCATCGCTGAGCTCAACCCCCCTTATGTCGTGTCTTCAATGATTGCCGAGCCCACCCACCAAACTCAAAACTCAGTGTCCAATGCCCATCCTCGCCGTCATCAAGCTCAGGCTCCCTCACCTACAACAGCATTCTAGGTAGCCATGGCAATCTGGATTTCTCCCCCCTACCCATGGTGTTTTGCGTCCCACCCCTCAGTGATCTAGGTTCGAGGCCCCCCCTCCCCTGCAAATGGCGATCTAGGTTCCCCCCTTGTGTTTCAATATAGGAACCACTGCTGCTGAGCTCAAACCCTCCACCCACCAACCTCAAATTCTAGCTCAAACCCGAAGCCCTCCCCAACCCCACCCCCCCCCCCCCCCCCAACCCAAATCTACCAATCTCAAAAATTAAGAGAGAGAGAGAGAAGATATTAATTTTAGTTTTTTTTATTAAATTAATTATTATTAGATTACTAAAATGCCTTCTCAAGTTAGATCACATGTACTGCACGTGATTCATTCCGTTAAAAATTTAACGATTTTGTATGTAAATAACTATAATGGTCAATATTTTAAGAGTTTAGGGTTATCTTAACCAAAAAAAAAAAAAAAACAAGAACCAAACCATCACTTTATAAAGAGTTCATAAATCATTTAGGCTAATTACACTTTCTGAAAACTTGAGCATTTTATTTTTTGAAACTCTCGGTATCTTACAAACAAGTAAATGAGGCTTTATATAGCCGGGCTTCCGGACCACAAAGCATAATTAAAAATTACATAAAAAGCAGACAGCACCTGCTTTTCTTAAGACAACAAAAAGGACAAAGCAGAGAAAATCTGCCTTTTACAATAATATCAATAAAAGAAAGAGTATTGGGAAAATTAGAGAACATCTTGTGAAATGGACAAGTTAGAGAACATGTAAGGGTTTTGGGAGTCTTGGAACTCTAGTCCATTGTAATCTACTCCATCTGCTGAATCTGGTGGAGTGCCTGTTATTACATCAGAGTTAGATGGTTTGTGTAAAAATCAATTTCATTCTGGAGCTGTTTGGAAAATTCTGAAGAAAATTGTTCCCATGGAGCAGCATTTTCAAGGTAATAGATTCAATCCACGGTTTGTTATAGAGAACCTCTCTATAGAAGGTAGAAGTTATAAAAAGATCTTTGCGTCCTGGCTCTGATATCAAGAAATGGCCGTGGCATAAACCTGTAATCTTCAGCCGAGTATCGTGAACAATAACATCGCAACCAGAGTAAGCCATTGGAAGCCCTCCACAAAAATCTTTTTATAACTTCTACCTTCTTGTGGAATCAGACTTTTCTAACCTCCAAAGGAATGATCATGTTCAAACAGAATAAAGAAATAAATGCTTACCTTCTCAAAATCTGTACCATCTTTTTGTTGAGCCTTAACTGTATCAAAGATGGTGAAGATGGAGCTGCATACAATCCAACAGTTGAGGTATACGGGTCAGTTAAAAGTCCGCTTTTACCCAATGGGTCACCCAGTCTACAGACAACTAGAGAAGGTCTTATTCCTCCAAAAGAAGATCATTCCAGATCAAATGTGGCCAACCCCTGAAAATGATACTCCATGGGAACAATTTCCTTCATATTATTCCATAAAGCTCCAGGATGGAATTGATCATTACACAAACCACCGAAATTCTGAAGAAATAATAGACACTGCAACAGACTGTAAATAGTGTGGATTACAATGGATCAGCATTTCAAGATTCCCAAGATCTTTACCTGTTCTCAAAATTTTAAACGAAGTTTCATCATATCATTCCTCTAGTCTGGAACCAGTATGTAATTAATTCCATGGTTCGAGTGTGGAAATATGTACAATGAATCTCAAGGTATTCCAATGGTGGTCACTCTAACTCCTCAACTGTACAAAGATTCAATTGCATGTGATGTGGTGTTGCTCCGGCCTCGACAAAGATTCATTTATTTTAAATGTGTTTTAGGCAAGTTTTTATTTTGATGACAAGTATAGAAATTACTCTTTTTCTCTCCATAGATTATCCCTTTAAATTTTATAATTAAGATTTTTAACATCATTGAGTCTGATCTTGAAAAGATGTGTTCCCAGGCCCATGGGGAACATATTGTATCGTTCCCGTGGGACCCCAAGGACGGTGCAAGGGGAACAAGTGCACGGGGTCATGCCTACACGGCACAATTTTTTATGGGGAGGTGGAGCCAGAGAATTATGTGACATGTATGCAATGCTACAGGTACTGGTCAATAAGATGAGTTGACACTGGTCAATCTGATGATTTGGCATTGATCAATAGAATTTGTTAGCACTGGTCAATAAGAGGAGTTGTCACTGGTCTTATGAAATTAATCAAGGCACTAGCCAACGATGAATTTAAAGACATGTAAAAAGATTACAAGGTAGTTTTATATAAATTAGAGTACTATGAAAATTGTCTATGATGATAGTAAGAAAAGAAACAGTAATCGACGACTATGATGATAGTAAGAGAAGGGGATTACACGACGGTCCTCTGAACCGTCGAGCAATCCAAGCGATTACACTCCCCTACTGAACCATCGTGTAATTGCTAGGATTACACGACGGTTCAGAGCACAGTCGTGTAATCTTTTTCTCAAGGGATTAAATGACGGTTCCTTCTGAGAAGTGGATTACACTACGGTTTTATCAGAAAACCATCGTGTAATTGTAATCTAGTTTTGTCATCACAATCCAACGGCTTAACACCCCTGTGTTATTTATAAAAATTACTCATACTGTAGTATTGATCCTTATTCAAAATTAATGTTCAATATATATAAAGCAATGAATATAACAAAATAAATATAATACATCTTCAATTAAAATAAAAAAGTCATGTTGTACAAAATAAATGGCATAATGTTCAAGTTTTTTTCTTTTTTCTCTTTGTTTCCTCAACACGTGTTCATTCAATATCTGGTCGAACTAAGTGGGAAACATTATCATCGAATTCGTCAATCTCCTCAACCGGTGGCAATCCCTATATGAAAGATGGAATGTCGGAGCAATCTTCCTCATCTTCTTAACCATCATAGATCAATTTTGGCTTCATCGACACAACTAAGGACAACTCTACATTGCAGGGATCCGTTGTATAAAATACTTGGATTGCTTGTGATGCCATAATGA
The DNA here is from genome assembly GCA_025413025.1 of Ficus hispida. Taxonomy (NCBI): domain Eukaryota; kingdom Viridiplantae; phylum Streptophyta; class Magnoliopsida; order Rosales; family Moraceae; genus Ficus; species Ficus hispida. Next base: position 18,023,491 of record CM046370.1, read on the forward strand.
ATGGATCATTTTTGTATCCCAATCATCTAAAATCCACCACTGTGATGCTATCATTATCAATCCTTACATAATTATTATCGGTACATTTACACTTAAAGAGTGCTACATGTAAACCACAGTAATCGAGTTCCCAAATATCTACAATGAAACTGAAGTAGTTCATAGTTCCATAAACTGGATTCTTGTCCTTTGCAGATGAAATATGCATGACCTTAGCACGGATACTAACACCACTATTTTGAACAGGATGCTTCTCATCTCTTTCGCTAGTGTGGAATGTATAACCATTGACAAAGTATGATGTATACCACGTAACAATCGTCGACGGACCTCTAGCGAGGTTCAATAAGTCTTACGAAAAGCCGTCCTTCTGAAAGACATGTCTTCATAGCCACTGACAAAATGTCCAATTGTGTTCATCTTGTAGCAACTTTTCATTTCTTCCTCTTCTTGGATTTTTATCTATTAATTCTTATAGGTGAACCTCAATAAAAGGCTCCACTTCAACCTTAATATGTAAAGTATAGAGACAAGCTTTCTCTCATTCACATCGATTTACCAACAATGGAATGTCGACGGATAATCCTTTCTAGTCAATGTTTGTAGTTTTTGGCAACCCAATTGCTTCCGCGGTGGACAAATACTCGCAGCAAAATTCGACCGATTCCTCCTTAATGCAGCTTTCTACTATACATCCTTCCAGCCTATTTCGGTTCTTGACATAACCCTTCATAACCTTCATGTACCTTTCAAAAGGATACATCCATCTCAAGTACACCGAACCATATAGCTTCACTTCCCGAACTAAGTATAACGTTAGATGAATCATTATGTCAAAAAATGAGGGTGGAAAGTACTTCTCAAGCAAGCACAAAGTCTTAATCAACTTTGATTGTAGCGAATATAGTGTCAATGGATCAATTACCTTGGAGCATATCGAGTTAAAAAATGAGCATAACTTGGTAATTGCGAATCTCACATCCTTTGTTAAAACTCGTCGCAAGGCTAACGGTAATAACTGTTGCATCAAGATATGACAATCATATGTTTTCATTTCAATCAGCCTCAGATCCTTCATAGACACCAACCTTTTGAAGTTGGAAGAATACCTGTTGGGCACTTTTACAGAAGTGAGCCACTCACAAAGCTTTCTTTTTTCTTGTCTTGATGATGTGTACTTTGTCGGAGGTAAGTAAGTTGTATTACCTTTTTTCGTAGGGATCAAGTTAAGTCTAATCTTCAGATCCTTAAGATCCAGCCGTACTTTTTCACCATCTTTGCTCTTATCAGGAATGTCTAGCAACATGTCCACTATTGATTCACAAACGTTTTTCTCAATATGCATCACATCCAAGTAATAACGAACGAAAAGTGTCCTCCAATATGGAAGTTCGTAGAAGATTGACCGCTTTTTCCAAGGTCTATCAACCACAGGATCATTGTCACTCCATTTTTTTTCCCGAGCACCACTTTCAAATCCTTAACCATCTCATAAATGTCTTCGCCATCAAAACCCGAGGAAGGATTCTTTCTTTCGTATTACCATCGAAATCCTTTTTCTATTTGCGGTATGGATGATTTTGTAGTAAGAATCTCCTATGACCAAGATAAATAGTTTTCTTACCATTCTTCAATCAGATAGAAGATATTTCTTTCATAAAAACGGGACAACCGATAGAACTATTAACTGAATAACCAGATAGGTTTCCATAAGCAAGAAAGTCATTAATTGTCCACATCAACATTGCACGGAGTGTGAATGTTTTTTGACGGTAAGCATCTCTAACTTTGATCCCCTTTCCCATAAGCTCTTTAGATCATTGATTAGTAGTACTAAGTATATATCAATATCATTCCCTGGTTGTTGAGGACCAGATATCAATAAAGTCAACATCAAGAACTTCTGCTTCATGCTCAACTTCAGAGGGAGATTGTAGTTGACAAGTATGACGGGCCAAGTACTATGCCTACTACTTATATTACCATGCGGGTTCATTATGTCCGCCGACAAACCAAGACGTAGATTTCGTGGTTCTGCACTAAATTCAGGATGATCGGCATCAAAGGTCTTCCATTGTGGTGCATCGGCTAGATGTCTAAGCATGCCATCTTTAACATGTTTATCATGGTGTCAAGTTAAATTCTTGACATGATCGGCATCACGGCATAAACGCCGCAGACGCGGTGCCGGAGGAATATACCATAACACCTTTGCCGGCATACATTTGCTGCCATTCATTGGCTTCTTGCCCTTCTTCCATCTTAACTCCTTACAAACCGAGCATTCATCCAAATCTTCATACGCATTTCGGTAAAGGGCGTAATCATTTGGACATGCATGAATTTTTTTCATATTCCATTCCCAAAGTGCTCAACGTCTTCTTAGCTTCGTACATGCTAGCGGGTATTTTATTATCAACCGGTATAACCTCTCTTAGAAATTCTAAAAGAGCCGTAAAACTAGAATTTGTCCACCTTCCCAATGCCTTCATGTTCCATAATTTGACCAATACAGATAATTTCATATATTTACTACCCCCGGCATACAAGGGCATCTTGACATCATTCATCATTGTTTCAAATAACTTCGGACGATGTACAAACTATTCTTCCAAATCATTAACTATATCAAATAAATTCTCTCTTATATCTTCCTCAATAATAGGTTCTTTCGTTTTGTCCTTCGATGATGAATTAAAACACATTTCACCATGTAAATACCACGTTTGGTACAAACAAATAATCCCACAGGCAAACAAATGTCTTCTAACTTCATCAACTGAATGAGATTTATGATTTTCACAATCCACACAAGGACATCGAATCTTATCATTCTTCATGTGAGTTTTGGTAAATAATAAAAATTCTTCAACACCATCTCGATATTTTCTAGTCAATCTATTAGTCCACATCCATTTTTGATCCATTTTCAAGAATCCGACCTAAATCGAAATTAAATATATCATACAATTCATTCAGTAATCAAGTTTTTACATTTAAAAATACAACATATTAAGCTTTTGAAAAAATTCAACAAATCATACTAAAGAAAAAAAAATGAGAATATACCATTTTAGATAGCTACAATACCTCGTCAATAAAAATTAAATAATTAAAAAGAAGAATAAGTAATAATCACTATACATACAAATAATTACTATACATCAGTGTTGGTTTTGTAGTAGAGGAGATGTGTGGTTTCACAGGTCTCTGTAATGTTTTTTGTGACTGCGCAACAGTTCTATAAGATAAAATGAGGGCTGCTGATAGGGATACAAAAATATTAGGAATACACGACGGGTTTTTTAAAACTGTCGTGCAATCATCAGATTACACAATGGTTCCTTGGGACTGTTGTGAATCCCTTGGGACTGTCATGTAATCCCTTGGGATTACAGGATGGTCCCAAGGAACCGTCGTGTAATCGCAAGGGATTACATGACGGTTCCAAGGAACCATCATGCAATCCCTCGAATTACATGATGGTTCTAATAGAACCGTCATGTAATCCGATGATTGCACGACGGTAACTGAAACTGTCATGTAATCTTAAGATTACATAATGGTTTTGGTTTAACAGTCGTGTAATCCTCCATTTACATCACGGTTTTGTGAAACCATTGTGTAATCTCCGTCGTGTAATCCAACTTTTGTAATAGTGTTGCCATACTTATAAATAGGAATAAGACTGGTAAAAGAAAAACACTATGAATTATAAGTGTTTTACAATTGGGAATTATTGTCCAAATAAGTGGTTTAATACACTTTTGTAGTTAATTTGTAAAAAGAGTGATTTTTGGACTCTAAAAATTGAGGAAGAAAATTTTACGAGATGTCAAGGTAGCAATTAGAGCCCTTTAACTTTATAACTAATCCAAAAGAATAAACAAATAAATAAATAAAAAGACTCCGCTTTAACTGTCGGGTATCATTTGATAGGACATAATTGTCATGGAAAAATCTATTTGTTGCCGAATTTTTGTAAGTACAAATCTCACTACAGAATGAATATTGTTACCATGATTTGATAATATCTGTGAAGTTGATATGCATATTTGACAATGTTATAAAAGCATTGCCTTTCTGTTATGCAAGATTTATTTCCACATTGGTGACATGTCATATTTGCATCTCACTAAAATAAAGGATGAGGCCAATTTAAAATAGAATTTGTTTTGTCGTACCAACCTTCACAAAAGAAAGGTAAATGTTATGAGCGAAAAGACCTAGAGTGTAGTTGAAGAGTTCACTCCCCCAATTCTTCATTAGGTTGCGTGTACCCGGTACGAACACGAGTACCTAAGAGAAATGTAATGAACTTAATTAAACAATTCATATATGGTCATGCATATTATATTGCACAGTGCGATTAAGCTTGTATTTGTTGAGCGAAAGTTCACTCAAGATTGTTCATGCTGTAGATAATCCGGGTAAGCAACCCATGCCTTAGTTTTGAATGCATGGCTAGCAGAACAAATGCGATGGCTATGGAGGTTATTCATGCATGGATACCACCGCGCATAATTTCTGCAAACTTTTGATAACTACTTTTGAAATTATGCATGATATATTATGAGCCTTAAAAAAATGGAAACAAGGTATATGTCATCTTAAAATGTTTAAAGTAATTAATATTGTAAATATATTAAGTAATATTTTCTATTCGATATTTAAATAATATGTTTCCACTATGGTTGGCATAACTGTCTTAAAAAAAAAAAAAAAAATCTTTAGTATGGTTTATAAGTGCATGTCACGAAAGTTTGATTAAAAAAATAATTAAATAAAAAATAAAAAATTTCTCCAAAATTTTAGGAACTAAATAAGTTTAAAAATTATAAGTTAGGAAAAGTAATCATGTTTTAGATTGTTCGATAAGAGCGATCCATCACAGTTGGTATCAGAACGATATCCTACCATCCTATTCCATTTTGTCACATATCAGTTTTGTTTGTTCAAGTAAGTTAGATATTTATATATATACTTATGTGTATGTTGCGATCTGTAATATTTATAACAGGACTATCACATGGAGGTCGGAGCTTCCTTTACTCTACCACACCCACCACCAGTGAATGTCTATATGCCTTTAGCTGCGGAACCTTATGGACCTTGTATAGGTACTTAAGAGGTGGCAGTCTATCAAGCTTGCCTACCAGATAATTGTGATGGCCTTCCCCATTGGTTACGGAATTAGCTCCACCAATTGCAGTCGATTTACCTATCATACAATTCTGAAACCACTAAATGGACTGGACTAGACTAGCTGCCATGCAATTAGTAAGTGAGGCTATGGAGTGGTGGATGACCACTGGTACCCTACTGCGAGAGACCTCTAGCAAAACTTACTGTTATGATATTACCCATAGTTTCCAGGTTGACAAGCCACCAATAGCCACACCTCTAGCAATGCCTGCTTTACCGCCACTCCAGCTTGCTATCTCCTTTATGATTGCAAGATTGGCTGTTATGCGAGTCTTACGATGGAAGGCTCGAAAGGGAGAGGAGGTAGAGAGTTATCTCCGGTGTTTCATCAACGAGATAGACGATGCTTACCCGATTCCACTTACTAAGGAGAAGCAGTGTTTCCATTTTTGGTAGGGACTGCCACAGTAGGTTCGAGCATGAGTACATGCAGGTACTCGCCTTAGTTTTGACCACATGATTTCTGAGGTTTATTTTATGGAGATGGTCCTTCCAAAGGAAAGGCATGCGGAAGAGGAGCACCGAAAGCTTACTAATGTGTAAAGGTGCTACACCGAAGGAGGGAGCGTTGAGAGCATGAGCACATGATGAGACATGCTACCTTTGGGACGACAGACCCGCACAAGGAAAAAGCTTCTACCAATCACATTTACATCGATAGGGACGAGAAATAGGATCCAGTTAAGTTTCTGGGAAGACACTCAAGAAATGTTGGGGGATGATAGGCACGATCCTGCACCATAGCCTAGGAAAGCACTTTCTTTAGACTACTAACCTTGATTAGAATATCTGGTGTATGTAGACCATATTTTTGGGCTTATGTGTAATATATATATATATATATATATATATATATATGGGGATGAAATACGTGTAAAAAGTCAAATGTACACGATAACATCCATTATGATCAAGTTATTTATGATTTTTAAATGGTAGCAGAATGTACATATGACTGCTTATGGCAGTGGACGTTCATATGTGATATGATAAGTAAATGAATGTAAATATGTGATGACTACAATCTTCTTAGTATGTTTTCTACGAACAATCTCTATTGCTCAATGAAATTTTAAAACCATGTTTTCCTCAAGTTCATGAAAGATATGACGTCATACACAGAAATATGGTTCCCCCACATGTTGTGGCGGCCAGAGTGCCACAAGATGCAGATATGGCTAACTAATTGCCAACTTACAAGCTAGATTGGATGCTCAAGAATAAGAAAATCAAGTTCTTCGACAACAAATAACACAACTGACTCAGTAACAACCACAAGTTGAAATTCCACCTCTACCAGTGGTGCTTGTTGCACCAGCTGTCCCAGTAAATCTTGATGAACGACTCAAGGTATATCAAGAATCACTTTTTGAATGGTTTCATCACATGAAACCACCTGATTTTAAAGGGTTAACCAATCCTCTCATGGAAGAAGAATGGTTGACTTCTATCCAAATTCTATTGAACTTTATGAATCTTACCAAACAAGAGAAAGTACTATGTTCCTATTATGTGTTGAAAAAGGATGCTCGTTATTAGTAAGAGACAGTTATAATGAGAAGAGATGTTATGGCTATGACATGGAATGAATTCTTGGGAAAATTCAACAAGTTGATGAGTTAGTTTTACTCATGAATTGGGTACCATCTAATCTTGGTATTTAGTTGGTTCTTGGGATTTTATTTGAGTTTTATTTGTGTTTTTTTGTTTTGTTTATAGGTTAGGGAATTTGATCATATAAAGGTTTGGAGTGATTTGGAGCAAGTTAGATGGTGTTTTTGAAGGAAATCCGGTTAAAGGCAGAACAATCAGCACTTAGGCACTCAAAAAAGGCATGTCAGGAAAAAATGGCAAAGGATCAAGAGCGCCTAGGCACTGGGTATGCAGCGACTAGGCACTACAGATGGAAATTCTTAGAGAAAACAAAGAGCCTAGACACTAGTATCTAGTGCCTAGGCGTTGCACTGCGAGAAAATTGTGTTTTAGGCTGATTTCATGGGAAACTTACCGTTTTGCACTTCTAATCTCAAAGCTTATAAATAGGCAATCTTAGGGTGAATTAAGGGGGCATTTGGCTGATTTTGAGTGGAGAAAAATATAGAGAGAAAGCTTGGATCGAAGGAAAAGACATCGGCAAAGTCGGGGAGCGAAGTCGTTAATCATCAATTTGTATCCTAGGTTTTTCCTCTCTTTCTTATTCATGTTTAAGATGACTAGGATTTTATTTTATTTCATCATGAACTAATTTTCTTATTCTAGAGGAATGATGTAAGCTTTGCTTGATACTATGTCTTTTACTACTTAATTTATTCTATGAAGTTTTCCATTAGTTTATTTATAGTATCCTGTTCTTAATACTTTTAGTTTACTGGCCATAATTTAATTATTTTAGTATTTAGAATCTGATACTTTAGAGAGGGGATTTTAGATGTGAGTATTGGATAATATAACCTATGATTTTATAGAGTTTGGGAGGTCTATAATTCATTTGAAGTCATTAAAAGAACTTGAATATAATGAATTTTTAATAATTGGTTTTTATAGGGATATCAAAATCAGTTATTAGAAATATTTTTAACTTAGAAATCGGGAGAGGAATTGAATACATTAGGGTTCTTGGTTTATACACTAGGAGAATTAATTGGTAATAAATTGAATATAAAAAGGCATAGTTGATGGTTAAGTGAAATCGAACCTCTAGAAGTTTTTTCCATTTATTGTCTCGCCAAAAGTTGTTTGATTTTCTTTTTAACTTTAATTTTCATTTTAATTTTGCAGTTGTTTGATTTGATTATTCTATAAAATTAAGATTATTCAATTATGGTACTTAGTAGAAATTTGATAACAAACCCTGGGGGTACGACAACCTTTCCTTATTATTTTACTATAAAACTTAACCTTGTATACGTACGGGAAATTAACGAACACAAGTACTACAACATTGTATCTTTGAGAACACCATAAAATGAATTTAATGACTTCAAGCAAGGAACCATGTCGGTTATCGAGGCTTGCCAGAAGTTCGACCGTCTGGTTTGACTTACCCCCCCTACCTCATGCTAATCGAAGGGGAAAGAGTAAGGAAAATGATATGAATGTTTTGGCCAAAGATAGATGTGGTAGTTGACAGTGGTGAGAGACCTCCACTTACCATAGTTGAATGTGTTAGCAGAGTAGTCCGTGCTGAGTTCACCAAACTAAGGCTAAGGAAGAAAAGGCTAGATATTGGGAAGCGAAGATAAAAGAGAAAGCTAAAAATAGGTAGAATCTAAGAAGTAGTCAAGGTGGTCAAGGGAATAAGAACAACCAAAATAATCAGAACAACAACAGGAGAAAAAGGAACTTTAGTGGGAATAGGAATCAAAATTAGAAAAGAAATAATAGTGGAACCAATAATCCCAACTACCCAACTTGTTCTAAATGTGGGAAGAAACACTCCAATGAATGTAGGCTAGGATTAAATAGCTATTACATTTGTGGCAAAGAAAGCCATTACAATATAAATTGTTACTCCAATAAGCAAAACCAACCTAAGCAAAATCAATAGAAATGGCAAGGGAACCGGCTTCATGGCCTCCAAGTTAAGATTGAGGGTCCACAGATTAGCCATGGATGCCTTGAAGCCTTTCCATCCCTAAATGCTTACATTTTCCCTTATACCAATAACGATGTCGAAGCTGAAACATCAAATGTGGTGATAGGTCAGCTTTCTATTACTAATCAGGCTACTAAAGTTTTATTTGATTCAGGAGCTTCCTATTATTTTGCATCATGTTCCTTTACTAGAAAACTCAACCAAGCCATAGATAAGATTAAATAGACTTTTAGAACTACCTTACCCTGTGGAAAGGTATTATTGTCTAATTATTGGCTATGACATATGCTGATAATTATAGGTGGTAGAGAATTATTAATTGATTTAGTCATACTAAAAATAATATACTATGACATCATCTTGGGAATGAATTTCCTAGGAAAGTATTGTGCTACCATAGATTGTCGAGGGTGATAAGTTATATTTCAACCTGAAGGAGGTAAGACTTTTGACTATGTCGACACTTCAAGTAAACCACATAAGTGGATGATAAGTTCCTTAAAAGCTAGGAAAATGATATCCAATGGAAGTGATGGGTATTTGACCTACGTTATGAAAACTACAAAGGAAGAAAAGCTCCAGCTGAAAGATGTATTTGTAGTTAAAGACACTGTTGAAGTTTTTCCTCAAGAATTGCCATGATTACCACTAGATCGTATGATTAATTTTGAGTTACTTCCAAGTACGGCTTCGATATCAAAGGCACCTTATCGGATGGCCACCGCCAAGCTTAAGGAACTTCAGACACTATTACAGAAGCTACTGGATAAAGGTTTAATTTGTCCAAGTTATTCACCATGGGAAGCACCTATTTTATTTGTGAAAAAGAAAGATGGTATGCTTATAATGTGCATTGATTATTGTGAGCTCAATAATATCACTAGCAAAAATAAGTATCCACTTCTGAGATTTGATGATCTTTTCGACCAACTTAAGGGGGTGGCAATATTTTCAAAAATTGATTTTGCAAGCAAGATACCATCTATTGGAGATTAGGTACAGTGATGTTCCTAAATCATACTTTCGAACACGTTATAGACATTTTGAGTCTTTAGTTATGCCATTTGGGCTAACTAATGCCCCAGCAACCTATATAGAACTTATGAATCGAGTTTTTGAGAAATCTTTGGATAAGTTTATCATAGTCTTCATAGATGATAATTTGATGTACTCTAAAACACAAGAAGAACATGAAAAACATCCAGGGATTGCCTTGCAAACACTATAGAATCATTAACTTTTTGTGAAATTCTCCAAATGTGAATTTGGCTCAACAGGTACATTTTCTTGGATATGTTACCTAAGGAAGGAGTGCCGGTAGATCTGGCAAAAAAAAAATTGAAGCAATTTGTAAATAGCCTACAACAGAAGCATAACTGAGGTACTTAATTTTCTAGGCTTATCTGGCTACTACAGAAGGTTTGTGGAAGGATTCGCAAGACTAGCTGCACCTCTTACAACACTCACTCGTAATGATAAGAAATATGAATAGACTGAGAAATGTGAGGAAAGCTTTCAAGAGTTAAAAAGGAGACTCACTAATGTGCCTATTCTTACAATTCCATCAGATAAGGGAAAGTTTGACATCTATAGTTATGCTTCAAAGATGGGCTTAGGAGTTGTCTTGATACATAGTGGTAGAGTCGTAGCTTATGCATCATGTCAACTGAAAAGGCATGAAAAGAACAAACTGACTCATGATTTGGAGTTTGCAATAGTGGTTTTGGCCCTAAAATATGGCAACATTACTCTATGGGGCCAAATGTTTAATTTACACGTACCACAAGAGTCTCAAACATTTGTTCACTCAAAAAGAAATCAAAATGAGGAAGATACGATGGTTATAATTGGTCAAGGATTATGATTGTGAGATCCTTTATCATTCAGGAAAGACAAACAGAGTCTTAAACGCTTTGACCCAAAAGCATTCACCTATAACCCATATACCAATTGATTTTTTGCCTATACCTCTTCAAGGAGACATAAATATTTTGAGACTGGAACTCATTTCAAAACAGTTATCAACTTTACTTCTTCAACCATCAATTTTTGATGAAATAAGAAAAGCTTAATAGCTAGATTCGACCTTAATCAAGTATAAGGAGGAGTTTAATGAAGGAAAAGATTCTGATATTAATCTATCAAATGATGGAATTCTCTAGTTCAGAGAAAGGTTATTTGTGCCTGATGACGTATAGTTGAGGAAACAAATTCTTTATGAAGCTCACAAGACTCCATATTATATACATCCAGGAGCAACAAAGATGTACCAAGACTTAAAAGAGCACTTTTGGTGGAAGAAAGTCATGAATGATATAATAGAAGTTGCTAGTCGATGCTTAACTTACTAGAAAATTAAGGCTAAGCACAAGTGACTAGCAAGAGAATTATAGCTTCTTAAAGTTCAGAATGGAAATGAGAGCTAATAGCAATAGATTTTTTTGTTGGCTTACCAAGAACCAGAGAATGATGTGATGCCATCTGGGTAATTATTACAAACTGGCAAAATTAATGTCCTTTTTACTAATAAAAGTCATGTACACATTGGAAAAATTAGCAAATCTTTACATATTAGAGATCTCGAGTCACACGGCATTCCTTTGTCTATCATTACAAACCGCCGTAGTCATTTTACTTATACTTTTTGGAAGAGTGTACAAAAAGCTATGGGTTATAAATTGAAGTTTAACACGGCTTTTTACCATCAAATAGAGAGTCAGTCTGAGCAAACCATCAGAATTCTCGAAGACATGCTTCGAGCCTATGTTATGGATTTCAAAGGAGCTTAGAATTAGAAGTTGTCATTGATAAAATTCTCCTACAACAATAGTTACCAATCTTCTTTTGGCATGGCACCCTATGCAGCTTTTTATGGAAGGAAATGTAGATCTCCCGTTCACTAGTATGATACCAGAGAAAAGCAACTTTTGAAGACAGCTTTCATTTAAGAATCTACTGAAGCTATAAAGAAGATTCGCTAGAGGATGGAAGAAGCACGGAGTCGTTAGAAAAGTTAAAAAATGTGTGGAGAAGGCCATTAGATTTTGAGGAAAGAGATTCAGTTTTCCTTAAAGTAGCTCCTATGAGGCGCGTAATGCACTTCATAAAGAAAGGAAAGCTGAGTCCATGATACATAGGGCCGTTTTAAGTTACTGCACGAGTTAGTAAAGTGGCATATAGATTAGTCTTAGCGCTAGAATTGTCAAGTGTACATAATGTTTTTCGTGTCTCTATACTGAAGAAATATGTACTAGACCCATCAAATATCATAGAACATGAACCAATTCAAGTTCAAGACAATCTTTTCCATGAGGAAGTACCGGTATAAATTTTAGCTCATGAGGAGAAGACTCTCTGGACTAAGACTATACCTCTTGTCAAAGTACTATGGCAGGATCATAAAATTGAAGAAGCCACTTAGAAGTGAGAGAATGAGATGAGAGCTAAATATCCCTATTTGTTTTAATTTTCAAAAACGAAAATTTCTAAGGAGGGGAGATTGTAATGATCGAAAAATTCATGGTCTTAATTTCTGAATTTAAAAAAAAAAGTATACCGTAAGTTTTCTATTATAAAGATGTAAATTTTTGTATTTTTATGATACAATGAGTCCTTATGCCACTAGTTATTTTTCATTATGCAAGTAATTTGGGAATTTGTGAAAGTTCCATGGAGAGTATAAGTAGATAAAAATGATCATAATAAAAGTCCCAATAAAGATGCCAAGTCCATTATACGATTCTATTATGTAAAGAAGTAGAGCTAAGTATTTCTGAATCAATTTATGATAGTCAGAATTTATTTCTGAATGGTAAAACTGATTCAAAAAAAAATGGTAGTCCACATATTAAATGTTAATATGTTGGACTACTAAATAAGTTGGTTGAATAAATGAGTTAGATTATGTTTTTTTTTCTAAGTAAAATTTTTAACTGTTTAAATTTTAAATATCAATAGTTGTTTGAATGGTTAAAAATTCTATTGTAAAATTTACCCTATAAAACCATAACATACTATAAATCACTACTGAATAGGACAAAAACTAAAGTAGAAAATATCTTCAAGAATCAAGAGCTAAGATTAAAAAGCTTTTAATCTACCCATATCAAGATAAGTATGACCAAAGTAGATAAGGTTAAAAAAAATAATTAAAAAAAAAGGAAAGAAAAACAAAAAAGGAGTGTCCGGATGCAATGGTACTACAAAGGAAGGGAAAACAAAACATTTATTTGTTTTCCATATGGGATATACGGTAAAAAGAGATTAGAGAGCAAAAAAAAAAAAAGTTTGTTTGTCTTCCAAATTATGAATTAAACGCATGGAGAGCCAGAGAAAAGGGGGCAAAAATTCTCTTGATACTTCTCTAAGAGACAAACGTTGGGAGGGAGAGAAAGCAGGAAAAAAAAAAATTTTTTGTTCTCCATCCAAATCTTCAAGCTTGGTTCTCTAACAAGTTTTTAATCAAGAAGTCTTAGTGTCCTAGAAGTCAATAAAGGTAATAAATTTGCAAAACTTTATGTTTTTCTTAGTGTTGTCATGTGGGATTTCTATTTTATGAAATGAAAATTCTATTGTCTAGTCACTCAAGAAGCCAAAGGACTTTCAAGGAGGTGCAACCAAGTTAAATATATATTTAAAGAAAACTACGTAAAATTTTCAATTTTTTTTTTTTAAAGTTTGATTTGTGGGTTTAAAAAAAAATAAAGAAAGAAAAGAAGTATGTATATCAATTTGTTCATGGATGGACTTGACTTAATGGACTATTTGGTGATCATGAATATGTACATGATATGAAATCTCTTCATACTTGTATGATTGGTTGATGTTGTGGTATGAATTTATTAATATATAAATTATGAAATATCATGTGATTAACATGGTTATTGCACAAGAAACAAACTTTTTAGATAAAGTTTGTTGTTAATAAATAAAAAATTGACAAATTTTATTGGTTTGTCATTTATGATTGAATTTTAGTGTGGAAAGTTTGATTTATGGTATGTATATATTATGTATATATGAAAAGTCTATTTTCATTTTAGACCTTGGAATTCTTGTAAAAAGATGCATATGATAGGAAAATGATTAGTGTAAGTTTGCTATGTAAAAAGAGTTAGATGAGCACTTCTGAAAAAGTTTGATAAAAATGAAGTGAAAAGGCAAAAAGGGTCATAAACATGTTGTGATATATTTTTCAATAAATGGAGGGTAGCAAATTGCCATTGTTTTTTTACTTTTTACTTTTTCTTTTTTTTTTTTTTTTTTTTTTTTTTTGAAGAAACCCCAAAATATTTAATTCAAATTGGTACAAGATACTATAATGAAAGGATTTTCATTTTTGGGGCCAAAATGTGAAAACGGGCAACGTGGAAGCCAAGATTTGGGCCACGAATTTCCAATCCCAAACAAAACTATAAAATCTAAGTTCTGTCAAATTTCTATAATAAATGAACCAACAAAAAAATGAAGTAGAAATGCTAGAGGGACCTAAATGTCAAAATTATGTTTTTTGGCAAAATCGAATTTTTAAAACAATGATTTGTAAACTTGATGTTTCAGAATATGGAAACTGTTTTATTGGTCGTAATTAAGCTATACGCCAAGGGGTGTAGCAATAAAAACAAAGGAAAACCAAATAGGTACAAATTTTGTAAAAAAAAAAATTTGGGGTCAAAACGGAAATTTCTAAAAATTATCAAAAAAAACTGAAATTGGACAGTTTATAAAACTTTTTCCGATCAGTTTCTAATACTGGAAAAGCGATTTTCCAGTTTTGTTCGAGTAGAAAGTATAAGTTGAAAAAAAAAGTTTGAACTGTAGAAAATTTATATAGTTGGGATAGAACTGTAAATATGTTTTTCATTGGTTTAAAAACTAATTAAGCACTACAATTCACAATTTACAGTCACCAATAAAATTTTAAGATCAAAAGCAAGATATTGAGAATTTAAAGCAAACTAACTGCAAAACAATAAGTTATTTTTAAAAATAAAAAAAAATAAAAAAAAAGGTATGAATCAAATTTCAAAATTTTAGTACATGTAATTTAAAAATTGTTTACAAGCGGTAAATAAGGTTAGGAAAAGATTTCAAGGATTCCGTTCATTTAGTGATTATGATGTGTCGAAAACCTTAAGAAATCATAATGTAGACTGAATCCGCTATATAAGAGGCCTAACTCAACCTCATTAATGCAAGATAGACCAATGTAAATTGTGATAGATTACAAATAAACAATTCAAGATTTTAAAACAAAAGAAAAGAGAAAAAAATATTAAAATTATGGATAACAAGGTTAATTATCTAATAAAAGATATATTCATTAGAGAAATGATCAGTTTAAAATATTGCTCTAACTAACGGAAATCGCTTAAATCAAGACATGGTACCAACACTAAACTAAAGTGAGGCCGAATAATAAAAAAGTCTTAGATTATCGAATTTATGTAAGTACAAATCTCACCTATAACATAAAACTTGAATGATTATTGTGAATTACTAGTGTGCACATGAGGTAATTTATGTACCAATTATTTGAATATGATTACGATATCTCAATGTTTGTGTTATTTAATTTTTATTATATTGCGATATGTCATGTTTGCACCTAATGACATAAGACTAATGAAAGTAAAATGCTAGATAAGTATTGTACCAACCTCCACAAAGGTGAGATAAAATTCATTAACGATTTGAGTATGACCTTGGGTAAAATTAGAGGGTAGCTCTCCATTGGTCGCGCGCACCTGATACCTACACAAGGGACCAATAAGTTTTAAAGCATGATATGCAAAAATTTCATAAAATGTCATGCTAATTATTCATGTATTGTGAGATTTATATCCGTACTTGCTGAGCAAAAGCTTATTCAAAAAATTTATGTTGTAGGCCATATGGGTAAAAAATCCGTGAACAGCTGGACCGAGGAATAGACAAGGCAAATGATGTGATAGTGAACGCAGATAATGTGACAGTGGAGGCAGAGGGTGCATAGATAAGACTTCGCTTAAAAATTTCGACAGCTTAAGAATAATAAAATAAATAACATATATTTTAGAACTAGTTATGTGTATTTTGAAAAAATGAAATGGTTTGTAATATATAGTACTGTTATACTTTATTTATGTTTCTCTAATACCCTAAAATGATTATCTAAAATATATCGAGTCTAACAAATAGTATGCAAATTTTTAAAAAATATATATATATTAGTTGAGTGATACAAGTTAAGTTTACATTTGTATTAGAGGGCTTCTTTCTTAGGGGTTGTCACATTTAACCTGCGGGAAATATAACTTTGAGTGCAACGTGGAAAGGATAAATCTAGTTTACAAATTTTCACTGTCAACAATTGACGTTCGAAAGAGGGCCGAGCCCCAGATTTCTTGTCCACATCCATAGGAAATCGTGAAGTTCAAGACTTCACTATAGAGAATGCACCAAAAGAAAACCAGGAGGCAGCTCTACAAGGGAAAGGGAGGCCACCCACCAGTGTCGACCAAAGAATTGACTAACTCACCAAGATTATTGGCACTTCAGTTAACACCTTCCAAAACTGGGTGACTAATGACCGAGGAAACCAACCTCAGCAAGGTAACCCAGTAGACCTCGTGGGTGTAAATGCTGCAAAATAGGTGCCAAAAGACACAAACGGAGGGAACTAGGGAGACTGAGGGGCATCAGTAAGAAGCTTATACATCGAGGACTCGCACCCAAGGATCCATGGGAGGTAGGCAAATGAGAGCTCTGAAAAGAGCCCAAGAACGAGAGGATACTGCAATTAGTCCATGCAGGGGTGGAGAGCGTGAAGGGTAGCCTCCCACACGTACTAGGAGAGACATTGCCCATGGGGAGTCAGCATCCGTACAAAATCATAGAGATCTCCGAGAGCGGTTACAAACCCACCAAGCCAACTCCTCCCAATTGACCAAAGGCACACTCACTGCGAGTAAAGTGAGAGAAATAAGATAGCGCATGGGTCAGTTGAAGCAAGCAATGCACGTCGAGAGGCGAATCCCAAATTCCCGTAACCACCCATTCACACAGAAGATCATGGAGGTTCCCCTTCCTTGCAAGTTTATGAGTTGAGAATTGGACACATGGTTCTACACTGCCACCACGACTACATTATGTATATGGCATTCAGAATCATCCTCTCTGGAATAGCCGAGCACTGGTTCATGAAGTTAAAGCCTAACTCCATATATAGCTAGTTGGGAGGACTTGAAGAGAGCATTCTCCAACTGGTTCTTGGGACTTAAGCAATTTGCAACACCAAAGCAGAACCTTAGAATCACATATCAGGGTCCACAGGAGACACTAAAAGATTGGCTTGCACGCTTCGGCGTAAAGGTGGCCACAACGGAGGAGATCTCAGATAATGAGGCACTGATGGATGCGAGGACTAAACAGTATGAGGCATGACACACCCTTCTGCGAGGACTTGAATCAGAAGCTGCCGAGAACATAATCAACCCGACATAGAGAACATCATGAACTCCTTTATATGGAGCGCTTGAAACATCTTCATGCCATAGACAAAGACATTCCAAGCTTGGGGGCAATTGTTACGCCCTAGTTGAGGAGATTTTCTCCTTTACTATGAGAGTCGGATAGGCTTGAGATGTCCTCTATTGCGAGAGGTAATCGAATATGTCCTCCATGAGAGATAATCTGATATGTCCTTTACCGCGAGAAGTTATCAAATGAGCTACATACAACAAGGCTAATTCCAAGGACATAAAAGATAGCAGAAGAGGCATTTCCTTTCAGTTCCACTGGACGACATTGAGACTTTTGGAATCTCAAAGAAGAGCCATGATTCCACTATCCCAAGAGATGCAGTATCATAACCACTAATTAGCAGTTGAGGACTTGGATCATGCTGAAGTCCGAAGACACGTGTCATAATTAAAAATGGGTTAACCTAGGTGTCAGGGATAATAACCACTTTGTCTAAGGGAAGAAGGGATATAAAATATAGACTAATCTCAATAGAGGACAAATCTCTACCAAGTAGAGAAAATACTTATACTTTTTTGGAAAATAGTGAAAAACACCCCACTAGCACAGAAAGGATATAACTTCATTAAGGCGAACCTCAATAAATCTCTCTCTATTCATCTTTTTATGATTTAACTCGTGAGGCAAATAACTTCAAGTGCTATGTGGAGAGGATAAATTGAGTTGGCAGATTTTCATTGTCAACAATTTGCAACTCTCCATGCCGACGGAGATCTTTCAATGGAGGCCGTGAGACCGGCGCCGAGCATGTCTTATAGCAATATGGCAGAATCACGATCTCTCACTCTCTCTCTCTCTCCCTTCCTCCGTGACACCCGTCAACCGAAGCTCGCCAGATAGTCGACGGCATAAGTTCTAATACGAGTGAAGTCTGCCGAAACGAGTTGAATCGTTGTCACGAGGGTAGATCTTTTCCATCCCACGAGTTTTTGTTCTCTCTCCCTGACAGATCTGGATGGTGCGATTCACTGGAAAGCTTCGTGGCTTTGGAGTCGGAGACCAAATCAGATTAGTAGATCTGATGTTAATTTTTCGATATGATTTGTCCACTGGATCTTGTTTGTGGAAATATTTGTTTCCTCTGGATGACAGAAGCAAATTGACGTTATTTGTGTCAGTATAAGTTTTTTTTTTTTAATTTGTGTATAATTTTTTTAGAACTTTTTGTTGTAATTTTTGGTAATCTGATTTTTTTAATAACGATTCTGATAATTAATCTAGTGGATGACATTCGTTAATCTTCCAGATTACTCTAATGTTCCAATAAATTACGAAAAGTAATCGAAAAGAATACTTTCCCGCGATTGGCATCGGATATGGCCGGCATTTTTTTTGTTGAAAATGGAAACTAATTTGATATATTATAGTAATTAATATGGTGGAATACAAAAAATAATTAGGTAGATAACCTACCAAATTAATCTACAACAACAGTGACGGACACGTCGATTATTTTTTATTTTAAATAAAAAGTAATCTGATAGATTAGTAATCTATCAGATCTCTCCAATGATTGGAGTTCAACGTTGGCAACCAATGATTCATGTTGATTTTGATAACATATAGTAGTTTACCGATGGTAGTTTTAGAAACACATATTATGTTGATATCTGACTTATCTTAAGAGAGGTCAAAAAACCTAAAGTCATAATTAAACTGAAAAAAAAAAAAAAAAAGAAAAAAAAGAACCATAACCCAAAGGTGTCCATTTACAAAGGAAGAAGGGACTACACATGATAAATAAAAGTTCATGGACTACATACGATATGAACATTTTAAGAATTAAGAATAAAATCAAAGTTTAAGGACCAACACTAAAATTAATTTTACACCCATAGGATGGATGGGTTGACAAAGGGGTAGGTGCCTTTATTAGGCTTCTCTCCTTCGTTCGTCCTGGTTTGATTCCCACTGCCTTTCCTTAGACCGCGCTACAGTTTCGGCTGTTGAAGTATGGTTTGGTGATAGTAAGGTAGGCCCCCGGATGGCCACCTAAGATAAACTAGTATAAAAAACATGTCTTTGCCAGACCTAAGAAAATGGGTTCTTGTCTGTGGGGAAGAAAATTTGAAAATGATGGGTCTAGCCCTATATCATTTATTCACCAAAAAAAAAAATCATTTTTTTATTATTTTTATCTATACTACTCCTATAGTTTATGGTCACTTTTACTTTACCTTTAAAACTTTAAGAACTCTCATTTTATATCTTGAATTTTAAATTCAATTATACTTTATTTCTTATCATAATTTTAGTTAAAAACACTTTTAAAAAAAATTTAAGTTAAAAGCATACCAAAAAATATGAGAATTAGCTTGCATTCGGTGGACGGGTTGAAACTTAATTTATTAGGTTGAAATTAAATTGAATTGAATGTGCATTTGGTGAGGTGTTTGAACAATCGAAACTAAAAGCTTGAAATGTTTTAGGAAAAAAATATCACTACGGAACTTGTTTCGTTCGTTTCGAAATTCTATGTAATTTTTAAAAAAATTCATCTCATTTGGACTTGTATATGTAAAGTTATGAACTTTTGAGTTTGAAATACAAAAACTGTGAACAATAAAACTGAGTTTAATTTTTCAGAAAAAGACAAAAATGAAATGAATTTTTTGGTTTTGGATTGAATTGGACGTTAGGTGCAAAACATTGTTAGTCTTATTAAGTCAACTTTCTTGAGATTTATGCTAAAAATAAAATTTTAAAAAATCACATCATTATACTTTACTCATTTTTTTGGTATATGGAATTGAAATTCTTACAAAAAGATAAAGTGAGATTAAATTTAAAATTTAAAAGATAAAATAAGAGTTTTTAATCAGAAGTACATATGAGATTTTTTTTTTTTTTTCTTTTTTTCTATTGACACCCTTCTGCTACTTTCCCCACCCCTTTCTTAAATTATCCACCTATTAAATTTAAACTTCCATTACTGCTTATCACACCCATCTTATTACTATTATTTTTTTTAAAAAAAAAAACCTACAATCTAACTATACTCTTTATTCTTTTTATGTTAACCAATCAATAAATAACCCTTATTTTTAAACATTTTTTTATCATTTAAGTAAAAACTTTATTTGTTTTATGCTAAAAATTTAGTGGATTTCCAATAAATTAATCATCTTGCTTTTCATACATGGAATAACAAATTGAATCATCAAAATATTATGATATATCTTGTAATTTTGTCTTTTCCAGTATAACTTCTTTTTATAACAACTATTTTCACAAGAAAATTATGAACCATAACTTAGAATACATATATATAACGACGATTTTATTATTATATAAAGACAAATAATCTAACGACTTTATCTATATACATATATGGATATATGTCTACAGCGTTCAAAACACAAATTTCATGAGGAAAAGTAATAATAATAATTGAATTCCTTTTAAAAAAAAAGTCAAAAAATTAAGAAAAACAATAAAAGATAGAAAATGATTGCTGTAGAATAATTCGAGGAATATAATAAATAGTAATAGACATATATAAAAAAGGGTGTGGGAAAATAAATCGTGGAGAGTTAAAAGAGCGTCCTTAATTTTTAATCAGGAGTCAGTTTAACACCGTAATTTTCGGTCGTGGATTTAGGTTCTCCAAAGTGAGGGGCTCGTGTCCTTCGCCGGGTTTCAAGACCTATTGTTTTCCTATTGATTCCTTTTCCTTCCCACATGTCGCTGCGTTTTCTCTCCACAACATTCTTCACGACAATCTGACAAAGTAAGTCGTTTTGTTTCAGATTCCTGTTTCCCTTGGTTTCTATCATTTCCTCTCGAGTTTTGTGTTTTTCTTTTTGTACTTTCTGTATTATTTCAGGATTTTAAGATCTGGGTCTTCCACAACATAGATAGATTTCCTTTTTTTTTTTTAATTTTTTTTCTCATGATGATCTGAATGGAATTTTTGTTAATGTGAATTGTGAGTCATTAAAATTTCTGGGGATTTGGATTTTGCAGTGATAAATTCTGAAGGAATTGGAGATGGGGTTTCGAAGATCTTGAAAATGTTTGGTTTCTGGGTTGAGGATTCAGCTGAATAGCAAATTGATTTCTACTGATTTTCTTTATAGTTGTAATTGAATAAGTTAAAAGGGGCTTGATTTTTGGATCCTTGCAACAATGCCCTCGACGGAGAATTCAGGTTCTTCTTCACCTTTGGCCTCATTGGGTCGTTCAATTTGGAGTTTTAGGCGAGAACAGGTTCATTCCATGGAAGGTAATCACGACGCTACTGCCCTCGAATCGGAGCTTGAATCCTTCCAACAGAGAGTGACAGATCGTTTGCAGGATCTTTCAAATGCTAGCAATGATGAATTGCTCTCAATCCCGTGGATTGGAAAGCTTCTGGATTTGTTTCTCTTCTCTTTGGAGGAATTCAGAGTTCTTCTGTTGAAGAACAAAGGAGAGATCTCTAAACCGCCCTTGGACCGCTTGGTCGATGATTTCTTTGAAAGGAGTGTGAAAGCACTCGATATTTGCAACGCTACTCGCGATGGAATTGAGAAGATTAGGATGTGGCAGAAGCATTTGGAGATTGTCTTGTGCGCCTTGGACTCCCACAAGAGGGCATTGAGTGAGGGCCAATTTCGCCGAGCAAGAAAGGCTCTGATGGATTTGGCACTCACAATGCTTGACGAAAGAGACTCCTCCGGTTCGGTGTTTTCTCATCGGAACCGGTCTTTCGGGCGTCACAACATAAAGAAGGATACTCATCATCAGCAATCTTCAGGGCATTCTCGCTCTCTTTCATGGAGTGTGTCGAATTCTTGGTCGGCTGCAAAACAACTCCAGTCCATTGCAAGCAACTTGGTGCCACCCCGAGGGAATGAGATCGTGGCCACAAATGGGCTTGCAGTGACAGTTTTCACAATGAGTTTTGTTCTCATGTTTGTTCTGTGGGCTCTTGTTGCCGCAATCCCATGTCAGGATCGCAGCCTTAATGTCCATTTTTCAGTTCCACGGAACTTCTCCTGGGGAATGCCGTTGATGTCACTTCAGAATAGGATTTTGGAGGATTCCAAGAAGCGCGAGCATAGGAACTCCAATGGCTTGCTGAGGGAAATTTATCAGGTGGAAAGGGGCACACGTCACATGACGGATATAGTCGATTCAGTTCAGTTTCCCTTGACGGAGGAGCAGAAGATGGAGGTTGAACAAAGGGTACAGGAGATAGCTCTGGTTTGTGAGACTTTTCGGAGTGGATTAGATCCGTTGGAGCACCAAGTAAGAGAAGTGTTTCGCAGGATTATGGCTTGTCGAACCGATGGTCTCGATATCTTGAATAGGGGAAATGTTTTGGAATGATTCCAATCAATGGAAATTTCTATTCAGTTGAGCTTCAAATGTACAAATTCGCAAATATGTTTACCGTTAATTGCATTTTGAGTTTAATTATCACGAGATGCGCTGTTAGCAACAAAATGAAAGTTTTGTAATGTATCTCTATATTATACGTTCTATATAAAATATAGTGTCTCAATTTGATCTTTTTGTTTTAAAGGTTACCAATCCTATGCCAAGAGCTGAGTATTTTAGTTTTTTCTTTGCATTTCAGTATCAAATTTCGGTGTACTTCCTATGGTGAACAGGGAGCTGGAGAGGAAGCTAATGATTTGGCAAATATATTCTCGCAATCTTTAGATGGGAGAAATGTCAAAGATTCAGTTATATTATTCTTGATTTTGGCTAGTGTTGTGTTTTCAGATATAATATAGTGGTAATTTCACATTCAAATCCATCATGAGATGTATAGTTCGAATTATCTTTACTCCTTTAGAGTTCAAAAAAAAATAACTATAATTTCAACTGGTGTTGCTCTAAGTCTTGTTGTATTATGAGAGAAAAAATGGTTAGGTACAAAGATGACAACTTGCGGAAGCAAAGATGGCAAGAGGGACTTCTACTTTTTGTAGCCAGACGATACAATTCCTTTAAAAGTAGATCCATTCTCGCAAGAACATGTGCCGTCTAATTCAATGTTGGATGGACATATCATTATTGGCAGGAAAGAACTTGAAGAGAGAGAGAGAGAGAATTGCCAAGGAGAAGCAATAATACTCAACATTATGTCGTGAAGAGTACAAAATGTCAAGTTGTCACAATTGTCAGACCTTATTTCTTACAGTAATCTGTATGGAAAATCCAACGCTGACAAGACCACCCCTCCCCCACGCTCGAGTCCCCCCCACCCCCGATGCCGACCAGACCCCCCACCCCAGCAATCAAGCCCCCCTCCCCCCACGCTCGAGAGCCCTCCACCCCTGATGCCAACTAGACCCCCCCTCCACCGGGCTCGAGCCCCCCCCACCCCAGACACCAACCAGACCCCCCCTCCCCCCCCCCCCCCCCCCCGCTCGAGCCCCCCTCCCCCTATCCCCTAATGCCAACTGGACCTCCCCTCCCCCCTTACCCACCACCTCTGAGGCTGACCAAACCCCCCCCCCCCCCCCTCCCCCTTTCCTGCCACCCCCAAGGCAAACCAAACCTGCCCTTCCCCATGCTCGAGTCCCCCCCACCCCTGACGCCGACTAGAACCCCCTTCCCCCTCACTTGATCCCACCCTCCCCCCACACCCGACGCCGACCAGACTCCCCTTTTCGGCACTCGAGCCTCCCCATCCTGACCTCGGTGACAAAAATTTTTAAATTTTTTTTATTTTTTTTTTATTTCTTAATTAAATACTACTATAAGGTATATACAATCAACATCTCAGCCGTTCGATTATATCTGAACGATTTAAAATTGAACTTTATCGATAAGATATATAAAAGGGGTTTTACCGTAGTTTTTCCCACAAATAAATATGTGTTTGCTTAATTTTGTTATGAATAATTGGCCTAAATAGTCTCCAAACTTTTTCAAAGGTGATGATTTAATCCCTGTTCTTTTTTTTTTTTTTTAATCAAGATGATCCTAAACTCTTTTTTTTTTTTTTGTTATGATCCTTTCCGTCCAATCCGTTAACTTTTGAGGTTATTTTAGTAATCTAACAGTAATTAATTTAACAAAAATTTAAAAAATCATTAAAAAACAAAAAAAAATTTCCTCTCCCTTTCTCTCACTCTGTCTCTCTTCTTTTCTCAAAACCCAAATCGCGAAAGGTTGGGGGAACCACATCGGAAGGATATTGGGAATCTACTGTCAAATTTTAACCAGAGTTAATATAAAGAACGAAATAAATAATAAGTGAGGTCCTTGGATATCATTTATGAGATTTATAAGCATCATAATTATAAGATAATCAAACCAGAAAAATAACTAGAATAAGAACAACAACACTGAAATTTAGAGAGGTTCACCGAATGTGTGCTACGTCCTCTTTGTGTATGGTTTTTTCACTATATATGATTGTTCTTGAATATAGTGGGTTACAATTTTCTGAGTGTATAGGGACAGAGTAAGAGTAAGCCAAAATAGAAAAAAAAAAAAAAAAAAAAAAAAAAAAAAAAAAAAAGATCCCCTTGTCTGAAGGGGGTCTTCCTCTATTTATAGAGGAAGAATAATGGGTCTGAACCCGTAGTTTATGGTGAGCAGTTTTCGCTTAATGTCTCTTAGGAAACATGTCAGAGTGAAATCATGATATGGATTTGGTGGTTATTTAAGTGAATTTGATCACAGATCATGGACTTAGCAGTTATCAGAATGAATTGATATTACGTAATCATCTATCGTGGGCTTAACAGTTATCAGAGTGAACTGATATGACTTCATAATCAGTTGTGAGTTTGATGGTTATGGGGATTAGCAATTGTAATGTTCATCAAGCACGAGCGGCTAATGATGAAACTATTAGTCATTAAGTCTCAATTCTTGTTGCATCGTTCGTGGTTTATTTTAGAGTCAATGTTCATTCGATCATATTTGAACCAACAGGTCCACCAATCGAATGCGAACGGTCATTGTCCATGATTGAGCGAACTGAGAACATAAATTGGGTTCGGCCCAATACCAAATAGATTGGGATCATGAGTTTGTTGTTCATTCGATGAGCAATAGAATATTAACGATGTTATGGGAAGACGAAGTCTAACCCCAACAGGGGAAGGGCATCCTAAAAACCAAGATCACGAATTGGGGGTGGGGGTGGCAAACAGAGGCGGAAGGGGGAGACCCAATCACAGGGTGGGGGCCAAATGGCAGCTTGAGGGGGGGAACCTAGTTGCGGGGTGGGGGGTAAACGGCGATGGGAGGGGGGGCGAGGTTAGGGGTGAATGGCAGTGGGAAGGGGGGGACAAAACTAAGAAAGGGAGTAGGGGGAGGTCAACCTAGTTAATGTTGCGGGGGCTGGGGGTTTAGGGTTGGCAGACAAAGAGCGAGAGAGAAAGAGAGAGGGAGGGAAGGAGGGGGGTTAGGAAAAACACAGAGAAAGGGGATGGGAGGTTATTTTAGTCATTTTAATATAAAAATTAATCATTTCGGTAAGATTCCGTTAAAATTTTAATGGATTTGGACGGAAAGACCATAATGGCTAAAAACTAAGATTTTAGGGTTCATCTCAACACCAAAAAAAAAAAAAAAAAAAAAACACTCCATCACCTTTAAAAGAGTTTAGTGACTATTTAGGTTAATTGCTCTTTTGTTATTAGATGCAACATTTAAAAGTGTAAAGTAAAAAAGAAAAATGTGTGTAGGATTCTAAAAAAGTGAAAGCTTAGATTTAGACTTAAATTGAATTGTGAGGTAATAATGAAACATTCTAATGAATTTGCTTCAATGATTGACCAACCAAACACATGATACATCTCAATATAATAATAGTTATTATAATAATTCATCTAAACAGACATTAAGCATTTTAATTTGTAAAAACCCGCCAAAAGCATTCAAACTCACATGCCAAACAGCAAAAAAACATTGTAATATGTCGAAATGTAAGAAATTTCTCCACCAAAAAAGGCCATTTGGCGTGTTTGCCTAGCTGTATTATTACATATTTTCAAATATTAGTTGATAAGCTCGTGTTCCGTGCATGAAAAATAAACAGACCAATTGATAATGCAATATTTTAAATATTTATTAATAAAAAAACAACAATTCACATCATAAATCGATAATCAAAAAGTTAGAATTAAAATTTGACATCGTTATCATTTTTTATATAATAATCAGCATCCGTATATTTTAAAGCCATTTGAATATGGTAATTAATTTTTTTGTACTAAATTTTGTTTAATTTACCTAATAACATACTAATAGCTGAAATTCTTATTCCTTCTTCCCATCAATATTCCAAGAATCGCTAAAAATCTAGAAAACATTAACCATCCTTTCCTTTAGACTACCTATTTCTCGTGTCAACGATGGCATTTTCTATAAAGCTTTACATGTAATCACTATCAATGAGGGAATTAAAAAGAAAACAAAAAAAAAAAAAAAAAACTAATTTTGCAATATTAATAAGAGCAGAGTTGAAATAAAAGGTAAAAGATATGCTAAAATAATTATACTTTATTTGTACAACAAGTTAAAAATCGTGTGCAAATAAGAGAAGACAGAGAGTGATTAAATAAGTAATCCTTACATGATGACTAAGAAAAAGGCAAATAACATGCCAAACTCACCAAGCACTATTGACTTCATACGTAGTAAGGTTAAAATATAAAATCAGTAAACTTTCATCACTCTTCCCTACCATATTAGCAATGCTCAATCCTTTCTATGAATAAATAACGAATAAAACACAAGAAATCCTACGCTAACCCAATCCAGCATGACGCATAGGGTGCATATAAGCTCGGGATTCCGGATAGTAATCATCAACTTTCCCTCAAGTTTTTCGTGTCATTCCCTGCAGTCCTTCTTTATTTACAGATAAACTGCCCAAGGGTAAACAATCCTCAAATCATGCTTCTCCCAGTTTTTTTCGCCCTTTATTTTTCCGTTTTAACTTGACACCATAGGATTACCATCTTGCTCCATCCGATTTTATTGTATAACTTCTATTGTACGAACAGGAAAACAAAGCCACCATTCTTCATCCTGATAAGCACAGATACAATGAATGCCTACCACTTAGCAGAATAAACTCTCCGAAGAACCCCTGGTGTTCTTGTTCTTGTTCTTGTCTTTTCCACATTTCGTGCAAAGTTCTCCACGATTTCCTTTTCCCCCTTTTCTTTCTTTTCCATTTTTTCCACGACTGGAACAAGTTTTTCCATGAGCTGCAATTGAAATTTAACCCCAAAAAATCAGGGGCCAAAAAGAGAGAAGATAAGATGATGTTTTTCTGCAATGAAGTAAATCTTTCAGGTATTTTATCTTTTTCATGGTACAGAAGAAATAGTGTAACTTTGTCAATGTAATTGAAAACGCGTTCAAGTGTTTGTCCGCACAATCTTATTAACTATATAATAACTTTTTTCTACGAAAAACAATATGAATGCAGCAGTGCACAAAGGTAACTCAGACTCGTATAGATTCAAATCAAAGCAGTTCTTCATGCAATCATTCAGTCAAACACACACTCACGACAGATCAAGATACAAATCGGCGGCTAGCAGGTGTTATAGAAAACCATTCAAACAATCAAGATAAAGAGAAAAGATGAACCTGCAAATTTGCCAGTTAATTTGAACCCTATATGGAATAGTAAGGGCCCGTTGGAAACAATGGTTGGAGTTGGAATTTTGTAACTGGGTTGAAATTTGAAAATATGAGCTTGGTTGAAGTGTGAATTGGAAATAAACTATGATATAGGAAATAGCATAAAATTTTGAAGTGTTAGGAACCTAGTGGTAGCAGCTGAATGTTGGTGTTAGTAGTTGAGTATTATGCTTTGTTTGGTAGGAAGGAGAGTAAAGTAGAAGGAGGGAGTAGTAGATCACCTAAGTGAGGGAGATGGGGAAGGAGGGACAGGTCCTTTCTTTCATAATGTTTGGTATCTCAAGAAGGAAAACAAAAATCATCTCTTGTTTGATATAGAGATACAAGGAAAAGTAAATAATAGATTTTATTTGTAAAATAAATATATTATCTCTAATCAATGAGATAGATTGAATCCCTTAAAAATCTCTCCAATTTGGAGGGATTAAAATTGTGGTTTTTTGAAGGATTGGAAGTCTCTCCCCTAAACCCTTCCTCTCTTCTTTCCTACCAAACCATAATTATCAAAATCCTTCCACCAATCCCTCCACTCCTCCCCTTCCTTCCATTTTTCTCTCCTACCAAACACACTCTTGGTGTGAGTAGCTGATTGGGATTGCAGAAAAAGGGGTGAGGGCTATTGGGAGAGGGAGGATAATGAGTTAGTCTGCGATTGTGGGTTTGGCTGAGGCCATTAGGAGGCTTGGGTGTCCTCGAATTCCCTCCATTATCTTCGTGTTTTCCATTGTTGTATTTTCATTTTGAGTCCATAATATGTCTATATATCTTGGTTACTATCAATCGGTATCAAAACCAGTCCTTCACGTCACATATTCAAGTCTAAGCAATTTGAAAAAATATACAAAATAGATCTTATTCCATTCTTCTTGTCATACTAAGCAATTTGAAATATATATATATATATATATATATATATATCTCATTCAACTTGAAATAAGAAAGTTATGGACTTTTGAAGTTTTGAGTTTATTAAAAATGGAAGAGAGAGAAAGTAAGATGCGGATTGGGAGTTTCAAAGTTGAGTTGCAAAATTCCCTCTAGAAATGTTGCTCCAAATGGGGCCTAAGTTTTAGTGGGAATAATTCCTAGATGCTTTCCATGCTTGCTGACCCATCAATGGGTGCATGCTTATAGGTGCATGCTTATATTACGCAAGCCTTGATGTTCCGAAGAATTTCAATCTTCAAATAACTTTCAAACATAATTGCATTACACGGAAAAAAGAGGAAATACATATAGATGCATATCCGGATGTTAATCAAAAATCAGAATTATAAGAAATTGTTAACGAAGAAAATAAGAAAAAATAAAGAGGGAATAATTTCTATCAGATTACAGAAATCATAAATAGCTTGAATGCTCATTCATGATCCTGGAATCACAGAACACTTGATAGACCAAACTGGCTTTGAATACGACGTTCAGCAAATAAGCATAAAAGAAATGCATTTGCCAAGCTTCGTACTCCCAAAATAAAGCTCAAATTCCATACATAGACAGGTATGTGAAGAAGATTGTATTCACCAGAGCAAAAGGAAACAAAAACAGAGATGTCTTTTGAAAAACTTGTAAAAATTATTCTTGATCAATACATTTATTTTAAAGAGAGAGAGATCCAAATAGTATATCTTGTGACTCTAATTTAAAACTATAGCATAATTTTTATAAACTAGTAATAAATAGCATACTCGTATTAGTTACACCAAAAATACCAAAATTACCCCTACAACTCCTCCCCTCTCTCTCTTTGCCACGACTCTCTCCTCGACATCACCGGCACTGTCGTGATAACCTATTACTATTTGCCCTAAATCTGTTATCTACTAGACAATCCAAGGATTTATCCGCAAAAATATGCTATAATTAATTATCTTTTAAAACTCTGCTATAATTTTCTAAACTACCTATAAAATATACTACACACTATGATTTCTCTGTTTTAAATTAGTTATTCGAACACTGGCTAGGTAAGAAGTGGGTTAAACCCACACCAGTATGTCCAAGTTTATAAGTTAATTTCTTGTAGTTGTAAAAGTGAAGAAAGTTCAAATAAACTAAGCACATTTATTTAAGTAAAAGAACATATCCTAAAAGCTACAGAGTTAAAAGGAGAAACATAGACAACACTTCAATGTGCTAAGCCATAATTGAAAACATTGTTAGCAACAGATTTCCATTCAAAATTTTCTCTATAGGATTTGGACACTGCATCTCCACTTTCAGGTGGTCTTAGTTGAGTGGAGCGCCACTAGATAGTAGGTGATGGTAATTCCTTTAATCCTATAGAACGCCCATTCAGTTAGATTTATTTACCATTCATTCCCTCAAATTGGTTGAATGGCATTCCTTAATAAATTGCGGCCAGTTTCTTCATTCAATTCCACCATTACAACAATATGGTGAAGATGATATCATCACAATCCAAAATCCAATTTTCAACGTTGCAGTAGAACCAAGGCCATCCTTGATACCATAGCAAATTCAAGTTGACCTCCAATTTTGACCTCATTCCTATTATGATTCCATTACTTCAACCGAAGATCACCCAAGAGTTCCTAATCCACAATCCGTATCAATTTGATTATAGCTTAGTTTGGGACCGTTGTGCTTTTGGAAGATGTTCCACTTTTACTTAATTAGCAAAAGGAGAAGTAGAAGCAGAATTCAAAAGTCAAAAAAAAAAAAATCGAGGTTTGATGTTTGCAAAGTACCTCTATGCGCACGCACACAAAAAAAAAAAAAAAACCCCCCCACACGACGACGACGACAAACAAACAAACAAACCATTTACATAGTGTCATGTGCAAATTTTGGGGCCTCCAAAAGCAATCTGGCCCTATATAATCCATAGCAACCAGGACATCAAAATGGGCTAACGCACTACTTTGCCATTGGTGTGCAATGTAACGTTTATTCATGTAGATCTGATGTTTTAGCTTTGTTTTCTCGGTCTTTCTAAGGACTTCATCAGTTCGTCTAATGTCTTACTTGTAGTGATAAATGATAAGATGTTTGGTACCCATTGGGGATTCTTAACATTTATTCATGTCAGTCTGGTAATCTAGTTTTGTTTTGCCATGTACTAAGTACAACGCATTATCAGGTATCTATATAAGAAACCAAAAAATATTTCAAGAACACTTTAATTTATAGGTAAGGAAACAAAAACAAAAGTACACAACACATACCTGTTTAAACCTCTCCTTCTTCTGCTCAGCCTGTATGAATTTTCAATTTATTAAATTCTTCTCCGTATATGATAATTTTTTTATGCAAGATAAAGTGCAAGTACGGAATGTAATTGTAAGCTAATTTTATTTTAAAACAATTATCAATTACAAAATTCTCAGTCCTACTACGTCCAAAGTGTATTGAACAAATTAGAATTTAGCAGAGTTAGAGAATTCTAAGACCGGATTAATATATAGCTTGACAACATAACATAGATTCAAATGTCGCAATAATACCCTTTTTGCGGCTTCGGGCACCGAAATTGCAGAATTAGAATATCAGTTAGGCAAAAACAATGTCCCTGATTTGCTCAATTAAAGGCAAAAGTCTTCACAAAAGAAAGATAATGAGATCATCATCTTATACATACATAAACATGTGTGTGTGTGTATATATATACATATACACTCTGGGGGTGTTTGTAAGTCAAAAGTTTCTTTAGTTTGTAAATTTTTGGACAGATTGAAATTTTCTCAATTAGATTTACAGCTTACCAATTTTAAGTATACACTACACCTTCTGAACTTAAGATCAAACCATTTACATGTAAAGGAAGAACATGAACCAAGATGATGAGGATGAAAATGAAGCGGAAAAAGGCAAACAAATTATGGGTTTTAACAAAACTATAAAGGCATAGATTTGTAACCATAAGTTAAAACATATATTGTCATTTAAACCCCAAAAAAATTGACGTTTCATACCTCCTCTCTCAACAATCGTGAATTCTCCTCTTCCAATTGCGTCACTAGAGCTTCGAGCTCAACCGTGTAAGCCTAAAAACACAAAAACGCAAAAAATAATACAATTAACAGTCATATTGACTCAATTTAACTTATTAAGGAGAAAAAATAGTGTTAACAAGTACATGAGAAGATCATCACTTGGTTGTGACAAAGTTTTCAATCCAAGATGTCACATCACTCGTGACTCAGGAAAACAAGAGAAACAGCAGGAAAAGGATAAGAGTCCGTCCTAAACTCCGGTTTTACATCACGAGGGACACAAAAACAACTGATTCCTAAATTAGCTTCGAACAACAACCTAACTTCGAAGAGATGATCTCTTTATTTGATGTTTCAGCTACAGAAGCAGCAATTCCCAACTACATATCTTACTGGCAACAAAAGAGAGAGCAAATGAGATCAATCCAAAAACTATGACCCGAAATGAAGCTGAACACTCCGCATCTAATGAAGCCAGATTTCACCCCTTAGTAATTCCAAAAACCTTAATTTGATCGTCTACTTTTCCGCTTACGCTTATCACAAAACAAGCAAGGGAACTAACATGCTTACACTTGGTAGGGAACATGAGCCAGAAGCATAAAACATTTTGGCCCCAAGCCTTTTGGAAATGATTTTGTTTTGGATACGAAATAGAAATGAGATGTTTTAAAAATGACTTTTGAGATATTTTTTGATATTGTGTTTCTAGAGAAATTAGTTTGAGAACAAGAAAAAATGAAATTGTGTTTGAAAAAATTTCTGGAGTAAGCTTTAGAAAATGAAAATGAAAATGAAAAAATAATTTTAATATTATTTTTAAATTCCTTAACAAAAAAATTAAACCAATTTTTTTATTTTTCTTTCTGTTTTCTAACTTTGCAGAATCATTTCCAAAACATCTTTATCGGAAACCGCGAGATTCTTTTTCAAAAGGTTTTGGAAATAATACCACACGAGGCTTTCCCTCTTCCTCGGTTTCATTTTTTCTGAGAAAACAACCAGAATTAATCGAAAAACACATTTGACAGAATAGTGCTACATAACTTCTGACATGCAGAAAATTTTTTGAAAAGACCTTTACACTTTGATGGTCTAATTTTCTCATCACAGTACTTCAGCAACAAAAACAGTAACTATTTTCTCAGTTCACTTTCTCAGCAACCAAACAGAGCAAGTTATTCAGAGCAAAAAAAAAAAAAAAGGTCAAATTCTAAAGAATAAAACAGCTAAAATCGAAATCCAAAACAAAATCCCCAAAGAAAACAAACCTGCTTGCGCTCCCTGGACCTGGCGGCAGACTCTCTGTTCTTAATCATCCTCCTCTGCTTCTGTTGCGTCGCCTTATCAAGCGGCTCTTCAATGGCTCTCCTCTTCCCTCTCGCCGGCGCCGCCGATCCACCACCGTTGCCGTAAACCGTCATGGAAGCCGCCTGGAACTGACCGGGGCCGTGGACGTAGCCTCCGACCGGAACCCTAACGTCCTCTTCCCTCACAGCGCCATTCTTGGTCAAGAAATCCTCCAGCGTCATCGCGCCGCCACCATCATTGGCCTCCAGCCTCTGATCGGTCCCGCCGGCGACGATCCGCTTCCAGACCTCGTCGACTCCGGCGGCAGGGAAGGGAGCTTCCGAAGGGGGATGATGCTGCGACTGCTGCGGTGGTTGTGGGGAGTCGGAGTAGATGTTCTTGAGAAGGTCGTCCATGGTGGAGACGGAGGAGGCAAGGGCTCCGGAAGCTGCAGATTGTTCTTCACCGTCGTCGGCGCAGTCGTCGTCCGTCGGGTGGTGGTGTTGGAAATCGGCGATGAAGGTGGAGAGGGAACATATAGAGGACTGGCGAGGCAGTTCCGAATTGGTCGTTGTCGAAGCGGACGCAATCACCACGTTGGTCGACGCCATTCCCGACTTTCTAGGGCTCTCTTATACCTTTTCTTTTGCTTTGATTTCTCCTTTGTTGTTGTGTTTTTTTTTTTTTTTTTTTTGGTTAAAATATATCCATAGGAAATGGGGGCTGGAGCAGGTTCATGCTGATGCGTTGTGTCCCGCGTTGGAGTAGATTTTGGGGGAAATAAATAAAGGTCAGTTCGCCGGTCGGATGAAAATCAACAGCACAAGTTTGTGATTTTTGAGGAAAAGAAATGTATGTATTAAAATTATTAAAGCAATTGCGTTGGTAGGTCCACGCTAAAAAATAATGTAATAAATAGAAAAGTGTTCTTTTTTTAAGAGGGGAAAAAAGTGTTTTTCACATTAATGTTTTCAATTGAACTGAGGGATTACTGATATAGTTCAGTAATAATGAGTAATTATCTATTTATTATAAAGCATAGTGGGGCGAGGTCTCTGATTCAACTCCAAGATGGCCCAGTTGCGTCAAAGAAAAGAATAGAAGAAGTATTTGACTTCTTCATGCATGCTCCGCTCGATTTGGGAGGATATAACTCAGTTGGTAGAGCTTCGCTCTTGCAACTGAGTCGTTAAGATTACGGGTTGGGTGTTTAATTATTCAGGTGGTAATGATAGTATCTTATACCTGAATCAGTGGCTCACTTTTTCTAAGTAATGGGGAAGAGGACCGAAACATGTCACTGAAAACCTCTACTGAGACAAAGATGGGCTGTCAAGAACGTAGAGGAAGTAAGATGGGCAGTTGGTCAGATCTACTATGGATCATATATGAACGGTAGTTGGAGTCTGCGGCTCTCCTAGGGTTCCCTCATCTGGGATCCCTGGGGAAGATGATCAAGTTGGCCCTTGCGAACAGCTTGATGCACTCATTTCAAGTAAAAATAATAATAATAAAGACTTATATCTATGAACGTTCCCTGAACTTTTAGAATTTGACGGTAAATCTCTAAACTTTTTTCCATGATAATCATAAATCTTTTGAATTTCTAATTTTTAACAATTCAGTCCTTTTAACTTAAATTAATTAAAATTAAGATAATTTTTGACACAATACTTAAACATTATAGCTCAAAAGCGGACAATGTTGATCATTTTTTGTTAATTTCAATACAAATTTCTTTTGAAAGTTTAGGTTTAAGTTTGCGTATAATTAAATTAAGATTCAAAGTTTTAAAGGAGAACATGTCTAATAATGCTCTTCTTGGATTATGATCTACAAGTTATACATAAAAAATCATTCAAATATTTATGAAATTAAGCAAATATGACTGCATTGCCAAAAAGTATAAATTCAGGGGTCTGATTGCCAAGAAAAAGGTTTGGGGACTAAATTGTTTAATTTAAAAAATTCAGAGTGTATCAGTTTTCGATTGCTTATTTATTCACTAGTCTTTGACAAAGTGATAATTTGATCTTTTTTTTTTTTTTTTTTTTTTTTTTTTTTTTTGCAGTTAAAAACTCTCTAAATTCTTTAAAAGGATGCAAAATGGTTCCTTTTTTTAACAAGCATTAAAAATAAATATAAAAGTCATGTGAATCACACATGATTTACTTTTTAGCATGCGTTTGGGATGTCCGCTTGTTGGAAATTTTTGAGTTGAAGTTGAATTGTGCGTTTGACTAATTAGAGTTATAAAGAGTAAAAACTTAAAATAATTTCAGAAAAATATCAATATAGATATTGTCTCATTCATCTTGAAATTTTATGTAATTTATTTCAAATTTATTTTATTTGGACTTGTATATGAAAAGTTATCGATATTCAAAGTTTAAGTTTTTGAGTTATAACTGAAACTGTGAATAATAAAATTGAGTTGACTATTTAGAAAATGACAAAAACTGAGTTGAGTTTGACAAAATGTTAGAGTTTTTTGAACTCCAATTGGTGAACCAAACATGGGCTTAATGGTAATGAAGAAAAAAAATTACATAATTTAACTTACATATGTCATATATGTGATCCGTTCCACTCTATTTTTATCTGATAACTCTATAAAATAGAGTTATTTTACCTCTTTTACGAATGTAAATTGATTATGTTCTTAAATACTTTAATTAATTTTAAGTTAATTACGTTTAATTTTGCTTATTTTTAATTTAGAGTGGTTGTTGTTATTTTATTCAGTTTTGTGTAATTTTATTTAGGTAAATATTAAATTTAATATGTTGTTATTGATTTTCTAATTCATGTGGGTTAATTAGGTGAAAATGGACAAAAAGGAAATTTTGGACTCAAATTGGGGGTAAAACAGTCATCAAATATCCTAAAAAAGGATTAAAATTCAAATTATATTCACCCTAATCAGATAGCCTACATGTCCCTCTGCATCAGAACTAGCGATCCACTGCCGCGCGCTCCACCGTCCTTCCGTGACACCTCCCTTGCCTAGCGAGAAGCCGCCACGCGTCCCTGCTCAGCCCTACTCATAGGTCTGCCAGATCCACTGTTGGCCCGTCTACAGAGCTCGCGTGAGCTCGCTTCCTGGATCGCATACCAAGCCGTCCCTAGCCTCGCACGAAGTGCCAGATGCATCAGCGGAGGGGACCACGCCAGTAGCTGCTGAAGCAAGAAAGGAAATGAAAAAGAAAAGAAAACATAGAAAAGAGGGAGAGACGTAAGGGGTTCAAGGAGGGAGGCCTGGGGGTAGGCCGAGAGTGGAACAGAGGCCAAACCCAAAAGAAAGAAAGAGAAGACCAAAATGAGAAAGAAAAATATAAAAAACTTAAAAAAAAAAAAAAGTAGTATAGTGTTTTAATGTATAGGATTTAGTTTTAGGTTTTTACTTTCAATATATTTCAAGGAAGATGGCATTTGAAAAGCAAAGAGGAGAAGGAGGAACTTGGAGAAAACCTTAAAAATGTGTGGAAATAATCATTTGTCTTATCACTCTATTACTTATGCGATTCATACAGTTGCGAGATTTCACACAACATTACCTAAATTAGAAAAAATGACTATTTTGTATCTTTTTAAAAGAATTTAAAGGGCTTTTACCTTATTTAAAAATTAAAAAAAAAAAGATTGTGGATCAAATAGGAACTTATAAATAGATTAGGATCAAACGAGTAATTTATCATTTTTTTATTTGTAGCTTCTCTTATTTTAACAATTTCCCTTATGCTCTAAAAAATAAAATGTTCCCTTGTAATATGGGATTATTATCAATGGTCTCTTAAGATATATGGATGAGTCTACTATCCTACAGCTGAATAAATTAGATAGATATAATTTTTTTAGGACTCATGTAACTATTAACTAATTTACATATATGGTTATGTAATATTATGTGAAACATATAATATTTTAAAAACTTTTACAATAAATATCAAGAAAAAACAAAAAATGTTTTACAAAATATTAACTTAGTGTTATAAGAAATTAGTCTTAATGTTACATGTGTCAAATTATAGGACCGCTCGATGGGAGACTATGCCTATACTTGTGTCATTTTAGCATCTTGAAGGCACAACTACCTCGACGTTTGAAATGTACACAATTCTTATCCTTTTTGTTAAAGAATTTCTTAATTAGAGCAGGATATTAAATCTGTTAAATCTCTTTAGTAGATATTCATGAGTTTTGTTAATTTCCAGTGAGTATATATAAAACCCATTATCAAATAGATTTGAAATCCCATTTATTAAAGTCCCAAATTAAACTCATGGAACTAATGTTATTTTTCTCCTTCATTTTCTACCATCATTTATTGGTTCTAGTCATTAGTTATTCAAAATATTATGTCTCCAAAAAATCAAGTTTTTAATCAATGAAATAATCTCACCCATTTTTAAATTCAAAAATATAATAAATCCAGTTAACCCATTAATTGGCCATCAATCAGTAGAATTTGATTCTTTTTAAAAAATGGATTTACAAAAGAATGATTAGTTCAATATATTTCTAAATACATATGTGTCTCTACATTTAAAATATAAACATATCAATCCAAAATAGACAATATTACATTCCAATCAACATATAAGGTTCAACTTTATTTACTGATTGTGAAGTTAACAGTTTAAACTAAATTATATCCTCTGTATTAAAACACTTCATTAAAGGATATTGACTACTCCAAGAGTCTTATGATATTTGCTTATAAACATAATAATGAGTGTGAGAGCATAAACCTTATCTGTTACAATGTCATAAAAGAATTGTATTTATTGGTTTACAAGCATCAATCCCAATAAGAGTACATAGTTGTGATGGTGCTGACAGCAGTAGATTATCTTTCAAAATTGAGATTACTTATATATGTAATGTATTTTTGGTAATTGACATAAATAAAATATTACGACGGCTTTTGCGTGTGGCCGGACAACGACGGCGGCTACAAGGGCTGTAGGGGGTGGCAGCCCACCGCGGAGGGGTCGCCAGATTCACAAGGAAAAGAGGTGAAAAGGGTGTCGGTGTTGAGGGAAAAAAAATTATAAAAAAACCAAAGTCGTAAGTCGAAGACAATTAAAATAAGGATAAGCAGGGTTTGAGCGGTAATTTTGCGCAAGTAAGAAGATTGGAAATGCCAAATATGAAAAGATAATTAAGCTTATGTTTAATAAATAAATTTAACTCAAATTTAATTTAAATTTTTTATTTTTTTTAAATAATTAATAAAATTTATAATTATTTTTTAAAAAATCAACTTAATTCAAATTTAAAAATTTCATTTTATATCAAATTCATCTCAAACGAACCTTGAGATATTGTATCACGAATTGTAACAAACAGGGAATTTCGTATAAAAGTTTGAGAAGCATTGTCATAATCTGTTTACTTACACTTCTTCTTCACTGATTTCTTTAAATCAACCATCAAAAAAATAAATGAAAGGATCCCAAAGACTGAAATTGAAGAAAACTATTTTAAAAACAATAGCATTTTTGTTAAGGGAAAAAAAAGTCTGGATTCAGTCGGGAATGGGTGTAATAACTCCAAGGATCTTGAATTGAACCTCGCCGAGGGAAGTGCGATGGCGATTTAAAGGCGGGGGACAGATCTCACTTCTCAGAAGCACGGGGACGCCAAAACCAGAAACCGGGTGGGTGGGTGGCGCCACAAAGATCCGGTGATGTGGGGCTGGAACGACGACGCCTATCAGGATGGGGGCCTGGAAGCACGGGTTCTGATGGCGTGCCGACTCCGACGGTGGGGATGTGACGGTTACCGGCGGCCAGAAAAGAATTGCTTTCTTTTTTTTTTAATTTTTTTTTTCCTCATAAGAATTTCTATTTTGTTTGTGAACTTGAGAAGAAAAGGGCAAAAAAATACGGCTGGGTGGAGTCAGTGGGCCTCACACTTTGCCACATGCACATAAATTGTGTTGCCATGTAGACTGGGGTGAAAATCCAATGGAGTTGAATCGAATTACTCCCTCTTAACCCTGCAACTGCATAGTTTCCTCCTGCAACTAGTTAATTTTCTACTTCTGTTTTGACGAAATAATATTATTAAAATGGACTGCCGTTTGCAGCCTTACGCTGCCAAAACTGCGGAGAAAAGACTTAGGATGCCCTTGTTAAAGGTTAAAAAAAATTCAAATCTTATGTGAAAAATATAAAATAACAATAATATATATATATATAAGAATATTTGATTATTTTACTTAATATAATTGATTTTTTAATATGAAAGTCTAATTTTTTATCAGTCTTAAAATTTTATTTTCTCTAATATTCACATCGTATTAGAGTCTAATAAATTCAAATGAGTGACTCAATTCAGTATTTAGTACATCTTTTGAGGTGTATGAAATCATCAGCATAAAAATCTAATCTTGATCATTGATCAATTATAATTCAATAATCGTTATTATCTGTCTTTATATGTTCGGATTCTAATATGGGACCTGAAAACATTTTTGTAATTTATTCCTTTGCTATCTTGAAAAGTCACTTTTATCAGAAGGTGGGACTTGAACCACAATATCAAGTCTACATCTACAACCGCAACAATTACATACCGATGAAATGGTGATCATTCAAGGGTGAGCTTTATCGATTATGAGGGAGAATAAAGGCAATGGTTTTTTGGAAATTAATTTTTTTTTTTTTTTGTGAAAAAAGGTAAAATAAAGAGAGAGAATAACTAATATCAACAGAATGAAGAACATCCTAATTAAAATCGGTACCTACATTCATCCTTATTGAGTTATATACTCCTACTCAGATATTATAATTTTAAAAAGAAAATACAAGAATGTTAACAAAAAATCGGCCAAAAGACAATGAAGAGCTTGAAAAAATAAAAGGAATATTAAAAATGGGAAAAGAGTAAACATTAGGGTGATCTAGCGCATGATCAATCCAATCTTTAGGTTCCCTCCAACTAAGCGCCAAAATGGCGAAGACGCTAATTGGCGTGTAAATGGTGCTCCAACCAGGCGCCAAAATTGGCGGCTATTTTGACAGCATGCTTTTTTTTTTTTTTTCAAAAATTTTTTTAGTAATTAAAGGTACCTAAAACATATTTAAAAATTAACATTTTATTCCAATTGTATGTTTTTCAATAAAATTACTTTTTTTAAATCTGTTTTTGTTACATAATAGTTTTATTTTAATTTAATTATATCATGATGTTAACATTCATGAAATGAAATAAAATTTACATATAATTATTTTAATTATACAATAATTTTAATTTAATGTCATGTTTAATTAAAGTAATGAATAAATATAACACTTTAATTAATTATACGTAATATAAAAATTTATTTTTGTAAGGGGTTGGATAAATAATTAAATATATTATTTTACTATTATGTTAATAAAAATATAAGTAGATAGTTGATGAAATAAAATAATTATTGTAAATGAAATAAAAGGGAATTTACATGAAATATTCTTCTCAGAGTAAAATTTAAAATAGATAGATTGGAGATCAACAGAAAATTAGATTTATTTTGCAGAATACTACAAAATTTTATTTTTTTTTCTTCAGCTTATTTTCTTGTTTGGAGTTTTGTCCAGTTGATTGTTTTAAGGTCAGGACCTAAAATTTTTATTTCAATTTTGTATTTTTCTTAAAAGTCAATAAAAATTATAATTAATTTTTAAAAAATTAATTAATTTCAACTTAAAAATTCAATTTCAAACCGGTGCATTCAACACTTAATGATCTTTTTTCTTACCTATATATGTAATTAAAAAAAATTAAAAAATTAAAAAAGATCTTTTTTCTCAACCCTAGTCTTAACTCTGACCCATTCTTCTCTTTTTTCTCTCGGCTCTGCCTCATTACTGCACATTCCTCTCATGATCTGTCTCTCTCTCTCATCTCTTGCTCTCACTCTGCTTCATTACCGGCAACTGTAGGCTCTTTCATATCCTCTCTATCTGGTCCCTCTCTTTCACCAATCTGTTGTCATCAGCAAGGAAAGTCGCCGGCGTGATCAAAGCTCATCCTCGCAAGCTTGTCAGATCATGATTTTTGCTTACATATGTCCGATGCAGGAAAGGTACTCGTTGGCACGATCAAAGCTCGTTGTCGTGACGCCTCGGATTAGTCCATCGCGGTCGCTGTATGTCAGAACATGATCTTATTAATCACGGTAAACCTAATAACGAGAACTCTCTTTGCTATAATTGGCACTATGTCTTTATGTGTTAATGCGATGTATATAATCTTGGAGCTGCTTAACTTTGACATGGTGAGGAACATATAGAGAATTCTCTCAATTAAGTTGTTAATTACGTGGTTTTCTTATTTTAATTTTTAACTTTATTAAGTCGGTAGATGCATTTAAGCAGCATCCAAATTGATTTGAGCTTGTTGTTTGTGTTTCTAATTTGTTGAGATTATTCAGTTTGCATTTTTTAGATTATTATTCTGATTTTTAATTGTTCCATTTTGGATGCAATTTTGTATTTCTTTTTTATATCTTTTATGTTGATTTCGGTAATTAATCCAGTAGATAATTTTTGTCCATCTTGTAGATTATCGATGGTAATCTACCGGTTTACTTTTCGGTGACTGATTAGAGATAACCTATCATCTTGAGTTGAAAATGAGAAATAATCTGACAGACAGCCAACAGCTTGGGTTGAAAATTAAAAACAATTAAAAATAATCTATGAGATTACTATGCAGTGACTAGAATCATAGATGTACAGCCTTCTTTATTAAAAGTGAAAAACAATGCGATATATTATCAAAAGTAATCTATTAGAATACTCTTTGAGGATCCGAGTCAGAGCATCGAAGGAGTCCAATCTTCTTTATTGAAAACAAAACGTATTTAGTAGATTATCGAAAATAATATACTAGAATACTCTTAAATGGTGTCAGGGATAGAAAGTAATATACTAGTATACTCTTGAATGATTGGTGCACTGCTTGAAAGGACCCGCGCCTCCCCCCCCCCTCCAAAAAAAAACAAGGAACTTCTCGCACCTATGGGCCACTGTAACTATCCAAGAATAAGACACTTGAAATTGGAAGGATGGACTGCCGAGATCTTAGCTGACTCACCTTGGTAGGTGCTTGCCACTCCTCGATGGCTCTGATGCCCATCCAATGCCCTAGGAATAGGATCTCGGTCTATCCAAAGGAGCATTTCTCTTTCCTTACATTGAGGTGATTCTTCCTTAATACCTTAAGGTCCAGAATTGGCTAACGTGGCCGTTTAATGGAAAAGCACGCTTTGGAACAAGAACAAAGGGGGATTACTCGGCTATTGATGAGGACGACCCTTCTACCATGACTACTGCGAAGAAGTCATGCCATGGAGCGCAGGAAAAGCCCAACACCCTCCTTTTTCTAGGAACCAGGAAAAGAAGCCACCACCTTTTCGAGATGGAAAAAATATTGAATCAAACCGAATCACCTGAAGGGCTACCTTTCTGCCTATAATGGTTCATTTTCTTATCTTACCGTTAATTGTCAAAGTTTATTTCGATGATATCTAGTGGTAGTTTAATAATTTTGATGAAGCTTGGTTCGTTGAACTTTAGCTTATTTAATAATGGGAGAAAGAAGTAAATAGTAGTTTTCATTAAATATTTTATTTTAAAAAGCAGTTTTTTAAATATTTAAAATAAATAATAATTTTAGTAGGTAAAACGTAAATTTACAATGTAAATAATCTATTTATTAAAAGTAAATTTAATATTTATGTTGTAAATTAGGTGTTTACGGAATAAAGTTAGTATGTATCTAATAATTTACTAAATTGTTTCCTTTAAATGGTTTAAAAAACCTTGCAATTTATTTTAATTAATCTATTTAGTAAAAGAAAATTTAATATTTATCTAGTAAATTAGGTATTTACCGAATAAATTTAGTATGTATCTAATAATTTACTTAATTATTTCCTTTAAATATTTTTAAAAACCTTACAATTTATTTTAATTAATCTATTTACTAAAAAATGTTATTTACTAGGGGTAAAATGGAAAAGAATCGAAACTAATTTAAAAATGTCTTTTTCGGGCATTTTTTTTTCTGTAAAGTCGTATCGAGATTTGTGAGCTTGTGCGCACATACATAATTACATATATATGTTCATTTGCTAGACTTTTTTTTTTTTTTTTTTTGGGATAAATTGCTTTTTCAACAAGTTGACGCGTATGCTAGTTTCCTAAAAAGCTGTTCAAGCAAATAGAATATTCTAGAATTGCAGCAATAATTCAAAAAAATAGTACTAAAGAATAGAAACATTTTCTTGCTACGGAAAAAGATATAAACATAATAAACGCCACGCATTGTAGGCACGGAAACGTGGGTGGAAAGGAAATACAAAAATAAAACAAAATTAAATTGGAAAAAGAGAAAGAGATGTTAAAGCAGAAACCGACCTAAACTTTTCTTTGCACATAAGTTTGTTATTCCTCTCGTCCTCTCTCTCATCTCTCTCTCTCTCTCTCTCTCTCTATCTCTCTCTCTAGACCATGGCAAAAGCACAAACGACACCATGCAAAAGGAAGAGGAAGCTGAAGAAGTTCGAGTTCTCCGAGTCCGAACTCGACGCGGCCAAGCAGCTCATCCAACTCAGTGGCGATTCGAACAATTACAGAAAGGACATTAATTTTAGCAATATTGGTGTTGAAGGATGGGAACTGATCAGCGACGGCGATTCGACACATAGGAATTATGATCATCCGATAATCAAAACATCGAATAAGAAATTCTTCGAAGAGGATCATCGTCAGAATCAAACAATTGTTGGGTTCGAGCAAAGAAAGAGGATTAAGTTCAAGTATGTGTGTGAAATTTATATTAATTGACGAAGCCTCTTAATTTTTTGTTGTATGAGATCGGTAAATATTAGAGGAAGAGATGTTCTCGATCGAGTTGTATGTAGTTGGATGTGTGTGTGTGTGTGTATGTGTATAATTACATGATGATATTGACGAAGCCTCTCATTGTATGGTAATTTGAAGTACGTTTAATGAATGCAGATGGCAATGAAAGATAAATTTTGCTTTGATTGATGTTTTGTCTCTGTGTTGTTCATATATCTTGATCGGAAAATAAGTTTTTTTTTTTTTCAAAATTTTTTTGTTCTCACAGTGTTTCTTTGTTTTAAAAAAAGCCTTTAGTTACTCTCTTTTTTTTTTTTTTTTGAAAGTTTTATTTTCTCCGAATGTATCTAAATTTTTGGCATACTTTTTTTCTTCTTATGATTGTTTCAATGTCACAACTCAAAATCGGAGTAGTGATGAGGAAGAGTTTAATTAAAGGTAAACGTAATTAAAATCATCAAACAAATAAAACACATAATATTCCGATATTCACTCACACTATCAATAAAGTTTTAATTTTTGTCATTTTTGAAAATATATCAGAATACTGAGCAAGATAGTAATTTGTCCTAAAATTTACCATTTTTATTATAGAAACCCATCAAGTAACTTTTAATTAAATTAGTGGACATTCTAAAATATTAAGTTTTTCACATGAAAACAGACTAAAAATCCAATCTCCGGTATTATCACACAAACAAACGAAAATAGGAAATAAAAGTACAGATATCCAAAACTCAGTCTAGAGAGAGTTAAGTTTACA
Source organism: Ficus hispida (assembly GCA_025413025.1). Lineage (NCBI taxonomy): Eukaryota > Viridiplantae > Streptophyta > Magnoliopsida > Rosales > Moraceae > Ficus > Ficus hispida. Next base: position 18,068,296 of record CM046370.1, read on the forward strand.
TGCATTGTAAGGATAAAAGACTGAAATTAAAAGTATAGATAATTCACCACTAAACCGCAGTGGCCTTGACGTCACTTGTCTACTTGGTGCTGCTCCTAGTATTTCCTTTGGGGGGGGGGGGGGGGTTTAAAAACAATAAAACGTGAGGTACTAGCCCAGTAAGATTCAGTTGACTCATTTGAAAATAATTACCGTCAAAAATAATTTGGCTAAGGTACGATAAAACATAAACAAGGCTGAAATTAAATGCACAAATACATAGCTTATATATCTAATTAAGCCAACACACCACCGTAGTGGACCGATCGGTTAAAAGTAACATCTCAATATATGACAGACCCTACTATATACATTTGAATAATTCATCCGTCGGCAAGGATGAAAATATTGATATTTGCGGAAATATCGGTACTCAAATTTTATGGAAATATCGACGGAAATATCAATATCGGTAGAAATTGATGTAAAATATGAAAATTCATTTTAAAATACTAGATTTTGAAATAAAATTTGATGAAACTTGAAAATAGTCTATAATACATAAATTAAATAAAACTCTCAATTAAATACTAAATATATGACAAATTTGCATGGTAAGAATGTAGCATAATACAGTCAATGATAAGTTAGCGTTCACCAATTAAGTAAAATCATACTTAAACACAAAATAATATAGGTACATTACATTTATTATTTTATACGTGATAAGAAAACATTAATATTAAAAAATTTTTTAGAATGTTCGAAAGTATTTACAATATTTTAGTAGTATAAATAACATCGATGTCAAAATATAACATTTGAGTATTATTTTATATAATTTTGTACATGTCATATGTCTCTCAATCTCTACTATTTATTTAAATATAAAAAAAATTGTGCATGAATTAAAAAATCATGAATTTACTACGTTAAAAAAGAAAAAGTAATATTACGTTGATATTCAATGGAAATTTTGTGATATTTCCATGGAAATTTCCTACTATACTTTATCATTTACTATTATACTTTTCACGAAAATCAATAATTTCATAAAAATTAATGGAAATTTCTGTAAAAATTTTATGGATATTCTGCGAAAAAGATACGACACCCCTATTTTCATATCAGTACTATTAACATACAAAAATTTCAATGGAAATATCTGTGGAAATATCGATTTTTCAATCCCGTCGGTGACTAACTGGTCGGGGTTTGAACTTCAAATTAAATAACACACTTGACAGAATATATCACTGCTCAAGCTTTAAGAAAATACATAATACACTTGGCAGAAAATGTCACTGCACAAGCCTTAAAACTTCCTCACTTGAGTCTCTCAAAATAATGTATATATATATATACATATATATGCACACTTTGACTTAAAATATATATATATATATATATATATATACTCTCCATTTTTAAAACTGTTTAAAAAATCAAGAAATTCATAACAGCATTTATCAAAACGGGTTTGGGTATCCTACCTCGATAGCAAAATAAATCTATTGATCACTCCACAAATACTGAGGCTCTTCGTTCCGATCTCTAAAACCTCAAATTAAACCACACGGATATCCTAAATATCCGATATAAACTCAAACCCTTAATTATACTAAACATCCCGCTTAATTAGTGTGCTCTAAAATGATATTGTATTAAAATATTAATATTGTTTTCTTGCTGTTGGTTTGTCTAAAAGTCGTTACTTTGAGCAGGGTTTGTCTGCTGGGTTGCTGAGGCAAGCTACTTACACCACTGCCCGTCTTGGATCTTTCAAGTGAGTGATTTAAGGTATTCGTGCGAAAATTCGAGTTACATACACTCATACACATATCAAAGGACTCATGATTTTTGCATTTTCCCTGAAATCCATTTTCTTATTGATGGTGCCTTTCGTTTTGTTTTAGATCATGGCAAGAAAATTTATTGTGTGAATGACAATATAGCGTTTTTGCCCTTATGAACTGGATTCTTACACTCCTGATGGTAGGATTTTGACAAACAAGGCGATTGCGGCGAATGACGGGAAGCCCCTACCCTTGTGTCAAAAAGCTTTATATTGTTCTCCGAACACAGTTTGACATTGCTTTATGTCTTGTGAAGTTGTTTACTTCTACTATGTTATATATGGAGAGTTTTGGTGAGCAAGTAGTTCCACTTTTTCGATGGTGTCTGATGTAGTTGTATAGATAAAGTACATCTCTCTCGAGTGTTAGGTAAATAACATTGATGCCACTTGTTCCTGAAAAAGATTTGGTGGGAATTAGATAACTAATGACCGATCTCTAGGCCTGTTTGTGGTTGTTGGATTAAAACTTTTAATGTTTCGTGATTTAGTTTTACCAAATCTCAGTTGACCCGTGTGTGTGTGTTTGTGTGTTCTATTTTTTTATTTTTTATTTTTCATTTTTTGGAGGGGGTGAGAGTAGTCGGGGTCCTTGGTCTACCTGAACATTTTATGCTTGTTTTCCTTCCTTACTCAACTATCTGCTTTCTCTCCATTTTCTTCTTTCTTATTGTTTAATCCACTAGACACACCATTTTGAACCAAAGTCTCTGTCCTGTCCGTTTGTATCATTCTTAAGCAGTTCATTACCTTTAAAACCTTATCTTAGGGATTGGGAAGTTAGCAACGTTCGGTAATAAAATGGCTGAGGAACAACTCCTAGCCATTGAATGTAAATTGTAATAATCCGTGAAATCAGCATCTATTAATACTCGGGAAGCTTTTTTTTTTTCTTTTTTCCCCCGCAACTTTTTGGCCATGAAGTTTTAGCACCACACATAATCTCTCCACTCTAGATACACACGCACACATGCAAATTTTGATGTAAGCTGTTAAGCCAGCAAAATATTTATGTTGCTCAAAATGAACAATATGCAACACGTGTATTGTGTTTAATCTTATCTTGCATATCTTTGACTATCAGAAAAGATACTTTTCCCTTGCTTAACCCCGGCTTCCTTTTCTCTTTTTTGTTTACAGCTGCAAGGAATGTCTCGGGTTTCTTTGCTGCTGCATGCAGTTTGCCCTTTGACTATGCGAAAACCCAGATTCAGAAAATGCAACCTGATGCTCAGGGGAAGTACCCGTACACTGGCTCTTTGGATTGTGCCATGAAGACCCTCAAAACTGGAGGACCCTTTAAATTTTACACCTGTTTCCCGGTGTACTGTCTACCGTGTTAGAATTGCTCCGCACGTCATGGTACTCGTTCTCTCTCTCGCCCGCCGTGTCTTCAGTGTCTTAGATTGGCTGATGGTTGAGTGTCAAATTATCCTTTTTCCTAAATGAACCAATGCTTAAAGGAAGAGTCGATTTGTTTACGATCTTAAAGTTTGCATTTTGTGAATTGCCCTGATATTTTTCTCACTATTTGTGATGTTTGATTGACGCAGATGACATGGATTTTCCTCAACCAGGTTCAGAAGGTAGAGAAATCTCTTGGGTTGTAGAGTTCTGCGCGGGTCTGGGAGATTTTTGTTAGAGTCAAGTTGAAGGCTTCAAATAATAATTTACTTCGGCTGTGTTGTAGTTCTCGTTTGAGCCCAAGTAGCATTTCACAAAGTTGATTCACAACATTCATTTCTCGCAGTTTTTTCTGGTTAAGGCAACATTATACTTACTTGAACTCTCGCGGCGATTTTAAACTTGACAAGAATAGACTTTTAATTAACATGAAATATTTTGTTGCATTTGAGGCTCATCTCACCTCTCGGACTGTGACCATGAAAATGGCAATTACGTGTTGCTATGCACTGTAACCTTTACCATGTCCGACGAGACGATGAAAATTTCATATGGTCATTTTTTCCAGTTATTATTATTATATTTTTTTTTGAAATTGTTATTGTGTCTGTCTCATGTTTTCTTATTTTTTTATTTCTATATTTCTGTTATTTATAGTGCGTATCATTTATCTGAATCCAATTGCATGCTCCAAGAATGATTTGGCAAAATGCACCAAAACGTAAACTAGTTTGTACCTCGGACTTTTATCCGAGTACGAAGTTGGTGATTGGTCAAAAGTTTGTTAATGGCAAGGCTTGCCGAGTCATGGTCGTTAGTATGATACATAAGGTGTGATATATTTACAGTATCATCTCTTATTATGAACGGTGACCGGTGACCGAAACACGTCTCTTAGCCGGTCACAGAAGCATGTATTGTAGTCATGATGGTGAAATGTTTTGGATATACAGCGAGCCAACCATTTTGAGGCTGCAAACTGCCAAGAAGCCATACTACGATACGTATCCTCAATTTAGTTGCAGCATATTAACATTCACAGCTAAAGGAATGAGAGATTCAATGTTTTGAGAATCTTTATTGAGTATGTTAAAAAAACACAACGCCGTGAATATGAGTTTGTTAACAATTCCGAATTAAGATTATTTCATACATGATTATTACATTAATTAAATTTGAATACTCTATTTACTAATAGAATACTCTATTTACTAATAGAAATTATTAGAGATTCAAATTAATCTTGTTCCAGTCAGTCCAGATAAGAATGTCCCATTTAAAAGGGAAATGAACTGTGTTAGTAATAATTAAAAAAAATCCCAACTTTTATAATTTATTTATGAAGAGAGTAATAGTAAATTATGGTACAAAACAGGGTAACGGGACTGTTTCTTCAGGTGGTACCAAAAAGGTACAAATTAAATGTGCTAATCTGTATTTTTATACGTAAAACGGATGAGTGGTAACAAGCGTTGAGTTATTTGTTTCTTCTTTTTTGTGTTGTTTGACTAATTTTATTCATCACTTTTTGGTTTGTTAAGGAGTCATCAGTTCAGAAATGAATGGTTCTAGTTTTTATTTTCATATTGGGCAAAACTTGATTCTGGATTCAGATTTACATCTGCTTCATCTTGAGGTGAGTTCTAACTCTTTATTTTTTGAAACTATTTTCCATCTGAAAAATGTCATTATCCTTCCAACACTAGATATGAGACTAACTCCCTAAATATGTGTGTGTGTGTATGCAATTGACAAGCTGTAATAACACTCGCACATGTAATTAAAAAGCTGTAATAAGTCAAATTGACCAGTTCTAAAACAATTTTTGTGCAACTCTGCACATGTAATTATAAATGGCATGGGATGTTAGAATAAAACAGTTAATTATAGTGTGCAAATTCATGAAAAACCTTACAAATTTTCAAGGTATTAACTATTTTCATTTTCTGTAGAAAGCAACTGTGCAACAAGAACCCAGGACCTTTTTATTTTACGGCATGATCAACAGAAACCTGCTGATGTTCTTGGCCTCGGGAGGATATACATGTGAAAGATGTTTACTGCTTGAATTCTTTTGATGGGAGCGTAAGATAGCGGATGTTGGCCCTACCCAGTGGCAAAAAGCGTGTTTTGTGCCAACAAAGTCGGATTCTGTTGTGGTTGGATTCAGAAAGTGGTTGAACAAATATGCTGGAAGTCAAGTTGATTGGAGAGGCAAATTCAGTGGAGCTCTTCCCCACAACTCCTCCTAGAGAACAGCTCATGGACAGGTAAACCGAGCCATTCTATCAAAATTCAGTTATTCTTATTTTTTCCCTCAAGAATTTAAAAAACATTTTCAACAATAAAAATTTGTGTCATCAATGGAATAGCGAGCTACTCTATTATTCAATTGGTGACGAGTTCGTAAACATATTTCTCCTATCCCCTATTCTTTCTGTAATGAAATAGATCTACTCATGTCTTTCTGCCTATTCGTAGTGATTTGTGGAACTAGCTAAATAAGTCAAAATATTTCAGTTGAGATAAAAGTACACTGTTTTTGTCTTTTGAATATCATTTCAGTTATTGGACTCATGTGGTTAGCTGCAGCAGTTGCAAAGCAGCATACAGGGGTCTCAACGTGTATGAATTGTGCTGCAAGTCATCTCTATTGCTCTGATTGGAATTGTTGCTGCAACAAAACAAAGCATGACATTGATGGTTGCGAAAACGGCTATGGTTTCAATGGCGATGCTGTGTTTTGCAGCCTCAAAATGGTTGGCTCACTTTATCTACAAAATCTTTCACTATCATGACTACAATCATGCTTTCGTCAAGAATACATGTTTTACCACTGTCCAGCACTAGAAAACACTAGAATATATACTGTAAATATGTATTATCATTCATGAATATCCCCAAGGATCAGCAAGTACAAGACTTTCTGAAGGCTTGTGCAAAAATGTATGACTCAGCAAGACAATAAAAAACAAAAAAGAAAAGTTATACAAGGTATTAAATCATGTCTAGGTGATGTCGTTAGCTGGTAAAGTGTAATTTCGAACGGTTTTAATCGTGCTAGTTGGGTGACCAATACATAATTAAAACCGTTGAAAATTTGACACCCCAGTGACGAATGTATCAATATTGCAACTTATTACAAGCCTTGCTTGTGAAAAATAATACTAAGATAAAGGACCCATGAGCATAAGCATAATATCTCATCAGGACAATAATATAGTACTTTTTAATTTGCTTGAAAAGAGCATTAATAATTGTACGTTACAGTCTGACTTCTCTTAAGACTTCAAGTATGAGAGTTCAATCACACAATCGAAATCACTGGAATTTAAAACGAAAGCTTCTTGAAGATTTATTGGTAGCTGATTAACAATTTATTGGCGCATTTGACTGTAGAATGGATCGTTCCCTGCAGAATAACAGTTTTAGCCTCGAAAAACTTTACCTGCAGAATCATGGCTAACTATCAGATGATGCATCAAAGTTTAGGTACGCTAAAAACAGTAGGCTGAAAGATTAGATACGGTGCCTTTACCTTAAATTTGTGCATACGAGCTTAACTTTGAAGTTTCATGTTTTTAACTGCAAGCAACTCTCTAAGAGCTTCGTTGATATTCATCCGGAATTTTGGTGATTCCTCTGAACACTTTATTCCGATTGAAATTATCGAAAATAAGCACTCATGTGTGTTGCCTCCTTTGGATTGTGCACAATTGTTGTTGCTGGTATATGCTACCTCACTTTCTTCTCTTTCAATAAAACTGTGAACTATCTCCTCCAATGGTACTCCTTCAGCAAGAATCCTCTTGGCAAACTGATTCAGGTTCATTGCATCGTTTAAATCTCCGTCGGTAGGCCTTTTCTGAGTGAACATCTCCAGCAAGAGGATTCCAAAGCTGTAAACATCTCCTTTGGTTGACACTTTGCTTCCCATACCATATTCTACAATACAATGACCCAATAACGTACTTATGATTTTCAAATGTCATTGTGATAATTTCAAAATCCTCTGATGATTTTGGGATTATCCCGTTGCAACAAAAACAAATATTTATTTTCAAAAATTGAAATTGGAACAAAAAGAAGAAAATGCGGGTTGAGAAATGATATAAGCTTACCGGGAGCTGCATATCCAATCGTTCCCTTTATTCCAACAGAGCATGATTGATTCTCTGACGTTTGATCCTTTTCTGCGGCAAGAATTCTTGACAAACCGAAATCACCTACATGAGCTGTCATGTCATGGTCTAGGAGAATGTTGCTCGGCTTCAAGTCGCAATGAAGGATTGGCATTTCAGTCTGGTTATGAAGATAGTCCAAGGCAGATGCAACATCAATGGCTATACTTAGTTTCTGCTTCAGAGTTAAACTTTTCTTTTGGTTGTCATTTGTTTGTTGAGACGTCGGATGCAACCAACTTTCTAGACTCCCATTCAGCATGAATTCATAAATAAGAGCCTTGAAATCATTGCCTCGGAAATCGACACTAGAGCAAACAGTTATGAGCTTCAAAAGGTTTCGATGCCGAACGTTTCGAAGAGTTTCGCATTCAGCCATGAAACTCCTGGAAGCTCCTCGTTTTTCAAGGTTCAAGACCTTCACTGCAACAGATGTCTGGTTTGGTTCGAGAATTCCTCTGTATACCGAGCCAAAGCTACCCGACCCAATAAAATTGCTTTCAGAGAATTCATCGGTTGCTTGCACAAGTTCCCCGTAAGAAATATTCAAGTGTCGGTTTCGAAAAGATTCTGAAGCTTTTCTCTGAACCTTATCTTTTCTATGCCGCCAAATGATTAAGAGAGACAACATCAAACAAACTCCAACGAGAGCACAAACTCCAGAGATTATGAGCTTCCTTCGAAGCATTTGGTTTTGTCTCCTTTCTTCATTCTTAGAGCAATTTGGTAACCGTAATTCAGGTATTCCACCGCAAAGTTTGTTATTTCCAGCAACTGAGATTTCACTTACATTGCTGAAGGCACCTCCTATTGGGACCTCGCCCTCCAGGTTATTGAAAGAAAGATTCAGTTTTGACAGAAGGGCTAATTTTGCAAGCTCTTTTGGTATATGCCCGGTAAAGTTATTGCGTGAAAGATCGATTACTTCAACACCCTTCAGTGAAAGTAAGGATACGGGAATGGTTCCTTCAAACAAATTATGATCTGCATAAAACCGTTCCAACAGAAGACAGGCCCCGAGGCTGGCGGGAACAGTGCCAGACAACTCATTCTTGGAAACATCTAATTCAACAAGATCGATCAACTTTCCAACTTCCCAAGGTAAAGCACCAGTCAAATGATTTCTCGCCAGTTTCAGAGATCTCCCCAAAGACGACATACCGATAACCTCTGGAGGAATGGTACCATTTAAGGCATTGTCGTAAAGGTGAAGTAAGATCAAGTTTTTGCAGTTTCCGAGGCTCGAAGGAATACTTCCCTGGAAGTTGTTTTCTTCCAGCCAAAGCTGGTTCAACAACGTAAGATTTCCAATCGAGGATGGAATTTCTCCAGATAATTTGTTCTTCCCGAAGCCTACTTCTTGTAACTTGTGGAGGTTACCGATAGTGGCAGGGACGGTTTTGGATAGCTGATTCTTGTACATAGCCAATGATGATAAGCTTACTAGATTTCCAATACCGGGGGGAATGTTTCCTGATATTTGATTATCCTCCATGGATAAGATCTCAATCCGAGTTGAGAGGTTACCCACGGAATCAGGTAACTCTCCCCCGAAGTTACTTCCCGCAAGAAACAAAAATCTTAGAATACTACAATTGGTTAAACTGGTGATAAACTTTAGGTCATTGGCTTTTCCAGATCCAAGATCTGTTTCAAGCAAACCTAGCCTGACAAGTTTCTTGAGATTTCCAAATATAGAATCGAGAACACCTCCGAAGAAGTTGTTAAAGGAAATGTCAAATCTTGAAAGCTTTGAAGCATTTGAGATTGAAAGTGGAATGCGCCCGCCAAATTGGTTTTGATATACGAGAAAGTTTTCAATATTGGGCTGGGTAAGGCCAAGATTATGGGGAAGGGTTCCTTGAAATTGGTTATCTACTATAGATAGAGTCCTAAGGTTTGAAAGATTATAAATAGACATAGGTATCATACCTGATAGCATATTCAGACCAAGATTCAGGAAAGCTAACCTTTTCAACTGGCCTAGCGATGCCGGAACATCTCCCTTCAACCTGTTTGCTGACAAAGAGAGTACTTGAAGGGACGAAAGATTCCCCAGATGAGGCGGAATACTCCCCTCCAAATTGCTATCGCTAAGATCCAGTGTCACCAACTTTGACAATGAGCCAAGTTCCGAAGGAACATGCCCTGTGAAATTGTTAGACCTCAGTTCAATGGTTGCCAAATTCAAACAGTTTGATAGAGTAGCCGGTATTTGTCCATCTAGGAAGTTTCCTTTCATATCTAATTCCCGCAACCTGATCAATTGACCAATTTCCCTCGGAACGTTTCCTTGGAAACTATTCTCTGAAAGATCAAGGACCCGAAGAAAACTGAGGTTCCCAATAGACGGAGATATTTGACCTTTTAGTCCATGTGAACTTATGTTCAACTCTATGACTCGTCAGTGCCTGCTACCGCATGAAACACCACGCCACTGGCAGAAATGGACAGACTCATTCCATGAGCTCATGACCTCCGTTGGATCCTCGATGATACAAGCCTTCATGGCTTGCAAGGCTAGCTTGTCGGTCTCATTCCCGAGCAGCAATGATCGAGCACATATCCGATGATTTAAGGTCATCGTAATGCACCAAATAAGAGCAACAACATTACTACAACGAGATCGAATCGCCGTCATGATAATCGGAGGTCTGGTAAGAACGTCGTTCAATGGAAAACAGCTTATGAAATATAATGATAGTCCAATGAAAAAGAATCTCATAAAATGGTAGAGGTGATTAGGAAGTCTTATCTTGTTGACTCGAGTATTTAGTTGCGGTCGTGTTAAACCAACCCTAACCTCACGCACATGCAAGACTTTTTGTGCACATTGCTATTGAAATCCATGTGGCCCTTAGAACATATAATATTGGTGGGAATTTAATTTCATTCTTGCGTATTTTGGGGGAAACAAATTATTTAAGCCTTCAAATCCCTTTTAAATTTCCATGAAAATTAAGAAGAAAAAAGACCTCACATCTATATTATTTCAATTGATAAAAATAAAAAGGAATAATTTATGAGTAGTACACGTACTTGAATCTTGAATTCTATGGAACTTTACTATATGTGACCTTTGTTTATAACACTCCTCAGGTCTCCTACGTTGTGGGATTCCAGAATAATAGGGGCTCCTAGGGATGAACACGTAATTTTCCTTATTCTTCTTATATTTTCATGTTTTACAAGTAATTTAAAACGAAATTCGTGTTTAGAGTTGGCGATGAATCAATCTGAGGTAAACTTGTGGGGAAAATATATATAAGTTATTACGAGAAAATTTATCGATCCTATCATGCAAGACTTTTTGAGGGAAATGTGGTTGTAACTTAATTTTATTCTCAAGTGTGCTGAGGGAAATAATTTAAGCCTCAAAATCCCTTCCAAATTTCCTTGAAAAGAAGAAAAATACCTCACATTTGTGTCATTTACTTTGACACATAAATAAATATAGGAATAATTTGTAAGTAGTACTGGTTCCTGAATTCTATGGAACTTATAATATGTGACTATTGGATATAACATTCCCATGGAATTTAAAAAAAAAAAAATATGTTCATGATTTACAAATCATTTAAAACGAAATTCATGTTTAGATTTGGAGATGAATCAATCTGCGGTAAGCTTGTGGGGGAAAATATCACTTATAAGTTCGAATTATATAAACATTAAAATTATTTTATGCCCATCCAATAATTCTAGTACTTCTAATTTCACAAGTGATTTTAATTTAATTAATATAACGGGCCTAAAAAAATGAATAACCATCACTCTGAATGAATTCCAGTTCTTTTTATTTAATTTGGATTTATAAAACTAGGTGAATAAAACCTTTTTTTTTTTTTTTTTAAGATTCATAGCTAAATAGCTTTTTTTCTTTTTAAGATTTTTTTTTTAATAAATGACGGAAGTTTTTAAAAATTCGTTTAAGGCCATTTAATTTTCTAAATTGATCCTCGATTTTCTTAAATAATCAATCAATGATTGATTATATTATATTGTTAATTTCGTCAATCGATCAGTAACCATAATATAAATAATTGATTTATAACCATAATATAAATCATCAAATTTCATAGTCGATCACTGATTGGCCATATTCAATCATTGATTGGTCAAATCTGAAAAAAATAATAATAAATGATCATTTTACTAAATAAAAAATTCGGTCGCTTATTAAATTAGGTAATTAAAAAAAGGTCACGCAACACCCCCTGCACCCCCCTCTTTTTTTATGACATACTAAGTTCTCTCTCTCTTTAAAATAAATACTAAGGTCTCTTGCATTGTGATATTTTTCATGTGATTCGAAAATAAGAATGACAACATTCCAACAATGAAATCGAATCGCCCTCATCGTCACCGGAGGTCTGGAAAGAACCTCATGCCGTTGAAAACAGGGTACGAACTGTAATGATGATAATTCAATGAAATAGAATCTGATAAAATGGCAGAGGAAATTAGGAAGTCCTATCTTGCTGATTTAAATATACATGTCATGTTGGGTGCCTATCACACCTTTATGCTTTGGTTTTTCAATTTCAAATAAGAAATGGATCTTTTACTGTTGAATCAAAAGAAAACTTATGAAATACAAAGGATTTGAAGTAACATAATGTGGAAATTTTTTTTTTGAACTTCAATTCAACAATATTATATATTTTTACATGATTTTTTTTTGGAAATTTTTTACATGATTATTTTACGTTTTAATAAAATTCACTCTCAAAACAAAGACAAAAAATGAAGAATATTAGAGACTCTATCCTGTAAAATGATATAATAACTATTGAAAAGTAAATTGCATACATCAATACTTGACCTAGATATTTATGTATAATTACATAAAAGGATTAACCATGAGATGTTAAAATTAATTTTTCTTTAGAAGTTTGACAACATTATTTTTTTTCCTTTTGAATTGTTAGGAAATAAAAAACATGCTGATTTCTTTATTAATTTATATTTTTTTATTCTATGTTGGTAATTATGTATTAACATTATTTTATTAATATAATATAGATAATCTAATAATAGTTCGTATAAGAATTTGGTACTTGGGATTGTGGTAGAAGTTGATCGTAGTCGAATTCTTATACTTTAGTTAAAAATAAAAAATAAAAAATAAAATATGCTTTACACTCTTAGAATTTATGAATTATGCTTTTATAAAAAAAGTTAGGTTTTGCTTTTTTTTTTTTTAAATTAATTTTTTAATTTTTTTTATACATTCTTAGAATTTATGTATTACGCTTTTATTAAAAAAAAAAAAAAGGAAGTAAGGTTTGCTTTTTAATATTTATTATTATTGTTTTCTTGCTAAGGAAGATTTTGCTTTATTTAAAGTTAAGAAAAATTTAACTAAGAACCTAAAAGTCAAAGACAAAAAGGTTAAGCGACTTTTTCTATTTTATCCCTTTAATTTTTCCTCTCCTTTACCTGAAATTTACGGTTGGATTTACTAGTTGAAAAGGAGTTGAAGAGTACAAATTGAAGCAAACTAATGAAAGGAAGAGATTTGCAATGTACTTGAGTATATCTTATTGTGAATAAAAAGTTATCGACTGCAAAAAATTAAATATGAGGTGCAAAGAAGGCAAATGCCATATGAATAAATCTAAACCTGTACATTTAAAGTGAAAAGAGAATAATAAATTTCAACTGTTGGATTATTTCAATCAAAGGATTGAATTAAAAATTCTACATTTATTGTATTTATGAATTTCAACTTCTTTTAAATATTTTTCTACAAATGTTTTATGAAGAAAATATACAATTGGTTCACTTAAAAATAGTATAATATACATAATTCCAAAAATAGATCAATAATTCAAACAGAACTATACCATAAGTAATTTAATTGTTTTTTTTAATGAGTTCAGGAATTTTAGGTTTACGTACTTTAGTTTTTGTATTGAAAGAATATAATATAAATGTGATAATTACTAGAAAAAAAAATTATACAAATGAGATGTAAAGAAAAAAAATGCAAAAAGAAATAATGAGGTGGAAATTAAGATGAAAGAGGATAAATAAAAATATATTGGTACTTATAATCAATTTAATACGTGTGTATGGGATTGTGTGAAACGTTTAAGGCATGCAAGGAGTTAAAAAGTTTAAAAACAAATTATTTTATGGTGTTTGAATCATTGAATTGATCCAACAAAAAGTTAAAGCACAAAATCTACTCTCCTATTCTCCTTTCTTATGTAAGGAAGTAGTAAGTTAACGGACATGAACCATAATAGAGATTAAAAAAATTAGAAAATAATATTAATAAAAAAACAAGTAAGTTAGAATAATTTTTTTTTGTCTTTTTCCCCGCATCACCTCTTCTCCTATATATAATAGATATATATATATATATATATATATATTTGCTTAAATTGTTGACTTAGATATATGAATCACCTGTAACTTCATGTCACATATGATAGTTATCAGTCTCTACAAGTAAAAGAGTAAGTTATACAGTTCCAATCACTTAGGAATGAATATATGTAATATTTAATAAATAAAGAAACTACCTCATATTGATATAAGGTCTTCTGAGATAAATCCAAGAGTAAAATTATATTGACACGAGACCTAAATCAGATAATATTATATAAAAATAGACATGAATCGTTACATGAAATGCAAGACTTTTTGTGCATATTGACATTGATTAGCCTCAAAATCCCTTCCAATTTCCATGAAAAGAAGATAAAAGACGTCATATTGGTATCATTTACTTTAACAAAAACAAATAAATAGGAATCGATATATGAGTTGTACTTTCCTGAATTCTTTATAAATCATATCAATGTTAAAATTTTTTTCTTCTCTCTCCTTCTTTAAACGGGACAGGGAGGTTTCAATTATTTACTTTTAAGTGAAATCAAATATAATATTATAATTAAGTTATGTCTGTAATCATTATGATTAGTTTTTCTTTGTTAGACAATTTTTGGTTTCTTTATTATTATTTTTTTCAATAAAAACTGATTTTTTGAACATATATTTAGTAGTTTTTTTTATCTTGGAGTAATTTTAGTCCATAATAGCTCTTGAAATTTAAAACATCCCAAAACAAGTTCCAGTGGTGGTTACTCGAACGGACTGGTCCGAAAAATTTGAAAATCCAATTCGTGGACTATCTATTCTCCCAAAATAGTCATTTTGTCCAAAACATTATGAAAATAGAATTGTAGTTACCACATAAAATGTTGTCATGGTTCATTTGTTAACCAAAAGCTTCCTGACATTATACAAAAATCTAGAAGCTAAAATATTTCTGACTAAAACACACTTTGATCTTCACATGATAATTACAGTTTTTTTAATAGTGTTTTTGACTACTGTTGGACTATTGTGGACTGAGCTGGGACATTTTAAAGTACAATGGTTAAAATAAATGATTATATATATATATAGCCAAATTAACACTATGCTTTAAAAAAAATTTTAAACCAAACTTCTTTTAAAATTGAACAAAAATTATGGCAATGTTTTGCTGACAAAAATAGTATTAAATATGATTTAAAGAGGAAAAACAAAAAGGCAGATTTCGTCCTAAAAAAATAGCTGAAATAGAAATTTAAAAATCACTACAAAATTCCATCTTCATATTCACGTATTTAAACCAAAATTCTTTTGTGGATTACTATTTAAAATTCTTTTTATTAATCAAAATGTTTTATTGTTTGTTGTTGATTTTTTATATTGGTTATCAATATCATATTGATCTCATCAATATGAAACTGTATGCTATGAATATGTTTTTTTTTTTTTTTTTTTCTATTTAATGATACGGTCAATATGAAAGTAATCCAAAAGTTAACAAATCTTGAATATGCTAATTTAATTTCATATATAAAGTAATACAGTCGATTGTTTTATAGACCATGACTATATTGTGTTTTTTTTTTTTTTTTGAAGAACCATATATAACTTCATTGTTACAGATTAAGAGTATGCAATGTGATGATAAGATCCTTATAATATAAATATTCTATGATGAAATATAATTATTGAAGTGGCTGAATCATTATCATAATGATCACAATCTTAAACATAATAAAGACAGAAAATAATCCAAAACAAAAACTAACGAAGGACAGATCTAAAATGACAAAACTAATGATGAAAGAACATTAAAGGATCATGCTTTCATAAAAATAGGAGGGAAAAAACGTCTTGCATAAAAAATAAGTGACAAATTTTAATATTCAAATTAAATGATAAATTACAAGAAAAAAAAGGTTAGTTTATTACATAAAAAAAAATACTAGCCAGAGGGAAACGAAAAAAGAAAGAAAGAAAGAAAGAAAGAAAGAAAAGAAAAAGAAAAGAAAACAGTTGACCAAGCGTAAGAAATTATGACAATTCAAACGTGAAGATAACAAGGAAAATTTGTTCTCATATACTACATATCTTTGCATACTGGTTGAGCATATTTCTTTCCGTACCCGACTTAGTGAAGGATGGATCATTCTTTGTAAGAATAGGTTTGTATTGAGGATCAGTGTTAGGCCAAAACCACACAATGTCAGTCTGCTCAGTGCTTGGATAAACAACTTCGCATGTTTCTTAGACTACGCTATAGAGTTTATCACCGAAAACCTGACTTCAAAAGTACTTATGTTACATGCTACAATTTCCTCTTTATTTTTAGTTGTGGATATTAAGAATTTTAATGATAACTATAAAACTCAAACATACATGCATGCATAATGACAAAATTACTAATGCTTTGTGAGCATCAATCTTGCCTCTACAATACACATATATGCCACCGACAAGGAAAAAAGAGTGTAATTTGGATTTCAAAAAAGAAAAAAAATACAATTTAAATTGAGTTAGAGGATTTAAATCCAAACAAACAAGGGATAAGTATTAGCACACTTGATTATTCAGCGAAAGTAAGAGACCGTTTGGTTGGTTCTGTGAGAGTCCCGACATATAGAGCCTTTTTAATCCTATTTAACTTGACTTAATTCTTATCTTGATCTAATACTAAATTCTTAAAATTTTAACATATTTTTTTAATCTAAGATACATTTAGATTCTTAACGTGTAGAAAATTAAGCCTCTATTTAATTCATTAGTTGAAGATGAAATTTTTAAGTTAGAGTTGATTGACTTTTTAAAAATTAGTTATAATTTTTGTTGACTTTCAAAAAAGAAAAATAAAAATTAAGATGAAAATTTGAATTTCAATTAAAACACCAAATAAAAGCTAAATTTTTCTACTTGCTATCCTTATCAATTACAAGAACCGGAAGTTGCCTATTGACATGCATGTCTTGTCTGACATCTGGAATTCAATAAATTAAATTTGAGGATGTCAAAAAAGAATCTCAATCTTGATATTCTAACTACGTAATCTTATCCACAAATGGTTGTAGATTAATTTAGGGTCAACTAACCAATACGGTCATACATTGAACCCAATTTATAAAGTATCGACATAATTATTTTAATAGCATATAACTAAAAGTCTTAGAGCTTGATTAATTAATTATTTTAAAGAAAATTTTAGCTGGGAAATAGTGACGTAGTGGTATCTCACACCCTTTGCCTCCATTGCCATACATCTGTTTCATCAGTCCATTACAGATAAGGTTCGGATCTTTTATCCAACTTCCCTACAATATGAACATATATGAGTGAACTTTCCCTTAGCAGATACAAGTTCAAATTTCACATAAACAAAAGACATATAGCAGTTACAATAAAGTTTTATGAATCGTCCAATTATACTGGTTTCTTATCTCTCTTAATCCATACATGCACGAACACATTGCATGCAACCAATAAGAAGTTAGGGGGAGTGACCCCAATCCAACATACTCAAGGTGTGACGGCCTATACTTAAATGGTAAAAAATGAATGTCACTACTTAGACTTAAATCTTAATATGTTTCATAATCGATTATTAAGTCCACAAAATTTTGGTAAATTTTTTTAAACTTAATAAAACACAATTGTGGAATATAACTGTTTAAGAAAACATGTTATAGTAGTTTCTCAATAATAATAATAAAGTCGCAACCCAAACTACTTAGTTTAGTTCATACGCTTGCAAAGTTCAAACCAGAATTTAAAAACTAAATTTCAAAATAACTTTCAAATGATTGTTAGCATTTTACATAATCTTTTGCGGGTGGTAATCCATTCCTCAACTACACATTCACGTATCATTCCATCCGCATTGCTAGTGTAGGACATTTTCAAATCATAGGGTGCTTGCTCGGATTACCTACAATGGGAGCATAAAAATGTGTAAGATTAAGCTCAATAGTTACTGACATTACACCCACAATGCATGAAGCAAGAGGCATAACCATTTATATGTAACTTTTCATTCTTAACATATTATTTTTCTTACCACACTTATGAACCCTTGTTCGTACTGGGTGCGCGCGACCATATTTAGGGAAGACAGGGGAGTGACTCAACCATCAACATCCAGTGGCATACATAAAATCGTTCATGAAGACCTCACTTTGATGGAGTTTGTTACGACACATCTTAATCTTTCACTTATTACACAATCATGAGTCCTTAATTCATGGGACAAACATGAAGTATGACATGTCAACAATGCACAATGTCTTTCCTGTCTCAATGCTAAATAAATATGTTCCAGATCCGTCTCACGTAATAGAGCATGAACCAATTCAAGTTCACGAGGACCTCACTTATGAAGAAAAGCCGGTGCAAATTCTGGCTCGTTGAGAAAAGACTTCAGAAACAAGACCATACCTCTTGTCAAGGTGTTATGGCAGAATCACAAGATCGAGGAAGCTACTTGGGAACGTGAAGACGAAATTAGGAAAAATTATCCGTTTTTATTCTAATTTTCGAGGACGAAAATTTTGTAAGAAGGGTAGATTGTGATGCCCTAGAAATTCATAAGCTTGATTTATGAATTATTATTATGGATTTCTTCATTAATATGCTTCTAATAAATTATTTTGATGACTATCAAATTTCAAGATCATGAACGACTGCATATGTACTATCGGTACGATGATATCGATGATTTAACGATGTTGAATTTCTCTATTTAAATGAGAAATTTTGAATGCATAAAAGATGAGTAGAATGACATATAAATTTGTGCGAAAAATTTATTATATCGCATTAGGGGGATAACGATAATTTTCAGAAAGAACCACGATTTGTATGCATGTAACCTTGTGTAAGAAATGACATGGTTTATTTAGGCAAGTTGACCCAAAGAAGAGACAAATGAAAGTGACACCTTGTCTCAAGCTTGTTGAACTAAAATTTTCACCCCAAACCCTCCTTTTAAGTGGCGGCAATGAAGGGAGATATCAGCCAAAAATTTTCCAATCTTGCCCCTCAAAATACAGCTCTCTTAGGGTGAAAGTTGGCTGAGCACAAACCCTTAACACCCTACTTTACTTTCACACAAGTTAAACTCAAAAACCCTAGCTCTTTAGCCACAACCAAGTTCAAAAAAAGAAGGAGAACCGCCAACATTATTCTCTCCTCCAACACGTCTCTAGCACCCTCCTCCATCCATTTTCAAGCTCTAAGAAACCCCGTCTCCAAGATCGAAGAAGTGTAAGACGGAGTTAGAGGATGTTTTACTAGAGGTAACCTAGTGGTATTCTTTATGTTTTAATCATTTTTGGAGAATTAAAGCATGATGTTTAGTTATGATCTTAATATTAGACTTCTTTTTACTTAGGAAAAGTTTTGTGAAGAACTTGGAAGGTTCGAGATCTTAAAGGATCCCGGAGTATTTCGGTAAGATCTATGAACCTTGTTAAAGTTTATAGATGTTGTGGTCATATAGCATGTGTTGAAAACTTTGATATGAAAAATAAATTATATGTTAATATTCTACAGAAGATAAGCTTCATGTTATGATTTGGAATTACTTGATTTGCTTTTATATGTCTAAAGTTATGTGCCCTTGAAATTGTGACACAAAACTAGAGAGAAAATAAACATCCGAGACACAACATAGTCATGGGTTTATTGTACTCCGAATCCTTTAGACTCAAAATTTTGGATTATAAATTATAGATCTAAAACTTATATTCTTAAGCTTTCCAATAGGATATCTTATGCCTTGAACGGATAAATGTACAATTTTTGACGAATTTTACAAATTTGGGCTACGAACCGAAAATCCTTACTGGAACCCTATACTAGCCATAGGTTTTTTAATTTTTGAGTTAGTAAACCTTAACTTCTTATAAAAATGTTCTTATCATACAAAATAGACATTATAAACTTTCCAATGACATATCCTTTGTCTTATTTGAACCTGTAAATAAATTGTTATGATTTTTTTAATCTTACCTATAAATCTAGATTTGTAGTTTAAATGTGAAACTAACAGTAACAAAACCTAAGTTGACGACATGTCACTCAAGTAATAAAGGAAATAACTTTACCACTATAAAGTAGATATCTTAAGCTTCAAAATGAGATATCAAGTGTTTAAAACGGATATGTACATTAATTTTAACAAATCCCTTAAAATGAAGTGTAATCTGGTAATATGGGATTTTACCATAAGACACTTTAGAAAAACGTCCACATGAATGTTTGAAATACTTAAAACCTTGGAAAACAAGTTTAAAAAAAAAAAACAGAAACTAAATGTTTCAAACTTTCCAATAAGTCATCAAATGTCCAAAATGGAATTATATCAAGTCTAAATAAATCTTACAAGTTAAAATCCTATATCGATAAAACGATTCAACATTAAAATGTGACATAAGGGTAAGTCATAACATATAAACATATTTAGTTATGAAATGAGTTGATTTTAAGTGTATGATCAAATACTGTGAAAACCCTAACTTTATAAAATTAAATCACAAGTTTTAAATGGGCCAAGATAAAGTATATTAGATGGCTACCGAGCAAACACCAAAAGATTACCTTAGCCCAACTAGATGAACATAACTTAGGGGTTGGGTTAGCCTAATAATAAAATAGAGGTATACCTATAGGTGACTCCTTGTCATCTTTATTGATTGATTAATTAATTACTTAATTAATTAATTAATTAATTAATACATAACTCCTTAGCCTAAGAACATAACTTAGGGGTTGGGCTAGCCTAATAATAAAAGAGAGGTATACCTATAGGTGACTCCTTGTCATCTTGATTGATTGATTAATTAATTACTTAATTAATTAATTAATTAATTAATTAATACATAACTAAATATAATTAATAAAGTAATTAATTAATTAATAACTAATTAATTAATTATAATACATCATTATAATACATGATTAATTATATATTAATTAATCATTAACCATTGACGTAATCATCAAAAATAATAATGGATGATTAACTAGAGATTAACCAAACATTAATTATTATATTAATCAAATTATTAATTATTACTAGTAGAATTAATAATTAATAATTATTATATGAGAAAGAATATTTAAGTAACATAATTAAATTATTAACAAGATAATTATTAATAAGTCAATTAAAATTATATAATTTAATTATAATTACTCAATTAAATAAAATAATAATTAACTATTAATTAATTAATTAGTTAATTAATTAATTAATCAAAATAATTAATTAAATAATAATTAGTAGAAATTTATTTTAACACTTAATAATTAATAAAAAATAATTGTTAAGGTTAATTATAATATAAGTAAATTAAGTTTATAAAATGAATAAAGTAATATTACTATAATTCTATCTAATAATAAGATATTGTTTAAATCAGGACAATTTCTCAAATCGGCATAGTAGAAGATACAACTCTGGAAGTTTAAGTATATAAGACAAGTAAGTACAAACCACACCTACAGCATGGAACAAAATATTTTTCTTTGTTGATGCTTTACGTTTGCTATAACTTGACTTGGTGATATGATGAGTCTATGAGTTATACGTATTGTTTTGATTAAGTATTTGATGTGCATAAATTCCTCTTGCACTGACATGATCGGCATGCCGCATATATATTTATGCCATAATGATAGATATATAGTGACATGTAAATCTACACATCGTCACAATTAATAAGAATGAGACAAATAAAGATATGATTAAGTGTCATACCAACCTCCAATTAGTGAGAGGATATGATAAGAACGAAAGTTGTAAAATATGACATTGGAGGCAGTTGGAGAGTCACTCTCATAACTCCCCATTGGTTGCGCGCATATGGGTACGACATAGGTGCCCTTAAGTAGGCAAGATATGTAAATAATAAAACATAATTGAACACACATATTTCATATGCATTTATATCATTCCTGATGATACATGTGATGATATGATTTTATAAAAATGATTTGTGAGATATTGTTTGTACTTGCTGAGTGAAAGCTCATCATTGTGTGTTCGTGCTGTAGGTAACGCGGGTAAGCAGCCCGTTACTTAGATGTTTATGGACTGGCAAAGCTGTGCAGAGGTGATGAAGGATGGGAGTGGGATACCACCATGAATTAAATTTTCGCATTTATATTTCATAAACTACTTTGTATCGACTATGTTTATAATTATGTTCTAATGTTTTGGTACTACTAAACTAGTGTGAGTATTTTACAAGAAAAGACTATATACTCTCTTTTTATAATTTATATGAAGTTATAACTTTTTAAAATATCATCTAGATACGATTTAAATTGGATAATTAGTTGCTAGAGGTTTTCAATTTTCTTAGTTAAAATTTTAGTAATTCTAACTTTTGTAGTACGAGTATGATTTAAAAAAAATTCTGTATTTTCGAAACCAAATAGAAATGAGTGTTAAAATTAAATTAAATGAGAATAAGTAAGCTAGTTAATAGTTTGAAAAGTCAGGTTGTTACACATATAGAGAGAGATCGGAAGCAAGAGGGAGAGTGAAGGGAGGAGAAGAAATGAAAAACTGAGAAATGAGCGCGATAGGACTATTTATAAATGGGTTTAACCTCTCGTGGGGTTTCCTACTAGGGAGGGCAGTTGAAGGCCGAAATCAGCTGTAGAGAGTGTCGGCTACAGAAGGGCAGTTTAATAGACTTGCAAGCATCCAATTGACCACTAAAAAGGTTCAGTACACATGTAAGGGCAAAATGGTCGTTTTAAAAACATTCAGGGGTAAAAAAGTAATTATTTAAAAATAATTTTAAAATTTCAAAAATATTATTTTAAATGCAATTTAATTATTTTAAAACACATAGCATACTAATTAATCTAGTTTAGCATAATTAATCACGATTAATTCTAACATGCATTACATTCAACCTCTGATAAATTAAAATAATATATACTCTTGTTATATTTCATCATTTTAACAAGTTCAGTAATGAGCATAATTTCTCCTCTTGATAATACCAATATTGCGTGAAATCTCAAAAGTGTACGAGTCGCACAAGTAATAAATTGATAAGTAAGGTTGTCGATCTTACGAAGATTGTGTTTAATTTTAAGTTAATTAACAAAATTTGTTAACGCTAGGATTATTTGAACCACCGATTGAAAAATTACAAAAATTAAAATTAAAATAAATAAAGCAAATAACCGAAGGAATAAAAAGACACAAGTAAGTTTTAGGAAATTGATTTCACTCTACTATTCTATACTTATCTAATTTAGCAGTTGCTAATAAACTTCAACAAATTTATTAATCAATGGCTCTAACATAACTTCATTACCTCTCCGAGTGTCAATAGGTCATATGCATAAACAACTAAAATCCAATTCCTATCAACTAAAATGCACAAACATTCATTAAGATCAATACACAAATGCAATTATCCAAGTACTACAAGCCTCCCGAACTCGATACTACTTAGATTGTGTATCTCAAATCCGACATATTAAATTCTATTTCCTAAGTGCCAATTCCACACATCAAAATCACTAACTCATTTGGAAAAATAAACTAGAGGCATCAAGCATAGAGAACACAAATGAATTGAAATGAAATTAGAGAAATAATTAACTAAATCATCAAAACATAGTTCAAATAGGCTAATATCAAAACCTGGAACCAACAAATTACACAATACCCATAAATGAAAATAAATACAAAATTAAGCAAATCAAGGGTTCAAAAATCATTCAGTTACAAAAATTAAAGAGATAAGGAAAATAAATGAAAACCCCAATTATTATTTATACAAATCTTTAAGTTTTTCCTTAATTTCTTATCTTTTCCTTTTATTTTTCAAATGTTGTCTCCCTTAAAATTTTATTGAAAATAAAAACCTAAAACTGAAAATAAAACTAAAATCCTAATTCTAAAAATCCTAATCTACTATTTTTTTTTACTTTTTTCTATTTTTCTATTTTTTTTTCTTTTTCTTCTTCCCCATTTTCCTCCTCTTCTTTCCTCAGCTGGGTTCCTCTCTGGGTTCTCCCCGTTTTTTTTTTTTTTTATTTTTTCTTATCACTCTCGGCCTAAAACCCAGCGCCCTCCTGGGCTTCTTTTTTTTTTTTTTTTTTCCACTCTCTGCCTAACCCTCCTGGAACACCCTCCAGACCTCTCTTTCTTTCTTTTAGTTTCTTTTTATTTTTTATTTTATTTTCTTTTCCTTCCCAAAGCAGCGCAGCGTGGGCCCACTTCACTTTTTATTTTTCCTCATGAACTGACAGGTGGCGCAAGATAATTCCATGTGTGGAGCCCTCGCAGGTGCACGCGAGACTGGTGTAATGCGCTGCATGGGATCCCACGGCAGGACACGTGGCGCTTTATGATTAGTGGCAATTTAATTCATTTAACAATTTTAAAATTAAGCAAAATTTAACTAAAGTAACTTAAAATATATTAAAATACTCAAGAATATAACAATTTAAATGCACAAAAGTAATAAAATAACTCTATTTAATAGTGTTATCAACCAATATAAGAGAACATTTAAACATGGATTGCTTGGCACATTAAAGCACATGTATGAGACTGAGGTTTTGGTGAGGGAAAAATAATACTTTTCCTTGTTTTATTTCAAAGATTACAGCATAATATATACAAGAAGGATCAACTGATCCTTAGAGTAGACTACACAATCTAAGGAAATAAATAAGGAAACAAAATAAACACAAATCAGCCAGCTAACCAGCTGATCTTCTACAGCTAATATTCGGAAATAATTAATCCCTAAAGCCTAGGGATTCCACAATCTACGTCAATCTTTGACCCATAATCTTCGACACCCCCCTCAAGTTGGTGCGTAAATGTTCATCATACCAACTTGCTAGTGAGAAGCTCAAATTAGGCCTAAACAATCCCTCAGTAAAAATGTTGGTTATCTGCTGCGTTGTAGGAACAAATGGGAACAGATAACTCCTCCTTCCAACTTTTCCTTAAAAAGTATCGATCAATCTCAACGTGCTTTGTCCTATCATGCTATACTGGATTGTGAGCTATGCTGATAGTAGCCTTGTTGTCGCAGTACAACTTCATTGGACTTTCCGTTGGTTTACCAAGTTCATCAAGAATCCGTTTTAACCACACATCTCACAAACACCGTGTGCCATGGCTTGGTACTCTGCTTCAGCGCTACTCCGGCTACAACATTTTTTTCTTACTCCTCCATGTGACAAGATTACCCATACAAATGTGCAGTACCCTGATATAGATCTTCTATCATAACTGAGCCTGCCCGGTCACATCAGTATAGGCTTCAATAGTCTTTGCTCCCCCTTTTTTAAGAAAAGCCCTTCCCCGGAGTGCTTTTTAGGTATCTTAGGATTCATATACACTTCAAGATGCTCCTCATAGGGAGATTGCATAAATTGGCTCACAACACTTACTGCAAAAGTTATATTAGTCTAGTATGGGATAAGTAGATTAACTTACCCACAAGCTTCTGGTACCTTGCCTTGTCAATCGGTGCCCCCTCTGTAACATCTCCAAGCTTTTGGTTGGGATCCATATGAGTATCTGTAGGTCGGCATCCACTCATGCCCGTTTTCTTAAGGAGATCCAGGACATATTTCCTTTGAGAAATAACCACCCTTTCTTTGAACACGCTACATCCATCCCTAGGAAATATCTCAGTGCTCCCAAGTCTTTAATCTCGAACTCCAGAGCTAAAGAACTCTTAAGTCGTTCCATTTCTACCAAATCGTTACCGTGAGAATGATATCACCACATTTACTATTAAGACAGCAATCTTACCTTCCTTGGACTCTTTTATAAACATGGTATGATCACTTGGGCCTGAATATATTTTTGGTTCTTCATGGAGCGAGTGAACTTATCAAACCATGCCCTAGGAGATTGCTTGAGTCCATATAGTGATTTCTTCAGCTTGCAAACCTTTGAGTTGAATCTCTCATCGAACCCTAAGGTAAGTCCATGTTAACCTCTTCCTCCAAATCTCCATTCAAAAAGGCATTCTTCACATCTAGTTGATGGAGTTGCCAATCAAGATTAACAGCAATCGACAGAACTGTAGTGAAATTTGATGCCAAGAATGTCGCCCACGATGCTTGCATGAATTGAAAAGATACCAACCCCAAACTTGCTTTGTGACCCGAGGTCAAAATACCCAAATCTGTGGGTCTTCAACTTACGAATTCAGAACTGCAACTTGGCCAAAATGTTGTGGGTGGAACACTGTTGGATTGAAACTAAATGTTTAAAATTTTGGTAAGAAACTGTGGACCGGATGCAATTTTTTTATGTGAGAAATTTGTGGAGAATGGCAATCTCAAATGGTGGTTTTCAGAGTGCATAAATGGCGTGAAGTAGAATGGGTTAAATGAAAATTGGCTTTTATATCCTAGGTTTACACAAGGGGCTTTGAAACGGTTGTCGTTTTTTTTTTTTTTAATTATGCAGCATTTCTACAGAGTTTTGAAACGGTTGTCTTTTTTTTTTTTTTTTTAAATGCTGCAGCATTTCCTGTAGCGAATTTAACACAGATTGCTCCTTTTTTTTTTTAAATGCTGCAGCATTTAACACAATTATTTTGTAAGGTTGATTCCTAGGTCACTTTCTACATAGAAAAATATCATCAAATCAGTTCAAATTACTTAACAAACTACTAAATCAACAACTCATACAAGTTAAAATAAACTGAAATAACAAAACAAAGAAATTTTTAGGTTGTCTCTCAAGAGCGCTTGTTTTTAAGTCATCAGCCTAACTACTTCCCTGTTTTAAGCGTCTTTAAGAATGATGGAAGACTTGGAACGCTCCACAGGACTTCCCCGATAATGCTTAAAACAAAAATAACAACAATAGACTAATGGGCAAGTTCAATAAGTATTCAACAATGTGATTACTATTTATTAAAAAAATATCCCATTATAATGAATACTTATTCAAGTGTGTGATAATCATTGATTCTATGTTTAAATTGTATTAGGATTAAACAAATTAACTATTTAGGTATTAGATATTCTATATATTTAACTATCCTTGTCTGAGAATTATAAGCTTTTTTTATTAATTATTATTAGCACAAGATAATTAATTAAGATAATTTCTAACCTGCAATTATTCATTAAAAACAAAAAACAGAAACAAAATCAAAATCAAAATCGTAGGCTCATCCCTAGTGTATGCGCAACTGCAGGGGTAGAGAGAATTTTTTTCTCTTGAAATCCTAGTCAAATTTCAGTACTCTTACTTTCTTGCTTGTATTATGAATGAACTTAAGGGAATTTTATAATAGGGTAAGTTTATATTACTTATTGATGGAATAAAAATTCTTAACCTCCAGACGACTTCTCAATGGTTAAGATTAAATACACTTACCAAACAACTATAAATAATACCACACCTGATTATCATTTTATAAAGCATTCAAAAAAAAAAAAAAAACTTTCTTACCAGTGGGATTGTGTTCCCCTAACACCGACGGCACCCACCCACCCTCACACGCGACGGTGGCAAAACCCAACGACGGGAGACCCAACGACGGTGGCAGAGCATGTCGCCTGAGAAGAACCCACACCGCGGTACGAATCACACACAGCCAAGCACAGCCGGAAGCTAGATCCCCCTCACTACCCATTTGCGATGCTGATGGCCAATCCTTCCATCTTGGATCCGTACCTCCGTTGTGAGCCAGATCGGGCTAGATCCGTCGCCTATGGGGAACAGCTGCCACATTTTGCCTCTGTCACGATTCCTCCATGGCCTTCGACGCTGGTGTGTGGGAGGAGAAGAGTACTTTGTCGCCTTGATATGCTGCCACCATGGGGGATAAGCGATTGTTGCATCGATGGGTTGGCAGGGGTTGCTACCTTGCCGTCGTAGGTTGCATGGATTCGGCATAAAGGAGGAGGGAATGCCGACTGTCTAGATCCGTCGCCCATGAGGTTCACTCCTCGTCCTCCCCACGCCATCGTCGCCATCGGAAACTCGTCCATTTTGTGTTCATGGCCGTTAGGCACTATGGGCGAGACCCATCATCACCAGCGTAATACCAGTTGGTGTTCATATTTTTTTTTAACTCTGATGGGGATTCAATTTTAGCTAGCTGTTCTTTAGTTATTTTTAGCCCTTAGATTTAAATCAAAAGTGTAGAAATTTTATAAATCAAATTGTTGACACATTGGTTAAGATTTTTTCCAAGAAATTAGGAGATTAACTAGACTCGGTGGCAGTCCTATTTTCTAGGAGTTTTACAACCGGTTCATTTTGTACTTTAAATACTAGTCGAATACTTGTATGTATATGTAATCAAATTGTATTTTTAATTTATTCGAGGAATAAGATTTTTTATTGCAGTGCTCTTTTCGACTCTTCCTAAATTAGCTTTTATGGTATAAAGCTAATTTGGGTTGAGGGAGATGATGGTCGATATGACATTACTGGGGTAAGCAGAGATAGTTCGGAGGCTACATCTGATGTCTTCTAGCTTATTTCTAAAATTACTCCCACTGCTTCCTTTAAACCGACTTACCTGCAAATTACGAATCACAAGCTTAATGGAAAGAGTTACCTTCAATGGTCTCGTTCCGTCCAAATGGTGGTTCATGGAAAAGGGAAATTTGGGTATCTTGATGGCTCCATTCCTAAACCCAGTATGACGGATTCCTTGTTTTCCAATTGGGATATTCATAATTTAATGGTTATGGAGTGGTGGATTCATTCAATGGAGGACGCCATTGGTGAAACCTATTTGTTTCACCCAACCGCTAAGGGCATTTGGGATGTTGTGTCTTTGGTCTATTCCAATCTTGCAGATTCGTCTCAAGTGTTTGAATCGCGAAATCGGGCTCAGAACCTTTGTCAAGGGGACATGTTGGTCACCCAGTTTTCAACACGCTGAAGAAATTGTGGCGGGAGATGGACCTTTTCAACATCTGCTAATGATATCATCCCGAGGATGCTATTTCATATCGCAAGATTGACGCTAGGGAACATGTCTATGATTTTTTGGCTGGTCTCAATAGCGATTTAGATGAGGTTCGTGGTCGGATTTTAGGTCTTAAGCCATTACCAACAATTGATGAGGTGTTGCTGAGGTTCACTGTGAAGAAAGTTGATGTCGCATGATGCTTACGGACTCTGCTGCCATGATTCCTAAAAACTCTACCTTAGTTGCCCGTGGTTCTGACAATTGTGGTGACTCCCACTTGAAGAAGAATTCTTGGTGTAACCACTGCCAACGACCATATCATACCAAAGACATGTGCTGGAAACTCCATGTCAAGCCTACTAATTAGGTCCCGAATCGGCTTTGTAATCATGATGGCAAGTGTCTACAAGTAGCCTCTGACTCCATGCCCGATAAGACTGACTCCATGCCCGATAAGACTGATGCACCGGCGGGCATCTCCAAAACTCAGTTGGATCAACTCTACAAGCTTCTTTCCACAACTGTGCTCTCTAGTTCCAATATGGCCAGCACAGGTGCCTCGTTGACTATGTTTGGTGGTCTTCCTATGCAAGGTGAACCCTGGATCATTGACTTGGGTGCTTTGGATCATATGACGGGTTGTGAAAAATTCTTCTCGCCATATGTTCCAAGTCTTGGTAATCACAAGGTTAACATTGGGGATGGTTCTTTTACAGTTATTGCTGGTGTTGGTACCATTGAACTTAGTCCCCGGATTAAACTCAAGGGCATTCTTCATGTTCGTCATCTTTCTTGCAACCTTTTGTCTATTAGTAAAATTACAAAAGACTTGCAATGCATTGTGAATTTCACGCCTTTTCTATGGTCTTTCAGAAATGGCATCCGGAGAAGAAGATTGACAGTGCTAGAGAGTTATCCGGATTATATTACTTTGAGAATGAATCAAGCGTGGATGGACACGTGAAAGCTGTTGTTACCAATTTTACCCTTTTGCCGACATCAAAAGATCATGCTTTTTCGTTGTAGATTAGGTCATCCCATTTTTTGTACTTAAGACATTTGTTTCTGTCATTGTTCCAGAATGAAGATTCATTCCAATGTGAAGTGTGCCAATAAGCTAAACATAGGCATGTTTACTTTCCTCTTCAACCTTATCATGCTTCCAAACTATTTGCTATTCATAGTGATATTTAGGATCCGTCTTATGTTCGTACTCTTTTTCACAAACGATGGTTTATTTCATTTGCCATGATGATCATATTCGGGAGTGTTGGGTTTTCTTATTATGCAATAATCGGAGGCTCTGCAAGTTTTTAAAAATTTTCATGCCATGGTCAAAACTTAATATAATAAAAATATTCAAATTTGGAGAACTAATAATGCGACGGAATTTTTTTATTCTATCCTTGACAATTTTTTAATGGACAATGGCCTTATCCACCAAAATTCTTGTGAGAGCAACAAAACAGTATTTCCAAAAGGAAAAATGAAGAAGTTGCCTGGTCCTTGTTGTTCATGTCCAATGTGCCTAAGTGTTTTTGGGGTGATACAATCCTAACCTCGTACTACTTGATTAATCGAATGCACCCCGAGTCCTAAATTACCAAACTCCGTTGGATTGTCTCTCCCAATTTTTTTTGCCAAAATCGTTCGTTCTCTTCTCTTGATCTTAGGTTTTTTGGTTGTTCAGCTTTTGTCCACAATCATGATCCACATATGAGCAAATTAGACCCTAGCTCACTAGCTCACTCAAATGCGTCTTTCTTGGTTATTTTTCTGCGCAAAAGGGTTTAGATGTTACTCTACTGAACAAAAACATTGCTTTGTGTCGGGGATCTTACATTTTTTGAAAAACAAAATTCGAATGGGAATGTTTTTAGCTAGGATTCTAGTCTAGGTTCAGATGACATGTTCCACACTTCAAATGTTGAGTCTGCCATTCGACATTCAAATTCGAATTCAAACTTTGGGAATATTTTTGGGATTTTCCTCCTTCCTCTAAATCCAATCCTCTCTCTCCACAAAATCTCTCACAACCTCCTCTACAAAATATGATTCCCTCTAATTCTCTATCTCCAAATCCACCAGCTGATTCTCCCTCTGAAATTCAGGTTTTGAATCCCACCAAATCTCCTCTAGATATTCAATTTCCTATATAGAATCTCATCAGTCCAATCCTTCGAATAATTCTCCAAGATTACAGCCAAACTTTACCTTCACATCTCCCCGATCCGATTGTGTCCCATGAACCTAGTCCGAATTCTCCTACACTTGAGTCTCCTAAAAATCCTCTTCCTTCCTCCAAGTCTAATTCTAATCTAATGTCCACATCCATTCCCATGATTTTGGACGTGCAAACGGCAGGGGGAGAATTGGTACAGCCGTTTCCAATGTTTCCACTCCACTTCTCACACAAGAAACATCTCAAAGTAAAAAACAAAAATTCTGATAACAATCAAACACGTCAAGATTCCAACCCGAATCATGTACCTGAAAAACACGTGGAGAGTGAGAAGCCTGCGGAACCAGAGAGTGCTGAACTTGAACCAGATGTTCCGATTGCCAACAGGAAGGGAGTTGGGGTCTTCACACAACATCTAATTTCACACTTTGTGAAGTATGACCACGTATCTAAATCCGTTCAAGCCCTTATTTCAAATTTATCAAGTAAAGCGACGTGGAGGACTAAAAAGCAGGCGGTGGTAGCTAGAAGTACTGCTGAGGCAGAATTAAAATCGGTGGCTCGTGGTATTTGGGAGGCTCGATAGCTGAAAATGTTGTTAGAATAATTAAAGGTTGAAGATTTTCTGTGATAACAAGGCAACCATTAATATCTCCCACAATCCTTTTCATCATGATCGGACAAAGCATGTGGAAGTGGACTGACATTTTATTAAAGAGAAAAAGAAGAATGGATCATTTGCATGTTGTATGTACCAACTTACGGGGCAAACTGCAGACGTTTAACAAAAGGCCTCTTCAAGCCTATGTTTGAGAAGATGATTGACAAGCTGGGAATCTTCAATCTTTATAGTCCAGTTTGAAGGGGAGTGTTGACGTGTTGGTTGAGATTTTTTTCCTAGAAGTTAGCAGATTAAGCTAGAATCGGTGGTAGTCCTATTTTCCAGGAGTTTTACAACCGGTTCTCTCTTATACTTTAGATACCATTCGAATACTTGTATATATGTACTCAGATACTTTTTTTTTTTTTTTTAATTTATTCCAGGAATAAGATTTTTTATTGCAGTGCTCTTTTCAACTCCTCCCTAATATTAAATTTTACAAATGGTGTAGAATTCCACCAATAGAGAAAAATAACTTTATGCCATTGTAAAAGTCCCCTTATAATTATGGTGAAAAAAATGAGAATTTTTCTCAAGAAATCTCCAAAAACTTCTAGTTTTTTTTTTTTTTTTTTTTTTTTTTTTTTTTTTTTTAAGCTGAGCACGTGTCTAGCCCCTATGTGAGTCCCTACCTGATTATATTCTCAGCAAATATCTTTTTTCTTTTTCTTTTTTTAATGCATATTCTTCTCGGAATTGTAATAGAGCCTTTTTTTTTTCCTTTGAGTTTTCAGAAATTAAAATGCATATTATTTGCTTCTAGCATTATTGAGAATTTAGCAATATCTAAAGCTGCAATCCCCCACCCCCAAAGGTTAAAATACACATTATATATATATATATATATCTATATATTTGTGGTACTATTTTTTATTAATATGTGATATTAAATATCATTGAGAATTTTAGATTTTATCTAGTATTTTAGTTTCAACTCAAATTTTTCATTTCAGTTTTTGTTTTTTTCTGAAAAGTCAATAAAAATAATAATTAGTTTTAAAAAATTAACTAATTACAATTTAAAATTTTCAACTCCAATTGTTGAACCAAACGGATGCTTAGTATTGTTAAAAAAAAAAAAATTCAATAAAATATTCCCAACCTTTAATTTTTTTTTCTCAAAAATTTCACCAACATTTTCCTAAATCCATATATCACATATATATTCACGCTTAATCATCATGATTGACTACGAGAAACCTTTAAATAAAAAGAAAGGGTCGTCTGGCATTTGAGCTGGATTTTAATTGAAATTGAATTTTTAGGTTAAAATTGGTTGATTTTTTTAAAAATTAATTATAATTTTTGTTGACTTTTTCTTACTAAGATAAAAAATCAACCGTAAAGTATAATTAAATTCAAAATGAACTTGAACACCAAACGTAAATTAATTCTACTTAACTCGGTGATCATAAGTCATAACCTCATGAGTTTTTTATTTTTTAATTTTTAATTTTGTTAGAAGAACCTCAAGATGTTTTTCTTTTTTAAAAATAAATAAATAAATCTCAAGACTTTTTTTTTCTTAAAATTATTTTTTTAATAAATAACAATGATATAAATCAATTAGTACACCTAGATATCGCTATTTAATCAACATCATTTTAGCACTCTTATCACATCCTCATCACATAAAGTTATTAAAAATGAAAACGCAAATCCAAAAGTATCTGTAATTGAGAAAAGAAAAGCGATATAAAGATCAAAACAAAGCTAACAAAAGTCTAATAGAAAAATACACTACTGTTTCCTCAATAATTATGAGACATACAGTATTGTTCTAAAGTTGCAACATCCATCCATTAAGAAGCATAAAGAAAACATTTTTCTCACCATAAAAAATATCGCTATGCATTTTGGAAACGTGGACTGAGAGAAAAACGAGCCAAAAATAAAAAATGAAAAAAGTTTAGCATAAACAAAAAATAAAAATAAAAAACTCTTTAAAAAGAGTTCAAAAGAAAATTATAAAAAATATATATATATTTATATTGTAACCGACCCAAATCTTCATTGGATATAAAATATAGACTGGTAATTCCTGTAGTCTCCCTCATATTTTCTCAACTGCCAAACACAAAGCCATGGCGAAAGCAAAACCTTTGTACAGCAAGAAGATGAAGAATAAGAAGCAGTTCGATTTCTCGGAGTCGGAAATCGACGTCGCTGAGCAGCTCATCCAACTCAGCGGCGACTCCAACAACCACAACGACAAGAACAACAACGATGACAACAACCACCACGACTTGATCAGCGACGGCGACACGGCCCATCTGACCAACAATATCGGAGGTTGCAAACATGGTGTTAAGGATTTCTTCGATGCGGAAGACGACGGATTTGATCAGAGGAGGAAGAAGAGGTTCAGGTCTTTGTCTGAAATTTATAGCTTGACTAGTAAGCCTCTTTCTATTGTCAATCATCGGTAGCGGAAATTTTCATGTATTCATAAGACTTCTGTACTTGTACGTAGCTTGTCAATAAGTACATATTATTTCGCGAAACCGAAAAAATAGGGGTTTTTTTTTTTTTTTTCATTTTCTTTTAATGAAGTTTGCAATTGAAGATTAAACTCTAAACGTTTGTTTTTTTCGCTTGAAGAAGCAAGCTATTATTGCTAGTCTTGACAACAAACGAGCAAAATATTCAGAAACTAAGGAAAAACAAAATTGTTGTATTTTGCCGAATTTGATAATATTGAGTGTGCTATATTTGGGTATTTTAACAAATTGGTAATTTTAGTGTCTCCGATGGCTAATTTGAATCTATAACGAGGGATTCGAATTCTACACTGCATAATAGATTGCATAATAGATGAATTATCATAAAATTAGATCTGCAAGCAATCATGGATTTTAGCTTTCGTTTAAGATCTATAAAATAGAGAGCAATGACGCTGCTCAAAGGTTTCATTAGATTTGTTGTGATAAATTAAACAAAATAAAAAATAAAAAACTGAAGACACAATCAATGGATGCAACAAAGCATTTGATAACGTTCAAGAATCGAATTACTGAGCGATCAGCTAATTCTATTTGTATCATAAAATGTTTTTAAAGGTATTAGATGAAAGTTTAAAAAATATTTTAGACCGAGTTGAAATTTATTTCTGTTGAATCCACTTGATAATGAGTAACTCTAAGTTCTAACCGCCTGAATCTGATTTGTCTATTATCTTAACGCCTGACGTATTGTTCGCAAAGGACCAGACTCGACTTCATGTGAGTCTTGCATGCTAGATTGGACTTGGAAAAGTTAGTGATCACACTAATTAATTTTTAACCAACTGATGACCAATAAAGATAGCAGTCTTTGTAGTTGAATCAAAATACAAAAGGGTGTCTGCATCACGACCAGACCATTCAGCTTGCATTTTCTCTAATTGAAATCCTTGACCCTTGACTTGGATTACAATCTCTGATAATTTGACCAAAATATGAAGCGGTCAGCACCTCAGACCCAAATATACATTTGGATCAAAAGGCTGCTAAGTTCCAACTTGTGCAGCCATAACCACCGAGTATTCAGCAGGGTGATGAGGTGTTATCTCTCCTGTTTAGAGGTCTTGAGTTCAAGTCGTCACCGTTGTGATAGTCAGGGTATATAGACAAATCCACTTTGAAAAGAACTTTTATATCATGCAGGGTGCTTTCATCCCCTTATAGTTATCTTGGTACACCATCTTCCACCCCTATAACCTTCTTTTTCAACAAAAAAAAAAATAATAATAAAAAATAAAAAAATAGTGCAGCGATAATTCTTCCTTTGTCAAGGTTTTATATTTTATTTTTTTTTCCCAAAGCATCAACAATGTCAATGTTTCGCCGCAATTGGAGATGTATAAGCTTTTGAAGCTCTTTTCAAATCTGCTTAGATTTTAATCACTCAACCACATTAAGCCTGTTTGGTAATTCCTTTGCTAACTTTACACCCTTTTTTTTTTTTTTTGTCTCTATTTGTTTTAGGCTGCCTACTTTAAGTTCTCAAGGTTGGTAACTCTTTAACTTTCAGAAAATTTAATGTTATTAAAGATGCAAATTTTAGTAAAATTTTGGTTAGGATTAGGATCGAGAGATACGCGCTCTAGGTATTTCCGTCCTTCACATTTTCTAAGAGAAAAGAAAGGACAACATACGTTTGAGAATGCAAATCTGCATACTCCAAGTGTATCGAATTTAATGGCATTTTCTCAATATATGTTTAGCTCTCTAATGAGTTGTACACACTATCAAGCAAAAGATTAAGAAAGCAAAAGATCATAACCCTAAGAATTTTAATCAAAAAAGAAAATATGAAGTAAAATCTGCTATATATACCTAGAAAATTTTCTAAGTAATTCGACATGCAACATCTTTCAAAGTCCTCTCTCCCCAACTAAAAAGCTAACATGCCAGTTCGGGGAGCCCAAAAAACATTGTAGCTCCATGGTCTTGAAACTCCATGTCAATGCTCTAGATAGAACACATATTCTGTCAAGTTCTGCAGTTTGCTAGGATCTAGTTTCTGCTCTTTGACAATAGGCTGCTTCTTCACGGTAAACATTTGAGAAGCCGGGTCCATGATCCAACCTTGTTGTACTACATCTGCATCAATAAACAGATTTCCATCGGTACATTGCAATAAACAAGAACGTTGAAGATAACGGAACATAGTCGACAAGTTAGAATCAAACCAAGTTATCCGTTTCATTATAAAATCTAAAGTAACAAAGACTTTTTGGGGACACAATAATATTCTGATTTGGCCAAGTACGAGCATTCATCGGGAAAGAGCCTTGCTGTTGAGAAACTATTCAACTAGTACAATGAAAAATCATAAGAAAATTGAAATTAAAAATAAAACCACTGCATCTACTTCATTAGTTATATTATCCCAAGTTTTATACTTTTTCTAGTTCCCACAGGCTTACAGTAATCACTCCAGAAGAAGAAAAATCTCTACAGGCCAACGTGTGACTACAAATTCGTTCATCAGTTAAAAACGAACAGTAACTAACATATAAGCTTTATGTTACTGCTTTTTTCCAAGGGTACATTTATTTTAAATAGTTTACCGTGTTCAAATGAGAAACAAATACCACAGTAATTTTGAATGTTGTCATGTTTTTAATTTGATAAACGGTAATATTCAAACACCAAACCAAATCCAAGCTGACAAAAACATGGGCCTCCATTAGCTACTATGGTAAAAGTGAACAACCTATGCATGTTAATTTCATAGTTAAAGTAGGCAGCCGTTGGAATCATTACCGGAGGTTAGTTCACTTTTCTAGAATCTCAAAAAAGTTCAAGGGGAGAAGTGAGCGAATCTAGATTCAGCAATAGAATCAGTTACAGTAAAACCAGTGTCTCTCTTTGTCCAGTGTGTACGTATCTACACAGACTTCTCTCTTTTTCCTTTTTTCTCTTCTTTTTTTTTTTTTTTTTTTTTTTTTGGCTAGAAATACATGCAGGAAGTACCAGGGAAAAGCCATTTTATGATTCTAGGATCAGTGCTTAAAAGATTTTGAAATCAAGATATACTAGCACTACCCTAATATCAACTTCGCTATTTTGTCAGTCAAAACTTAAGGCTTTGCTGCAACTTTTCAACTGGGGTATAAACTGATAATGCTACATGTCAAAGGAACCAAAACCGCTTCAAATATCTTTGCTTCTTTCAGAATCGATGAGTTTTGAATTTCTTCTCTTTTTCGCATAAAAACATTATTCAAGGCTCATAGTAATGCATGCCCTAAACCTACAAAGTAATGTTGGCTTTACCTAGTCATATATACAGCAATTTTGTTCTCTGGTCAGTGGCGAATACAGTATCAAATTTCATACTTCTTATATGTGTATCAAAAGCAAAAATAATTAGCCCAGAACATTAGGATAAGGCATTAGTATTGAGGAACTTATGTACAAATGAGAAGATAGACTTACAGTTTGTTGCATTATCCTCATTCATTCCAAGGAAGAGAGCAGTATCTTGGATGCTTATTGTAGAATAAGCAGATTGCAGCAACTGAAACATCTTCTTTGTGTAAAGTTCTGCAAGACGTTCAGACGATATCAAATGATGGTATGAAGCAAAAAATAATGTAAATAACATTAAAAATTGTCACTATCGGCTCCCACAAACTCTACTTTTAGAAACTCAGTAAATCTGAATAGAAGTTATTCCTGTGTTAACCGGCAATGGAAGATGACAACAGCAAGTGCGGTTTTAGATTTATTTTGTTAAGAATTAGATGCCCTGATATATCCAATATATCCCCCCTTCCTACCCCAACTTCGACTTCACCACGAAGATCGATCCACACGTAAACTCTATGTCAGGTCAATAATTGGGCTACATAGACTACATATTGTAAAAATAAATAAATACATAAATAAATAAAATTAAAACAAAGGATGCATTTGAATTTATTAGCACCAGCAAATAGTGGCCCTGGGTCTTGAACCGTGACAGATTTACCTAACTTTATCTCTAAAGTTATTCTGAAGTTTATGGGTCTACACTACAGTAGCTCTCTGAATCCCATATCATGGATTTCGCACATTTAGTTTAGCAGATTCTAACTATTAGTTCTGTTGCAAAATCTATTGCACCTTATTCTGTTTCCATGTTGCCCATTCCTAATCAATACAAAAGTTACGATTATCTGTCCAGATATAATTATTTGCCAACTCTTCACACATTAACCCAGTTGGAATCATACGTATTGCCTTTTGCAACAGCATTAACGTCAATTACCAAAAAAATTTCCAGGTCCAATATTTACAATCCCCTAGTAATGATCTGGAGGCCTGCTCCAGACAGTGAAGCTGAGGAAAAGATATCTTTCTTTACCATACATGTCATGGACAAAACGGCAGCAGCAACAATCTACTTTGCAAAATCACACAATGACATGGCTTTCTGAAAATGCTTTAAGGAGTACAATCATCCACATGAAAATCCAATTGAACAGGATGTGATGCAGATACCATACTCATCCGACATCTCATGCATGTGGGGATAACTTTATACATATATATATATATATATATATATGCAGAGAGACAGAGAGAGAGATATAAAGAAGGAGAAGCTAAAAAGAACAGTCGAAGAAATTCTGAATACTCAAATCTCAATTGAAAATACATTAATCACTAGGGTCTAGTTAAAGAGAAACAAAACAAGCTCAACATAAAAAGCAAAAACAATGAAATAAACGTAAGCAAACATGAATAACCCAAATAGAAAACTGTATATTTTAAAATCCTAAAACCTATATTTTGTACCTCATTACATAGCCTATAAGATTTCGGATACTGAAATTAACTGGGTACCTCGAACCATTATTAGAATTGGGGTCCATCATCTAAATCTACAGTTTGTTTACTCGTGACTAAAAAACTATTTCAGATAGGACATTTTGTCTTTTAATTGGTCGACTTATGACAAACTATATAGATTTCCAGATTATAGTGATTATCAAGCAGTGTTTTCTCTACCCCCGAGAACTCTTTCCACACCTCTCTTTCTATCTCTCCCCTATTCTCCTATTCTCACTCTTCACATTTTGTACTTTCTCTACTCGGACATCAGGATGCATCACCAGCATTTCTATATTACCGAAAGAAATGAAATTATACGTGCCCAAATTGTTGAACTTGTGTAATCTTTCTCCTTTCACCTCGAAGATCTGATTCCTCCAAAAACAAAATTTTATAGCAGTAAGAAGAACAGCAGTGGCCTTCAAATGGTGTTAAATTCATTCCCTAATAAATCAATACAAAAAGATGCAAACATGTGAAACAATGCCTACAACATTTTGGCCGGTTGAGCATCCTAGTTGATTCTACATAACTTCATCAATATGACAACTGTTTAATCAGACTTTTAGAAGTGTATACATCTTTATCTCAGGTAGCCTCCTGAGTCCCAAAGAATCTACATAAACATGAAGCTAAGAGATTGCAATTGCTACAAGACTCGAGAGAACAACCTCCAAAGGGAGAGAAGTCATGTGCAACCTGGTGACTCTTTCTAGGATTATGAAATGCCCAAATGCATCCATTCTTTTCTCGTCTCTTCCATCATCTCGCCTATTTCGTATACCACTTGACCCATCATGCCTCTACTTGATAGATAACCTAAAACTACCTGACACTAGTCTACATGCTCCCAAATATGTTACGACAGATAAAAGAAAACCAAGTCACAAGTTGACCTGTACTTCGAGGTACATGTTTGGTAGAATTAAAACTTAGTTACCAAACTTGCAGATCAAATCTCAGGCCAATCTCTAATACAAGTCAATAAAATAGGTGATATTAAATTTCTAGAATCTTGAAGTTAAGGCAAACCAAAACAAAAGGTCCACAGGTATAGATGTAACGCATTTCATATTCGGCACCAGAGAAAACATATTAGTCAATGTCAATCTACTAAACTGTAAGTTCTTAGGCTTCATAACCGAAATTTGCTTGGAATCGAAAAATACGAATACATAATCGGAGTACCAATATCATCTTCATGAATGTCATGTGAAACATATAAAGACTTGCCTGAAAAAGTAGCAACAAGGCCCTGAACTTGCTGGTTCCAATCAAAGCCGTGAATAGCCTCGTGAACGCCTCCGTAATCCCGAACCCACAACTTCTGACCAATTTTCCAAGCAGCAATCAGTTCCGGCTGGCCGTCTTTGATCGCCGGAGGTATCGATTTCCAAAGAAACCGCGCACTGTT
Organism: Ficus hispida; assembly: GCA_025413025.1. Lineage (NCBI taxonomy): Eukaryota > Viridiplantae > Streptophyta > Magnoliopsida > Rosales > Moraceae > Ficus > Ficus hispida. The sequence goes on from CM046370.1 coordinate 18,108,542, forward strand.
ACTGCAATGTGTTCTTATTTTCATCAGAAACAACACTTTACAAAGCAAGGTGAAAAACAATACACTTCACTACAAAGTCCCAACAGCTAAAACCCATTAATTCTAAGACCCTAGGCTTTAGAAGAACATTCAATTCAAACAAATAACTTTAAAAAAAATTTACAATTACTTGAAAACAATGCAATAACTTCATAACCCAGAAAATTGAAAATCTCTCTCACTCCAAAAATAAATAAATAAATAAATAAAAGAAGAAGATAACGTACATGTCGTCGCAATAAATGTGACCCAGAAGATGAATGGTGTATGGCCACTCGTCCTGGAAGGCGACGCCCTCTGCTGCGACCTGTACGGACGGGGAAAACGTGAGGAGAGAGAAAGAGATGTGAGAGAATACGAGTTTAGAGAAAGAGAGAGAGAGGAATTGCCTGAAGCATGAGGGTGTCGCAGATATCGGCGATCTTGTCGTAGGATTTGGATTCCAAGGCTTCTGAAAGCACTGAGAAGTCCATGGCTGCCGGTCTTTCCTCCGCTCTTGTTCGGCTTCGATTAATAACCAGCCCAATATACAAGACGATTTTGGGGGCTTTTCTGTACGGATAAGAATGTCATAAAAACTTTTTTATATATTTTATTTTATTGATATAATTTATTTTTAAATGATTATATATAATCAAACGATTAATATATTATTTATATATAATATTTATAATATATATTATTTTATAATAATATAAATTTAAAAATTTAAAAATAATATATCAAAAAATAAATTAAAAAATATATATATATTTTTTCTCCGACCGACGGTGACGCTTCCTAGTCGATAACCCCCCTCCCCCCAACCCGACTATGCCGACTAGCCCAACTCCCCCCTTGGAATGTTGTGAGCCCAGAACCCCCCATCCCCCGGGAGCTCAAGCCTAGGCGGCCCCCCTCCCGACATCGACCAACCCCCTCCACCCCCCTTCTCAACGTTGACAAGCCCAATTCACCCCCTCCCCCTCGAAGTCAGTTTTTTTGTTATATTATGAATTAACGTACATTAGAGTTATCATACACAAGTAACATCTTAACCGTTCGATTATATCATAAATGTTTAAAAAATGAACTCTATCGATATGTTATATAAATGAGACTTTACCACAAATTTTTCTTTTATGGAGATATACATAGTTCTGATGCGAAATTGTTATAATTAATTTAAAAAAATAAAAACAAAATGCTAAATATTTAAGGGCTTTTCTACGGTTCCCAAGTTCAAATTCAAGAGAATGGTCCATAATGAATCTGTACCACGAAAAAAACATCAAACTGTCAACACTAATTAAACATAATTAAGGACATTTAAAGGGCAATTAAATATGCATTCATCTATAACAGTTAAGTGGGTTAACTTAATTAAGAAAACAAAAATAAAAAATTTCAAATTTGTTCTTCAACATCATGTCTTCAAACTTGGCATACTCTAAGGACACATTTACTTATCAAAAATTCTAAAAATAGAAAATTAATTCTATTAAAAAAAAAGGAATTAAATTATATGAAATTAGATTTGGGCACATTTACTTTGCATCAAACTGAAATTAGATTTAATCATGTGTTTGCTTACAAACTGAAAAATGAGATTTAATGGTTTTTACATAATATAGGGAATAAAATTCTCTTGGTATTGATTCATTATCAAATGGAATACATATCAAATTTACTCATATACTTTTAATAAGTTTACATATGCTAATGTCTTTTTTATTATTAGTAATTGCATTAATAAGATTAATATTATTAATATTAGTAAAGACTACAAAGGGAATGGAATTATTTCCCTTTACAGCATCCAACAGGTAAGTAAACACTAGAATATCAATAATCCTCCTTTTTATTCTATTACTTTACTTTCTAATCTCATTACCTTTCTCGTTATATTCCTTTACGGTTTAATAAATGTACCCTAAAATGTTTATTAATCTATCAAAGAATCTAACTATTTGAGGAATTAAATTCCTATTATACTGTTTACTCTCTAAAAACTTAGAAGGATTGGGAATATCATTACTATAGTTAAAAAATTGTTCCTTAAATTAAAAAAATAATTAAATAAGAATAAGGGTCCATTTGGAGTTAGTTACTTCCTATTTTTAAGGGGAAGGAATTTATTCCGTAGATAATAGGTGGGAGACAAGTTCTCTCTTGTCAAGGAAATGAATTCCCTATTTTTAAGTGGGGTCCACATCATTTAATTCCCAATAAAAAAATAAACACTGGAATTTAAAATCAAGAATTTAATTATTTTTTCCTAAATTGGATTCCTCTTTAGTAAACATGTCCTAAGGTATCACATGGTAAATTAATAAACATAGTTCTTAATCAACTAATGGCATAAATCGAAACCACTAATTGAAAATTCAAATTTGGACATTATTTATATTGAGATTAGATTTTGTACATTATCTCTCATCATACATATGTTAGCAGATATGTCACCAAAGAGCATGACACGACTGACGAGAACGAATCTCGATTGATAACAGAGTGACTGACGAATGACTAACGAGTCACTTAAAGTCAAATAAGGAAAGTTGACTTCAAGATCAACAAAAGGGAAACCAAATCAAGGATATCAGGCAAGAATCTTAGCCATCAAGCATGAAGCCCATAAAAGTGGGTAGTTGCCCAATATCTTCCAGTCATTTCTAAATTAGGAAGTCAACTAATTCAAGAAAATGTAACTTCTAATTAACATTGAGGAATATTCTATCAGAATCTAACAACTCAAGTCAGCTAATCAACTTAAGAGAGCTAAATTGTCACTACACTCAGCATACCATTCCCAAAATTTATGTTTTATACTTTGTATTCCCTTGTTCTCTCTATATTACATCAATCTTCATCTTCGCCTCTCACATTCTCACGCACGAAAACAATTGCAATGATCATTAATACATAGTGGAAGCTCCCAGAGGCCCTACAGTGGGTGTAGCATTGAGATACATGCAAACCTCCCTAAAATGGCTTATCTTCGTCTCTTTTTGTTTTTCATGTTGCTTATTTTATTATCTAAGAATCATTACCAACCCGTCGACGACTCGCCTATCATCCTCTTTCAATCAATGGCCTTTATTTTCTATGATTGTAGATTGTACCCTCTAAAATTTGAGAGAAACAAACATGTAATTTGGTGTCGAAACCGAAGAGGAAAAATTGGGTTTCAAATTATGAGCAACTAACAGTTCTTCAACCTTCTCAAGTGCTTTTAGATATAAATTTGCCTATTCGGTTTTCTGGTCAGATTTGGGTTCAACAATGATGGCGGCAACCATAATCGAAAATTCAAAACCAACTAGATATTTCTTTCAACCATCTACATTCATGGCATGTTTACTTACCTGCAATAGGAGTGATCATGAATCGGTGTGGATAGGATTCGGAGTGGACTGGATTCGGAGTCAGGATTCGAAGTCAGAATATGCTGTTTACTTGGGTTTCAGGAATCGGAGTCGGAATTACTGTCAATCCCATTCATGCGTTTACTTAGAATAGGAATCGGAGTCAGTTGCTGTAAATTTACTTGTATACCCCTTTATTTATTATGTTTTAAAAAATTAAAAAATTGATTAATTTTTTTTTATTTAATATCATAATATTTATCAAAAGTAAAATAACCATTATGATATTAATATAAGTTATTATTATTTTTTAATACAGTTTTTAGCAAATAAATTAAGGATAAAATGGTAATAATATTATGAAGATTATTTTTTACACAAAAAAAGTTAAAATTTGGGATACCTAGTTTGTTCTAGTAAAGATTTAACATTTTTTGAAATATAAATTTGCTTAAAAAAACATAATGTTGAAATAAATTTCTAAAATTAAAATTTTGTTTGTCGTTGATTTATTATCGCTCACTTTTTTTAATTTTTTTAGAGCATTAAAAAATTTAAAAAGTAGCATTAAAAATTTAAAAATAAATATAGGATATGACATAATCATCTTTAAAATAAAATAAGTATCAAATCATAAACATATCAAATAAGTACCAAGTCATAAACATAACAAAAGAGTTCCAAGTCATAAGCATAATCCAAATTATAAACATAAGAAAGTGCCACATATGTAATTCAAAGTACCATTATAGTTTAATTAGTACCGTAAATTTAGTACCTAAGCACGACGGCTAAGAACCTTAAGGATATATCCCTTCTTCAGTTGATCAGGAATGTTGTAGAAGACACGCAACATATCATGGTTTGTAGCCAAAATGTTAGTGGCATCATATAATTGATCGTCATCTAAGCCTTCAATTTTCATAATTTCTTCATACAATGTGGCTTGTAGTCCAGCAACATCCTTATCAGCAGTAGAGAGCACATCAATAAGACCATCTAACTTGGGTACCATTGCTGCCACAGATTGAGCCATCGACCCAATGTTGGAGCACATGTTCTCAAATGCCTTGTCTTTATTTTTGCTTCTGGTTTTTCCTTGCGTGTGGAAACATTTGGAGAGCTTTCTACGGGTTGGTTAGGTTGCACACTTGGTTGTTGAGTGTAGGACATTTCATTTTCTACGAAATTCTCTTCAAAGGCCATGTTTAAATTGTCACCCAAATTCACATTCATGGTATCTTGTTGGTGTACCTCTTCCTCATCATCATCTGCATTTCCAGCATTGATGCTGGTGGCTCGATCACGTCCATAAATTTCACCCAGTATATAGTAATGAGGAAAATGTTTTCCATATAAACCAGCAGCATCCTTTCGCTTCTATTGAAAGTTTTAATAAGATTTGTTAGTAAACAAAATAAAAAATAACTAAGTAATAAATACAATGAGAAAAAGTTCAATACACATACCTTAACGTATTCATCGTACTCATTTTTTTCACATTGTAATACCATTTTATCATTATCCCATCCAAACCCACTAAGAGCTAACATATCTGTCATTGCACAATATTTTTGCTTGAACCATTTCACACGAGATTCAATATGAGGAGATGATTTGATTCCACAACCTGGTAATTTGGCCTCCATCATAGCCTCTAATTGAAGCAAGTACCCATTCTTGAAACCACAATCAGCCCTCCACATTGCATTTTGACTCAATTCCAACAATGCCTCTACCAATGCATCATCTTGCTGCATTGTCCAATAATGCTTATTTTGACCTCGTCCTCTTAGACTTGAAGTTGGAATGGTACTCATTCTAAAATAGAAATCAACAAGTCACATATCAAATAGTTAACAAAACCATGAGAACAAAGTATCATAACATTAAACCAAAATATCTTCATAAAAACTGTACATAAAGACAACATATTCAAATAAAATGTCAACACATGAAAATTACTTTAATTCTCAAACATGGTAATCCTAAACCCTATACTCTACTTGCTTGCCAAGTATTCCACATTTCTTGAGCTAAATTTTGTCTCCACAAAGTCCACTCAGTTGATGACTCAATAGAAACTATATACTCTGTTTCATTGAGTAGCTCTTGTGGTGGGTCATTATCATCCATAATATCCATTGGGTCATTAGCCATTTCTCTTCGAATGAAGTTGTGTAACATACAACACACAGAAATGATGCGTCGCTGTATTTTTATATCATAAAAGCTAGGACTTCTTAGTATAGCCCATCGCATTTTCAACAACCCAAAACAACGCTCAATAACATTCCTAGCACTCGAGTGCTTCATGTTGAAAAACTCTTCCAGAGAAGTTGGTTGGTTTCCATCTCTAAACTCACTTAGATGGTAACGTTGTCCTCTATATGGTGCAAGAAAACCAGCCCCGTTAGTGTATCCACCATCGACCAAGTAATAATAACCTATAACCAATTACAAAAATAAGAAAATAATAAATAAATAGTGTAATGGCAATACAAAAATATAGTTCATGTGAGAAATAATTACCGTGGGGAACCTTTAAACTGTTTCTTCTAGTCATCGCATCCCTTAGCACACGCATATCATGTGTTGAACCTTCCCATCCTGGGAGCACATATATAAATTGCATATCTTGTGAGCAGACTCCCAAAAACATTAGTAGCAATCTCATTTTTTCTTGTTCTATATCTTGATTGAACCTTTATATAAGTCTCATCCAATGCTCCTAAGCAATTCTTCATCATTAGAAAACAAAAAAAAAGCATAAGTTTCAAACGAACAAAAAATATAGTTTAAAATGAACTTACAACATCAAAAAAAAAAAAAAAGACTACATACCTTAAACCACTTCCATTTAGGGTCAATTGAGCTCTCCAAAATTGGTTCAGGGCTCTTCCAAAATTCTTTTTGACACCGAGTCATTGCTTTTAAACATTCATGGAAACATTTACTAATTGTTCGTCCGGATCTTTTGAAATTGAAACTAATCACCCGGTTCTTAACATGATGTGCTAATATATGCAAAAACATTGCAAGCATCTCTTCAGTGGATACATTTTTTGTGCTTACTAAACCCCCTCTTTCACAAAGAAGATTGCATAATCTTCTAAACGTTTCTCTATCCATTCTTAATTGTGCCACACACTTGGCATCACTCTCATAAACCAAATCATACAGGTGACCTAATTGTTGATAAATCCTCACAAACAACGTTGGACTTTGTATTCTTCGTTTATAATAGGTGGAAACATAGGTACACATCGCAGCACACACGGCCATGATGATTTGCAACATCATAACTATCTCTTTAATCACTACAACTACTATCTTCTTTCTTGCTAAGAGTCGAGACATGATTTCTCTACATTATCATCATACAAAATTTGATTTAGCTTACAATTTATAGAAAATAGACAATCATAACTGCACAAGTAATGAATACCAAAAAAAAAAAAAAAAAAAAACTCATACAACCAACCCAAGGGCTACACAAATAATGAATACCCAAATAATGAAAATAAATGCATCGTTAAATTGATATATATTTTGGAGAAATTAGATTTATACTCCGAAGCTTGGATACATATATATATATATAGATATATATAAAGAAATACTCTCTCCTCTCCTCTCTCCTTCTCTCTCTTTACTCTCTCTCATCACCTCCACTCTCCACTCTCCTCACTTTCTCTCTCCTCATTTGGCTAATGAGTCTATGTTCGACAAATAAAACTCTCTCGGTTATTCCATCAAACACCATTTGAGCACCATACGATTAGCTAGTTATAGAGGGGACTTGAAGGGATGACTACATGTTCCACACAAAAAAAATTCTCTGTTAAACATTTTATCCAACGCATTCTAACCCTCCTCCAACACCCCGCCACAGGAAAGAATAAACAACTAGATAACTTGCTATAAGGCATAAACATATCTACATTATTTACATATATGTAAAGGGATAGTACCAAACAGCTTAAAGCAAGAAACAAATAGATACTAATACAATACAGTATCCACCAACTTGCTATGTAAGTGTATATATTGTCTCTTCAGAGAAAGGGAAAAAAAAAAACACCCAATTACAAATGAATAAGATATGATAATACAAATGAAATGAAAAAAAAAAAAAATCCAGCAAGCAATTCTAAAACAAAGCAGAACATGATAACATAATGGATCTTAAAACAACAGATAAAACTTCAAATAAATAAGTAAATATAAATAGTAGCTGAAGAACAGTGAGAAAACCTCAGAGGGTTTTCAAAGAACTACGACCCGTTTCATTGTTTGCCCTTTTCTTGTCTGCTTCTTCGGCAATTTATCATCAGACCCATTTTTAATTATTATTATTAAAAAAAAAAAACTAAACGCACAAAGTGAAAACTAAAGAAAAAAATGGAACAGAACTAATGGAACAATCGAATTTTCGTCAAAATTGTAGAACTTGAATTAATAACCGTCGACTTGGGTAATCAAGATAATGAATTAAACTAACCTCTCTCGGGTGAATCCTGCGGAGAAAAGCTGCAGTGCAAATGGGTTATTGGGCAGCGGCTGAGAAATCACTCACAGTAGAAGGAAAAGTGAATAGCGTGAAAAAATTAGGGTTATTTCAATCTTTTACTTTTTCCTTTTTAATCCTCAAATAAGTAATTTAAAATTGGGGGTAAAATAGTAATTTAACTTTAATATCAGGAGTGAGAGTGCTAATCCGGTGGGGGGGCTTGGGATTGCCAATCCCCTTATTCAATCCCAAATTAATGTGGGCCCCACACACTTTCACTCCCATTCCAACATAAAAATAAGAAAGTAAACATAAGATTGATTCTCATTCCCTACTCCGATTCCCTGTTCCTGGAAAGTAAACATGCCATCAAAACCATAACCCTATTGCTTCACTCCCAGTACGATTATTAACTTAAAATGTCGTTTCTAAAATGAGAATGAACTGAAACAAAATAAACACACGAAACAAATTGGCATTATGCTGTCTAGCCGTATATTTCTTTATCATAACATAACATCATTTGTTAAAAAGAAAAGTTACAAACAGAGCTCAAAGCCCTTCAAACTCTTAAGTTACTTTTGTTAACAATTAACTTTCACTCTCTTAGGATTTGTTTGAGATCCAAGTTTAACTCAAATTAAACTGTACTTTTTTATCTCAGTTTTTGTCTTTTTCTGAAAAGTCAACAAAATTTATAACTAATTTTTGAAAATTCAACCAACTCAAACTTAAAAATTTTATCGTCAACCGGTGAACTAAGCGCAAGCTTAGTCTCACCTAAAAAATTAAATAAAAATCACTCCTTTTCTGTCTCCAACTTAACATCTCCTTATTTTGTTCATTTTTTTTCTGCTCCGATTTTTCCCCCTCTTTTTGCAGACAAACATATCTCTTTTATAATCTCTTTCTCATGTTTCGCTTCCATGCTCTGTGAGTCATCAAAAGGGCGTCCATGAGTCATGACACATACAAAAAATTGGATATTGAAGTTTTTTTCTTTGATTGGTAAGTTTGCACCACCCCAATTTTTTTACACTTGCAAAACTTGAACATTGGACTTACTGGGCCAAAAATCCTTAACTCACTTGCCAACAATTTTTTGTATAATTATTTCTAACGGCCTTCCCTCATCAACTCGGCTAGCCTCAGTAACTTACAAAATTAGCGCTAGTGGTTTAGATATTGAAGTTTGTATTCTAGTTACAAAAACTGATATGCATATGTGGAGGTGGCAAATTTCTTATCAACATTGGCTTTAATGTTGACGAACTATGCTCTATTAATCTATGTATTTTCTGGACTTATTTAACCTAGCATGCAACAGAGCAAAAATGCCAAGAAATAAATAATAATAATAATAATAAAGTAGAGATTACAATTAACACCTCAATTTTAGCAACACCCTGTGTAAAAAGCTAAAAACCTCACCGATCAATCCACCAAACCAGAAAAGGGGGAAAACAAAAATTTATCAAAGCTTCTTTCTTTTTTTCTTTTTTTCTTTTTTCATGTTTATTGTTTGTGGATTTTGAGTTTCCCAAAAGAGGGAAAAATGAAAAAAGTGGATTTGAGAGAGAGAAAGAAAGACACTTCAGACTTCAGAGACGGAAAGAGAACAAACAGAAAAGTGAGTGAATTAGATCAATGTCAATGGAGCTTTAGGGACTTTTTTTTCCGGTTAGTCTTTTGAAGTAAGAGATTGACGTGTTCATTGCTCAATCGTTGGATAGAGAAAGACAGAGCGTCTAGACAGAGAATATGGGTTTGTCTCTCGCTAAAAAAAGAGACTTATTCAAGAAAATTATGAGAATAACCCTTTAATATAGATGTCTAGAATTTTTATTCCACTTACATGCGTTTGATACTAAAATTTGGATTGTAAATTTTATGTTTAAATTAATTATACGTTTATCGAGATATTTGAATTACTGGAGTTAAAAAATATAAAAACTTGAAACGTGTTTAAAAAAAATATCAATATGAAACTTGTTTTGTTCGTTTTAAAATTCTATGTAATTTTAAAAAATATAATCTCATTTGAATTTACCTATGTAAAATTATAGACTTTTAAAATTTGAGTTATAAAATTATGTAAATAATAAAACTGAAAGAAAAAGATAAATTATATTATATTTCTAAAGTTTGAATTGTGCGTCAAAATATTATAAGACAACAAAAGTCTTTGAGTCATTATAGATGGAATAATATTTAGAAGTGTACTCTTTTTTGAAGACATTCCTGTTAAAAAATATATATTCACAATTTCCTCAACAAAACCAATTGCCCTACCAACTCTCCCTTTTATACTTATTTAGAGCATTTTTCTTTATAATTACTTCTAAACCATGCCAACTTTACCTTTTTTAAATTAAAAAAATTACACAAAGTCTTAATTCATGAATCTGATGATATCCGATAACATGAACTTCAGTCCTGTAAATATAAACTTCAATTACTAAAAATGTAAATTCATACATAAAAAAAAATATAATTAAAATGAATGTGAATTCTTCCAATTTTATATCTTCTTGTACATAAATTCACATTCTTAATTACTGAAATATATATTTAAAATAACTGAAATTCACGTTACTAGATATTATAAATACTTTAAAACCACTCTAAATAATTTAATTTGACTGTCCTTTAATAATGTGCTTTTCAAATAAGTTTCTCTGAGAGTCATTAAAAAAAAAGTACAAGGAAATAAGGAAGAAAGAAGAATAACAGATTCCCGTCGCCGGCTGTCAGCAATCTCCTTTACTTGGAAAACTAATTAGGCAAAGGAACAAAAAAAAAAATAAAAAATAAAAAAGCACTCTGGAGAAAGAGATCCACAATTAGCTCCAATGAAAAGACAAAAGAGACGTAGGCCAACGGACGTGGAATTTCTCAACACCAACCAAACAAATGGAGGTTTTACACTTTACAAAGTAGTTGTTAGCAAACTTCCCGAAGTAATTACCCCAAATAGTTTTTTTTTAAATAAAAATAAATAAAAAAAAAACTTTACGCAAAATCTTGGGATGAATTTGGAATTTGGCTTCCTTTTCTTCCCTTTTAGTTATCATCCTAAAATAAAATAGCCCCTTCGTTTTTTCTCTTGGCTGGCTAACTTTGGATATTCCATTTCCACGATTTGATTTGATTTTATTTTTTTTTTGGGGGGTTTTTTTTTTCTTTTTCCTCTCTGCCTGCAGAGAGAAAGAAAGAAGAAAATTGAGAAATTGTTTATGATGAGATCTCTACACATTTACTCCATCAAATCCACACTGCTTGTATGTAAGAGACTGCTTCCTTGGACTTATCACTATAGCACAATCCACTGACACCTGCCCACCCAATTTCAACATCTCAGTTAGCCACCCATTAAAAATATTACAAACTCAAAAATTAAAAAATAAAAATAAAAAGTTACCAGGCAAATTCATAAATAACAAAGATTAAAAAAAAAAAATAACTAAGCCTGTTTCAAGAGTTTTTGGAGATGTAATTATCGATTATAAATGAGATATAATTTTGAAAATGTATGTTTAATTTAAAAAAAAAAAAAATTTGTTTGAAGTGAAACGTGATAAAATCTTAAAACATTTTTTAAAAAATATATATCAATATAGATCTTATTTTGTTTCTTTCAAAATTCTATACTACTTAAAAAAAATCATCTCAGTTACACTTAAAATAACAAGATTATCGATATTTAAAATTTGAATTTACTACATATATTTAGATATGTAAACAGTAAAAAAAATAGTTTTTAATCGAAGAAAAAGACAAAATATATATTCATTTTAACGTGACTACTTATAGATCCTGCTGTTTAAAATTTAATTCGACTAAGAAAACTTTACGCCAACGGTGGGACAAAACAAGGTGTCCTACCATAGAATAGAAGTTCTTGAAACAGAAAAGCTAAAAGCTTGATAGAAATACCATCAAAGCTAGGAAGAAACGTAAACCATATAGTAATATTATATCAATCTTTAATTTTCTTTATGACTTGGAAAGAAGACTAAAGATCAGCCCCTTTTCCCCTGTAAGCTTAAAGTTGACAAGGACATCCTAACTAAATATTTTGGATATAGACATTCCTTATAAACCTAGACAATAGTTGCTGTGGGTACCATACCATATATGGTAGTATATTATATATATTTTAGCCAAAAAAAAAAAAGGATATTAAAAAATTTCTTCGTGTATAAGTCTGCAAAAATGCATGCTGAGCTAAAGAAAAAGCTTGGATTCTCCAACCGACCTGGCACTCACACTCATCGGAAACAAAGAAAAGAAAATAAAAAATTAAAAAGAATTACCTCCCCTACTCACACCACGAACACGCAACAATAGAAAAGCCCAAAAGCCCACAGTGTTTCATTTACACGCCATTTACGGTTTAAAAAAAAAAAAGAAAGAGAGAAAGAAAGGAAAGGCAAAAAATTAATAATAAAGGGGCCCAGTTTGGGTACATTGTTACTAGGTGCACTATTATTTGCAGAAAGGCCCTTTTTGGGCGGGAGAATCCCACCTCTGATCAGATTTGGTTCTTATATATTTTTTTTTATTTATATCCCTAATTATATCCCCTCAATAATACCATAACATATATGTTTTACTAACATATTTTTTTATTGATATATCATATTATAATGAAAAAATATTTATATTTAAAAGACATGTTATAATATTATTATAGAGATATAAAAAAAATAATACGAATAAAGACATATATGAATTGAGAACACCTATTTACGGTGGTCATACATCCGCCGTTGAATTAGGAGAACCATTTTGGGCCGACGTGGAGCCCACATGCAATGGAGTCACGTGGTCCGGCATATTCAAGAATGAACACTTTCCCTCCACTCTACTTTACAAGGAGGGAGAAGAAAACAGCAAAACGGGGAAAAACAAAATTTTCAAAAAAATAAATTTATTGTGTTGTCCTAAAACTTTTTTTTTCCCCCCCTCAGATTTCTTTTTTGTTAGATCCTTGAGCCATTTCCCAAATGTAGAACTAGTTATGCAAATAAACAAGTCTTAGCCCAAAACTTCACAATTCATAATATACATGACCAATTTCTTCATTTATGGTCGTCCATAGTTGGACAATTATATGGACCACAGATAGGTTTGTCTCCCATAAATATTCATATGATATATAGAATCTCAATGAGGCACAAGTTAAAACGATTTTTTTTTCTTCAAAAGGAAAATTACAGTGAGAGAGAGAGAGAGAGAGAGAGAGAGAGGTAGGGAGAGATGGAGAAGATAAATTATGAAAATGGCAGGAAAAAAAAAATAGTAAAACAATCCTACAAAACTACCAAATTAAGTAAAAGAAGGAATGAGCTAGGAAAGGTTCCATGGTGTAGTGGTTAGCACTCTGGACTTTGAATCCAGCGACCTGGGTTTGACTCGCGGTGGGACCTTTTTTGATGCTTTATTTCTTCACTAATCATTATTGTAATTAAAAAAATTTTAATTTGCCTTTCAAAAAATTTTTTTGTTTTAATTTTATTTTTTTGGATAAAAAACGAGTCCGAAGAGCCGACCAGAACCACTTATGATTGAAAAACGGACAAACAAAAATCGAAATATAGGAAAAAAGACAGCTATGCGAATATCTAGGAACATGCTCTGGTTCTTCTATTCACACCTTAAAAACATAATATCCAAACGGCGCCAAAAATAACCAAATGGCGCTAACTTTCCTAACAAAAATGCCCACATCAGTTAAAAAAAAAATTAATTACCCCCACCGCTTGCCAGTTTTATCCCACATTTGTTTCTAGTCAAAACATGCAACAAAGTTTTTTTTTTTTTTTTTCCTTTAAAAAAAAAAAAACAGAGAGAGAGAGAAGTTCGTCCCCATCTAGCTTAAAGGCTATTGGTCCGTTTTCACCCTCCAAAGTCCGCGTGAAAAGAAAAGCAATTTTTCTTCCAAAAAATATAAACCATAAAAAAAAAATAAACCAATTTGAGGACTTCTTCAATTTCTTCTTACAACAAAATTATTGGAGGTCAAAATTAAATAAAAAATAGGGGAACAAAATGGGAAACATTGCCATAATAGAATTTTCCTCAATGCACCAAAATAGAATTTTCCTCAATGCAAATCCTAATTTGAAAAAACAAAAAAGAATCAATTACACAATGCATGGCAGTGTAAATATGAAGAACCATAAGGGCGCCAGTGCAAATACTAAAGAATAAGCTCCTTTAAAGGTGTATATAATGTTCGAGTTGAGTTTAAAATAAAATTTAATTTATAAATTAAAATTAATTGATTTTTTTATAAAATTATAATTTTTATTGATCTTTTCATAAAAAAAAAATAATAAAAAACCAACTATCAAATATAATTTAGTTCAAACTAAGCTTGAATATCAAAAATAAGATAAGACTAAACATAAATTTAGTGTTAAAGTTTAAATTATATTTGATTTGATTATGTATTTATTGATACTTGAATTGCTGAAGTTAAAAAATATAAAAATTTAAAATTTATTTTAAAAAAAAATCAATATATAATTTATTTAATTTATTTTCAAAATTTTATATAATTTTAAAAAAATATCTCATTTCTATTTAACTACGAATCTATTTAACTACGAAGTAATGAATTTTTAAAATTTAAATTACATAATTATATAAATAATAAAATTAATAAAAAAAAGAAGTAGATAAAAATTGAATTATATTCTAAAATTTAGATTATTAGTCGAAACTTATATGTTAAGCCACACGACTACAACTGTGCCTCAGTGTTCTAGCGAAAAAAAAAAAACAAAACAAAAAACAAAAAAAACTGTCACTCAGTGAGAATGTCTAATCCACCGCGCAAATTTAGCATAGTAAATCAATAAATAAAACAAAAATAAATAAATAAAATTCAATGGAAAAAAAAAGGTGAGAAAAGAAAAAGGCAGGCAAGGACAGAAAGTAGTGGAGGGTGGAGGTGGGGTTTCGCAGGTACTGAGGCAAATCCGGTACTATTTTCAAGACGAGAAAAGAAACAATTTTCTCGGCAACCAAACAAAACCACAGGGAAAAAAAAAAAGCTTAAATTTTGACAGAAAAATCAAGCAGAGAAGGGCAATGCTGACCTGAACCCCAGGTGAATCGAAGTTCAAGACGCGGATCTTGGCGCCAACGTCTCCGAGAACCCTAAGCTCGACCCTGTCGTTGAGCGAGGCGTCTCTGATCAAATCAGAGGCGTCCGTTTGAAGAAGATTGACCCGATCGACGGCGATCGTGGCCACCACCTGTCTCACGCTGTGCGCCTCCTGGTAGAACCCCGGCACTGAAGCCTTCCCCAGGGGAATCCCGCGGTACATGACAGTGAAACTGGACTCGCCGTACTTGATCCCAACCTTGTTAGGGTTCACCGCCGTGAAGAGCATCCGAATGTTGAGCGACAACGAAGCGGTTGTCGTCGGATTCGGGTTCGGATTCGGACCCGCGGATGTGGTCATTGGGGAGTTGGGATTGGGTGCGGTGATGCCCATGTACTGTACGCCGACCTGTTGGAGATCGAACTGGGGCTTTTTGGGTTTAACGGCGAGGATTATGACGAGGACGACGGCGAGGACAAGGAGGGCGAGGAAGGAGAAGAGAAGGAAGAGACAACAGCAACAACCTCTGAACGAGGCCGAGGACGAGGAAGACGACGCCGTTGGGTAGTAGTGTTGGTAGTTGCTGCTGCTGCTGTTTGACTGTTGGGTCGGTGGCGGTCGGGTTCTCTGCTCTCTCGAGGACATTTTCGTCTTTTTCCCTTCTCTGGCCCCTTCTCTCTTTTGTTTCCTCTTCTTCACAGCGCTTTGCTTGGTGTTGAAGGAATTTGGAAGAAGAAGAGGAGAGAGAAAGAGAGAGAGAGAGAGAGAGAGAGGAGAGAGAGAGCAGGGGTTCGGCACAGTGATGTAGAGTGAGAGAGTGAAGAGAGAGAAGTGGAAAAGAACAAAGGGAATATAATTAAAGAGATTTTAAGCAAAAAAAGAAATAGGAAGAAGAAGAAATGTGTATGAGTAGGGTACACTGTAAGTTTTAGTTATGATCTCCTCGGTGTGAGTGCTCTAGGATTGTGCCACGTGTTAATCTTTTTGAAAAAGAACGGCTATGATTTTTTTCCTTGAAAAAGAGTAAAGAGCATTTGCCATGAATTTATGAGAGGTATGACAAATTCTTTTTTTTTTTTTTAATTTTTTTTTACATGGTTTTTGTAGCTGCATAACGTTGGGTGGAGGAATGTTACATTTGAATTAAGGCTATATGTCTATTTTTAAAAATAATTTTTTTTTATTTTTAATGAGAAAGTATTTTTTCTTTAAAATAAGATAGTATTTGAATGTGTAAAAAAAATTTCTTTTTGAAAACAAAAAATTATTTAGAATGAGAAAAAACGGTATAGGAATTAGTACACATGCATTGTGAGAATATTTTAAAAAGATTTAGTTTCTTTTTCAAAAAAGTATTATACAAAATAAATTTGAAAATGCGATAATTTTTCTTTTTCAAAATGAGAAAATGATGAAAAAAGTAGAGACACACTATTTTGCAAAAAAATTTCAATTTCGGAAATTGGATATATCATCTAAGCAAAGGGTAAAATTACAAAACTTTAGGTTGAAAATTAGGCAAAATTGGTGTTTTAATTTTAAATGACATTCGTTGCTATGTGAGGTGAAAAAAATTAAGCAAACTCTGTATCTGTAAGAGTAGGAGAATTATTTGTTAGGAACGCAAAATTATATCTATTTTTCTCTGAAAATGTTAGCATTTAAATCAAATGTATGAATTCATTTTTTTAATTTTTTTTTTAGAAAAAAAGAAAATTACCTAAAAAACTAATTTTTTTTCATCTATTGACCAACATAACACAAGCTCCTCCATCTTAAGCAATGTAATACAAACTTTAGTTTACTTTAGTCTAATTTTATATCATATTAGTCTAATGTTACATTTTTATTTCATGTTGGTGCAATGACCTTTAAATTTATATTATTCAGATACTTTCTTCTAATTTGAATCGTGTATTTAAATTGAATGTGTGTTTTGATAATTTTATCAAATATAACATCTGAATAGTTTGAGTGTAGAAAAATTAGTAAGGATATAGATTTCTAAAATGTGAGATTTTGGATTTCATTTGAGTTGAAATGTGATGAAATAATAAATATATTTAACTGCACTTGAATGTTTTCCACCAATTAAATTAGTGAGGGTATGGAATTTCAAAAATGAAATTTTAAGTTTGGATTTGAGTTTGAAATATTAAATTTATGTAAATGAACGAATATTTTTCCACCAAACAAACAAACAATATAATTTGATTCTAATATGATTTAAGTTCAAAAAAAGGAAATGTTAGTAGAGGTATCCATCTATTGAAGTGCATGCATGTTGCAATAACACGACTTTTGGTAGAGAGCATGTTCATGTTTTAAATCCAGCTATTGATTTTATCTCATTTTACTTTATATTGAAAGTACAAATAGGCACTTCAACGGTGTCTTTTTAGTACTCTTCATGTTATACCCATCATGCGGCCTTTTTTTAATAGCTTTTTACTTTTTATTTTGTTTGTGTGCGCATATATAAAACGCGTAAACATCAATTAGTATCTATTAATAATGAGTCATTTTGAATTTAACAATAGAAAAATAAGTATTGTCTTATGTTGTGCGCTTAAAATTGAATAAAAGCCTCTACCCCAAAACTATTATGAAGCAATGAAATTTTGACAACTTTTTCAACATTTTTCAAAAAATAATCGTAAAAGAGAACCACGATTAAAGATATTTCTTTTCCAAATATTCATTATGTATCAATATTTATTTTACCAACTGCAGATGTTGGTATCTATGGGCATCTGCAATCAAAATTTTAATCTAAAAAGTCAGCTAAAAGCATCACATACAAGAAATTTAGGGGTCCTTGGAAATCATGAATAAGAATCATAAAGCAATCGTAAAGCAACAATCAAAGAAAGAAAACTGTAAATAAAGAGCTAAAATATATCAGCACTGGGATTTAAAGATGTTCAACAGAATATGCTAAAGTCCTCTATAAGTCTGGAGTTTCACTATGTACTGAAATTGTAGGGTTACAGAATTACATGAGTTTTGTTGAAATTTTGACAACGTTTATGTAAGGAAAATAAAAATGATTCTAATCTAAAGGATCTTTCTCTATTTGGAGAGAAAGTAGTGGACCCAAATTTCTAGGACAATAACAGCAATTCCCTACAACCCTCAAAATTTGGAACATGCATGATCGTCGGCCACTATCGATAGTGGGCCGAATAAACATGGATTGATTTTCGTTGTTTTGAGTATAAATGCATTGAGTATCCAATCGAGTGTTGAACCTAGAATGAATACTTAGTCCAAGAGATAGAGCTTGGAAAAATGCGCGAATAGAATGATCGGAACTTGACGTTCATCAATAGAAATATTATCTAGAGCGTTCATTGGTTGATATCCAGATTGTGTGGAGATAAAATCTGACTCCAACACCAATAAAAAGAAGATTAATTAGTCTAAATAGTCTCTGAACTCTTTTAAATGTGACAGTTTGATCTCAAAATTTTTTTTTGTGAGATAACCCTAAACTCTTTTTTTTTTTTTTTTTCCATTCCAATCCTTTATATCTAATTTCATTAAAAAAACTCACGGAATGATCACGTAAGAAGCACGTTTTGTGCTATTTGAAGGAAAATATCCTTAAAAAGATGAAAAATACCCTTATTCATAAATTTTATTTAAAATTTAAAATTAAAATAGAGAGGAGACCTCTCTCTCTCCCCTCCCATCCCACTCCCACCCCCCAGATTAGATGTCGATGCTGGAGCTAGAGGTCGCCTTATTCCTTCCCTCCCTCTTTCCCTCCTTTCCCCCTCCCACCCGATCTGGATTCGAATCCCCAATGCGATATGAGTTTTGGATCCCCCTCGCCTCCCCCCCCCCCCCCCCGTGTCACGAAATGGGTTCGCCCCCTCCCCCTATTGGCATTCGATTTGAATTCGTGCCCCCCCATCGGCCATCGCGATATAGGTTTTGGACCCCCCCCCCCCCCCGCCCCCCGTAGTGGCCCCCTCCCTTGTTGTGGGTAGGGTTTTTAGAAATGGAGAGAGAGAGAGAGATGGAGAAAGAGTGAGAGGGAGGAGACAGAAAATTAGTTTTTTTATTAATATTTTATTTTGTTAAATTATTAAATATCCTCTCAAATTAGATCATATGCAATGCACATTACTTATTCCATTAGAAATTTAACGAAATTGGATGGAAATAACTAAAGTGACCAACATTTAAAGAGTTTAGGATTGTCTTGACAAAAATAAAATAAAATAAAATATGGACTAAACCGTTATCTTTAAAAGAGTTTGGAGACTATTTTGACTAATTACTCTAAAAATAATAATACTAATAGTAACACTAATAAATTATGAATTTTTGGTATGAGGATTGGATGCAAATGTATGTCTTAAAAACAAAGGACTTAATTATATACCTTACATTATTGTCATATTATAAACTGTTATAAGTTTCATTAGACTACACATAGTATTCGTTATATATACATAATCGTATTGACAAAAATAGATCAAGTAATGTACTGTATAGTTCCTTTTGTTTCTTATTGTTTGACTTTAAATATCCAAGCTTTCTACTTCAAATATGTCTTTTTCCCCCTCCATTTTACTGACATATTGACATTTGTATTTTCATAAATCCCGATCCCTGGTATTTTCATTACGGATTATAAGTTGCAACCATGACGTTATTTTCCCTTTGAAACGTCAAATTTTGAATGATTTTAATCATGTGTGTCACATAATTATAAATCAAGGATAATCATTTTAACATATTTCATCGCATGCAAGTCATTTGATGAGCATACGCTATCAAAACCATTAGAAAAATTAATGTCTCAAAGGCAAAAGTATCAAAGTTACAATCTATAATAAGCATGACGGGAATTTTGTTCCATTTTAAGTTGTAGAGGGAAAAATGAGAGCCCTGTTCTTCAGGCATCAAATTGAAGTTTGATTTTGATTCACCAGTTTGAACTAAACTTTTTGGGTTGAAATTGTTTGATTTGAACTTTTCAAAAAATAGTTAAAATTTTTATTTACTTTTTAAAAAAAAAGATAAAAATGAACTGGAAAATTTTAGTTCTAATCGGTGAACCAAACGGGCCTTAAATAATAGGCCTTAAGTAGTTGCACACAGTCTAAATACTTCTTATATATTTGACTCCACTTTACCCGGTAGAGTGGAAAATGGTGAAGAAAGAAATTAAAGGAGGGATTTTAGAGGGAAAAAAAAATGAAATTTTAGTTGTTTGGTAAAGAGGAAATTAGGAAATGAAAGGAAATTGAAAATCTATGTATCCCACCATTCTTTAATCCTTCAAACTTTGGGAGGAAAAAATGGATGGAAAGTTTTTGCCAAAGCGAATATGGGTAAAAAATACTTATTTTGACCTTAATTTATCATCATCTCTTAACTTGTATGAAGTTATCTTTATAAAAATACATTTGATTAGATATTTTCTTTCTTATTTTCTTTCTCTTCTACCAAAGAACATAAAGGAAATCTTCTTTCCTTTCCATCACCTAAAGATTTTACTCTTCCTTTCTATTTTTCATCCCTCCTAACAAACATAGCATAAGGTGTAGTTTTCTAATTCTCAAACTTCAAAGTTCGAAAGCTAAGCTAAGTATACAAAAAGAAAATTAGGTGGAGAGTCATATTTCACGTATCTCCTTATAATGTTGCTCACTCTATTAAAGTTGATAATTTTAGTGTTAACAGCAAAATTATTAACTATATTGTTATAATAGACATAAATATCAAGAGATGTCAAATATATGACATTTTTGCTTATTACTCATATACAAACTCATTTTCTCAATAATTAATAGTAAATTTGGCAAATAAATTCAGGTACTAAAAACTCTTTTATATTTTTTAAAAAATTTAAGAAGGGTTTTTTTGTTTTGTTTTGTTTTGTTATTGTTGTTGTTACTGTAATTGTTATTGTTGTTGTTAGTATTACTTTTAGAGTAATTGGCCTAAATGGTCCTGAATTCTTTTAAATGTGACGATTTGATCCATGTTTTTTTTTTAATTTTAATTTTAGTCAAGAAAATCCTAAACTCTCTAAATGTTGGTAATTTTAGTTCTTTCCATCCAAATCTATTAAGTTTCTAACGGAATGTATCATGTGCAATGCATGTGATTAAAATTAAAAGGGTATTTTAGTAATTTAATTATAATTAGTTTAACAAAAATAAAAAGATCATGAAAAAAAAAAAAAACAAATTCATCTCTCTCTTCATTCCTTCGTCACTGGATCCAAAAACCCCACATAGAACAGACCTTAGCGAGGGGCGGCAAGGCGACATCTTGCTCTTCATCTTCTTCGTCCGGGTGGCTTCAGTTTGGCGACAATGGGGGGTGGGGGGGAGGGGAGTGGAATAGAGGCAAAGGATTGGCGTTTGAGTTCCCGGGGGGGGGGGGGGCGGCGGCCTTGGCAAGCCTATATCTAGGAGGGTAAGGGGATCAAGAGAGCCACTGGGCCAGGGCGTTTCTGTTCCATGGCAATGGTAGGAGGGGGGGACTCGACAAGAACCGCCGGGGAGGGGGGGGGGGGGGGGGGGGTGGTGTGGCGTGCCTCGGCAAGTCCAAATCTGGGAAGGAAGGGGGCCCAAGAAAGCCGCTTGGCAAGGACCAGAAAAGAGGACTCGGTGATAGGGAAGATGACACGGGGGGTGGAGGGGACTTGGGTTTGAGTCCTTTCTTTCTCCTTTTTATTTTTTAATAATGTATAAAGGTATTTTTATCTTTTAATGGGTCAGGTAATATTTTTCATTCAAAATTTAACAGAATTGGATAGAAAGGACTAGATTGTACCATTTATAGAATTTAGGATTGTCTCGATCAAAACTAAAAAAACAAGGACCAAACCGTTACAACTTTAATAGTTTAGAGACCATTTAAGTCAATTACTCTTAATTTGAACAGACCCTTCCATTCATTTTTTACATACTATTTCCACCAAAATGATTTTGCACATCAACATCGACATCCCTCGCAGTCCTATTTCAATTTCTACATTTTTTTTAACCTTTTTAACCTTTTTTTTTTTTTTTTGGAGGATCTATACATTCATAATTAGAAATGTGAAAGTGCAGTCACTTTCGTCCAAAAGGGTTTGGTTTGGACGAAATTTTTTTTTAATTTTATTAGTCCTTTAAATTTTCTTTTTTTTTTTTTTAATTTAATCCTTTTTTTACGTATCCCTTCAATTTTATTTTTTTTCTTTTGGCCTTTTTTTTACTTTTTATTTTCATATTAGTCCTTTTTCTGTATTAGTCAATTTGTCCAAAACGGTGTATTTTCGAAGAAAA
Organism: Ficus hispida; assembly: GCA_025413025.1. Lineage (NCBI taxonomy): Eukaryota > Viridiplantae > Streptophyta > Magnoliopsida > Rosales > Moraceae > Ficus > Ficus hispida. Next base: position 18,130,857 of record CM046370.1, read on the forward strand.
ACTTTATTATTTTTTTGTCCTTCAATTTTCTTTTTTTTTCTTTTGGCCTTTTTATTTATTTATTTTTCAATTTAGTCCTTTTTTTCTGTATTTGTCTTTTTTTTTTTTAATATTTTAGTCTTTTTATCTTTTTGATTTTTTTTTTCCATATTTTTCAAAATTATTTTCAGGTACTTCAAAAAAAAAAAAATTTTGTGTGTGTTTTAGCTCTATTTTTTAACTTATTGATTTAATTTCTCCTCACTTAGATTAATTTTCTCAAATATGTCTAACATGTGTGCGGCCCATGCTTTAGACCAGTAAAAATTAAAAGCACATAAGGAAGAAGAATACTTTGGAATTCTATTAAAGCGCTTTTTATTTCTAGGAGAGGAAAACAGTCTCTTTGCCGGAAAACCCCATTAAATTAAAGCTATTAAAAAAAAAAAAGTGCATGAGAATAAATATATGGGAAACACATGGCAAAAGTAACAGGCAAGTCCTGTCAATATCCATAATCTGAGCACATCCTGTGTTCAGGGATATTATGCTAATTAAGGAAAGTTCAATTTTCAAGAAAATGATAGACATAAAACAAACATGAGAATAAAAACAAAATATAAAAAACATAAAAAAAGGATTCATTTACCAAAAATAAAAAAATAATAATAATAAGGACAGAAGAGGTTAATGTAAATGATTCATTAATGTTAGGGGATCAAACCTTGGTGTGTAGCCCAAACAACAAAAACGATGGTGAACACATGAAACTTGAACTTTAAATTTTGGGCATATTCCTTTTCCCAAAAAAGAAAAAAAAAACATTTGCCTATGGATAAAGTTTAATAATTTAAGCCCAAAAACCAAAAATAAAATAAAATGATACCAACCAGAGCTACATAGGCCTATCACCAGTTTAAAACAACAACAAAATTTGTCTATCTCTTGATGCTTGTTTGGGTTTTTAACCTCCGTACTTATCTAATTAGAAGTCAAAAAATTCAAACTATAATAATTGAGATAATAATTCAACATCTTTCCTCCATTCATTCATATCTTCCCCATCTTTTTCTAATCATCTGAGAACGTTGAAATAACGTTGAAATAGCGAACCACACCCATGTCCTTCTGGCCCAACCATGTCAATGACGGACTCAAAGCATTAATGGGTCGTTTGTGATTATTATTCCAAAATTTGTGGACTCAACTGTAAAACTCCCAAACCTCTCTCTCTCTCATTTCAATTTTCAAAAAACTCAAATTTTAAAAGTTTAATTTTTTTATTTCAAATCGAAACAAGATTTTTTTTTTTCAAATCACACAAAATGAATAGCTGAACGAAACAAGATTCATATATATATATTTTTTTGCACACATTTAAATCATGTATCATTTTTTATATCACATTTCATTTTCAATTCACACTTCAATCACATACACATTTCCAAACTAACCTCCAAACGACCTCCAAAGGTGAGATTTTGTGGGAACTAGGACAAAAAATTCATTACCAGTAACTCACTCGGTTCTGAATAAAAAATAATGCATAAAGTAAATACAATAAATAAATTATGGCCACACAAACTGCACATAGTCAAAGCATGATACACAAGCAAACTGATGCTCAAGAGCCCAAAACGAGAGTAAGCCGATCCTAAATCATAAACCTTCAAAAAACAAGGTGGGCATGTATTGAAACCATGAGAAAAAACTGGCCTACCAGAAAGGCATGCATGAGCTGCAGATATAACCAACAACCCTGGCAAGACTCACTCGTCTAACGGGGCACCTTACAAAGGCTTCAATACCACTAGTCAGTTTTATCAGCATTTGGACCAACAGTATCAGCTGCTTCTGTCCTAGTCGTCTCGTCGCCCCTCCTGCTGTTATCATCCACATCAAGCACATCATCCATCATGTCATCCTCCCCTAGGTTGATATCCTCGATATCATCTTCCTCTTCATTGTTGCTTCCGCTTGGAATCTTTCTGTTCTTGGGGCCGTGCTCAAGCCTATGGGTGTCTAATTCTTTGTCCATTGTTTCCTGCAAGTTCAATATATCGTTACTTGCCTTTCTGTTCCTTGCATTTTGCCATCTCTCCAAATCCTTCTCAACATTGGCAAGATATTGTTCCCCAATCTGCTTTTGATACTCGGTCAGTTCCCCTCTCCGGGCAGCCTTCCATTCTTCAAATGCCTGGTGTAAATTGAAGTACAAGATAAATCAACAGAAATATCCAAGGTTTGTTGCCAAAAAAAAAAAAAAAAAAAAAAAAAAAACACCCAGATCAAAATCTCAACTGGAAAATTAACCTTCCAGCTTCATAGAAGGGGTGAATGTTCAACACTCGTGGGCTACAAAGCTTTTCAGGTAAATCTCATTTGGTTCATTTTCCATTTGTGAGATTTGTTTTTTTTTTTTTTTTTTTGGTCAGAAAGTACATCAATTTTTGACAAGTTGACCCACTAAAAAACTCCCCATATCCCAGTATGTCATAAGAAATGACCCAATACTACAGAAACACTGGCTGAACTAACCTGTTCTTTTCTCTGCTCAACCGCAGTTGCATCCTCATCCAACGGCTTCTTGGGCAAATAATAGATTGGAGGTTCTGCCTTAGTCCTGAAAAGAATATATCCCCACAAATGAAAAATGAGCCAAAGTAATAGGATAAGAATTTCCTGAAACCATGTTATAGAGCAAGAAACTTCCATTCATCAAGTGGCCTCAACACTATATGCACGTGAATAGAAACTTATCTTCGTCTCAATAAAATGTGAATATGGACACTTTTGGGCCAAAAATAAAAATAACCTGCAAAGGAAGATAAGAGTGTAAAAAAGGGTGACCTACATGGGAGCCATTAATCATAAAACAGTTGCAAGCAGAAAAAGATTTGCCACTCATTGGAGACTTCCTACCTTATAAAATTGCAAAGTTTTCTATGGTGCTCACTCCATTGAAGAAACAGCAATTCCAACTTCTTCTCTTCTGTCTTGGCAGAAACACGTGCACGCAGAGTCTGATGCAACATTGGAAGAAGCATTTACATAACGGTTAGTAAAACTAAATTCCTTGATGGAAAGAAATCAGGGTTAACCAACAGAGGACCACTACAAGATCGACAAACCAGATCTCTCCTCCGCTTTTCAGCAATCTTTTCACGCTCTTGCTGCCTAAGTCTTTCACTTTCTTCACGAGCTCTTTGCTCTGCCTATCAATTGCATCATTAAACTAATTAGTCTGGAGAGAAAACGTTTGACTAACATTTAATAGCAAGTAAAGTTCCATATGCAAGCATCACAATCCTGATACATCAAATTTGGGTCCCTACCATTGAAAAGAATACCTATTATATTGAAAATAATTCTAACTTCTACCTTCATGGACTAGAAGTTTACAAATATAACCAATAAAAAATGTATCTACAAACAATATTCAAATAAGTACTTCAAAATAGTTTCTAAAGATGATAGAGCAACCGTCTTCTTGAGTGTAAGTCCATGAGGCACCTAATAACCTAGGTTTCTAAATGAGTACATGCGTGTCTGCAAAAGTTTACATGCATTCAGTGGGTGCATAAAATATTATAAACATTTAAAGGCCAGCCAGCCATTAAAATGTTAACATAAATGCACCATGCCACTTAATTCTGTACGCTCGCCAAAGAAATTATCAAGGGGGAATTGATTGCTGGCCATTAAATTTTAGGAGCATGTTTTCCTCTCTCTTCTTCGATAACCAAATGAACAATAATTGGCAGGGCCTCAGGGCCTACCCTTACTATATGGTATTGTCATTAATTAGCCAAAAAGGAATCACTTGGTGAGTTTCAAATTCAGTGTCAATAACATTCCGCATTGTGTCTCAGGCCATTTGGCATCTTAGAAATCGAGTATGTACCCACGAGCTATAAATATGTACTTACTCTTTGTAAAGAATCTGACCTCCTCATGAATGCTTCAGTTCCTGAAAGTTGCATGTCTTCTTTCCTGAATTTCTGCAAGAGGCCAAAAAAAGTACATAAGTAGACAAAATAACTTCAATAAAGCAGAGAAATCTGGTTGTGTGCAGAAGATTTTGCATGGGAAATGCAAGTACATAAGTTTTGACTCTGCCCAATATAAAAACATCGCAACACATTACATTTTCTCAACTTGATGTTTCGAAAATGATAAAATGATATACCGTTAAGAATTTCTCATGCTCAATTTGAAACTACATTTAAGCTTATCAGTAAAAAAGAAAAAACCGTACACGTAACGCATTAACACTTGGTGATTTTCAAGACAATCGGATAAACAAATCTTTTGTTAGCATCAAAATTAAAATGCAGACCGAGCCTAAATTTGTACCTCCAAAGTTCAACGAGATATGGTTTTAAATGAGTCTGAAGAACCATCAACACACACGCACCATTAGTTCCGCGTGCATAGTATAATTAAGAAGTGCAAGCCATCAAATTCATTATTTGGAAGCACACTAATTATTAATCAGAGATTAATATTTCATTGGGCGATAAGGAAATACCTGTCCTAAAAATATACCAATACAATTCATCCTTTGTAGTACCTAACCAAGGAAATGTCTAGATGTATAACTGGGAAAAGCTCTATTCCATGTATGATGGTGAAAACTCTTTGCAGAAATAAAGAACAATCCAGTAACTGAGTGAAACATACGAGATAGTGTTAGAATATTTCAACATAGACTAACACTTAAATTTTAAAATCAATTCATTAATGATCATTAAAAATCCAGTAGTTAATCAAAATTAGTAGATGTGTACAATATGTTGTAAACCATCCTCAATTGATTCAATTCACTGTATTTGCAGCAAACGAGTAAAACTCCACAAAAGAAGAGAGTCCACCCGTTGAACTAAAATATAAGGAAAAACTCGGCCTACAAAATAACATTTGTCAAGGTTCTGTGTTATCAGCAATTGCAGTAACCGATTAATACATACCTCTAAAGTACCCAGAAGCTGCCCCAGCATTCTTCTATTCCTATTAACCAAGCTTGGATCTTCGTCCTTAGGCAATACCCTCGGAACATGCTCATTGCTCGGGATACCAAAATCCTTGTTAAAAAAAAATAAAAAATTAATAAATTAGACAAATCCCTAAAACGAAAAGCTCCTAAAGAAGACGAGAGAAGTGATCTTCACCTTCCTGATAGCTCTTTGATTGCCATCTCTCCTAGACCAACTATCCTGCTGCAAATTCCTAGGAGTTGTTTCCTTGGCCGAATCATCGTTATTGACATCATCTGTTTCTTGGGCATTCTTAATGCTCTCTCCATCGTCCACCTTATTTCAAACACGTATAGTCTTTCAATTTCGAAACTATGTTACCGGATAAAACTTGTACTCAACATTTCACAAAGCCACCTTTTTTGTTTTAAGAAAACAGTGGGGATCTAGCTTCCTATAGAGCCAACTCCGCAAGAGATATAATGGGTCATTCCGAATGTCGAGACCCACCTTGTTTCTCTATGCGGAGCCGAATAGAATTACTCCCTTTCTTATCACTAGATAAGGCATATGAAATAAAAAAAATGATGCTTTCTCTTACCAAGAAAAAATATTTCAATAAAATGGAAACAGAAATTAGACATCAAAAGTAAAATAAGAGGTTCAGAAGCAGAACGAAAAACCAGAATAAAAGGCTTTTTTTTTGCCCCCCCCCCGTTTTTCCTTACCTTGACAACGGCGGACGAAAGTCGACGTTTCGCCAGAGGTTGATCTTCTGCGTCAGTCCTATCAGCCTGAAATTAACAAGTAAGAAAACCGAAGCTCAAATCAAAACTAAAACTTAAAAATTAAAAATTAAAAAAAGAAAAGAAAGAAAGAATTCTTACGGGTCGAGTGGAACCTCGCTGACGAGCACCGTTGGCGGCAAAGTTACGAGGACCAGCGGCTGGTGCTCGTCCCCGGCGAAGCCCCCGAGGGTCTCGGAGACGTTCGGTAATCTGCGAATTTTCCCGAGAAAATCAGAAGAAAGAAAAACGGAAATCTGAGATAGAACGAGAGAAATACAGAGACAGAGAGAGAGAGAGAATCTGACCTCGCGTTGCTGGCGTTGGAGCTCATCGATCTCCTTGCGGAGCTCGTCCTCAGTCTTCGCTGCGAAAGTGCTGCCCATGACTATGAGAGCCGGTAGAAACACGAAAGAAGAAGAAAAGAGGAGAAGCGGGCGTATGCGCTAAAACCCTCGAAACTTCTTTATGTTATTAAAAATAATAATAATAAATTAAAAATGAATAATTATATATGTGATTTTTTTTAATCATTTAATTTAATAGATGATCAAAAAAAATTTTCTATTTAGAAAAATAACCATTTGTTTATTTTTCAGATCTAGTCAACTAGTATTTGACTGTAAAATTTAGTGATTAACTATAAATTTAATAATTTACGTTATAGTTAATCAATGATTAAACGTAAGTCAATTACTGATTAACTATCATGTAGTCAATTACTGATTGATCATTTAAGATAATTGATTAACTATTTTAGACAAAATGACAGTTTAATTAATTTTTAAAACTTCGGTTATTTATTAAAATCTTATTAAAAAAAGGTTATTTAGCTATAACTCCCATATAAAAATAAAAATAGACAAATTACACTTTTTTTATCTGAACTTTAGGTCTTGTCACAAAATACTTTCCAAATTTGAATTTGTAACATTCTTGCCCCTTGAACTTTAGAAAAGTTTGTGAATTTTTCCCTTTAATTAAATTTTTGATGAAAAAAATACATCTAACACTCGTTGGAAACATCAATTTGGGGTATTAATTATAGAATTATGAAATGACATACATTGATAGCACTCCTGACACCCTTTACCCTTATTAATTGTGACATAACGAAATTACTTATAAAAGAGAAATATGATAAAAAAATGACAATCAATCCTAAATATTTACTTTTTCAACTTAATTATAAGTGTTTCACATTTAATATTCGTAACTCATTCTTCAAACAAGTGTTATGTATATTTTTTGTCAAAAAATTAATTGACAGGGAAAATTTGCAAACTTTTTCAAAGTTCAGAGGGAAAAAAATGCTACAAATTAAAGTTTGCGAGGTATTTTATGACAAGGCCTAAAGTCTGAGGGAAAATATGTAATTTAATCCTTAAAAGAATAAGATAATTAAAAAAATGTCATCAATTCTTTACTCGGGTCAATATGCTCATAAATTATTAAATGTAAATGATATATCTCTAAATTTTAATATGCTTAAATTATCTCATCCGTTTGTTTTTATTAGTTTTTCCATCATATTTAATGTCAAAATGCTTTATAATCTTTTTATTTATGTCAAAATAGTTATGATCTTTAATATTTATACTTTATTCTATTTTATTTTATTTATTTAACATTATATAATTACCAAATAATTATTAACTTTCTTAAAATAGGTTAAAAATTATTTTTTATTGTAATAAAATAATGTTTATCTTTTTTGACACATTATTTTGACCAATTGAAGTTGGTCTGGCTCGGTTTTTATGTTAAGCCTGTGAGGATTAGTGTCCTAAAGTGAAAATTTATTCATTTTATTTATTTCACTTATTGGATGTATTGGTATGAATTTGTTACAAGCAAATAACACCAAGATTATCGTTATATTAAGGAAGTATGCATAAAGATATAAAATTGAAATGATTCTCTAAATTAAGAGTCCGTAATAGCAAAGATAGGCAATTTGACTTCGGTAAAGCTGTAATGTTCATTTACTTCCACTCTTGTGGGATAATTTGTCTTGACTATTGGAATTAGAAACATTGATATATATATATATATATATATATATATAAGGGGTAAATCATAGATATTGAACCGGATCTAAAGTGATATTAATTTATGTAATAATTCTGTTTAAAAAAATTAATTCAGTTTGATAGATATTCTTATAGATATCTTAATCTTGAATGGATAAATGATTGCATATTTATGTGATGTATCTTTTAATTTAACAAAGGGTTAGGCACCAAATGAATAACAACTTTTACTTGTTGCATAGAGGATGAGTATATTATTTATAGATATAAAATCCATTGCTCTTTCACGAGAGCTAATGATATTCTCTTAAAGTTCATTCAAGACTTGATTAAACAATAATATATATTAGTAATTCTATAATATGTTTACTAAATGATTTTATATTTATAGAGGATTTCATAAATAAGGTTTGCTGTGGATAAAATGACGGAAACTTTAATGATAATATAATAAAGAAGGTAAAATGAAATTTAACCTTAATCTCAATTATAAATATTATATGTGGATTGTACATCACAACATATGTCATGGACAAAAGCCCTGTTAATGAGCTTTTATAATTTGGTATAAAATCAAAGAGTTTAGCTTCATACTTATAATGGAGTAGTCATAGAGTTTAATAATAAGGATAAATTGATATGAGTTAATTAATTAATTTAATATCATTTTAGTTTTGATTTTATATGTCTATCGTGTCTTCTTGCTAGCTCACAAGTTCTAAGAAACATCACGAAATAATTTTTGGTAATTTGACATTATGCCTAAACTGTCCCGGATGGGACAAGATGAAGCAAAAAAATGTCAACCCCTCCCATGGGGTTAGGCAGAGACCAAAGGGGCGGTCCCAATCAAGGACTACACTCATGTGGTAGATGATACAATTTTAGATTGTTTCGGATAATTTTGGGAAGAAAAAATTTTACCGGTAAATGAATTTTTAGTTTTAAAAATTATTTTAAATATAAATAATTATTAATTTGGATGAGATGATAATATTTTAAATATAAAGTTTCAATGAAATTTGTTATCTTTGAATAAAGATCACAATTTAATTTAAATTTAAACACATATAATAATTTGAATTAAATGTTGTTATATTTAAATAAATGAATAACTATTCGTGGATATGGATAATCCTTTATTTAAATTAAGAATAATAGTTGTCAAAAATTAATTAATTAAATATTATCAGTGGCTATAAATATTTGATAGATGTAGCAATTTTTTTGACTAAGGAAAGAAGAAAAGGAACTATTATATAATTGTCTGGGTTTTTTATTTCTGTTGCAAGAATTCTCCACAGAAATAAGGGTTTTGAGGATTAATAATGGAAAGATAGTGGAGAAAAATGAGTATTGCTTTGTGATGGAAACTTTTACCAAATAGTGGAGAAAAGTGAGTATTGCTTTGTGACGAAAATTTTTTACTAAGTGTGCTCACACACACCTGTACGTGGAAGATTCATAGTAGGGAAGATCAGGTGATTGATGCTCATAATTTGAAAGCTTGTTTGATAATTTAGAATTGATTGCTGAATCGGTATATATTTGTAACGATCTGTAAAATTAATTACATGATTAAAGTAAATAATTTGAGATTAGTGGATTAATCTCAAATTAATTAAACATGGTTAGTTTTTCTTGAGAATTAGATAAATTTTCGTAGAATTTTATATTGTAATATGGCTCAAATGTTAGGAAATATTACAATTAAATCCCTGATGGATTTAATGAGGAATGGAAAGTAAATGACGGGATTAATTAAAAAATATGCTTTTTTTGAAAAAAAATAAAAAGTTTTGTAGTTTGGAAGAAAATTGATTTAGAATGTCAATACTAAAATATGTGCATAAATGTATAAATATATAATTGAATCAAATTAGATAACCAAATAGGTTACTTATTTTGAAGACTAGTAGAATACACATATATTGACTTGGCCCAATGGATAGGCCTAAACCCACATTTTTTTTTTCCTTTTTCCTTTCCTTTCTTCTCTTCTTTTCCCTCACCCTCACATGCTGCAGCAGCGTCCCCTTCTCTCTCTCTTTCTCTTGGATCCACATCATCTATTTAATTTTTTATGTCCCAAATGATGTCTAACTAATAATTTTATGCCACGTCATTTGAAAAAATTTAAAATGCTTTATAACTGATTTTTTATATCTTAAAATTTAATTTCTTTCAATGATATATCAAAATATAATTGATCAAACACTATTTGAAATATCAAAATTGGACAAGAGATGTCAATCCCTCTTTATTTCTCTTCAAATGATTCTCTCTCTCTCTAGCTCTCATGGAAACTTAAAACTTCAAAGCATTGTTACTTTTTCATTTTAACTCAGAATCGAGTGATTCTTTTTGTGTTGAGCTCATATCGACAAGGAGAACAATATGATACCCTTCCAGATGACATTCAGTCACTGTGCCCACTGTCTTCGTCGGAGATCCGTCACCATCTTGCCCAAGTGTCGCCGTCATTGCTGGAGGTGGTGGTCGACATCATCCACCTCAAAATGCTCATCTTTATTTCGTCTTCAAAAGCCCTTTTATTATAAAACACGTGCATGTTCTCTAATTTCACGGTAGATTTTTGAACTCAATTTTTGAGAAAATGGTTTCATATTATTGAATCCAATTTTGAACACTTAGTTGGTGTTTTATTTTATTTATCTTTTGGGAATTGGTGGAATTGCACATGAATTTTAAAGGATTTAAGGTAACGGTTTTTCTTTTCTTGATCTAATTCGAAATTGGTTTTGATTTATGATGATTTTGTTAAAATTGGTGATGGTTCTTGCTTGTTGATGTGTCCTAAAGCCTTAATCTCACTTTATTTCTTAAACGCCCCAGATTTAGAAAATTAGGGTTTCCATTCATTTTCTTAAAATATGGAATTTCTTTTGATTTTTGGATTGATTATTGATTTTTGGTGTTCTCTAAGTGTTGGAGTTATGTAAAAATCTAATTTAATGAAATTATGCCAAGAGCCCTATTTTTTGCTCAAAATATGGAATTTGATATCTAAGTTTAGAAACATATTGTAAAATTGATTTATCTTTTCTTGTTTATTAATGATAAGTTCGAATGTGTCTTTGTTAAGAAATGAAGAGGACCTTGTGATTTAATTTGATAGCTGGAAATGGTTTGCTTTTAGATTTAGGGCTAACCATGCTTTCATGATGGGTCGAATTGTTTTGTTATTTTAGTTTTATTATAGGTTTTTAATGCAGTTAGAAATTACGGGAATCCTATTCTGCCTCGATTTTGTACTTATAGTTGGTTGATCGGACATACACCACTGATTAACCGGAACCTTTTCAGTTGTCGTTATAACCGTTTTCACGTAGAAAACAATATAGTATCAAAAATTGTTTTGTGGTTGAACATTTAATGGTTTTAGAGTCCTTGAAAGTTATTTTGATACTAATTTAAGATCCAGTAGGTGGTGTTTATACTATGTACCCGTGATTAAATGATGGGATATTAGTGGAGAGCATATCCTTCGGGGTAGATCTCTAAACTTGCACTTAGATGTATATAGATAATAACAATGTATTTATTTATATTTGATATTGTTTTTCTTTACATTGATTTCCTTTTTACTTTTTATTTATTTACTCATGTTCATTTTAATGATTGATTCTACATGATTATATTTTATAGGGTTAATTTCATTTTTAGCACTTGTGAAAAAAGTATTATTAAAATTGACATTACTTTTGTTTTCTTTCATTCCTAGCACTGCAACATCATCACTATCAATTAAGATGGATGTAAAAAGTCAAAAATATCCTCAAGCAAGCCTAAATCTTTTTTTTTTTTTTTGCTTTCCCGCCTAGCCCCCCACCCATTTTAAAACCCAAATCTTCATATAATATCTTAACTTGATTTCAAACTATTTTCACTATTTTAGAAAGAGAAACTTCCATCTAGAGAGAGAAATTTCCATTTAGAGAGAGAAACTCTCACCGTCAGAAACTACTTCAAAAATCAGTCGAAAACTGTCAGAAATCACCATCAACGCCCTCTATAAAGCTTTTTGAACTCTGTAATAGTTGGAGAATATTCTTAAACTACCTAAAACCAGTTGAAATTTCTTGAATCTCCCATATCCAAACCCAAAAAGTTGACGAAGAAAAACATTACTCCTGAAAAGAGGAATGTTCGGCCACTGGCTTTGGTAGAGAAAAGGCCATTGGCAGAGAAAAATCCTCAAAAACCGGAACCAGAGAAAAAAAGAAGGGCACCCGAGAAATGGTCGAAGAAAAATAAGGGAAAAATATATATTGCTAGTTGATTTCTGAAAAAAAAAATCACATAAAAATTATAATGTTTGTATTTTTATTTAATTTTGTGACATAAACTAAATGTTTGTTAGTTGGGTATTTCGGTTTTGAGAGAAAAATTTAGTGTATTAGTTTATATAAATTTTTATACTATATTAAATATTATTACATGTTGTGCCATTTATAGGGGTTGGTCATTTACATAATGACCGGGTGGTAATTTTTTTAATGATCTTATTTTTGTCTGTGTGAATGGCCAAAAATGTTAGAATTTTTTTTTAATTTTTTTTAGACATAGATCATAACTGTTATAATCGAATGGGCATAACAAGAATGACCTTTACTCAAAAATGAAAAAAAATATTAGATTTTTAAAAAAAAAAATTTTAGACATAGATCATAACAGGAATGTCATTTACTCAAAAATGACTAAAAATGTTAGATTTTTTTAAAAAGAAACGTTTTAGACATAGGTTATAACTGTTATGATCGGATAATCATAATAAGAATGACCTTTACTGAAAAATGATAAAAAATGTTAGATTTAAAAAAAAAAATTTTAAACATAAATCATAACTGTTATGATTAATACAATAATCTCTGTAATTGGATTTCCTAATACTTATAGTTGTCATTAAGGAAGTTCATCCGTCAGTGACCATCAATTTTCGTTAGTTCAATCACCGACCAAACACCATCGGTTTCAGAAAAATAGGAATCGAGTACCGACCGATGAAATAGGAAACCGGCTGATCACCGACCGATTTTCTCGGTTAACTTCGGTCAGTGCAGATCGGTTTACATGACACCAAGCAGGAGAGTTTCGGCTTGCGAGGAACACTGGTGATTGTGAAAGAGGAACGGCCCCAGAGAAGAAATCAATGGGAGATTGGCGGCGGCTTCATCTTCAGCTCTGGATACGCACATATATTTATCTAAAAATAAAATAAAATCCTTAGTGGAACGACACGTTTCCACTTTATTGATAAAGAAAAGAACCAAAAAAAAAAAAAGCTGAAGATTCGGTTCGTGGGTGAGTGATTGGGCTAATGGGCTCTTAGGGCTTCATGTCTTCATCTCTTTTTCTTATTAGTTGGAAGATCAGAGTCTGATCTCAGACATGAAACACGAACATCGTTGGGCGTCGGCTTACTCGCAGGGAAGATCAAAAGGGGTCGGTTTTTCGGTTACCGACCGAATGGAAAACAACAGAACCGTTCACCGGCTGAGAAGATTTTCGATGGTCCTGTTCGCCGAACACCAGCATCGGCCACCATCCTCCGGCGGTTTTCCCTTGTGGCTTCGCTCGTTGCAACAGGTTTTCAATGCCTATTGGTATGATAACTTATCAGTTGAACACAAGTAATCCTTGAGCTTACTTCTATGTTTTTTTTTTTTTTTCTTGCTATTAAGCTTAGCTTAAGAATTGTCCCTTTCTATAAGTATACTATTTTTTTTATTCAAAAAGTATACACTGTATTTTGAAATTCTACATTTTTTGTCATCAAAATATTTTTAAAGCATAAATATAATTTTTTTGTCAGTTAATATTTAATTTTGACCTAAAAATATCCAAATTATCCTTAATCAAAGGTTTGGATTACTTAAATTTTATACCTTCCAATTGCTTTTATTCCCTGTAGTTACTTTTATTTAGAAACTATACCATGTCCTATTATATCATTAAGTTACATTTAATATAAAAATATATACCTTTTTGTAGACAACTGTTGATTTTGAACTTAAAATGCACAAACTATGCTTAAAAAGAAAAAAAGGAGAAAAGAAAAACTTGAAGAGAAAAGACAAATTATCTTAGCAAAAAAATTTGAGTGGTTGTATTTGCACCCACAACCTAATGAATGTTTTCTAATATAAATTTAGTAAATCTATCCTTTGATAAATACTTTTTATATAGTACAAGATTTAACCCTCTCATACACCCACTGTCATTTTAGTTTTAATTTGTTTTATTAAAAATTAATTTAACAAATCTAAGTAAGAAAAAAAATATTTTCATTCTTAAAAAGGAAACATAAACTCTCTCTCAAAAAGAAAAATATAAAAATATTTTTGTGGCAACATCACTTCCAACAAAATGATTTAAAATTTAATACATAAAAGCACACAATACAAATGAAAAAAAAAATTAAAAATTAAAAATACATACTTTAATAGTTGTTGGCTCTTCAAGAGACATGTTATCCTCTACTGAAATGTTTCATGTAGTTATAAAGATTTTCTATGAAAAAATAGATGAAGAATAATTTAGGATTTATAAAATGAAATTAATATTAATCAAATTCAGAGTGATTTTTTTTTTTTGGTTCTTTAAAAAAAAATCTTATTTTCATTTATAGTTAACGTGGTGTATGTTTTTTTTTCACTTATTTTATATATATTTCTATTTATAGGTATGTGGGGAAATGAGTATTTTTAATGGGAGTTTTAAAGTAATTTTATTGTATGATAAAAGTAGAGTGATTTTTTTAAAAATATTATTTCCATTTATAGTTAATGTGGTGTATTTTTTTAAAAACTAATTAAAAAAAGAATATTTCTATTTATAAGTATGTGAGGGTATGAATATTTTTAATGGATTTTAAAGTAATTTTATTGTAGGATAAAAGTGTAATAAGAATTTTTAATGATTTGGTGGTGGTATTTATCAATATGGTGGGTGCAAATAAAATCTCCCAAAAATTTGGACTTCTCACCCTCAACCCAACAGCACCCAACTCTCTTCACCCTTTGTCGCCGCCTCTTGCCATCCTGCCTCAGGTCACCCCAATTGCTAACTCTGCACCTTTCTTTTCCATCTAGCAAGGGTAGCGTTGATGTATGGTGACAAGATGGTGGGCGTGAGACGGTGAAAAACATTCTGGTGAAACTTTGGATTTGTTATTAAGAAGTATAATTAATAAGTTTTGTGTTTCTTTATTTTACTTTTTTGATTAATTTTCTTGAATTTAGAGGTGGGATATCAAGGATGGGGCGAAATGATATTGGTGTCGTCGACGAGCTGAGGTGGGACATCATAAAATTTAGTGTGAGATAAGTGATTAGTGCTTAATTTCTTATTATTTATATATGCATTTATCCTCCATGTTTATTTGCTTGTTTCCTTGTGGTGTTTATGTTTATTAGGTTATTTTGTGACTTTTAGGTGTCCTAAGGCTTATAGGAGTGAAAATGAGCAAGAAACCGGAACAAGAACGAGGCAAAACGGGAAAAGCTAGGTGGAAAAACTACGTAACACCTAAGTGCTCTTGAACAGTGCCTAGGCGCTAGTTTGAATTTCGGCACACTGCCTAGGATCTTCTGTGCAGTGCCTATGCGATTCTAAGCTGATTTCTTACACGATTTCTGCCCAAACTTTCCCCTTTTTGAGCCTAACTTGGGAGCCTATTAATATATACTTCTTGTGTTTATATGGGAGTATTTTGAACATTCTTTAGCAGCCATTCATGGAGAAGAAAAAGAATAAAAAGCAGAGTTTTGTTGGTGGCTTAAGAAAATTATCTGCGTAGAGATTTTTGAGACCATAATCGTTCTTCTTTCTTTATTATTCCCTCCTCTTCCATGTTCTTTGTTTTTATTTTAGTGTTCTTTTTAATTATGTTTAATTAAGTTTGTCTTTGGTTAAGAGGGATTTCAAAACTCTAGAAATATGATTATTAATTGAATGATTAGATTTTATTTTCCAATTTTTCAAATGAGATTGTTTATGTTCTTCCATAATTATTGTTCATGAATATTTTCTTGTTTTATTTGGGTGTGCAACTAAAAAAGACTTGGAAATTTTCTATTGTTAAATTAGGAGTCTTGATCCGTAATTATTTTGATTTCCTTATCATTAGTAGTGAATTGTGATAATTGATTATAGGATATTTTCGTATGATTGTATGAGGAATATAACCTTGGATAAATGAACCGAGCTTGTGTGTTTGTTTTCTAGATCAATCTATCTTTCTCATCTTAACGCTTCTGTTGGATCAAATCTAGAGAGCTTGATCTAGGTTGTTTAATGGGAAGGGAATTAGGTGCATAGCTTATTTTGCATAACGACGAACTAAGGAAAGATTGCGGTAGCAGAGTTTGTTGTTATCTACGGTTGGTAGTTTCAAGAGAAAAATTGGAAACAAACATGATATTTGATTATAATTCGATAACCAGTGTTGGAGAATGATTCCTTATCCACTCTTTTATTACTCTTGAATCTTTCTTTAATTTCTTTTACGTTTTCGCTTATTTAGTTTAAATATCAAAAATCTCTCTCTATTTAACGTCTAGTTTTGGTATGTCTTAGGTTTTAGAGTTGGTAACTAATTAATTAGAACCAATCTTATGCATGAATGATCCTTGCTCACTTTATGCTCAATAACAACACAATTATAGTAAGGTTTTAATTTGGTAACCCATTTGGAATCCACCAATAAGTTATTAGGGTCTATAAAATAATGTGATTGAAATTTTATTCAGTTTATTTAATCAATTTAAAATTTCTTTATTATTATTTTTAATTTAAGGGTATTTTCAACATAGTTAACAATATTTTGGACAATGTTTTGGCTAAAATTAAGTCTTGCTCGAGAAAGCTATAAGTTCGTGTATTTATGGCTTGTTTACTTTCCAAGAATAGGGAATCAGAGTAGGAAATGAGAATCAATTCTATGTTTACTTACCTATTTTTATTTTAGAATGGGAATAAAAGTGTGTGGGACCCACATTAATTTGAGATTGAATAAGGGGATTGGCATTCCTAAGCCCCCCACCGGATTAACACTTCAACTCCTAATATTAAAGTTAAGTTACTATTTTGCCCTTAATTTTAATTTTAGAAATTTATTTCAACATTATATTTTTTTAAGCAAATTTATATTTCAAAAAAAGTTAAATATTTACTAGAACAAACTAGTTATCCCAAATTTTAACTTTTTAATGTAAAAAATAATCTTCATAATATTATTACCATTTTATCCTTAGTTTATTTGCTAAAAATTGTATTAAAAAATAATAATAACCTATATTAATTATTTTTATTAACCAAATATATTTTATTTTTATTAATTTAATATTATATAACTATCCTAATTACTATTAATGTTATTAGAGTAAATAAATAACTTTTTTTATCACAATATATTATTATATTTCTATTTTTATTTTTTTTATACTTTACTTATTTTATTTCTTTTTTTTTACTCTTTTAAATTTTTTTAAATAAAAAATTATGCAATTTAATTTTATTGTCTCAATATCATAATGATTATTTTACTTTTGATTAACAGTATGATAATAAATTAAAAACATTGATCAATTTTTTAATTTTTGAAAACACAATAAATAAAGGGGTATACAAGTAAATTTACAGCCATTGACTCTGATTCATTTTCTAAGTAAACGCATGAATAGGATTGACAGTGATTCCGACTTCGATTCCTGAAACCCAAGTAAATAGCATATTCTGACTCCGAATCCAGTCCACTCCGAATCCTACCCACTCCGATTCATTTTCACTCCGATTACAGGTAAGTAAACATGTCATTAATGTAATCTGATAATATAAAAGCAAATGCCGGGTTTTAAAAAAAAAAATTCCAACCTCTTTGTCTATGGTATTTTGGGCATTTGTTTAACCAAAATTAATTATTAACCGAGAAAAAAATATAAATTTTGATGATATGAAAATGTAAATTTTCAAAATATAAGATATACATTACAATTAAAAATAAAATGCAGTTTTTAAAAAGATAAACCCCCTATTTTTAGGTTATCAATAAGAATTACGCTTGCAAATTATTTTTATACATCGATTTGAAATTTACATATTATATTAATGTAAGTTACCATTTCAAAAGGTGCTTTCAAAGTTTTTCTTTAAATTAAATTAGGTTATAATCAAAGTTTTTCTTTCAAAGTTACCATATTAATAGATTTTCCAAACTGTTATAGGAATCAATATTCACTAGTTGAATATGATGGTCATGTTTGGTAATTCCTGACAAACTTCAGTGGCTATTGTCCACTGTCTAGT
Source organism: Ficus hispida (assembly GCA_025413025.1). Taxonomy (NCBI): domain Eukaryota; kingdom Viridiplantae; phylum Streptophyta; class Magnoliopsida; order Rosales; family Moraceae; genus Ficus; species Ficus hispida. Next base: position 18,148,959 of record CM046370.1, read on the forward strand.
TAACTTGGCAGTTGAATACTGGGAATCCTTAGAGTTACACCCAGTAAATAAAAGGCAATGCAAGTAATAACTCCTTGAGGTGATTGCAAGCATAACGGAAGGATAATTTCATGCATGATTTCAATATCAAGGTGTAGAATTTAAATCATTTCACTTTCAAATTAAAAAAAAAAAATATCTTTGTTATTCAAATTAACAAGAGATCAGCACAAGAATTACAAGTGTTCGAGAACATGAAAAAATATATGATGTAGGAGCAACTTCAGTTTGGTGTTTGATAAAGCCACTAGGCTTTTATTTTGTTGTGGGCTTTTATTTTATTGTTTGTTCCTTTTCATGTCGTTTTATTTGTTTATACGTTTTACTATACGCCTTTAGCTAGGTCTTAAGAGTCGAAACTCCTGCTTGTTGGGAGATCAGGGAATTTGATCCATATTGTATAGAATTTGTTCATTCTTTATTCCTCCTTTATGGGTGATATTTAGGTGGATTTCAAACTTTAATTCCATCCTCCGTCCGGGTTAGGCCGGTAAATTCTATCTCTAACAACTCGCACATCACTGTACCTTTCTCTTTTTCATATCCCTTCATTAGGGATTGGAAGAATATATACAAATTCTAGTGTACCAATTTTATAAATAAATCTAGTACCAAGTCAATCCTGTTTATCATTTTGGTGAGAATGGTAATAAAATGAAAAGATGTAGCATATAGTATTTATAATGATAACTCTAAAAAAAAAAGAAAAAAGAAATGTGAATAATGGTATAATATGTGCGCATTTATGGACATCAATAACATAATCGTCTTAAAATTAAACGACATATAAATATTATACTCATATGAAATCAAGGTTTTTTTATAATTATTTTCTTTCCTTTTTTGCTTTTCAGTTTATTCGTATCATCTAAACGTCTATTACATAAAAGAGGCAGGTAAATAAAACATTAGAAAGAAAATTTAAAAAAAGTAAAAAAAAATTGTTGACAATAAAGAGAAATTTTTTGATAATGAATATACCAAATTTACATTATTTGAACTAATTTCCTTAAAAAATAGTGAAAAAAGTTTTTTCTGAGTTCAAATAAAATTTAGTAAATTCTATATATTTTAAGCTTTGTTTGGTTTACATGTTTAACTCCAACCAAACTTTTTTTTTTTTTGCTGGATTTTTTTTCCTGAAAAATTAATAAAAATTATAATTAGTTTTTAAAAAGTTAACTGACTCCAACTTAAAAAAATTTCAAATTCAACCGGTGATCCAAACAAAGGTTACAAAATTTGTGCATTTCGTGGACTTTTTAAAAGAAAAGTTCAAGTAGAATACGGCTCTAGACATAGTTTATCCCTCTTGTCATTTTTAGTTTATTTGAAATTTGATTTCATTATGGAAAGAGATTGTATATTCCTATCATGCTTATTTAAGCTGCTACGTACCTTTTTTTTTTTTTTTTTGGTTATTTTAAACGTGCACGTATTTGCAAATGATAAGTTGATATTGAACGTCATTTAGCGTATTTTCTTAATTTGAACGTGAGTATTATAATTAATCACAAGCTATATTTCTTTAAAAAAAAAAAAAAAAACTAGCCTCAACTCCACACATATATAGATGTAATCATGTGATAATGCAATTGAGAAGATAGATTTAGTCAGATAACAATTCGATGCATGTACAGATCATAAATATAAAGGACCCAAATTCCTTTTTTAATCGATGAAGAGGGAATGTGATGTCATATAAACTTAACACATTTTAATTAGGTTGGTATTCACGGAGTAATTTGATCTGTATTAAACCACACACTAAGAGAAGGGGGGAAAAAAAATCAGAAGCCATCGACGTGTGTTAATGAAACAAGAAAACAAGAAAGATAAATTGAGACAACTGAAGTTCGGCGGCACCCCTCTAACCGAATTGCTGAACTTTTTGTTTTATTTATCTATAAAACTGTTTTTATTTATTGAATTTTGCAGTAGTAAATCATCGATATATTAATGGTTTATTAGTGATAGAACTATGGTTTATCTTCCAATGGACTAGTAAATCATTCATTAACTTGATTAATCGCTATATTGATATATCAGACAATCAGTGTTAGATAACCAAATTTTGTGATTGACCATCAATTAGTCTAACACAACTTGATCATTAAAAAAAAAAAATCATTTTTCTAAATTAAGAAAACTTTAGACGTTAATTATAAGAAAAAACACAAACAAAGATCATTTTCCTATAAATCCCTTTATACAACCTTTAACAAAAATTAAATAAAAAAACAGATGAAAACAGTCGGAATGTAAAGTAAGCTACTCTCTTATAATAAGAAAATTAACAATTATACTATTGTGGTGTCCTTTAGAAGTCGATTAGATAACTTTAATTTTGTTAAAATTAGATTTTTTTTTTTTTTGGTGAATATTACCTCAAACATTTGAAAAAAAAATATTAAGAAATTAAGGAGAGACAAAGGTGGACATAAAAAAATTCATTAGAAAAACCAGTATCATCAACATGTTATTAGATTTGACTATCAGATAAGCAAATATCCAACCCTACACACGATGAGTGTTACATATAGATGGCCCTTAACTATATATATTATATATATATATGTATAACCATTCCATTCGTCTTGGAACCAATATGCTATTTTGGTTTGCTAGCTTTATTAAATTGCTTTCAAGGTGTTTGACGAATGGCCTTACCATTTCCAGGGAGAGATTCAAGTACCCAATTGTTGCTATTAGAAGCATATCCAGTACTACTCTCACCATCTTTAGTATGATCAAAAGTAGTACTTCCTGTGCTTCCGATAGGGTTCTTCGCCGTTTGGCTCTCTTTATTAATGAGAGACGTAATAGCAGCCGCAACAGCAACCCTAAATTTAGGATCGGCTGCTATGGCCGTCACGTTTTCAGCCATCGACTTCTTTTCCTCGCCGGACGTACCTGATCTCCAAACCCTCTCCTCCAATCCCCGAGCGCTGGCAAGAAGCCCGCCGGTGACGCTTTGATTTGTTCCATTTTGCGTAAGGTTTGGGAATTTGCTTGGATTAATCCAATTGCCCGGCTGATGACGAGAAGATTGGAGAAGTGACGAGGAGGCCGGCAGCGGAAATTGTGGGGTGTTTGTGAGGTCAAGTACTATCCCTTTGGAAGGGTCATTAGGGTTAATTGTCCTAATGTTTGAGGAGTATTGGGACATGGGGTTTAGGATCATTTGAGGGCTATTGCTGTAGGGCAGGCCATTTGATTGGTGGAAACTAGAGGAACTACTGTGATCGGAGTAAGGGTTACTTGAATCTACTAACATGAAGGAAGCGGCTGCACCCGAGGCCGTCGAAGCCATCGCCGTTGCGCCTACAGGGAGTGGATGGTTGTGGGTGCCTTCGTACGTTGTTATTAGTATGGACATGTCCTCCAAACACCTTTGCACCTAAACAATTAATATAGACAAAAGAAAAACATACGCAAAATTTAATTGAGACAGATATATTACCCCGGTTTATTAGAAGGGAAAAGATATAAAAGTGTATCACAAGGTTTCTAAGATAAAATATTTTTAACATAAGATTAAGCTCATATATTCCCTTATTTGTGTCTCATTCTGTGTTCTTTAATAATATCATGACAATTTTTAACTAACCATAACATTTTAATTAATGATCTTGAGGTCAAATATAGCGCCTAATTTACTAGAAGTGCCAGAACATTGTAAGGAGATATGTATGCATTTAATTGCATAACTTAGGTGCAAAAAAAAAGCACTAAATATTACAAGGTTTAATCTAGCTAATTCTTGTAACACACACGCATATATAAATATATGTGTGTGTGTTTGTACATTTATACATAATTCTACGGATATATGTATTTTTACCTGTTTTCGAACTGGGCAGCCGGGAGCTACAGTGCAACGATAGTAGGCACGTGGGCAAGGGTTTCCTTTGGCGATTTTCTGACCATACTTTCTCCATTGGCAACCATCGTTCATCTAATTAAAAAAAAAAAATACAACTCAAGGTAATTAGAATCTTATATAATCTTGTAGAATCTGTATTAATCAACCAAATTTAAATTAAATTGGTCACATATATTTATATACGTGCATGTATATATATTATGAATTAGAGCTGGACTTACTGTGGCCGCTTCACATCTTGCTCTCACGGAAACCCTAGCCTTTCTGTTAGGCGGAGTACTACCGGTGACGTGGCTCGTAATTCCAGCGGACAATGAACCAGTTCTCTGTAGCTTGCTTTGCTGCGCTGATGTGTAACTTGTAAAGTCTTCCTTGTTCTCTAATAATTCTTTGTGACGACTATGCTCTTCTCTTTCCTGTTTTTCACTGCCTGTTTGAAGCCTCAATGTTAACCCTAACTCGCTCTCGCCGACAAAACTCTCATGTGATGGCGACGGGGATTTTTGGTTGTTATTCCCATCCAAGATCTTCGGAACTGGGTCCGGTTGTTGAATATCGTGGAGCGCAAGGAAGGTTTGGGTATCCTAGATACGGCAATCAATGAAATTTACAAGAACAAATAACGTTAATACATGAAGATATACATATATGTGTGTGTGTGTGTGTGTGTGTGTGTGTAATTCAATCTAAAATTAATTTGATTCAAAGTAAAATTGGGGCTCACTTTTTTTTGGTTATTTTGTTGGACAGCTGCGAATTTAATTTGGAGATCATAGTAATCTTTTATTGTCTGCTCTACCACTTTCCTCAAGACCTTGTTTTCTTCTTTCATCTGGTTCATCTCCATTTGTAGCACAGCTAACTATTTATAATATCAAAAAAAAAAAAAAAAGTAATAGTAATAATAAACATCGTGAAATTTAGTACACAACTTTTGCCAATTAATGTATGTATAAAATATAAGCATGTTACATGTAAATATATGCATGTCTATATATGTATATAAGAATGTGTACATGCGCATGCAAAGCCACTGAATTTTAGATAGAAGAACGGAAGGAAACTTTTAGGGCGATTTCGCATGATAAGGAACATGATATATATTATATATATGTATGTATGTATGTATGTATAATTATACATGATAAATATGATAAGAGTATATTAAAGTTAATAATTTACCTCGTCTGACTTCATATTATTTTCTTGCAAGGATTCAACTATTACAGATGCCTCATCCTCTACTTCACCGGCTGTGCCTTCTGCTTGTTCTTTGGTGATCTTGGCATGCACTATTTCTATTGGTTCTTGTTCATCTATTATCTCTTGATCTTCTTTCTGTATTTCTTCTTCTTCTTCGTCGTCTTTCTCTTCTACATCGTCATCGTTGTCGTCGCGGTCATCTTCTTCGTCTTCCTCTTCTCTCGGATGATCGATTTTTAGTGACAGATCGATTTCCATCATCTCTTTCTCCTTTTTTGATCTCCCCATTGAAGAAGACAAAAAGTTGAACAGAACCTCTCTCTCTCTCTCTAGATCTAATGTAGGAAACGCTACTTTTGAGGCACCAAAGTCAATTCACCCCGTCTCAAAGGCGTTTCTTCTTTTTCTTTTCTTTTTTTTCTTTTTTTTTTTTATAATAATTATAATTAGTATCAAAGACGTATTATTAGATACATAAGGACGCATCCACGGGTTTGACTTTAACTGGCGCACCCTAATTAATAACCTCCAATTATTTTAAACGATTCGAACCACAAATTTAATAAATGATCACCACTGACTTTGGGTATAATATTAAGGGTTTTAAATATTGTATTATAATTCATGAGATAGGATAGGTCCTCTCTCATGGTGAAAGGTCAATACTACCCATCTCAAAGGAATTTAATTATCTTTGCTAAAAATAAATACGGGCCATTTTAATTGCCCTATTGTGTTTTTCTAATATAATTAACAATAGTATGTTAATAAAACACGTAAAATATTATAGGGAAGAGGTGTCTAACTTATTTTCTTTCTTTTTTTTTTTTTTCCTTCTTCGAGGATTTAATAGAGTTTCTTAACAATTTATGCTCTTAATACATGATGATGAGCTTGTTTGATTAGAGGATTTTCTTACGTGAAAAATGCTATGGATACTAATTTCAATCTCAACTTTTGAATACCAACCTAGATGTCAAGTGAGTTATCATTTTTTTATTTATAAAGATTTAAAGTATTACTACATTGATTAATAACATCTACTAATAGAAATATGACACGTGAATTAACACTTCAAAAATTGGAATTAAAATTGATATTCATAGCACTACTCTAATAATAAAAGAATTCAATCCATTGAACGTAGAATATAAAAGGGCAGGCTTAATCTAATTGCTTGTCCTATGAAAAAAGTAAAAAATTAATAAAAATAAATGGGGAACTGCATGTAAAAGCACACCGCTCAACTGTATGCATGATATGTATATTTAATTATATGTATTATCAAACAATAATAATATAATATTATAGGGTTTGGGAGTGATTTAATTAGGTATGGTTAACCCTACTAATATAACAGCTGCAATATGCTTTGTTTAATAACGCCGTTCTGGCCGCTCTCTAGTAATTACATATTAATAATAGACCGCAGCCTCTTAATTCTAACTGTTCACGTTTATGTGTTAATTCCATAAATGAAAATTTGCATATCTTAGTTACATAATTTGTTATAAACTTCGCATGTACGGTACATATATGAATATATATATATATATTCATTTATTTATATATTTTACATGTACAAATGCTCTTTGTGTGCAGCTTTAAAATACACTATATAAATTTTACTGAAGTGAGGGAAATTGAAAATTTACATGGAATATTGATTAAAATGTGTATTCTCTCAAATATTATACCATTTTATTTAGAAAGGTCAGTTTGGCTCTTCTTTTAATTTAGCAAATACCATACTGTTAACTATATTTTGGTTAAACGTTTTTAAATATATATTGGAGCAAGGGCAATACAATTAAATTTTTTTTAAAAATTATTTGTCTTTTTTCTCTAGCGCACCCTAAAGTTATTAGATAATTGCAATTTACGTTATGATTTTTTTTTCTTTTGGACAGATTACACCATGAGCTTATAAATTTATAACAATTTTCTCCCCAAATAAAATACCCATTGATTACTAGAACAAATAATTTTTATCTATTTTAGCCCAAATTTGTTAAGATAAAAAATTTTAGTTAAGTTTTAAAACAATAAAAAATTTTAAATTAACTTTTTGAAAAATAAATTTGGGTTACAATTGATTTAAAAAGACCTAATTTTTTGCTTTTAATTAATGACCTATTGCAAGTCAAAGTGTCAATTTCCATTAAAAAAATTAGGTACAAATTTAACTATGTGATACGTTTGAGTGCACCAGTGCAAAAAAAAAAAAAAAAAAAAATCTTTGATATTTAAACACAAGTCCTCACTCCACATTGTAAGCTCATGTATTTAGCATCTATTTATAAATGTACAGATAAATTAAACAAACTTGTCAAATGATAAAAGGGAGTCAACTTTAGATTTTTTTTTCTGTATATATTGATGGCATTTTTTTTTCAATGGGTAATACAAAAATGGAAATGAACAGGGTTAAAGTTCTGAAATTTTCACTAACACTCACATCCAAGCTTAAGCAAAATATCTAGAAAAATTAACAAGTTGAAACTATTTATGTAATAATGAGATATAGTTTCACTTTAAATAGTCAAACGATCTATTTATATAATTCTTCATATTAGATTGTAAATTTATATCATATCATTATAAGTTAAAAGATTATTGTGATATTTATATATGTGAGGATTGTGCTCTCTTTTTCCCTTAAATTAACTTTTAGTAATGAGTTATATTCAAGTCTATTTAATAAAAATTAGAGTGATTGTGCAGACGAGATTTGAACCGTGAATATTTACATAAAATGCTAAACGCCAATGAGAATTGATTATAAATTTGTGCTACGTTATTAAGTTAGTGGGCTGCCAATTACCCCATCTCATTTTGGATTGCATTCTTTCTTATTTATCTTTTTCCCTTTTCTTTTACCTCAACCTAGCACGTCATGAAGAAAACGATAAAATATGTATGATTTGATTTTGTAGGATTAGAAAAAGTTGCAACTAGGTACATTATGAAATAATAATAATAATAATGATAATAACAACTATTAAACTGACATCATATCCATTTCCCTCATAGAAAATGAGCCCCTTACGAAATCCCAAAACCAGAGAAACCTCGGGATTGGATCTTGAATTCAATTGTCAACTTGGTGAAGCTTCCACCGGATCTCTCTTCCAGTATAAACATGGTTTTTTTAATTATTATTATTATTATTACAATGGCTAACTCGACTTTCATATAATCCTCTTTATTAATCTCGGTATCTTCCATATGTAAACTAAATTAAGTATAACCAAAGTCAAGGCTTATGTCTTCTCTTTCTCTCTCTCTCTCTCTCTCTCTTTTTTTCCCCGCTCACATGCATCTTCATTTTATGTATTCTGATATGTAAAATATTGATGCGTTAATGCTAGCAACAAAATTGTAAAATCAATGGCAGTCTTATAAATTATTGTTGAAAAATATATATATATATATATATTACGATTCATATATCATGTTAATTGGTGTTCTAAAACTTCTTGAATGAACTATATAAATTTGAGATGAATCTTTACTTTCATTGTATAATTGTTAATAAGAAGTTGATGTGGTTCCTTACTTTTGCAGTTCGATATAGTGGAAACAAAAAAATACAAATTCTTTGGCTCCTGAAAAATATCAAAAAGTGAACTTGTATTGATACCCCTCAATCTATTTTCTCTTCCATTTCTTAAGTTATCCATCAATTAAAATTTAAATATTCATTATACTTGTTATACTCATGTTATTATTCGAAAAAATACTCCACAATTTAATTCTATTCTTTATCCTTTTTATACTCCTCAATCAATAAATAACCCCCATTTTTTAATAAAAAAATATTCTGCTTTATCATTTATTGTTTAGATATTATTAAATCCAATGATTATTATCTTTCAATGGATTCCCAACAAATTAATCATCTTGCTTTTGATACATGGAATAACAAGCTGAATCATCAAATAATTATATTATATCAATTTGGTCTTTTCCTGTACAACTAAACTACTATTTTTCACAAGAAAATTACGAATAATAACTTATAAAATATATATAACAATGATTTTAATATTATCTGAAGATAAATAATCTACGACTTTATATATATATATATATATATATATATATCTACGACATTCACAAAAGCAATAATTCATTAAAAAAATAAATATAAACTATAATTTATTAGTTTCATTAACTCATATTTCAAAAAAAAACATTGAATTACTTTATTAAAAAAAAAAGAAGTCAAGAAATAAGAAAAACAATAAATGATAAAAAAAAATAGGAGGTTTTTTGTCAGTTGGTGGGTGCAAAAAGAATTAAAAATAGAATTTAATTATAGGAATTATTATGAAATAATAAGAGGGGTGTAATAAGTAATAATGCATATTTAAATTTTAATTGGTGAATAATTTAAGAAAGGAAATAGAAAAAGTAGAATGAGGGATATCAATAAATACCCCTATCAAAAACTTACAAAACAATAAAAGACAACTACTAAACTTCAAACGTCATAAAATAATTCAAATAGAGATAATTCGTTAAAAATTCAGAACTGATGTAATTTCAATAAAATATAAAATTTTGTAAAATTAAGATAATATTTCTAATGACCCATTTTGTGTTGCATATCACTTTCGCAGTTCATGGTGAAAAAAACAAAAAATAAAAAGAAGAGACCGCAAACGAAATATATAAATGGGATTTAGGTATGTAGGTTACTTAAAAATGATGAGAAGAAACGGCGGACTTCCCGGCTCGCATGTTTTGTATGGTGATTAGGGAGTGTGTGTGTGTGTAAGTGTGTGTGTAAATAGAAATTCAGCCAAAGGCTCTTTGTATACGTGAACCAACGGACGAGGTTCTAAAAGACATCTTTAGCAAAGATTGAATTACAGACTTTGCAACAGATATTGACTTAATTGACAATTGGAATTATGATTTATATGGCCACCTTATTCTAGGGTATTTTCAGATCTCCAACCACTTTCTTTCTTTTTTTTTTTTTTTTTTTTCGGTGTGATCATGAGAGCTTGCAATCAACAATTCAAAACGCGTGGGCTTCCATCATGACCAATTTGACTTTATGTCAAAATTTCCGGTCTTTTGAAACTATATATCCTCAATCAGTGGCTTGTTAAATTTTTTTTTTTTCTTTTTTCTTTTCTATGTTTTGTAGTACATGGTTTTGTTTTTTACACCATGCGAAGGACTTAGTGTTAGAGTCTTTCACGATTTTTTTTAAGCTAATAGTGTTATAGATAAATTAGTAAATCAATCGATTCGGTGCAGTTTTTATGACCGAAATTTATTCTTTTCTTGTTTGTAGGGATATGAATGACCTTTCTTTTTATATATTTCTTTCGCATTTTTGAAGTGTTTTGTTTGTTATGGATCATGACTCGTTTTACTTTATTGGATTTTTTCGTTGGAGATTTTTTTTTTTCCTAATAAATGAGTCTAACGAGACACCGGGTAGATCCTATACAAAGTTGTGGAGTGGTAAGTTTTGTGTATGGAGAGAGACAGATAATCATCCAAGACATGACTTTGAAATTCAAGTATAATTTACAGGTCTGGAAAAAGCCAAATGGAAAATAATATATAGATAAATATATATATTTGTAATTAGTGCAAATATGGGACAAGTCTGAAGACTCCTAATTCAATAATAGAATTAATTTATTACAAACCCTACATTTACAAAATCTTTTATATCCAGTTGGCTGCAGAAGCCGGCAACACATACAAAAATTAATGCTTCGCTTATATTATACAAATTCATTTTAATACATCCTATTTGATTAGTAGTGAATGAAGGAAAAAATATAATTATTAATAGAAGTTAATATGGATAACAATTTACTAATTATAATTAAGCAAGAACTCTATCAAACATATACTATGAATACTCGTATGTATAACGGGTTTTATGTTGTTGATCAATTGTTTGAATTTTATATGATATCCATGCCATACATCTCAATTTGCTGGCCCTACCATATATATATATATATATATATATATATTGATAGTTAAGTTGACTTCCTACAATAATTGTGATTAGATTTTCCTAGTCAGATACTTACAAATATTTTGACAGAGAGAAAAGAGACGTCCAAAATTTTGAAATATTGACTTTATTGAACAAACAAGCTTTCTAGTAACAACAATGCAGATAAGGATAGAATGGCAAAGGGGTGTTTGCTAGGCATCTCTCATTCGTCCATCCAGGTTTGATTTTTACTACCTACTTTTAGGTCCCGCTCCAACTTGGCTATTAAAACTAATTTGGTGATGGCAGAGAAGGCTCCATATATGAACTGAGATAAATTAATATCAAAGACATGTCTCTGCTATACCTAAAGAAGTGTTTCTGCCTGTAGGGATGAAAACCTGAAACTGATGGAACCACATTCAGATCTTTTTTTTTTTTTCTACCAAAAAAAAAACAACAATGCAGATAATAATTATTATAAAATGTAAAAACCAATTTATGTTAAGCTACCTTGGAACTATTGGGATTTTGAAATCGTTAAAATGAAAAATTGGCATAACTCACTAATATGCAAAGATAATAATATTGAGTGGAAGACTTGATTTGGGATAGGATTACTGTCGATCTAACAATTAGAATGTTCTAGTTGCTCTTGATGCCAGTCGGTTCTTCTCTTTGTTAAGTATATAATAAGATAATCTTGTTTTGGAAGTGACTAGTTCCTTTTCTTAGTTTTCTTAATGATATATTCTCTAGAAAATTCCCTCGTTGAAATTCAAGCAAAAGATAATTAAAGATAAACTCTAGCGTTACCTAAATCAAGGATATAAATTCCAGCAAAACTTATTTCACAAGGATTGTGTACTTATTCATTCGTTTGTAATTTATAAATAGGTAGCTATGCGCTGCGCACCCACAAAAAATAAATCTATGTCATTAATTTCACATTTAGTCTTTCTATATATGTACTTTTCTCTTTGCAGTGAAACCCTTGCCTGCACATTAAGCGTAATCCTCACATTGAATATAAACCACTAAATTCTTTTGTTTTTGTTTATTTTTCTTTACTTTAATTGACTATACATACGCAAGGATATGACTTTATTGAGGTAGCGTTTGAGTTCATCTTGTTTAACGAATTTTCACCATCGACATCATGTACTGTGGGATGAGATAGAATTTGTCTTAGAAAAAAAAAAAAAAAAAGACTAGACATACATTGTATCTAAGTATATTTGTGATTTTAATAGGTTAGGAAAATATATATATATATTACACACACACTCAGAGACGTATATATATACACATATTTGAGTTTGAGAGTCATTAGCTATGTGAGCTTAAGATCACATTTAAGGCTATCGAGATTGGCTCCTCTACGTACTATAGCATAGATTATGGATCTCTCCTTGTGTAGAAATTGTCAACTCGGCCTGCCTAACCTCATCATGGTTTGCCAAAACGTCTCCACTTGTGTAGATATTGTCCAATGTCAATCAGATTCTATTAATTTTGTATATTTAATCTTTGTCAATTACTGATATTACCGTAAGGATTCATCCCATTTTTAATTTTCAATAAAGATCAATTCTCATGTTAATCATTGATTTTATAAAAACATTGTAATACTCGATCTATAAATTGTTTTAATTATTCTTCTATCTATCAAGCAAAAGATTTCGATGGAAGGCTAAATTTATCATTTTATATATGTTAAGAAGAAAAAATTTTCTTTTTCCGTCAAGGTCGAAAATCTAATTCAGAACTAACTACTTGACAGATCAAAGGAATGTTATATATAAAACCTTTAAAATTTAGCAACTAAAATGGGATTTGAACTATAACTTACAGATATTAAAAACGAGATTAATCCTTATAGAAAATATGATCATAGCTACATAAAATTTAAAAACAAAATAATATTTAGAGTAAATTGCCTAAATGATCTCTGAATTATTGAAGAGTGACGATTTGGTCCCTGTTTTTTTAATTTAGCTGAGATAACCCTAAACTCTCTACATGGTAACAATCTAGTTCTTTTCACCTGATTCTTTAAGTTTCTAACGGAAAAGATCACATAACAATCACATGAGTTAGATTAACCATTAAAAGATGAAAATAACCTTTTTTTTTTTTGAAAAAACAATACCCAATATACATTAAAAAAAAAAAAAAAAAACAAAGAAAAAAAAAAAAAAAAAAAAAAAAAAAAAAAAAAAAAAAAAAAAAAAAAAAAAAAAAAAAAAAAAAAAAAAAAAAAAAAAAACAAAGACAAACAGGAGAGAGAGAGAGAGAGAGAAAGCTTACTCAAATCGCCGAGCTCCCCCCTCCCTTTAGTTCTCCCTAGGCTGAGCTCCGCCACCCCCGCCGGCGAGCTCAGGCACCTCTACCCCACCCCAATGAAGAAGGAACCCACCCACACCTAGATCTAGGCTCGCCGAACTAAAGTACCCTAGAACCCAACCCCCACCCCCACAATATGGGCTCGCCAAACTCCCCTTGATCTATCCTCACTGAAGCGGTGGAAAGGTATGGTGGAGAAGCTTTTGGTGGCACTGAACCTCTTGGAGCGGGGAGGGGGGGGGGGGGGGGGAATCTTTGTGATCCGCATCTGCAAGGCGTACCCAGGGCTCCTTAACTAGTCCACTGCCAGCGACGTCATTACTGTAGCCCCTCCCGTATGCCGATTCAAGTCAACATCACCCATCCCTACTCAAACCCTACTGCCCCTACACTCACGCAGAGAGAAATCGGTTTTGGGTCGAGGAAAGAGAGGGAGGGAGGGAGGAGAGAGAGAACAGGTTAGCCTATGATTTTATTTTTATTATTAATTTTTTTTTGTTTATAAGGTTTTTTTAATTAAATAAATTATTAAAATACCTTGTCAAATTATATCATGTGTATTACATGTGACCTATTCGTTAGAAATTTAATAAATTTAGACGGAAAGGACTATAATTGTCAACATTTAAAGAATTTAGAGTCGTTTCGGTCAAAATTAAAAAAAATATGGACTAAATCATCATTGTAAAAGTCAGGACTATTAAGTCAATTATTATATTTAATTAGTTTATTAATGCATCTACGAGAGAGAGATAGGGGAAGCGTAGTGAGAGGAGCAAGCGGCGGCGGAGCCATTTCTCAAGTAATTAGCGCGTCATCACTTCATATGCATATTAATTAACCCACTAAATATATTATTATATTTCCAAAAGCATATTTTATAGATCATGTAATTAACTAAGCTAGATATATAATATAATATGTGTTTGTGTATATATATATATATGCGACGTAGCTTACATGTCAACACTTTCGCTGTTATTATCTGTTTATTCATACTCGATCTAGAGTCACCATATATTAAAATACACAGGCCTACACGGTATATCAAAATATATGTATATAAAATTAAACGTGTGTTGCCTATATGTGTATGTATACATTTATAATTATAGTCGAAAATGCTTTGCAATTCTAGGAGTTCTACTCCTATTTGACCACGAAGGTCTATAATATTATTATAGTTAATTAAACAATATTATAGCATGGGAGTCTTGGTAGGGCTTTCTTGATGACTGAGTCAGTGACGAGTGCTTTGATTCGTCTTCAAGCAAAAAGATCGCTGTAACACGCCATCCATAGAGCTAAGGAATACATAGACAGAAAAAATAAGGAAAAATGTCATAGATTTCTCTTAAATTTTATCACTAGTGTTAATATACCTTATGAACTATGAAATATACCTATTGTGTCCCATGAATCTTAACATATATGTTAAGTTACCCTATCAATTAGTTGTCGTTAGTTTTTCCGTTATCTTTAATGTCAAAATGCTCCCTGAACTTTGTATTTGTATAAAAATACCCCCTAATCTTCAATATTTAGGTCAAACTACCCCATGATATTTAATATTTGTATCAAAATACCTCATTTATATTATTTTAATTGTCTAATTTTGTATAGATATTTTTATTATAATAAAGTAATATGCATCTTTTTCAACACACTTTTTTTGTTATTTTACTTATTTTAATTCAAGTTTATATGGATTATGGGTTTACTTATACGTAACCATAGCTGATATGACTTAGATGCAAGATTGGATTTAAATACGCTGTTTGCTTGGCCTACATAATTTGAAATCATAGCCATAATGAATTTCATTAATGTGTTTGCTTAAACCCATAAAGAGAATAAGTATTGTAAATTTACTCTGACACACATTCTTAGTTATATTTTTTTTAATTTAAAAAACAATTAGTTTGCATATTTTGGTATCAATCATAATTAAACTAAAAATTGTAATGTTAGAATAATAAAATAATAAACATAAGCTATGTAGTTATTTTTTATTTAAGAAAATAAATATGAATGTAAATTTGAATTAAAATAAGCACATAAAAAAAAAAAAAAGTGGGTCAGAAAAAGAGACATTTTCTTTTAGTAGAAAAATAATTTTTTTTCCTATTCTAAAAATTTTAGGTAATTGTACAATGTTAGATAAATGAAATAAGATAGATGGGAAGTTGGATACAAATATTAAATATCAGGAAGCACTTTGATAAAATATTAAAGATCATGGGAACTTTGACTCGAATAATAAATATCATGGGGTATTTTGACACAAATACAAAGATTATTGGGCATTTTGACACAAAAGCAAAGTATAATGGTATTTTGACATTAAAGATAACAGAAAAACTAACAGCAACTAACTGATGAGGCAACTTGACATGCATGTTAAAGTTCAGGGGGCAAAATAGTTACATTTCATAGTGTAGGGGCATATTGACACTAGTGATAAAGTTCAGGAGGAATTTATAATATTTTTAAAAAAAATAATAAGCTTGGGTTTGATGTAAAGGTTTGGAATGAAATTTTTAGTTTAAAATTAGTTGACTTTTTAAAAACTAATTATAATTTTTATTGATTTTTCAGGAAAATAAAACTTGAAATAAAAACTTTAGGTTTGAACATGAAAACCTAATGAATGCTAGTAATAATAATAAATAGGAAATTTTAGATAAATAAAGTTTTTAAACACTTAAGTAAAATGGTCAAATTTTTTAGTTAGAAAAATGGCAGTTCAATCAATGAAAATTATATATTAATAATAATAAATTAATGATTTACCCTTTTAAAAAACTGTTATTTTCTTAATTTTACAAAACTCAAACCAATTATTAAAAAATTATTAAAAAATGTCATTTACACATATGTCCTTAATAAAAATGAATTAAAAAATAATTATAATGAACATCTATATATAGTTCTTATATTTTTTGGTCAATTTTGTTTCCGGAGCTGTTATAACATTTCTTTACTGTTATAACATATCTTATTTGTGATAAATAAGACGTGGTATGAGAGGGAAACAAATTAGCATTGCTTCCAACAAGCTTAAGATTAGATGGATCTTCAGCTTTCATTCATAAATACATACCTTGAAAAAAAAAAACATGGGTTTTACATTCCTTTTTATTATTTTTATTATAATATATTTTCAGAGTTGTCTCCTAAGAAATATTTTTTGGTAAGAGAGGGTCCAACACTTGTTCAATTTCCGTTTTCTAAGTTTCATATTAATATTTTTTAGTAATTGTTTCATGCCAAGCAAAGCACAGTTCAAACCCATTGCCTGGATGGTAAATTTAATATTAATAAAAATGTCGAAAAATTAGAAGAACTTAGAATGAAGAAATTAATGACTAGCTCCAAGGGTTAAAATTTCATCCTTAAATACTCGCTCAGAGAGTTAAAAAGGGTATTTTTCCTACTGTGATTTGTGTACCCAGTTGATATTAGTCTTATTTGTTTAAATGAAGTTGTAAATAACGATTAAAACAAGTAAATAAAGTGACAGGCTAGCAAAATAAATAATAAAGAAATATATAAAGTGACATCCTCGGCTATTAATAAATAGGTTTGTGTCATAATTGCCACCCTTTTGGGTGACTGAACATAGTTGTAAACAATTTTAGAATGCATGAACATGCAACTAATTAATAGATATATATATATTTATAGTTTTTATTTACTAAAAAAAATATATATATATATATATAGTTTTTATGGTCCGTCCAATATTGGAAGATCTTTCGCTATAACATTGATAGTAGTTAGTGTTAATAACTATTATACTTTCTGGTGAATAAACAAATAATACAGATAGATCCTATTCTATATTTAATATTACAAATGTAAAATTACCTTTAGATTACATATAAATATATATATTTTTTGCACTATTATTCATTTCTTTCACCATAGCTATTTTAATCGCATTTAGTAATTCTATAGTCTTTTTTTTTTTTTAATCTAGAATGCTAGTTTTTACTGCCATTTTTATATGACTCAGTGCATTCGAAAAATGCTAAACAAATGGGAAAAAATGTCAAATGCACACATGTTACTTGCCGAAGCTAGTTTTAAAAAATTAAAATTGAAAATTTACTTTCAAATTTTTATATTTAATGATGTGACAGGTGGGGAGTGGAGAGTTTATTTGTTTTGATGTATGCCTGGTAAGTGTGCACGTGCGTTTCGTGAAGTACTTTCTTTTTATTATTAAAAGATGATCGCATTAATGTTGAAATCACACAAAATTATCTCAAAACATAAGGTGATTATAACCAAATTCAGTAAAATAAGATGGCACTAAAATAGAAAAATGTACATGCGCTGAGTTTTGACCGTGGTAAAGCAAATTGCTTACTAATTTTTGAGTTTATATATGATGTTTTTAATAATACTTTCATGATCGATTTAGAATAAAAAATCTTAGGACCCGTTTGGTTGGTTAGTTTAATTCATCATCATCAACTCAATTTTTTTTTTTTCCCTAAAAGTTTTTTGTCTTTTCTAAAAAAGTCAACCAAAATCACTATTTAAACTTATAAATTTTAACTCAAACTCAAACACCTATTATAGAACTAAGGTCATCCAATACAAACAAATCTAACAGTATAACAAAGATCACAATTGAATTAATTATATATATGTCTCAAAGGACATTTAATCAACTTAATAGACAAGCTAAACACATCAAAATAAATAAATAACATAAACGAAAATCCCAAAGCGTGAGTGTCACAATCGGCAAAAGGGGCAGCAAGCAAAAGAATTGGTGAGGCACACGACATGGTAAAAAAAACGTGCCGTCAAACAACGGCGCGTGAACCGCACGTGTTGCAGCCATAATAATCACTGGAAGATGACAACCCCACAACCACACTGAACAGAACCCTGAAGGAGGTCATCCACCATTTAACGAATGCGCCGAAAAATTCAGTCCTCTAGGTGTCGTTTGTTTGTTTTGTTGGTTTCAAGTACAATTCAAACTTTTTTTATAATATTTTTCTTCACAAAAATTTAAACTTAAATTAAAATTTTCTGTTTAAATCTACAAATCAAAAGTCAATTTGAACTTAAATCAAAACTTTATGTTTAAATCTACGAATCAAACGTTACTCTCCTATTTAAATTTATGTTATTAGTTTTTTTTTTTTTTGTATTACTCGAATTTTTTTTTTTTTTTTGTATTACTGGAACCAATGTATAAGATTAGTTATTTCTTTCTAATGCTAAAAAAATTCCAGGAAAAAAATTTATTTGGATATATTATTCAAAAAAATTAACCGAAATAATTTCAATATTTTTAACATCGATTATTTTCCAAAAATAATATGATTTGGAGAGTAAAAAAAAAAAGTATTATTATTTATTATATATCATTGTTTAATGATATTTTGAAATGTCACTAAATGGATGTTTTACTGATATTTTATTTAGTGATTTTAGAAAATGTGACTGAAGTATCTGTGATATTTTGTACAAAAGTTACTAATTTAGAAATATTAAAATATAGTTAGATACAATTTTAAATAGTAGCAGATTTTAATTTTTGCTGTAACCCTTCTAGTTTTCTTTTTCATTGGAGAGATTTTTTAAGTATATTAATATGCGTATGTACTTAATGTGTTCGGTATATATATGAAGGTAAATAATAAGAATAATACTAAGGGTTTAAATCCTATTTGAACAATTGTAATGCCAATTGATAATTTAAATGAGTAGTCATCTACGATCTTTTTATTATTGTAGCCTTTTAATATGTTACTACATATGACAATATTAAAGAGAATTGTTACTTATCAATTACGAAAAAGAGAAGGATAAATTAATTTGGATGCCATATAAGTTTTTTTTTTTTTTTTTAAATCAAATGCATATAAGTTAATATACAAATGTAATTATGAATAGACTTTAACAATAATTTCACATATGATTTCATCGTATATAAGGCAAAGAGTTCGAATCCCTAATTTATAAGTTAAAAAAAAATTTTACTATACAAATGTAGTATTATTTGGATTATTAATTAATGATCTTCTTTTTTTTTTTTTATCCAACATGATGGGCACCGATCTCATAATTGGTTTTTTTTTTTTTTTTTTTTTTTTTTTTTTTTTTTTTTTTTTTTTTTGTCTCTCGCTCTCTCTCTTCATTTGTATTTTCAACTAAACAGGCTGGAAAGCTTCCAAGAACTTGTTCTCTAAGTGGCTTAGATTCGTTTCAATCATGATTGAACCACATTTAACGTGTTTTCATTGCCAATCTTTTTATTTGACTTGCAGGCATGTTGAATTATATATGTAATAAGTAATATTTGTGTTAAGGACTTTAAAGTCATGCCAGCTAAGCTGCCTCCTTCAGATCCATTCAAGACTACTGTTAAAGTATGGAAGACTCTTGTAATGGCAGAAAACTTCACTCAAGAGTACGTGCTTTTGTCTCGTTTATATATATATATATATATATATATATACAATATATACATATACACACACACACGCACACACTGATTATACACTTATTTAAGATGTTACACACCAAACTCTCTGTCTTTCTCTCTCTCTTTATAAAATTGTCATGTTTTATTGCAGAGTACATGTCACAATTTATCACTGAGATTCCCTGATTATATATTTATGTAAAAATGTATATACGTATATATGGAACTATAAATTATCTCTTTAGTCAAATGATAGTGTTTGGATATGGGGATCGGTAACCTTTCAAGATCAATTGAGCAACAAAAAAAAAAAAATTTGTTTGGTTTTTGGGGATAAATTAAGGTACTGTACTTAATTCTGTTGGCCTAACTAATACCAAGATGCTATCCACACCAAAACGAAATGAGGCACAAACTAATCGTACTTATTTATTTGTTTAGTTTAATCTTTTTTTTTTTTTTTTTAGCAATGCATTATTCCATTGAAACATACTTTAGGAAGAATCTGGATTTTGTTTCAAAATAATAATAATAATTATTATTATTATTATGCAACTTTTTTTTTCTTGGAATAATTCCATTTCTTTAAAATAAAGTTAGCTGTTATGTACTCTTATTCATTCTGTTAAGAAAATATACTCTTTTTTTTTTATTCGCTAGAGATGGTCTTCCATTTTTTTAGCCATTTTTTGTCTAGTAATGACGCTTTTGTATAATTAATAATTATGCATTACTACATGCATAACTAGCAAATGTGCTAGATATTTGATTTATTTCTTAGAAGTAAGTAGTTTATTTATTAAAAGTAACAAATTATTTACTATCATAAATATATTATTTACTTTGATTATTCTAAAACATTGATATTATTTACTACAATTCTCTTTCTATACACACACACACACACACACACACATATATATATATATATATGTAGGTATATTTCGAGGGATTTCACTAATGAATTTTATTTCTACTGTATCGATGCTAAGAACTTAACATGAAAATGAATATCAAAATGGTTAATTAGTTATTTTAAAAAATTATATATACAGAATAAGGTGGCGTATTTTTTAATCTATGATTCCCAGCATGTTACCATTAGTACTGTCCAAATAAGTCAACTTGTTAGAGAAACATAAAAGATAAAGCAAACTATTAATAATATTAATATTATCATTGTATATTTTTTAACTGAAAATGAGATAGTCGAATTCTATTATCTTATAATAAAATTTACAGATAAAACAAAATCATCACCAATGAACATACAATATGTCTTTTTCCCACAAAATCATCACCAATATGAACCCGCGTTATTTATTTTTGCATAACTTTGATATTTATATATATATATACATATATTCTTCATCACACTTGGATATTTTAGATCATTTTTCTAATTCAAAAAATATATTTTTGAGAGCCGTGTGAGGGGGGGGGGGGGGGGGGGGGGGGGGGGGTGGGGGGGGGGGGGGATGGGGTGAGGGTTTGGGGAAGAAGAAGTCATAATATTCAACGCCATGATTATCGTTGTAACATCAGAAATCATAAACTTCAACTAAAATCGCCTTCAAAAGAAAATTCCACTATATCGGAATACTTATTTTCACTTGATGATTAGATATCGTTGACGATGTCTTTTGTTTTTTCCTTACTTTTTTCGCTTTCCTTTATTTTTTTTTTTATTATTTTTTTATGGTAGTTCGTCACCGCTACTAAAATTCCTTCTAGAATAAAATAAAATGGCGATTTTTCCGTGTCTGTTGGCATTCTTTTTGGCTCGTAATTACATCATTTAGTTTAAGCACCTTAATACAACTCATAACAATACTGAAGAAACATACAAAATTGTTGTCAACTTAATCTTCAAATATTAAGTCTCTCTCTTTTCTTGTTCAATCACGCAATATCATAAATATATATATATATATATATTTAACGATGTCTAAGGTTTTTGTATTAACTACATACATATGGATATATATTATACATTTGCAAATACATATGTTTATTTAAGTACACAAAATACATGTAGAGTTGCCAAGAAGTTTTAGTATAAAATCGTTAAGTATATTTTGAGGTGACCGAGGACCAATCGGTTCTAGGAGATGATGATTGTAAAAGAAGATATATATATATATATATATATATATGTATAAACAAGGGGGAGAGAGAGAGTTGACCCCGACATAGGTTTTTCTTTCTTTTAAATTTTTTCCTCTTACTTGACCCTCCATTCTGCCTTCTCCCATGCTGAGCAAATTAAATGCCCTAATTAGATTAGCACATGGAGGCTGCGCATTACATTATACAAATCTTTTATATTATCGCTGACCTACATCACCAAATTAAAAGCCTTTTTTGACAATTTCGTGGTTTTTTTTTTTTTTTTTTTTTTTTTTTTTTGTGAGGGAACAATTTCTTGGTTTCTAATTTGGGCCATTTCTGGCCCTTATGAGTCTCCCAAAAAAAAAAACAAAAAACAAAAAACAAAACAAAACAAAAAAGGCTGCATTGACATACATAGGATTAGAGGAGAAACTCCTCAGAAGTCCACCCAAACAGTGTCCCAAAGGTTTTTCCAGATTTTACCCTCTAACTTGTTTTATTTGCTTCTTTTTTTTTTTTTTTTTTTTTTTTTTTAGCAGTTAACTTGTTTTTTATTTGCAAGTGATAACCACTTGGCTTTAAGAGAACAAAATTGTTCCTTGCCGCATTCCCACAGATTGATTTCCACCTAAAATTTTGTACTACAAACTTTCATCGGTTAATCTAATTTTTGAACTGAAAGTTGTTTTTTAGATTTTAAGCATGAAAAAAAAAATGCATTTTGATTAGTGCATCTTCTAAATTACAACATACTCAATAAGCACGAAGGTGATGTTTGTTCCAATGTGAAACTCAAATTAATCTGTCTTAATTACGCAAACTTGAATAGCAACTACGTGATTGGAAAGCAAGAATCAACTCATCATTGTTTGCCCTTAGAGCAGCCAAAAAAAAATGAAAAAAAAAATAAAAAAAACAAAACAAAAACAAAAACAAAAACAAAACCAAGCCAGTTCACTCACTTTCTGAGAAGTAAATATTTGTCAGTACAAGAACATGTATTGATTTGTGAAGATACTAGGAATAGCATAGTGTATCTCACCATACTACAAAAATTTTGTAGCTTCTTACTATTGGGAAAAGATGTGGTTAAATCTCATTTAAAAACCCTAATAGTAGAGCTCATTTTTATAAACCGTTTGATAAATTTTAACGGTTTAGATGTTACTTGTGTATGATAATTATAATATCCCCTAACTCATAATATTATATACTAAAATATAAGAAAAAGAAATTTAAAAAAGACACCAATGACCCACCCCGTCGGCCAGCCCCCCTACCGTGTGATCTTCACCCCTTAAACTCCGACAAGAAGCCCTCCCTCCCCCGCGACCTCCGACAAGAAGCCCACCCACCCTCCCCCACAACCTTCGGCGAGAAAACCCTCTCCCCCGCGAACTCCAGTAAGAACCACACCCCCCCCCCCCCCGGTGGAAACCTTCGATGAGTAGCCCCCCCTCCCTCGTGACCTCCGATGAGAAGGCCCCCCTCCCCTCGCGACCTCTTGCAAGAAGCCCCCTCCCCTACGATCTCCAGTGAATGCAACCTTCGACGAGAAATCTCCTCCCCTGTGATCTCTAGCAAACGCGACCTCCATCGAGAAACCCCCTCCCCTGCGATCTCTAGCAAGAAACCCCCTCTCCTGCAATCTCCAGGGAACGCAACCTCCCGCAAGAAACCCCCTCCATCTTGTGCAATCTCCAGCCGACCTCAACCCGTCACACCCCCCACCCCCCTTTCCACCGATGAAGGTGGGGTTTTTTTTTTTTTAATTCTTTTTATTATTTTTTAATTTCTAGTCATATACTATTATAAGGTAGGGTGTATTATAATTATTGTACATAAGGAACATCTCAGTCATTTAATTTTATCTAAACAGTTTAAAAATGAACTCTACCGATAGAGTATATAAAAAGAACTCTATCACAGACTTCCCCATTATTATATTTAAAAAAACTTGCTGGAGGTGCCTAATAACATAAGCCAAATTCATCTAAACCCATTTCTTAAACAATTGCTGCAGTATCTGCTAGCTGATAAAAATATGGCCGCAATTACTTTTCCAATGTCAAAGGCACGGTAGTGATGTTGCAATTTCACATTTTCCGATCGTTTTAATTTTAAATATCTGTTTACATGCTGGATAATTGATACAGGTAGCATTGTCCTTCAACCTTATTACCTGAAAGGATAAACAATTCTTCTGACAGAGAACTCGCTCTCCAGAGCAGATGAGATTTTTCATTGATCGATTGGATGTCCAAAAAGACAAAACTGAGGCCCTTTGGATCATACATTCGAATCTGCGATTCAAACTTTTTTTCTACGATGTTTTCTCTGATAATTATTTGAATTGACTGCTCAAACTTACTTTTCAAACCTATGGTCCAACTGGACCATGAATAACTCATTTCTCTGAATTTGTTGTCATGCTGTTGACAGTACCAGCATTACTGGAGTATACGCCCTGGATAGTTAGAGAACAGAAACCAGCACAAGTGTTTGCATTTTCTTCTTTAAAACTACCTACCAGGGCATGCAAGGATTATGGTTGCTTTCAGACATCTTGGCTTGGGTTTCATATTCGTTCTCCAGAATATCAAAGCCTTTTGGAGTCATTTTCTTTAGCTGCTCTTTGTACTGAGAACTAAGACCTCCCTAACATAATTAATTTCCCAAGAGGGGAAAGAAATTTAAAATAAATAAATAAAACCACAAAAACCAGACATGAGGTCAGTTTTAATTCTTTACGGAAAGATAAATACGTAAAAGTAGATATGAAGTCAAGTGGCCAAAATCTTGAATCAAAAAAACGTCTAATAAAAAAGAAAATCATAGCAGGCAGACGAGTTTTCCTTTCCAAACCACTTGGAAACATCAACAGATATTGTTGTCCTTTCCAATTAAACCTACTCAAAATGGTGTTTGCAACGTCTCTAGGAGTAGTATTCTTTCTCTTGTCCACGTACGTCTTTTCTACACTTCTCTTTTGCTCCACAAATCTAAATCAACCCAATTTCTATCCTGGTGCACTCTTAGGCCTACAACGGAAATGACAATCAATCAGATTACTTTGCCGTCCATACTACCATTGCCACCCTCATTACATGGATCACTTGGTGTACTGAAGTTGATAAAACGTGAGACATCCACGTTAAACTTGGAATAGGAAACACCACATCCTAATTCATAAACTATGTGTACAATTACGTATCCTGAGACTTATTTAGATCCTTACATGTTTCCATGTTTCTATCCATACAATTGTCTCCATCTAATTTAGAATTATCAATTCGTATTTTTATTGGCTGATGCACTCTTTGATGGAACTTAACTATTTTTGGTATATATTCTGCATAATACCCATTCAGTAACAGTTCTGAAGTTGATAACTCTGGGACAACTGGAAAATAGGAGAATATAAAGAACTACATAGAACTGGAGAAACATACCTGGTGTTAGAAAAGATACCAAGAAACCAGGAAAAACAACCGCAAGACCCCCCGAATTCACTTCATTACGAGGCAATAAAGACAGAGCCCTGCATGATCAGAATCAAAGAAAGATTTCAGCAACAAGAACACTGGAGGCTATCAAAGGAAGAG
Organism: Ficus hispida; assembly: GCA_025413025.1. Lineage (NCBI taxonomy): Eukaryota > Viridiplantae > Streptophyta > Magnoliopsida > Rosales > Moraceae > Ficus > Ficus hispida. The sequence continues at coordinate 18,174,581 of CM046370.1, forward strand.
TATTCCAGATCTGTTCTCACGTCTTTCACAATAAATTTGTCCAGAACTCCCAATGGAGGCAGTAACCATTGGGATAAATAGACTGGGTAATTTTGATGATGCCTTGTGTTGAGATTATCATCTGCTAGGCAATAAAGACAGTGCACGTTCATGGTTAGCGACAAAGAAACTACAATTTCTTTAAATTTTGACAAATAGATAACACGAACATAGCTCTAATATGAAGCATAAAGACAGGTCCAAACCTGAAGCTCGTACTAGTATCCTGTGTGTGACAAAAGACTGCAACAAGAAATCAAATAATTAAAAGATGCAAGCAGTCAATCAGATAAATCGGATATCAAGAATCTGTCCCTCCACCTTTCTCTTTCTGCTCATTTAACTGTTAAAGGTTGAACCTGACTTAACCCATCTACATCACCAGTACATATATTCACTAGTTTTTCAGAAATGAACCTTGTCCACTTGAATTCCAAAAGAAACCCTTGTTCAAAAATATGGCCTTTCAGACCAAATTAACGTGCATGAACAATGTTCTGCTGTTTCAAGTAGTAGTCGACCAAATTGTATAGCATCTTGGAACAGAAATGTAGTAATCAAAATGGGTTACCTTTTTTTTTTTTTTTTTTTGTCATAAGAAACAATAAAACTTTATTAATAATGAATCATTTTGCATGCTCACACAGTGAAGAACAAATGGCCTTACGGCCTTGGTTCACAGAAGAGGTTTATTCTTCAACAGTGGGATAAAAAGATCATTTGTCCAAAACAAACCCCTTTCATACTCGTGGAATTCTAACATATCAGCTGCCACTCAGAACATGCTATTAATCAAAACATGGTAATGAACTTTTTCATTTTCTTTTCTTTTCTTTCTTTCTTTTTTTTTTTTTTTTTTCGGGGCTTGTGTGATATAGCATATAACTTGTGCCTTCTACGGGGAAGTCATTATTCATATTCGAGCTGCATTGACAACTGGAAATGATTTCAATTGTTCTTTGCAGGCACAAATAAATACATTCAATTTAGTTTTTCGCTGATTAAAACACTATAAAAGAAAATACCTGCAACAATATAGTATGCCCCTCTTGGTATTCAAAGAAAAAAAAAAATAATTTCATCACATTAAGAAAAGACATAATCCCAGAAAACTCACCTGTCTGAAGAAGTCCTAGTATAATAAAGTTCTAAACTCCTTTTTTTTTCCCTGTTCTTTTGCTTTTGTTCTCCCCATGTGACTCATGAACAAAAACAAATTAGAATAATTAAATAGATAACTTCCAAATCTCTAATAATCCAAATCTCTAATAATCCACTTTTTGAGATTTTTTTTGTCCAAGTCACAACATCTGTGCGGACTGCAATTTGTGTTACTTTCTATTATCAAACTTAAAAATTAAACATACAAAATTTCTACTAATTTTTTCCCATGCTTATATTAAGATGATTGATTTGGCCACAAGGTTTATGAATATTACTTAAGATAACGTTAAGTAAAAACTTTCATTTTTTTTGGCAATCATCACACAAAATACCAGATAATAGCTGTTGCAAGCAGGAAAGCACTAATAGCACGTATAGTATACTAATATAGTAGAATATTAAAGCAAGTTATGCCTCATGAAATATTTGCAGCCACGCAACTACTTTATTAAAACAACATTACCTGCCAGACAGAAGGCATATACTCCCGATATGGTATTTTGTAAGTAGTACTTGTTATATTCCTGTAATCTGTGGTCTCCGGGAATGATTTTTTTCTGAAAAAAAAAAGTACGAAGAATAAGGCAAGCCTTTTGAAGAACTTATAGTTGTCGCTCTTCAAGAACAAAGGAAATACTTGAAAAGAAGACAATAGTGGTACCCCAGAGAAGAAAATCAATAGTCATATTTGGATCTGTTATTCACAAACTCTAGGAATCTCCTCCTCTTTTCCTTGTAATTGATTAATTTATCTATGGAAAGGTTTTTTCTCTTAAAATTGAAAAAAAAAAATCTAGGAATGGGAAAAATATACAGGGAAAGTACTTGGAAGTGAAAATGCCAAGTTACACTTTTGGTACATTTCTCTATAATCTTCTTGCAGTTAATGACGTGCAGAAAGAAAAGCTGTTGGTTCAGGTGTAACACACACAGTACTCGAGGCCCAAGTACAAGGCACATTGTGAAAATTATAAATACAGTAGAGCTCCATTGGGGCAGAAGAATGGTTGGACAGACTCAATGTGACTCCAATCACGTGGGAGAAAACATCGATCTAGATGTGACTACGACCACATGGGAGAGTTCCAGATTGAGTTCCATGCCAGTATTATAGACTGGTCATCCTCACTAGCAAAGTAGAAGAGCACACCCGATTAAAGATGGAGTAGATGTCAGTGTTGGAGATTTGCACCAGACTTGGTAGTGAGAATCAGCGAGAATCCAACGCTGCATAATGGGACTACCCAAAGAAGTGGAAAGATTAGTATATGCAGGCTCTAGATCAAAAACGTTCGCTGATGTAGATGTAGTTGAGAGAGCTATACGTGACTCATCTTGGAACTTGGAAGGATGATCTAGTGGAGAAGGCTTGATGCAGCTAAGAGAGCACTACATGACCCATCTTGGAACTTGGATGATCTAGTGGGGACGCCTACACCCACTGGACTTAAGGAACACAAGCACAGGGCAAAATTCATAGACAGGATTACCATGGAGGAAATTTCTATAGGGAGGCCACCAGAAACCATTCTTTCAACTTAGAAGGGACTCATAGTAGAAACAACTCCAGCAATGATCTTTTAGACCATGCAGGGCTTGTTTAAGAGAGAGCAAAACAGTTTTATTGGCTCAATTTATCGATATGTTGATTAGTGGGACAAAGGATTAGAAGGCCAACCTTAATCTAAAAGATCATTTCAGAGTCTAAGAGGGATTACTTCCATGATATTTAATTCACCTATGATTAAAAAAAAAAATCTACGATTATCCATAATCTACATTTGAGCTAACTATGCAATGCACCTTTTCAGCCACAAAAAAAAAAAAAAAAAAAAAAAAAAAAGGCCTGACTGTGCACCACGAGTACAACCCAGCAAAGTGAAGAGCATAACTTCTTGTGAGGAACAAGATTATATTACAAGGAACATCAATATAAAAAATAGAGAGTAGATTTAAGTTTAATTTCTTCATGTTTTTATTAGAGTATGAATAGTTGGGTAGTTTCTAGTTTACTGTCCCGATTTGTGTAAGTTTCCCTCCCTCCCTCCCTCCCCTCTCTCTTTCTTTCTTACCGTCCTTCTCAACTCTCCCAGATGTTTCACCCTAGACATACAAAGGTCATCCCGTACTGCTAGATCTTTTGATGTTTGGAAGGTGCAATGATTTTTATTGACCAATTTGCAGCCTTCATGTAAATCAAGTTAATTGAATATCATAACCTTTTCATACGAGGAGAAATGAGGTGGCATAACTTCTCAGGAAAACTATTGGGTGCTTTAGGAACTTACCGTTGGATATCATTGGCAGAATATCTCTCCCCCAAGCTGGTTGCTTTTGTAGCTATAACAAGCATGGGATGCACGAGTAGAAGCTTCCTCATCTCCTGAACTACAGTTTCTGAAACACTCTGAAGACAAAAGCTTTTCCTGCAAACGGCTATTATTTCTTTCAACAGTAGTCAACCGAGAACATAAATATAACAAAGATAGTTACACAAGACGTGGGATATTCTACATGGATAGACAACATGACAAGACTACCCAAAATACTCACAAGTGAATGGCACATTCCAACATCATACAAGACAAAAAATGTGTAAGCGTGTATTAGGGCTGAAAAAAAATTCTTTATTTTTCTGCTTTTATTAAATCAGTACAAGACCTTTTTATAGGAAAGAAGTAAAGACTAAAACCCTAAACTACTTTCTAAAAATAGCCAAAGAACAACTTTCCTAAAAATAAAAAACTCCTAAATTACTGCCAACACTCCCCCTCAAGTTGGTGCATAGATATTCATCATGCCCAACTTGCTTACAAAATGCTCAAAATTTTGCCTTAGGAGCCCTTTGGTGAAGACATCTGCAATCTGCTGACTGGAAGGCAAGAATGGAACACAAACAACTCCTTCTTCAAGTTTTTCCTTGATAAAATGTCTGTCAATCTCAACATGTTTAGTTCTGTCATGTTGAACTGGATTATTCGCAATACTGATAGCTGCCTTATTGTCACAGAACAACTTCATAGGAAGTTCAACTGGTCTACCAAGTTCACTCAGAAGTCTTTTCACCCATAAAATCTCACATACACCTTGAGCCATCGCTCGGTATTTAGCTTCAGCACTACTTCTTGCTACTACGCTCTATTTTTTGCTTCTCCAGGTTACTAGATTTCCCCACACAAACGTACAATAACCAGAGGTAGATCTTCTATCAGTTACCGAACCAGCCCAATCTGCATCTGTATAAACTTCAACCCCACGTTGATTGTTCTTCCTGAAAAAAAGTCCTTTCCCAGGAGTAGCTTTCAAGTACCTCAGAATCATGTACACTGCTTCCAGATGTTCCTGACAGGGAGCATGCATAAACTGACTCACCAGACTAACAGCAAATGAAATGTCTGGGCGAGTATGGGACAGATAAATCAGCTTCCCTACCAAGCGCTGATATCGACCTACATCTACTGGTACTCCTTCCTTTATTTCTCCCAGCTTGGAATTGAACTCTATAGGCGTGTCTGAAGGCTTGCATCCTGTCATCCCAGTCTCTTCTAGGAGATCCAAAATATATTTTCGTTGTGAGACTACTAACCCCTGTCTTGACCTTGCAATCTCCATGCCAAGGAAATATCTAAGTTGACCAAGATCCTTGATTTCAAACTCAGAGGACAGTTCCTTTTTTTAACTCTTCTATGCCTTCAACATCATCACCTGTGAGAATAATATCATCCACATAAACAATCAACACTACCATCTTCCCATCACGTGATTTCTTTATAAACATAGTATGATCTGACTGTCCTTGTACAAAATTCTGACTCTTCACAAACTTCGTGAATCTCTCAAACCAGGCCCTAGGAGACTGCTTGAGTCCATACAAAGATTTCCTAAGCCTGCAGACCTTTTCACCAAATCTGTGAGAAAAACCAAGAGGAGCTTCCATGTACACTTCCTCTTCTAAATCTCCATTTACGAATGCATTTTTAACATCCAGTTGGAACAAACCCAATTCATGATTGACCGCAAGGGAGAGGATTACTCTCACAGTATTCAGTTTGACAACAGGGGAGAAGGTTTCTGAGTAGTCTATGCCATAGGTCTGGGTAAATCCTTTGGCAACTAACCGAGCTTTGTACCTTTCAAGAGAGCCATCAACCTTATATTTCACCGTAAACACCCATTTGCAACCAACCAAGGTTTTTCCTTTAGGTAGCTCTGTGATTTCCCAAGTTTTGTTCTTTTCCAGAGTTCTCATCTCTTCAAGGACTGCTTCCCTCCATTCTGGAACACCTAGAGCTTCCTGTATATCTTTTGGAATAGTGACACAGGACAACTTTGAAGTAAATGCTTGAAATGAAGGAGACAGACTCTTATATGATAGGAAGTTATAAAGAGGATGTTTGGTGCATGATCTAGTACCTTTCCTAAGGGCAATGGGTAAATCAATAGATGTATTTGACTAGACAAGAGACTCTAGATTGGACACAATTTTTTGTGGTTCGGACAGAGAATTACCTGACTGAGCTTCATTTTCCAGATTTGTCATCGGTTCAGGATCTTGGCTCTGCTTCGGATTAGGAACTCTATCTTCCTGTCTTGGATACTTTCTCTTATAGACTTTCCCTTTAAACTCAATTCCACCTTGCCTCGCACACATCTCGTTCTCTTTCCGAGCTTCACTCTGTAATGGCATGGTTAAAGGACCAGTATCCCTATTTTCACTATTTAAGACATCCTTAATTGTTCCATCTATTTCAGTATTATCACAATGTTCGGGCCCTCTCATTTCAAAAATGGTTTCAGATTCTTTACCTTTATTAGATGTATCATTTTGACTCATAGAATGCACAGGAACAATATCATAAATTAACAAGTCATCGTTCGAATCTTCACTTAATGTCTCCCCCTGAAGATGAGTGTTTGAGAAAAAGGGTTTGTTTTCAAAAAAAGCAACATCCATAGACACAAAAAACTTCCTTGTGAGTGGATCAAAACATTTGTATCCCTTTTGAGTGGAAGGATACCCAACAAAAACACATTTTCTTGCCCGAGAATCTAATTTGCCCTTGTTATGTCCATGAATCTGAACAAACGTTGTACATCCAAAAACTTTAAGGGGAATATCATAAGTGAGACGTGAAGAAGGAAACCAACTCTTAAGTTGATCCAGCGGGGTTTGAAATTTTAAAATTTTTGAAGGCATTCTGTTGATTAAATATGTGGCTGTCAGAATTGCCTCACCCCACAAATATTTTGGAACTAAGGTTGAAAACATTAAAGACCGAGCAACTTCCAAGAGATGTTTATTCTTCCTTTCTGCAACTCCATTCTGTTGTGGAGTGTTAGTACAAGAACTTTGATGAACTATGCCTTTTTCAGTAAAAAAAATCCCTAAGATCTGGTTAAAATATTCTTTACCATTATCACTTCTGAAAATCTGAATCTGTGTTTGAAATTGTGTTAAATATCATGTTGTAAAAGTTTTTAAACACAGTTTCAGCTTCAGACTTGTCATGAAGTAAGAACACCCAAGTAACACGTGTGTGATCATCAATAAAAGTAATGAACCATCTCTTTCCTGTTACTGTTTTAATCCGATATGGGCCCCAAACATCACTATGAATCATAGTAAAGGGTTTAGTGGCTTTATATGGTTGAGTAGAAAAAGAAGTGCGACGATGTTTTGCAAATTCACAAATCTCACACTGAAATAAAGATGGATTTTTATTGATAAAGAGTTTCGGAAACAAGTGTCTTAAATAATGAAAATTTGGATGTCCTAAACGATAATGCCATAACATTATTTCACTCGAATCAAGAACAGAAATAGAATTGAGACAAGTTCTCCGGGATTGCCTACTTGAGTCATATCCAGTGTCAAAAAAATAGAGTCCACCAACTTCCTTAGCATTGCCAATCGTCCTCCCCGAAGTCAAATCCTGAAACAGACAACCAGATGATGAGAAATTAGCTTGACACTTTTGATCATAAATAAATTTACTGACTGAAAGAAGATTACAGGACAATTTAGGAACGTGAAGAACATCATGAAGTGTAATATTGGATGAGATAACAATAGACCCTTTCCCGGCCACTGCCGAAAAAGTTCCATCTGCTATCTTGACTCTTTGATTCCCTGCACATGGACTATAGGAACAGAAATATTTAGAGCAGCCAATCATGTGATCTGTAGCACCAGAATCGACTATCCAAGAGACACTTGACTCAACATTAAGACATGAGGACAAAAAATGGTTACCCTTTTTTGCCACGTGACCAAAAGGATTAGGATTGACAAGGTTTTGGGATTGAAGGATTTTACAGATCTGCTCTAGCTGTTCCTTCGTGAATGGTTGCACTCCTGAAGAAGACTCCTTCCCTGAATCAGTAACATTAGCTTGGGAATTCCAGTTGTCTCCTGGTTGTTTTTTCTTCCAATTAGCAGGCTTGCCATGGATCTTCCAACATGTCTCGCGTGTATGCCATGGTTTCTTGCAGTAATCACACCACGGTTTCTTGCTACTTTTTCCCTCACCATCATTACTTCTTGACACAAGAGCCGACCCTTCAGATTCATGAGCAGTCTTCCCAATCATTAATTTTCTTCGAGCCTCTTCTCTACGCACTTCAGAAAACACTTCTCTAAGTGAGGGTAGCGGCTTCCTTCCAAGAATGCGACCACGGACTTCATCTAACTCCTGGTTAAGACCAGCAAGAAAGCTGTACACGCGCTCATTCTCTTCTCTTTTCTTGTGCTTAACACTATCAGCCGAGCACTCCCAATCATCGTCATAACACAAATCCAATTCTTGCCACAAAGTAACAATATCGTTGTAGTAAGTAATAACATCACGGCTGTCCTGCTTGGAACTCCATAGCCTTGTTTTCAACTCAAATATTTGAGATGAATTCTCTAGGTCAGAATACATCTCTCTAACCGCTTCCCAAACATCCTTAGCGGTTGGTAAAAACATGTGTGGTTTGGCGATAGATGGTTCCATAGAATTGATCAGCCAAGCGATGACTAATGAATTTTCAGATTTCCATGTCGCCAACCCAGGATCTCCAGTGGCTGGTTTCTCACGTTCTCCCGTTAAATAGCCAAGTTTTCCCCTTCCATCAATGGCTAGCTTTACGGATTGAGCCCATTCTAAAAAATTCTGGCCATTGAGTTTCTGCCCTGTCAATTGGAAGGATGAAACAGAGCTGAAAAAATCATGGCTACTGCCACTAGTGCCGCTGCTGCCACTAGGGATCAGGGCACCACCGCCGCTGCTAGGATTTCCTCCTCTTGCTGCCAATTCCGCGCCGCCCTCAGATGCAGCCGACCCATCTCCGGCAGTCGTGGAAGGCCTCTTTTGGCCAGTCATGGCCTGGCGGTAACTCATCTATGCCCAGCCGTTTTCTGACCACGGCTCTGATACCATGTAAGCGTGTATTAGGGCTGAAAAAAAATTCTTTATTTTTCTGCTTTTATTAAATCAGTACAAGACCTTTTTATAGGAAAGAAGAAAAGACTAAAACCCTAAACTACTTTCTAAAAATAGCCAAAGAACAACTTTCCTAAAAATAAAAAACTCCTAAATTACTGCCAACAAAATGAATAAATAAAATCCTTTGTTGGGAGCAAGGATTGAAATATCGACATTTCCACCGATATTTCTATGGAAATTTCCGTATTTTGAAAGTACCGATATGGAAACAGGGGTGGTGTAGTATGCAGAATTTCCGCTAAATTTCCATATATCCATCTTTTACATAAATATCAATTTATGTTAAAAGTGTAGTAGTAAATGACAAAATATTGTGGAAATTTCTCAAGAAATTTCCATGGAAACATCGACAAAATGTACATAAAATATCCATTTTAATATAATTATAATTATCAGTTAATATAGTAAAATTAGTGATTTTTTTAATTCATGCACAATTTTTTTCTACATATGAAGAGATAGTAGAAATTGAGAGAATATACATGGCATGTCCAAAATTATATAGAAAAATACGCAAATTTCATATTTGGTATCGATATTGTTTACACTAACAAGGTACTGCAATCTACAAATACTTTTGAACATCCTAAAAGCTCATTTTAATATTAATATTTTAACATGTATGAAACAAAGAATGCAACATACCTATATTATGTTGCCTTTCAATTATTTTCCTTAATTAGTGAATGGAAACTTATCATTTATCATATTATGATCACTTTTTACCATGCAAATTTATCATATACTTAATATTATAATAGAGAGTTTCACTTGATTTTTGTATTGTTAACTATTTAGAGTTTCATAAACTTTTAAAAATTTAGTATTTTAAAATGAATTTCCGAATTTTAAGCCAATTTCCAACGATATCAACATTTCCGTAAAATTTCACTACCGTAAATATAGATATTTTCATCCTTGGTTGAGAGGAGATTTGGTAAATTTAGGGGGGAAAAAGGGTCTCAAAATAACCATTTTCATTTGCAATAGATTACAAAGTCAGAGTAAAGTGTTCAATTCTAGGAATCACTTTTTTCCCCACTATAAATAGTCAAGGCAGTCTTAAACAACCTGTCAATGCTTCCTTTCACCAACCTACTATCAAATCATAATCAGAGAAGCCATATTAGTCCTTAAAAATGAGCCAGGGGAATTAATTAGCTTAGGACCTATCCTTTTTGAACTAAAAAAACTGTAAATTACCTGTTTGTATTCCTTGACAAAGATAAAGTCGAGGCGCGTTCTATCCAGTGAAAAGCTCCAATGCTGCTAAAAAATTTTAGTTAGCTGGTTATTGAACCTTGGACCAAAATATCAATCACTATTAATGATGCTAAAACCATGTTCTTGTTGACAAATCATAAACGGATTCTACATCTCGAGTATTCAAAAAAAAAAAAAAAGAAATATCACTTGCTTCAAGCATGAATGCATGGGTATATATACAAGTCTCATGCTAAAAATAAAAATAAAAATAAATTTTAAAAAAAAATCAAACTTGATGTATTCAAAGTGTCATAGCTTTCTACCTTCATACCATCTAATGTTTCTTAACACCAATGGGCTTGGCTTGATTACTCAACACTTGAATTATGGTCTAAGTAATTTTTATGTTTATCGGTAAAAGTCTGGGAATTTCTTACAAGAAAAATGACCCAAAAACTGAATATGAAGATGTTTAAATGTCTTTCTTTACCCCATTAGTTTTGAGCATTTGTTCTTGGTTATTATAACTTTTCACATAGCATAAGAACAGAAAACAAGCCCGTTGTCTGCTTAACTTTGGGTTTGGGTTTCAGTTTGGAAGTATATCGAACTTCATCAATCTGGTCTTGTTGCTGTCACTCTTCAGCGTAAATCTTAAAAACTGCTTTCTAATTTCTTGTCTTTCCATGGCTTTCTGGTCGAGTGATTTATGCTTGCACCTCCAGAAAATAAAAGGGTATGTTTTGTAGGAAGGATGGATAGATTTAGAAGAACGGGGAATGCCAAGGATAGAGAAGATTACAAAAATCCTTCATGTTGTTTGGTACTGAAAAGGAGGGAGAGACAAAAGGATAGATTAATAATTATTTATTAAATTACCATAGTTCCCTTTTCAATATTACTTAGTAACTTTTTTGGAGGCTAAAATAGTCTTTTTAAGTTTGCATTGAAGGATGTCCTAAATCCTTCCATTAGTAGAAGGATGAGAATGTGAGGATTAGAGTGGTGGTCTTTGTTTTTATTATGGTTTTTAGGTGGACACCTTGTCCTCTGTTTATTTGTACTTTTGTTTTTATGAAGTTTGATGTTTCTTATCCAAAAAATAAATAAATAAATAAATAAAAATTATGAGGGCTTCGAGGAGACCAAACACCTTGTCCACCGACCAAAAAAGGGATTAGCTCTCTCACTCCATCACTCCTTCTCTCCCTTCCCTCATCTCCTTCCACCGACCAAACAAGAGATTAGCTCTCTCACTACATCGCTCCTTCTCTCCCTCCTATTCAACGAAGTGTTTAGGATTTAAATCTTCTGCCCAATTTTTGGTGTCCCAAATGTTGTTTAATCAATAATATTATGTCACGTCATTTTACAAAGTTTGAAATGCTTTATAACTGATTTTTTATACCTTAAAATCTAACTTTTTTTAATGATGTATCAAAATATTATTGGTTAGACACCATTTGAGACATCAAAATTGGACAATAGATGCCAATCCAACTACAAAGGGACAAAATAAATTTCAAGATTTTGAAATATAACCAGCAAAATCAACACATATCACCATCTAATGGGTTCCTGACAAGTACCATAAATCTTTAAAAAGAAAAAGAAAAGAAAGAGAGAGAGAGAGAGAGAAATCTAAAAAAATACGACAACAAACCAAGCAAAACAAGAACCAAGATAAGGGACAATCACTCCAAGTCACGTACAACAAGGAGAAGGAATGTGGGAATCCGTTTGCAACAAACATGAAATAATAAACTCGTTTACAGCCAGAAAAATGCCGATTCATGAAATTTATAATAATGATAATAAGAATAACAACAACAATAATAACAAGGCAAACTGATGCACAGAAGTAGAACATCTGAAATTCCAAGACAAACCTGTCGATAATTAGCAAGTAGACACTTGTTTTTTGTGCTTCTCTTACCTCGTTAAGCTGACGATGCAATGTCTGCAATCCAGAAAATTTAAAAATAATAAGGAAAATATCAGAAAAACACTAGAATTCTAATATCCAACTTTGGGAATATGCTGGAGATCATAACTTTTTTAATATAAGAAAACTCCTTTTATGGATTGTCAAATCAATTACAAAGGATGAGGATGAGGTGTCCTCGTGGAAGAAACTAAAACGAGGAAAAGGTGATCATTACACTAGTCTCTTTTTTCGCCCTAGAAAATGAAGTATGAAATGAAATTTCTTGTAAATTCTGAATTTTGCCTCCTATAAGCACCTTGAAAAATTAAGAGTCCTGGGCAAAAGAAAAAATTGCTCAAAAAGATATTCCAGTTCATGGTATCTAAAATCTACTTTTACGTACATTCATCCTGAATATGTAGTGAAACGTTTGCACTACTTTTAGCTCACAGGGATACCCAAAGTATCCTTACCCACTTCACTCGCCGGGGGTGTGATTTAGCAGTTAAATCGCTAATTAAGAACAACTCAAGGTGTTCTTCAAAACATCCATATTAACAAAATAATTGCACCCATCATTTTGATAGTGTGTTCTTCACGCATAAAAAGCCTGCCTTTTTAGTTTCTACATGAAGGTTTGTCCTGAAAAGTTTTTAATTATGGACTCAATAAGAACAGCTAATCTTTTCACCTAACAGCTGTCATATAAGTGTACTATGGGAAGGGAATGTTTAGAGTAAAGTACGGTCAGTACGGCCTCAAGCCATATTTTGAAATACGACATACATTGTGTCCAAAGTATTTCAGCTTCCCAATACACTAAAAATGTTAGTAGTTACTTAGAAGTTAATAAAGGAAAAGTTATTCGAGCAACATCTGCTTTCACTGAACTTTATTTTCAAATGCTGTCATAGGCAGCGATATGCCTGAGCTTTATTTCTCCTGTCATCTATATTTTGTGCCTGGTTCTTTCCTTCCCTCACTACTCTAAAATTTTAACAGTAAACAATTAACAAAAACAAGTAAACTAGCCTTTCCCTTTATAGCCACGGCACCACTTACAAAATAACATGGATTCTTACCTTGAGAGTAGCAAGAAACTCAAAGCTGTCGTAACAGCGGATGTACAAGAACCGTTTCATGCACAGAGAATACAATTCCACATCATAGGCGATTTGAGATTTCCTATTATCACATGACTGCATAACAACATAATCTTGGTCCTGATTCCCCTCAATGATTGACCCTAACGAGATTTTGAAACAAAGTTTAGCAATAATATACAAATACGAATGCATCTGGGCATTAGACATACGTAAAAAATCATTTGTACTTTACCGCATCAAATTGGTTAATGATGGCGCAGATACAATATGGCAATGCCCTTTTAAAGAAGCAAACACAACATAAGCCAAATGACAAAACTATAATGCAAATATCATTTTATAAAAGCCTGAAGGTCTTCTTAATTAATTTTTTCCCATTTTTCTGTTCATCTGCGTCAATCTCAATGTCGCATTCTGTGTTCAACGTATCTAACTTCAAACCTAATGTACTTCAGACATCAAAATTTAAAAAATAAAAATAAAACATAGAGAGAGAAAGGTTCTCTGTTCCTTCCAGATTCACCAATTTCTGATAATAGACATGTTCTGTCTTTCACCGACTAGTTGACTCGACCAACTAAGAAAACAACTAGTATCAATAAGAGAATATTACCTTTAGCTTCCATCATTCGCTGCTTCAGCATTTTCGAAAGGCACGAAACATCGAAGCGGCAATCAAGGTCAATGAACATCACTAGACGCCCCAAACCGCCATAGTGCACCCCATTCCACTCCTTCGGTAGAATGCAACTAATAGCAGCCTAAAACCATAACAAACTTAGTACCTAGACAAAGAAAACGTGAATTTAAACCATAATTAAGGTTTTTTTTTTAATGGAATAAGTTATTAAATACTAAAACTCAATCTGAATTAGATGAATCAACTAACAGCAGCCCAAAATCATCACAAACCTGACAAAGGAGAAGACAATTTCAAACTTGATAAAAGGGTTTTTTCTTTTTAATGGAAAAGTTGTGAAAATCAAAATTTGATCCAAAATTAAGATGATTACAGCTAATAATAGCCTAAAAGCATAACAAACATAGTTTCTGGACAAAAGAGAACATAATTTCAGATATTTTTTGAAGGATTTTCATGAGAAAGTCGTGATGATTCGGGTCTCATTTTACGAATGAAGAAGTTGTGAGGGCTAAAAATTGACCTGAATTAGGATCAGAGTTTTAGCAGAAGGAGAGGGACCGACGAGCTCGACGACATTGCCGACGCGGAGAGGAAGACGATGAAGCGGCGGAAGAAGAAGAAAGGGGCGTTCGATTGAAACCCTAGCAAGCATCTCCGCTGCGCTCTCGTCTCCGTCGATCCACCTTTTCACCTCCATTTTCCAAGACTCTCTCTCTCTCTCCCTAAAATTGCAGAACCAAGCCAAAGGTAGGGATTTGGCGGGAGAAAGTATGTGTAGTGCTTGCGCTTCAGCCAGTTTAGTATTGCTGTAACTATATTGTCAGTCTAAAGTTAGCGTGATTAAAAATAGATTACCTTTTTAGTAAAAAAAAAATTCAAAGTTGTTGCAAGTATTTTAAGCAAAATTATAAGTGTTTAGTAAATTATAAATAGAGTTATTTTGCACATATATATATATATATATATATTCCGTTTTAACTTAAATTTAAATTTTTTATTTTTTTTAAATAAATTAATAAAAATTATAATTAATTTTTAAAAAATCAATCGATTCTAATTTAAAATTTTTAACTCTAAATATAACACCAAATGAAGACATAATAATTAAAAAAGATATATCATATTTCATATTATAAATACTCTAATATATATATTTATTGTCTAATATTTTAAAATATTACACTAAATTATAGAAATATATAAATTCTTATTTTATTTAATCTTAATCTTATTTTAATAATATATATAAAATAGTTAAAATGCTATCTTCTTCTTTTGTCTTGTGTCAATCTTTTTTTTTTAATGTTTTTTATCCTTTTTCTTTCTTTTAGTTTTTTTTATTTTTCTTCTCTTATTATTTTATTTTATGTTATTATCTTTTATTTTTTTCATCTCTCGTTACGTATTTTAACATATATTGAAGACATATATGTATCAACCCACTGTTTTTCTTTATACTCGTTTATGCTTTTATTCTATTTTCTTCTTTATCTCTTTTTTCATTTATTTTTTTATCTTTTTCCGTTTCTCATTCATATGCATACACATATACATAATCTTTTATATATCTATTACATAATAAATTTATGTCTATCATCAAAAATAATAGTCACAATATATATTTTTAAAGTTTTTTCTTTAAAGTTTCGTAAGATGTTTTGATGTGATTTTTTAATCTGCTTAATAATACTTTCATCTTTCTTTTTATGTGCTTTTTTTTATTATTTCCTTCTTAATTTATGGATTTTTTTTTTTTGGTGCTTCTTTATGATTTTTTAATTTGATTAAAAAAGGTTTCGACTAAATTTTTTTGGAGTTTCAGTACGAAATCTCGGTTTTTTTTTTTTTAAGTTTTATAAGGAGTTTCGGTTTTTTATTTCTTTTTATTGTTTTGATGTTTTATACTTTTTCTTTTCTTTTTTTATTTTCTCATTAAATTCTTATTTTATTATTAATTTGGTCAAAAAGGATTTTGTCTAAAATTTTTAGAAATTTCATTAAGAAGTTTCAATTTTTGTTTTTTACATTTCTTATGGAGTTTCCTTTTTTTTTTTTTTTCTTATTTTGTCATTCTATATTTTCTTTTCTTTTCTTTTCTTTTCTTTTTTGTATTTTCACTTTAAATTCTTACATCTTTTAAGCAACGCATATTAGACTAGTTTTATGATAAAAAAAATCTCAAAATATTACATTCGTTGAAGACAACAAATTATACATCAATATTAAAATTGAGTATAAATTATAATAAATGTTTTTTTAATTCAAAATAAATTTATAAGTTATAATTTACAATTTTGAAATTATTTTTAAGAGGAAAAATAATTTATACATCTTAAATAAATAGTTTTATTATTTGGTATTTATATAAATAAAGTGGGTATATTGGAATTATTATTTTTTATTAAGGATATTTTAATAAATTTGTAAAATGACAATAGAAGTAGTTGTGCAGAAGCAATCTCTGATCTACTTTTTAAATTCTATTGTACTACAACAATTTTAAAAATGGGAGAGACTGTGGTAGAGTCTCTCCCAAATGATTCTATCGGTATAGTACTTTTTTTAACTGTTAGATTTAATCGAACGGTTGACATATCAGGGGTATACTATTGTTATCATAGACCTTACCTCATATAAACTTTCTCACCCCAAATATTCTCCGCCGCCGGTGACCTTTCCGCCACCGGCGACGAATGCCGGCAACCACCTCCAGCCCTAGCCCCGGCTAGCCGGCGTCCCCTTTTCTTTCTCTTCCCCTTTCTCTCTCTTCTCTCTTCCCCTCTTTCTTCCCCTCTTTCTTCTCCTTTCTCTCTCTTCTCCTCTCCTGCGGCCCCCCACCACCGGCGACCTCCCTCTCTCTCTTATCTTCTCTCTCTCGTCCCCTTTCTCTCTCTTCTCCTCCCTCCCACCGGCCCCCAGCCCGCCCCCCTGCCCCACCCGCCTCCCCCGGCCTTCCCCCACCCCCGACGAACCCTCCCCCCGGCTGCCCCCCTCCCCCGGCACCCCCCCCCCGACGACCCCCCTCTTTCTCTTCCCCTTTCTCTCTATTTTCCTCTCTTCCCTCTTCTCTCTCTTCGCGGGGCTAACCCACCATCGGCCGCCGGCACCCCCCCACCGAGTCGTGAGCTTCCTCGGGGGTGGGTCGGCCCCGTGAAGAGAGAGAAGAGAGGAAAAGAGAGAGAAAAGGGAAGAGAAATAGGGGGGTCGTCGGGGGGGGGGTGCCGAGGGAGGGAGCGGCCAGAGGGAGGGGGGTCGTCGGGGTGGGGGAGGCCGGGGGAGGGGGTCGGGGCCGGGGGTGGGGGCCGACGGGAGGAAGGAGAAGAGAGAGGGAGGTCGCCGGCAGGGGCTACGGCCGGTGGTGGGGGTCGCCGGTATTGGGTCACCGCGGGAGAGGAGAAGAGAGAGAAAGGGGAAGAGAGAGAGAAAATGGGAAGAGAGAGAAAAAGGGTCGCCGGTGGCAGGCCGGCCGGTCGAGGCTAGGGCCGGAGGTGGGTCGCCGGCGGCGGAAAGGTCACCGGTGACGGAGAATACTTGAGGTGGAAAAGTTTATATGAAGTGAGGTCTATGATAATAATAGTACACCCCCTGATATGTCAACCATTCGATTAAATCTAACGGTTAAAAAAAGGGCTCTACCGGTAGAGTCATTTGGGAGAGACTCTACCACAGTCTCTCCCTTTTAAAATATGTTTGGCAAAAGGAAGTTTTACCAAACGTCTTTAATCTGCAGTAGATTTTTTAATAATTAAAAAGTAGTCTCTGAAAGTAATATCAAACAAACCATTCGGCTTTTTTACTGATTTTTCACCTTATTTTCTAAAATTCTAATATTAAGAAGGGATAAGAAAATTTTTAATAAACTGCCCAAGTTTCATAAAATTGGCTAAATGGCTTTTTTTTTTCTAATGATCAATTAATAATTGACGGATAGATCATGTGATTAACCAATATTAATATATATTTTGTATTGATTGATTATGAGTTATCATATCAGTCATTGATCAACTATTGTTACTCCCTAATGGAGCCATTTGAATGGCAACTTTTCATATATATAAATATTTGGACAAAAACATTTGAAATTATTTGGTCTTTTCTTGTTAATTACGTTTTTATACATTGTATTTGACTCTATTCAGAAAGTATACATTGTCTTTTGAGATTTTGCATTTTGGATATTTTAAAATATAAATGAAGAGCTGCCGAGAAAATATATAAATTTGGCTATTTAATATTCTTAATTGGTAAGCATGATTTTAAAATATAGGTATAGTTTATAAAGGAAAAATAATAATAATAAAAGCAAAGCACACCATATAAAAGTTAATAATCCAAATTTTCGTTTTTCTTTTTAAAGGTATTTTGGTTATATCCATTCAAAATTTAGTGTTACCTAGAAAAGACATATATTTATATATTAAATGCAATCTAATTGTATACAAATGTAAATTTTAAAATACCCTAAAATATAGGGTATTGGTTCTGAATTGTCTTGAATGTTTTCAAAAGGTTAAAACAAACAGGATATGTTTCGAGTAGAAATAGTTAAATTTCTTTAGTATATTATTCAAATAGAATAAATGAATCCAAATGTAGAATTTGAATTTTGTATTCAACTTGAACGTGTGTTTGGATAATTTTGTTAAATGTTAAATTTCAATAATATAAAGGTTGAAAAATTAGTGTGGTAGAAATTTCTTAGAAGTGAAAGTTTAGAGTCCATTTGTTTCGTATGTTTGACTCATTTCATTTAGAAATGAAGTTAAAATTACGTTTGTTTGGACCTAAAGGCACGTCTCATTTTAGAAATGAGATTAAAAAAAAATCTAATTTTCATATCAACCCTTTTACTTATTTACATTTTAAAACTATTTTGCACAATAACATTTTCAAATTCATAAATTTCTCTAATCCGCTTTCCGTTTTTAAAATTCCATAACATTTTATTTTATCTAAGCGTAATTGGAGTGAGTAAGATTTGAAGTGAATACGATTAGAAGTGTAAGGATTTGGAATCGGAGTCACTATGAATCTCATTCATATGTTTACTTAAACTCAGAATCGAAATGAATTGTTATAAATTTTATTGTATACTCCTTTATTTATTGTGTTTTCAAAAAATTATAAAAATGATTTACTTTTTTTATTTTTTTACCATACAATAATCATTTTAATATTAAGACAATAAAACATAAGTTGTTTAATTTTTTTGTTTAAAAAACATTAAAAGAGTAAAAAATGATTTAAAATAAGTAAAATAGCCTTTTCACCCGTTGACAAAAACATTGTTTGTAAGGCTGGCTTACAAAATCAAAATACAACTAAGATGACTTTTTTACTGTATAAATAAAGGTACAAAAAACTTTTAGCAAAAAAAGGCTTTTATCAAGAGTTCAAGAGAGCTTATTTGGTTGCTCAAAGTTATGAAAAAGGGTGTTGTCTAGAAAATATATACATATTACTGTATTGTGATTAAAATAAGTTGTTTATTTATTTTAGGACACGTTTACTTTGCACGGAAAGAAAGAGAAAGAGAAAAATTTTATTTCCTACTTAATCATGTGTTTATTAACAAATGAAAAATGAGATTTAAGTGGTCCTCACATAATAAGGAAACAAGTAAGGGAAATACCAATCCTTATATCTCTTTCGGTATTGATTCATTGTCAAAAGAAATACATATCAATTTTAATCATATACCTTTATAAGTTTTCATGTGCTAGTATTTTTTTTAATTATGTAAAAAGATATTTTAATAATTACATTAATAATATTAATATTACTATGATTAGTAAATACTATAAAGGAAATATAATTTTTTTTCCTTTATACCATCTAATAGGTAAGTAAACACTACAAAGAGAATCAATGATCATCTTTTATATTCTATTACTTTACTTTCCAATCTTATTACATTCATTTACAGTTTAGTAAATGCGCCCTAGTTAATAATAATTAGAATAATTACATGACATGAAGTTAATAAAAATATATTATTTTTAATTAATAAAATAATGTTGTTAGTATTTTTTTTAATATTGATGTTTTGTAAGTAAACTAGGATAAAATAATAATTTAATGCTAATATCAAGATTGAGAGTCACAATTTGGAAGGGATGTGCAATTGTCAATTTCATTTTTCAATCTCAAATTGGTGTGGACTCTAATTCTCACTCTCATTTTAGGGAAAAAAAAAAAAAAAAAAGAGAAACAGAGAGAGTATATTATGTCCCCTTCGAACTTTAGGCCTTGTTACAAAATGTCATCCGAACTTCAATTTATTTTATTCTTTTCCTTTGAATTTTGAAAAAAATTATAAATTTTCCGCTCAATTAAATTTTTGATATAAAAATACACAACACTTGTTGGAAATATGAGTTTGGGGTATCAATAATAAAATAATGAAATGACATACATCGATAGCACTCGAGACATCTGTTATCATTATTAAGTGTGAAATTATGAAGTAATTTATAAGAGAGAATTATGAGAAAAATGACAATCAACCCTTAATATTTACTCTTTTAACTCAATTGTAAGCGTTCCTCGTTTAATATCAGGGATTGATGTTTTCAATGAGTGTCACGTGCATTTGTTAGTCAAAAATTTAATTGAATGAGGAAATTTGCAAACTTTTCTAAAATTCAAAGGGAAAAAATATCACAAATTGAACTTTAGAAAGCATTTTATGACAAGACTTAAAGTTTAGAATTGACTCTCATTCTTCACTTTTAGGGTCTGTTTCGGGACACATTTGGAGATGGTGTTTTGAAAGTTGGAGATGATTTAAGTTTTAGAAATGAGTATTTTGTGAAAATGAACTATTTTGAGTGAAAAAATATAAAAACTTGAAACTTGTTTGGAAAAATATTATTAATATAGATCTTATTTTATTTTTTTTAAAATTTTATGTAATTTAAAAAAAATAATCCCATATCGACTTAGGTAATAAAATTATGAACTTTTAAAATTTGAGTTTTTTAAAAATATTTAAAAAAATAATATTAAAATTGAAGAAAAATAACCAAAAAAAAAAGAAAAAAGTTTGAAAAACACGTTTCCAAACACCATCCCATCTATTCTTTATTATGATTAAAATTATTTTTAGGTTATGTTTAATAAACCAACTGAAATTTAAATTTTTATTTTCAGTTTTATTTTTTTTTAAATTAAAAATATTATAATTAATTTAAAAAAATTAAGACTTAAAATTTTCAACTTCAGTTATAACACGAGACTCATTGCTTGAATAAATTCTCATCAATATCAAAAGGGAATAAAGAACGAAAAAGCAGAATACTTCAGTTATTCATTTGAAACGGCCACGATCAACTTCTCTTAGCACTCCAACGGTCACGATTTGGACTAATCCAAAAGTCAAAACCGACAAAAGTAGCGGGAAATCAAATTCCAAAAAAAAAAAAGAAAAAGAAAATCGAATCAAAATTCAAAACCACCCCAAAGCAGATCACTCCCAGATCGAACAGGAGAGAGAAAGAGAGAGAGTGATAGTCTGTAACTGTAAGACGAAGAGGGAAGAGAGAAAGAGGAGCGAGAAACAAGAGAGAGAAAGAGAGTGATTGAGTGATTAGTGTGTAAGACGAAGAGGAGGAGAGAGAAACTAGAGAGAGAAAGAGGAGCGAGAAACAAGAGGGAGAAAGAGAAAGAGATGAGAGGCGCCGCCGGAGGCCACCGTCGTCCGAAGGACTCCTTCGCGAACCCCCAGCCGCCACCGCCGACACCTCTGTTCAACCGCCTGCCCCGCGACTCCGACGCCAGCTTCGCCAGCAGCCGCCCCTCCTCCGCCGGCGTCGGCCGCTCCTCCGCTGCCTCCGTCGAACTCTACAAAGACCACCGCTTCCAGGCCGCCGCCGTCTCCACCGTTAACGCGTACCTCTCCTCCCACTCCTCCCTCTCCCTCCGCCTCCCAATCCCCTCCGCCAAAGACATCACCCAAACCCTCTCCTTCCTCCTCTCCCGCCTCGACTTCCCCAACCCTAAGCTCGACGACGACCTCCCTCTCGTCCTCAAATCCCTAAATTACCCGTTCAAGCTCAACAAGTCCATCCTCCGCTCCCCCGGGACCCCTCATCAATGGCCGACCTTCCTCGCCATCATCCACTGGCTCGTCCAGATCGCCAAGTTCTATGACCACGGTTCTTCCAATCCTACGTCTTTCGCCGACCACAATCCGTTTCTCAGCTACACGGTCGCCAGCTACTCGCACTACATCGACGGCGACGACGATATGGTCGAGAAGCTCGACCGCGATTTGGCGGAGAATCTGGAGAAGGAAACAGAGATTGTGAAGGCCAGTGTTGGGGATTTGGAGAATCAGGCCAGGGAAATGGAGGCAAAAATCGAGACAATGCGGTCGGAGCCGTCGGCCAAGGAGGACTTGGAGAAGCAGAAGCGGCTTTTGGAAGAGGATGTCATGAAGTTCAATGAGATGGTCGAGAAGTTGACGGCGAAAATCGCGGAGTTGGAGAGGGGTTTGGAGGAGAGAGAGAAGGCGTTGGAAGAGAAAGTGGCTGAGAAGGATCGGGTTTGTGAGGAGAATGAGGAGCTGAGGAAGAGGGTGGAAGCACAGACGATGAATTCGAGGGACGTGGAGAGGATGAGGAGGGAGTTACAGGCGGTGGAGCGGGAAATTGGAGATGCCGAGGTCACGAGGAACGCTTGGGAGGAGAAGTCTTGGGATCTTGATGCCACACTTGGGCAAAAGTTCAAGGAGATCGAGGCTCTCGCCATGGAGTCCAACCAGGCTATGAGAAGGTTTAACCCTTCTTTTCCTTTACAAATTGTGTTTGAAATATGCTTTGCTCTTTAGTTACTTTGCATTAGTAGTAGTACATTTTCGCTTTGTAACTACGTGATTGTTGTAGTTTAAGTCAGTAATCTAACACATGTTCATTAAATTCTTAATAAACATAACATTGTTTCCGGGTAAACATCAAGAATTAGGACAAGGAGAGACACAAGATAGATTGAGAAAGGGAGAGGAATTCAATAATAGGGAGTCGGGGAATTCAATCGTCTGTTTGAATCATTCTATTTCAGTCGAGTGGGAATATGTTTGACATAACCTGCCCTCGGGAATCAAATAACATTGATAAAACACACCAACTATTAAGATAATCTGAAAAACTCTGATTATTTCTTATTCCACATTACTCGTGCATCATGATTGTGATTTAATAACATCGTCTCTCTCTTACTTATGGCTAGAAATTGGGCTAATTGATTAGTTAAACAACGTGGTGGATTTTATACATTGGTGGATTTGTCGAGCAAAAATGCATATGGCTTACTGTTTAGGATATGTAGATGTCATGGTGTTTCCAATCCAGGAAAATTTAAAGATTTTGGCATTTCTTAAGTAATGTGAAATTTTGGAATTCTTTAACCAGATTTATTTCTTTGAAGTTTGACTAAATACCGAATCTTGTATGCTATATGATTCTCACTGACTTTGTATGTTTTGCTGGTACTAGGTTGAAATTTGGCGAGGGCTTTCAGTATGCTTTGAATGCCAAAGGCTCTACACCTACCGAAGTTATGGGGATTGACAACAAGTCGACATTGAAGCCCTCACTGAATTCATTTGCTGACGAATTGAAGACAAATTCTATGGCAAAATTTGAAGAGTTGATAAACCTTCGACAACAATCAAGTGTTGTTGCTGCTAAGGTTGAGGGAAAAAAAAATCGTCTGGCAAAAATTGACTCCCATATCGATGAAGTTAGTGCACTGAGTTCCCTTGTGATACTGAAATTTGTTAGTTTCAGTGGTGCGGATATTTGGCGAGTAAACTCTTAACCTATCCTTTGTTGCATAACTGACGTGTATATCAGGTGGAAGCTCAACTGCATTTGTTGAGAAAGGAGACACAGGAGTACCCCTCTAGATGTGAAGTGGATGCCAAAAAGATGAGGGAGGACATAGAAACGGAGGCTCGTAACTTGGATATTGTGGATAGAGAAGCTGCAGAGATTTTGAAGGTATGTCCTCTTAAAAAATAAACTTCAAACTTTAGCTTCTCATATAGCTTTACAATGTCAAAAATGTTGTTGGGATGTAGAAATTGTCTTGTGAGAAAAAAAAGTAGTTTCTAGAAACATTAACAGGGATGTGTAATCGTACTTTAAATCTCTGCTTTTTTGATGTAGCTTTAATTTGTCAAAAACGTTGGTGGTTTGAACACAATCTGTGAGGAAATAAAAGTAGTTGCTAGAAATATTACCAGGAATGGGTGAATTACACCTTAAATTAAAGCTTTTCATATGGTTTCAGAATGTCAGAAGTACTATTGGGCTGAACAGAACTTTGTGAGGAAAAGAGACTTGCTAGAAATGTTAACAGAGACGAGTTAAATTATTTAAGAGCTTGGCAGACAAAATCTTTCTAATAATTATGTTGGAATTGAAACAATTAAAATTAGGATGTGAAAATAATGAAACCTTAAATGTTACTTCACATAATGCTTTTTTTTTTAAATTATTTTTATTTTTATGTTTCTTGCTGTGTCTCGTAGGATTTCCCTTTTTGTTTTGGTCTTCTTGTGGAGCATATGGCAGTGGGTTCTAGAGACGATGATTTTGAACTTAAGGATGGGAGGTTTGTTAAGAATGGGGATTTGGTAGTTTACATAGCAATGTCATTACGCCCACCATTTCTGGGGAAATAGTTTCAGAGAGGTTTATTATCTGAGTAAAAAGTAAATGCATTTCTGATAAAATCTACTGCCAATTCCTTGAATTCGTTCATGGATTCAATGGTTGGTAGCGTTTTCATGTTTGATTTCATGTATTGCTTTCTTTTGTCACTACTATGGTGTTTTCCCTTGTTATCCTTTTGTTATTATGTTTTGTATTCTACTTCTGTGCATTGCTAATTCCCTTGTCATGACCTTGTGCTTTTATATGATCAACCCTAAACCCATTTGATCAAGTGTCAAGCGCTCGGATGATGAACTTTCATTTTTCTTGTAGGCATCTGAATTAAAGTTGCAGGAAGAAATCAAACAAAGTGAAGAAGAAACTCAGAAGTGTTCATTTGAACTCATGGCTTTACTTGATTCAATCTCAAAATACAAAGAGCGCATGCAGTCGAAGCTTGTACAACTGAAGCACGACATCTCGGACACTATTGCTGCTGTGTCAGATGCTTACAACGGTTCCTTGCAAACCCAATTTGGTAGTTTGTGATGCAAAGAACTAACTTGAAAGGTCACCAATATGGCAGTACCTTTTTACATCTTCACGAAAAAAAAAAAAAAAAATTGAAGAGAGAGAGAGAAGAGAAGAGAAGCAATGCCAAAGAATTTCTTAGTAAGGATGAAAAGTGTGTTTTTGGTTGGTCCAGTGACCTTTTTTGTATATGGCCTGCCCCTTGTCTGTGTGAAAAGCTGGTTGGGAGATCTACTCTGCTTAGTGTGGCATATCATCATGTTGCTTTGATGGTCATGTCATGTATATAAATGGAATCTTATGCTGTCATGTGATATGATCGAATCTCATACGATCTTCAGTCTCTATATATACATAAATATAATGAAATCCTAAAATATTTATATTGTCTTTATATTGGGTAATGCCAAGTATCCATGAGTTCTCCATTTTTAATTACTTACTTGTCGTCAAAGCACTACAGAACCTGGCAAAATTAGTGTATTTAAAAAAGAAAACAAGAAACATATTTCATATCATGAAAAGCAGTACAAACACCAATTCACAAAATTGGAACAACTGTCCACGTTTAAGGTTCCTTTTTTACCATTTGCAACAGCATGTTTCAGTTATAGATCATAACAAATTCGAACAATTATTTCAAATGTAATATCAAGAAGTACGGCTTGTGAAATCTCGATATTCATGAGCTTGTTAGCTAAATGACAATTGACATATCCGATACGGTCAATCGATTCTCGTGAATTTTTATAACTTTGTTGTGCAAAATAGGATACGCATTTGAAATAGGCGTTCGAGTTGTTATATATATTATGAGTGATACGGAAATAAATCAAATAGTCTCTTCCTTTATTCAAGAAAAAGGTATTTCTCATTTACATAATCCAATCATTCATCCCAAAAATTTCTACCATAAAATTAGACAAGTCATCTTGAAAATGCTCAAGAAGGAAAATGAGTTCCTGTTTCCATAAGCAGACAACTGAAAATACAGTAAAGATAAAAAAAACACACACATCTCTTAATATGTTCTCTATAGTCTATAAAATATTTTTATTGATTAATGTTGCGGATTCCATAGCGAAGCCATACCATAAAAGGGCCAAGAATTCATCGCTCTAACTAAATAATTTCAAATTTTAATTGTCTTTTTATTTTTATTTTTAAAAGCAAATACAGTTTTAATATTCACATCTCAAACTCTAACATAAAAACTCAAATT
The DNA here is from genome assembly GCA_025413025.1 of Ficus hispida. Classification (NCBI taxonomy): domain Eukaryota; kingdom Viridiplantae; phylum Streptophyta; class Magnoliopsida; order Rosales; family Moraceae; genus Ficus; species Ficus hispida. The sequence goes on from CM046370.1 coordinate 18,200,564, forward strand.
TTAAAAGTTGATGGTTTTATTATTTTAAGTCAAAATGAGATTATTTTATTTTTAAATTACATAGAATTTCGAGAAAAATGAAATAGATCCATATTAATTTTTTTAGAATAGATTTTAATTTTTTACATTTTTTAATTCAAACATTTATTTTCAACTAAAAGCACAATTCTAAACCTCAATTCAACTCCACTTCAATTAAAATAACTCCAAAACTCCAACTCAAGTAGACCGACCAAATGGCCTTTAAGGGCTTGTTTGGGTACATCTCCAAGCACTTTTCTAGACTTTTTTTTTTGGTCTCTTTCCTCCAATTTCATTATTCATTTTTCCAAATATCTCTTTATCATTTTCCAAAAGAAAAATATTGTGAACACCAATTATAATCTCAACTTTTAATTATCAATTTATATATAATATGAGTTATTGTTTTTTATTGATAAGTATTTAAAGCATTACCACAATAATTAATTATATTTACAAATAAAAATATGACATGTGAGTTGTTGTTAAAAAAATTATGATTAAAATTGATGTCCATAATATTACTATTTTAACAAATTTAAACTTAAAAAGTTTATAACTTCGTTTATACAAAAGAATGAGATGACTTTTTTTTTTAATTGTATAAAATTTTAAGACAAAAAAATAAAATTTATATTATATTTTTCTAATATATTTCAAACTTTTATATTTTTTCATTTAATTCTAAAATACACAGTTTCAAAACAAATTTCCTCTCTGACGTCTAAAACTCTATTTCTAATTGGGTGCTTCATTACATAGTACCAACAGGCGGCCAAACCAAACCATGTAAAGGCACTGGCCTGGAAATTTCCACCAAACCGCCAGACGTGACACGCCACAGGCACATGACTTACTTGTGCCAAGCGAAGTGGCGCGTCCTTCCACGCCCCTAGTCTGCGCGTGAGCTATCCCAGTTCAGAATTTTGTGGCCCCACGTCTCTTCTTCTGATCTCTCTCTTCTCTTTCCCTCTCTGTGTCCAAAATCGTCAAATACAAAAGAGAAGAGGAGGAGTTTAGCTTCGATATAAAAACGAGAAATCCCCCAAAATCCCCCATTTTTAACCATTTCCTCCTTCCCATGGTAATCTCTCTCTCTAAACGAATAGAAACTCAAACAATTGCTCCCAATTCGATTTTGTGAAACGAGGTTTTTTCAAAATTGTCTGTCATTTTGTTAATTTGTGTTCCGTACTGTTTGGTCCCCGAGAAAATCGTAGGGAAATAGGAAAAAAAGCGAAGCGTTGTTGTTGGAATTTATTCTTTCGCCTTTTTAGGTGCTCAATCGCTTGGGAATTGAGTAAACCAATATTCTTCCATTGTAGGAGTTTCTAGCTTTTTTATGGTTTTCACAATTTAGTATCATTATCCGCAATTTTCTTTTTCCACAAAATATATACTTTTTTTTAGTGTGTGTGTGTATATACAACTTTACCTCTTGATTTTTTTGTATTATTTTAATTTTGAAGTTGAATAAAGAAGATTTCTGGATACGCCGTTGCGTAGAAGGGCCAAGGCCATGTGCGAATCTTCACGTTTCATTATTATTATATTGGTTTATTAACTGTAATCTCGCGTGATTCTTAATTCCCCCCCCCCCCCCCCCCCCCCCCCCCTTTTTTTTGTTTTTTTAATCTATTTAAGTCTCTGACTGGGTATGGTTGTTCTTGTGGATTTCATCTCAGATGCACTTTGGCTTCTCCAACTGACTTATTCTCGATCCAGATTCGCTCAGACTACGAGGCAGGTTAGGATTTTTTGTTTTGGGGTTTCAATTTTGATTTCATTCTCGGATTCTCCTTAATTATGTTTATGTTGTTGCTCTAATTATTGGTGGGATGAATGAATCATGTTTCGATCGATTGAAGTTGTTTCTCGCGGCTTGAATTCTCACTTATCTTGCAGAAAATGTTTCCTTTTTTGTGAATTTGGTGTACTAGTTTCGGATCGTTTATTTTTAGCCCAATCTAGTGATTGTATTTTTTATTATTCTCTCAATTTCGTGTCCTCCTTTTTCCTGATTGATTTCTTTAGCAGGATCCATTGACTTGTGAAAATTATTGGTTTTGCAATTACGGGATATTTAGCACTTTGAGAATTCAATGTAGGAATATAGGTGCAAGAATTTGGCTCTCTTCAGTATTAGTGGAACTAAGCAAATCTCAAGGATTACATCATTTTAAATCTGATTTGAATTCTGTAAACTCTTTTCCAGATTTCAGGAAAAGGATAAATATGCTTGTGACAAATCCTGTGTTGAATTTCGGGTTCAGTTAAATGCTAGAATAGGATAGAAATGGAACATGATTATGGATTTACGGTGTTTTTCTTTAACAAAAACCAAAGTAAATGAGTTTTGGATGTATAACGTAAGTTAAATCAAATAACTTTTTTTTTTTTTTTTTTTTAAAAGAGTGCATTGAGTGAGATTCCCCAATCTAGAAATATGATTGGATGTCATAGAATGTGACCAAAGAAAACATACTCTAAAAATTGCCATTTTTGTAACATAAACGCTAGGTGAGAGGCCAATTCTTTTTCCACTAGAGTATCAGACTTTAAAATAAAAAAGAACAAAAGAAAAAAGTTGTGTATTTTGTCTCTATAATTCTGTAGTATTATGCAAAACCTACATTTGTGAACTCTTACCTGAGTTCATTAAGTGTTTTGCTTGGAAGATTGGGGGAGGATTTTCTATTAAGATTTTAGGCAGTTGAAGTTGATAAGATCCGTGAATTTGCCGATGTTTTTGAAGCTGAGTTGTCAGTTAACTCAAAAGTTCAAACTTAGATCAGACCATTGGTGATGTACATTTTCCAGTTTTATGTGAAAGATGCCATCTTTAGAACATTTTATGAGGATGTAGTGTCATCACCTTGCTGCCTTTTGAATCTTCTGAGATTTACATAATCTTTCCGAGACTAAATTTATTTGTCTATACAAATAGATTATCCTGTCTTGTTCTCTCACTTTGTTGTTCAAAAATCAAAACTTTTCGTGTGAATATCATAGATGTTGCACTTTCTGAGTCTTAGACAACTTTGATTATTGTTTTAAATTTTTGGGACACTTAGGGATTCCAAATTTTCTTTGGCCTTTGCTCAGGTAATAATCATAGGGATATTCTTTTGAGCTTTTGCTATTTCTTGGGGTACTCTACTTGCAGAGTTTAGCTGTTGGCCTATTATTTGAGTCACTAGGCTACCGACCGTATTCAATGATTTTCTATATTGTTGGCCAAGGTTGCCTCTGTTTTTTGTGGTGATGGGAACAGCATCCGTTCTGGATGGTCTCAATGGGCCTAAATTGTTGTTGCCATATCTCTTCAGCTATATGAAGACGTATGTTCACTGGATGTGGTCAGGTAAGCTTGGAGGGGGACACAGTTCTTTCTATTGGTTTTAAGTTTTTAGTCCTGTTTGCAAAAGATTAGTTTCTCTTGGTAAATAAATTTGTATTCCAATTCAGCGGTCACATATTAATATGAAACAGCGGCAATTCATAAGGAAATTGTAGTTGTGCTCATGCATTTCACTATGAATTTGGAATTGCTGCTCCATTGTGAATTTCTTTATTTGTTCTCTGAATTTTATGATTGAATACCTTTACTTTTTCTCTTTTTATTTTTATTTTTTGTTTTTAAATTTTCAAGTAGTGGCTTTGGACTTGAGTGTGCCCATGTAATTTTTTATTGTTTTCTTGCATATCTAAAGTATTTCGTACTTTGGTAATTTTCGGGAAAAGTACAACCTTTGTCATGAAGCTTTAGAAATTGATAAGGTTTGAGAAAAACATGATAGATTTCTGTCCAGAAGAACTAAAGTATGTATTAATTGGGTCTACATTTTTCCGGAGTATCTCTTAAGTAATGTCTGGGTGGTCTTTTTCTGCCTGGTATATACTGCTGAGGCATTCTTCTTGCTTTTGTTTTCAACTTGAGATTGTACTTGTCAGTGGATTCAATAATTTCCGATCGTTTTGCTATGTTCCATGAATGTCAGTGAAACTCCTGCACTTTTTCTTATATTATCTACTTGCTTATTATCTGACAGGTCCATCTTTGTCCCCGCAACTAACAATTCTGTTCCTATTGAACTCTGCAATATGAATTTCAGGATTAACTGGGAAATGGCAAAAGGTAGCAGGGGACGTCAAAGGATCACTTTGCGAAACTACAGGTCAGCTCCATACCCATTGCGCTTTGATCAGGATGTTATGGAGGAGTTGCGCCCAAAGAAATGCTCCAAAACGTTGGACAATAAAGACTGGGAAGACGTAACATGTTCTGTTTGCATGGAGTACCCTCACAATGCTGTGCTTCTCCTGTGTTCTTCTCATGACAAGGGATGCAGACCTTACATGTGCGGGACTAGCTTTCGTCATTCCAACTGTCTTGACCAATATAAGAAAGCTTACACTAAAGTAGTTTCAACCAATTTGCATGGCTCTGCTGATAACCCCACTGTAATACAAGATTCCGGTATGGCTGTTGAGAACACTGAAGTCGCTGAGCTTGCTTGCCCCCTGTGTAGGGGCCAAGTGAAGGGATGGACTGTGGTTGAACCTGCCCGAGAATATATGAATGCCAAAAAGAGGAGCTGCATGCATGATGATTGCTCGTTCATTGGAAACTACAAGGAGCTCAGGAAGCACGTGAAAACAGAGCACCCTTCTGCACGACCACGTGAAGTGGATCCTGCTCTCGAGCAGAAATGGAGAAGGCTTGAGCGGGAGCGTGAGAGGAATGATGTGATCAGCACTATAACATCAACCATGCCGGGGGCAATGTTTTTTGGAGACTATGTAATAGAAGGAAATAACTATTATGGATTTGTTTCAGATGAGGAGGGTGGTACGGATGCGGGTGCTGCAGAAAGAAATGGTGGGTTTGAGATGGGTTTTGATAGTAATTTAGTGAATGTCTTTCTCCTTTTGCACGCCTTTGGACCATCAGGAGGAGATGAACTCAATAGACGGCTGCCTCAACTGGCAATGCCCTTCCGCCAGACAATGAATGGTGGTAGTGCTGTTGGCATCCGACATACAACTCCCGTTGGTGGCGCAGAGTCCTCTGATCAAGATGATGATAATGAGAGTCATGATGATGACGATGACAACGGTGGAGGTGATATGTCATTGGCCAGCCGCCTTCGTCGACATGATAGGGTGTTATTGGGACGCTCTGGTAGGAGGAGGAGACGAAGAGAGTTAAATGGTGGTATGAGATAAGGTATTATTGTAGGAGGGGAGGATATGGGAAAGTTTCTTAGGTACATAAAATTTTAGGAAACATTAGAAAACGACGACAATAATTTCTCGACATATGGAGGGATTACTTTCATTTGAATTTCCGGGGATAAGAAAAAATGGGGATATGGCTGTTCTTTCCCCCCACTGTTGTGTATGAATTCTTCTCTCTTTTGAAGCCGTACTTTTTTCTGTTTACCCTCAATCCTCCTGTTAAATTATGAACAGTTTCTGTGTATGAAATTACTTGTGTAATTGTATTTGTATCTTTATCACTTTTGTTTATCGGTGAACATGAAGGTTCACTGGGTAGTTGCCCAAATTTAGAGCATACTTCTGATTTAGTGATTTTTTTTTTCCCTTTGTTTTTCCCCTGGCTTAGTTCGTTCCTTTTAAATTTTGAGTCAAGGTTATGCGTCTAGCATTTTGCATTTCAAGCTAAAAATGGGAATGACTTTAGTATGTCATCAGTTGTAGTTGTTGTTGTTGTTGTTTTTTTTTTTTTTTTTTTTTTTTTTAATTTGGATAAGTGTATCTCATCAGTTGTTAACCTGGCATTTAGAATTGTTATCCAAATTTCAAAGTAGCGTTTTCCTGTCATGGAAGGAGAATAGGTACACACCTCCCACGTCGCCACACGGGAGGGACATGGGGGCGTAAAAAAGGGGATCAAGTCTCCCTATTAGTATTACAAGGCTGTCGGGTTGAATCTTTACTAGGAAGCAATGCTACCTAATTTTCTCCATCTACAACTACATCGTCTAAGCCCACCATTTCCTCCCAACTTTTTAAAGATGAAGGAGGTCCTCCAAAGCGCACAAGTGAATGAAAGCAAAAGAGAGGAAAAAGAGAAAAGGCTCAAACACATGGGTGAGATAGGGATTGGCAACTCATGTTCATGTGTCGGGTATGGGTTGACATGTAATGACTCAACATGATTAATTTAAACACAAACGCGACGCAATTAATAAATATCAAGAACTCAAACTCTAGATATGTATTTCACAAGTAACATGATATAACATGACAATATCTTTATTACATGAGTCATTGCAGGTTGACATGAAAAAAACACGACTATGATCTATTAACGACCCAATTAACACGAAGGGTACAATATTGAAAATTTTTCTTGAAAGTAAAAAAACCATTAGTTGACAACTAATTACAGCTAAACCAAGCGGAAGTTTTGTAATTAACAAACCAAAAGGTTTTCAAAATTTTCATGATAATCTAAATGCAACATATCTGTGATACTATCAATTGTGTTAAAAGAGGTTAAGCGGGTTGGCTATCACTTGTGTTAAACAGTATTAGCTGGTTGACCCGCGACCAACATGTTCGTTAATAGTGTTGTATGCTTTAACCAAAAAATGAACTAAAATCTTATTTTTTGTGTTGTGTTCATGTTTAAATTAATCATGTTTTGTGTGTTTAAATTAACCGTATCTGTATTCGTTAAAGAGGCTATGCTTGCAAGCACATAAAAATCTTATTTCAAAAAGAATTAGAAAAATATACCTCCCCAACCTCTTTTATTAGTCCTAATTTCAGCTAAACTTTTCTCTATGAAGTAATTTGAAAAAATGTTTATTGAACTTTGTTGTAATTGATTAGACTCTAATCCTTGTAGCTAAGAAGAAAATTTGAAGGATTCATCAAAAGATTGTCCTTTTTTTTTTTTTTTTAATTCGGTCGGTCATAAATAACTTGTCTGAGATTTGAGACCCAAGTGTCCAGGCTCTTTGGGAGGCTCAGTAATACATAATCTATTGAGTAGCCAAGAAAAGAAAATGTACTTGCAAGTAGAACACGTCCAAAGAAATGTTGCACACTTTCAATTTTAGAGAATCTCCTCTCCGAAAGAAAATTATGAACAATCATAAGTCGCCGTACTCTCTCTCTCTCTCTTATTACCATCACTCATTAGAGATTTGAAATTAATGTTTTAACGTTATATTACTATTTGAGTTAAACTAACTTTGACTTCCATCTATTAATCCTCAATTGGATGCGGTTGAGGAATTGTCAAGAAGGATTTAATACTACACTGTGATGGGGTTAAGAGGTCTTTTCTGTTTTAGAAAAAGTTTTCATCAATAGAGTTCGTTTTTTTGACAAAGCAAATAAAAGCTTAATCAGAGTGAGGGTGTGAGAGGGTAAAACCAGGTATTATGAAATAATATCTATAAGAGGATACATTTTGAAGTCATTATTGGGAGTACATATTGAGTTTGGGTATCTAAAAATGTGATGGGTGCAAATATAAAAACTCTTTGGGCACAACAAGATAGGTTTGATGGCTCCGGAGGCAAGGGGGATGGGGGCGACAAGCTCGGGGGCAAGGGAACTGAGTGCAAGTAGGCGTGAGGGGAACAGAAATGGGTGGTTCTTGCCATGGTACCTCAGTTTGGCACAGGGTGGGAAAGTGATATGATCTGAGGTTTTTTAAAAAGAATTGTTTTTATAAATATATTTTAAAGAATTTTAAGAAGCAAAAATCTATACAATTTATGGTTAAGTCTAAAGATGCTCTTTTAATGTTATTAAAAAGCAAAGGATTCCTTTTGTAGTAATTAGGGGGAAAAAAAAACACACAAGTTACCAAAATTACCACAACAAAGAGGTCCCATCAAATTGACTGCATTAGTGCATTGGGTTTTCTTTTATTTAAAATCTATCTATCAAAATTTTCTTTTTATTATTAATTAGAAAGGAAAAACAACAATGGCTTGCCCAAAAATGACTATATTTCTCCATTAGTAAAGACGTAAATTCTAATGTTATAAGCAAAATATACTTGACACAGATGAAGGCAAATATTGCTGAACCCACATTGCATTTCACTACAAGATATCCACTTTTTGACAATTAAACAAACGGTGTCGAGGAAACTGAACATTTTGTAACTGTATATTCTGTCATTTACAACACAACATTTTGGGACAAGTATGAAAGAAGGGGCCCCACTGCATGAGATACAATGTAACATATTGGACAGAGGCTTTCGAGGGAGCCGAAAATATAGGTATGGGCTGTGAACAGTTTAGGTTTTGCAAATGTATCAATATCTAAAATACAAACTCTGGTGTGGTGTCAGCTGGTATTTGTGTTGTTCTATTTGTTAGTGAAGCTGGTGCGGCGTGATTTTTGCAGGCACTTATTGGTTTGAGATTCGATTTTGGGGAACTAAGGTGAGAGCCTAGAAATATGAAAACTGTTCCTGAGCCAGACAAGGGAAAATTTCATTCCTGCGTGAGGCTATGAATCCTTTTTATTCCTTATACCTGTTGGAACGCCATAACATACCGGCGATGCTCCAATTAAGAAGGGTAGTATACATGCTTCACGAGCTTGACCCATGAATGATCCAACCATTGGCCTATGATCACAATGGTTTGCGACCAAGTCCTTTTCACAAGCTTCAGGCAATTTCTTCCTTGGCAATTTCTTCTTGGCATTACCTTTGCGGCCCCTTAAGCTCAAGGCTTCAAGTTCAGCCACTAAACTGCATTTGGCGCAATCTGTAGAGGAATTGAGTCTCTCTTTAAACCAAGCATCGAGTACGGCCTTCCCAAATCGATCAATATCCTTGTCCGTAACTTCCCACAGATTGGCAACAATCACAGGGGAACCAGCTAAAAGATAGGATAAAGGAGCACCATTTGGTGCATAACAGCCATTCAGTGTTAAAGAACCACTACTGCAACCCATAAGGAGAGTTGCAGCGCAGTTTTCCAGTTTTTGAATTTCATGCCCGGATATATATTGAGTCCCTGTACCATAACAAATTCTCGGATAATCAATGAGTTGAGGAAGTGCATTGACAGAATAAAACAATAATTGATGTGTTGATTCGTACCACTTCCATGTCCGAAATACAAAAAGAGATCATGACTTTTCAATGCTGCAGCCAATTCTTCAGCTGTGGGTGCATGACCAGCCTTCCCCTATACAGTAAATTGACAAACAAATGAATCACTTGCGCATCTAATTTGACGTAAATGTCTGCCTCTACTCACAATCACCATGAAAGAGTAAAAACTAAAGCATACGTGTCCAGAGAGAGCCGGAAACAGACAGCGATGAAAACTACAGAAATGTAACACCATGACATTTGCATCTTTCATAATTCTCTTCTAAAGAAGGGTTGTGGAAAATTACCTCGAAATTTTGATCTCTAAACCAGTTCTCAAACTCAATTTGTGTGCTGCCGAGATCACCACCGGGATTCAACAAATAAAATGCATCTAAGGGATCTATAAAAGGGAAGGTTCTAGTTTGCTCTTGATTGTGGTAGCTTCTATCAAGTCTTGCAGAGATGGTCCAGACAGAAGGCATTCGATAAACCTCCTGGTTTCTAAGTATTGGTATATTTTCCCATGGAAGCATCTGCATGGCCATTAGTTGATCAGTTTGGACAATAAACCCATAAAACTGACGTTGTATGGTTAAGTGAAACTTCAGATGACACACTGAAAATTTTGAGAATTTTTACCAGCTACTTTGCTACAGAAAAATATTTCTTAGTTAGTAATGACTAAATTTTTGCATGGATACAAGAACCACAGGCAATAAGATCTTAAATAGTCAGTGAGAATGATTTGGAATAAAAGCTATCTCAAGTCGGAAGTTTGGGCTGGTCTATTTCAGTGTTCCATGACCTGTAACATGCAGTGTACCGTAAAGAATTCCAGCTTAATACAGTAAAGCAACTGTCACATGCATATTTAGGATGTAACGATGTATCCGAAACTGGTCTAGTTGCTTCTACCATACAGATCAATTAAGCAATATCTTAAACTACAAAGAGAAAAGGTAAATAAGTTTATATATATATATAACCACTCAAGGGGGACCTATCACAAACTCATGTTGAAAATTTTAAAAAACAAGGCCTCACCTGCACGTCAAAGTCCAGTACTAACACTATTGGTTCTCGATCCATACAGCCTTCGCCTTCAAGCTCATTTACTGCTTCGCGTATTAGTTGCAAGGCCAAACCAGTCAGTTTCTCATCTTTCTCACAATTTTCAATCCTACCAATGTAGCAACCCTTCCTTAAACATAGCTGCAAAATAAATTCCTCTTCTTCAAAGGCATCATTCGGAGCCCCAAGAATAACTTTAAGAAGACTCTCATTTAAATCCATTTTGCATTTCGATTTCAAGGACCGTGCCAACTTCTTGGATACCAAGTCCAGGCTCTTGCAATTAGATCGTTCTCCAAGAAGTATGTATTTCCACGGTCCCAACCATGAATCTTCTAAGCTCCTGATGCAAGAAATAATACTATGAATACCAATAATGAAATTAGTTCTCAAGATATAAAACTCCAAGCGAAGAACCATTATGCAGAGTGCTAATCTTTCTGTCAGATTCTCAACTGTCAGACTGCCATATGAGGAAACTAAAGGTACACATTATTGTTGAGTGGTGGAACCTAATTATTGCACTGTTGCAAAGACAATACGTGAAGCCCCAAAAACCTAGCTATTAAGGTGGTGTTTCGATTAAGGGTAGTTTGGGATTTTATACTTGTAATTCCGGTTGTCCTAGTTTTCTTTATAAATAGGGTGAGCCATCTTTAGGGTTAATTATTAGAGAGGTTAGAGAAAAAACTCGGAGAGTTTGAAAGGGGTGTGATTTTCTCTTGTAAGCTTCTCTTCACCATAGTGAATTATTGCAGCGGATCTTGTGCATTCTTGTGTGCTTATTTTCTTCTACGATTTTTATTACTCTTGGTCATATAAATTAGGGCATCTAATTCTCAACAATTATCACAATTAAGCCTTTTCCTTTGGAACAGCTTAAGGACTAATATTTGGCATAACAAAACATGTTTAGTTCAATCAAACCAATAGGCTCGTAAAATTAAAAAACAGAGGCATAAACTTGAGGAGAGTTAGAAACCCTACCTTAGGAATTTTCCTAGGCGATGATCAAGTTTCTTTCTTGATGTCCACCATAATTTCGTACTCTCTTTTGTATTTTCCAAAGGAAACATTGAAGACGAGAGGTAATTTTCCTCCAAAATCAGTTTGAATTCTGGAGCCACATGATCGATGATAGTGGAACCCCAAGGACATAGCCAATGCTTTCCCAAATTTTTGCACTGTGAATTATGAAAACCATACTCACCAGCAGCAACTGAAGCTTCTACAAAACGTAACAGTTATTTAGCAATTTAATAGAAGCAAGATTTAAGTATATCTGCATAATACAGAAATTTTCAAACATGAAGTATGTGTTAAGAAAATACCTTCTGATATGGAATCCACGGGGAGAAGGAGAACAATAGGATGACTTTCAGAGTCCAAACGTGATACTAGCATCCATGCACGGATGTACAATGGATTATCTAGCAGCTCTTGTAAAAAATAAGCATAAGGACCCCCGAGTAAACTAATACAAATTGCAGTAGTGCAAGGGAAGCCCACAAAAAAATTCTCTACAAATTCTTCAAGATCTTCAGTAGACTTGGGTGCAAGCCTGCATAAAAAGTATCAACAAATAAATATGTTTTAAAATAATCTCACGACTCATATTCTTCCGTCTGTTAAAGTTACAGTAAAGACCTTAGTAAGTTCCTCATCTCTTCTTCCACGCAAGTTGATCCAGTACAACACGAATCCTGATGTCAAATCCAAGTAGTGTTATCTAAGTAGTTTCTTACTAAAGCACGCATAAAAGGGATTAAGTGATTATAAGGACACACCTCAGCGTTCACAAGATGTTGACCTTTATGTGTCTGGCTGTGATTTGTAGAGAATTGATAATTGAGATGAGAACCAAGTGAAGCTTGGTGAAAAAATGAAGCCCAATGATTTTCAGAAAGCACTTTGCAAGAAGACGATAAAGAACAAAGATCACCCGAGGCAGCAAATAAAAACACAACAGCAAGTAATCTAGAAACCTATTAAAAGCCAAACACACACAGGTTAGTAAGCAAAGATCTATTAAATTTGAGAATGCTAATTAAAATTAAATAGCAAAACCAAAGAAACTTATGGATTAGTTACAGATCAATTATAAAAGTCGAGACAAAATTCTTGGCATATATCAAGATCCAAAAACGGGACAACTTGAACCTATTTAATAGAGCAAAATGCTTCCAGTTAATTAGGGGGAAAACACAATCTTTAACAACTCTACAGTGACAAATAAACATCTAAAGTTACATCCCAATCAGGCAACCATGAGCCTCGCAATAGTAGCGAGGATTATACATTAAATTTTCGCATTCATTTCAACAAGGATAAACCCACATATTACTAGTTAGAACTAGACCTAGCACCAGTCCTTAAACTCAGATTCTACGGCAAACCGTATTTTGATTTCCCTTCAACTGCTGAGTTAGACATCTGAAAAATTAAAGCCTAGACAAAAGAATACCAAACTCATTATTTATTTAATTCCAAAGTAGCCAAGGACTCTCTCCTTAAAATTAATATATGCATATATATATATATATATATATATATATAGAGGAAGTAACCAAAGACCTATTATGATCACGTGAATCACAGGAAGGTTTAAGCTTCCATTATATTGAGGAGCTCCTGAACACCATTGATGGCAGAAAAACCTAAGCTCATAAAAATGTGGGTTAATTAAAATAGTTCAATTCCAAGCTCAAATGTTTAAACGCCACAAGTATGACTCACTAAGAGATACAAGTAAAACCACAAGGAATATTACAACTATAACAGACAAAAAAAATAATAAAAATAAAAAAACCCTTATCATAAAGACTGTTATGAACAACAGATTTACCTTCTGCAAAAGCGCAGGAACTTCATAGCATAGTACAAACACATGCATCAACCAGGCTACAAGTTGTGGTAGCTGAATATGAGACATGTCACAGCAAATAACCCTGTTGAACAACAATAAACCACAAAGAGCATGACAAGAAGTTGGCTATAAAAGTAATGGCCAAATAACAATAACTATACCATCTACTAGAAATCTAAACATATTTTAATTAAAAAAGAATAACATATTTTGAAACATAAAGACACTTAAGTGCCTGTGTGATGGCGCATGTATGTAATTTATGCAGCAAACAATTACAAAATATAATGTCAGATCCCTATTTTGGCATCCATATAAACTCCCTTACAAATTCCAACCAATAAAATAAAACTCCTTCACGAGGAAGTTATACAAATTAGCCATGAACCAGACAAACCTGGTCAACCTAATTCAACTGGATTGGTCGGGTTGTTCCCCCCGCCCTCTTTTTGGTTTTTTTTTTTTTTTCCTTTTTTTTTTTGGCTCAGCCACTAAACCTATTTTAGATACCAGGTTAAACATGCATTTTCTTTTCTTTTTAAAAACAAATCACAACAAATTAAACTGTCACCATTAAAATTTTACAAGGAAACCAAAGCAAAATACAAAAGTAGCTGCACTAGTCAATAGAAGCCACATTTTCATACCAAATAAAAAGGCCAACTTTACCATTTCAGAATATAAGCTATATTAGGCATACAACCTAAATCTCGAGGGAAAATGTCATGAATGCATCATAATCATGGTTATATAAACTGTGCAAGCAAATTTAGTTTATATCTCTAAGTGAACTGGCGCACAAATTATTACTGAAAATCAGGAAATAAGAAACAGGTTGACCAGCAAACTTATAAATAAGGAAATAATAAACCAAGTGAAACCTGCTGTTAACATACCTGCTGTCCCTAGAATGGTAGCCTTTTAAAGAAAACCAACTTATGCTGTACAGTATTTCTGCACGCTCAACACTTAACAGATCTTCTGAGATCTCCTTTCTGACCATATCAAGCAAGAGACTGAAGGGAACAGATGAGGCTGTAAGATGGAATGTGTCCTGATTGACAAGGATTAACATACTCTGGGTAAAAATCTTGTGTGCTTCATGTATTTGACCATAATTCTCCAAGCAATTTCCTGTAAAAATGCATATATACATATTACTCTCGGTGTTGGGATACTATACAAAAACAAATTAAAATGAAAAGAAAATGAAAATAAAAAAAAATTAAAAAACGTTATAGGTGATGGTAACAATGCCAGACAGATCTGGCTGTGACTACTGCCAATACGGGTTTTGTACCAATATCCCATAGTTAATTGGGGACCAAAGCTATAGTAACATATTTTTTCCACCTTCAATTATTTTAAATTTTATTCTTAGGGAGGAATTACTTAGTCACTTGTTTGTAAAGCATGAGTTGTGGCATTCGGAAACAGATCTAAAGAATTTTGCTTTACCCTTTAAATCTGTCAAGTAGCAATGAAATATTAGTGTACATCTTTTAAATAGAATCATGTTATTGTACAGTTTTCGAGAGGATAAAGCTACCAATGCCATATGCATCTTAGCTGAGTGCATACATATGCTCTTTCTTGATTTTTAGACTCTTTATCAATGAGTGATACTAAAATGTAGCTGCTCTCCAGTGCTTGTATGTCCTTTATATCCTTGCAGAAATATCAACCACCTATACCAAACTTGCCGCCATTGATAAGGAAGCAACTGAGCAAGCCAGCTCACAAGAAGTCAAATTTTAAGCAAACTTTCTTCCGGAGACTAGAATGCTTAATTTTTAACTAGTTTTAGAACTAGTTATATGAAAAATAGAATCATGTTATTGTACAGTTTTTGAGAGGACAAAGCTACCAATGCCATATGCATCTTAGCCGAGTGCATATATATAATTTTTCTTGATTTTTAGACTCTTTAACATGCAGTGATACTAAATTATAGCTGCTCTCTAGTGCTTGTATGTCCTTTATATCCTTGCAGAACTATCAACCATCTATACTAAACTTGCCGCCATTGAAAGTAAGCAACTGGGTAAACCAGCTTGCAAGAAGTCAAAATTTGGATCTTTTTCATATAACTAGTTCTAAAACTAGTTAACAATTAAGCATTCTAGTCTCCAGAAGAAAGTTTTCTTACCCTCTCGCGAGGAAGATCATTAACCACAAAAATCATGAGTTGTAGGTACCACATCAATAATAACAATTAAAAAAAGATGCCGTAAACATTTCACAGCTGAAACATCAACATCATTAACTGCTCTTCACACCATTCCACCATGACCAAAGTAAAGTTAAAAAACTAAAGAATTAAATCATATTTTGACTAACACCTAAAACCTAAAGAATAAAAGCATGTTTTAACTAAACACTTCACATGCCACAAGACCTTAAACAGTGCTAAAGACTAAAGGTTCCTTTTTTAATTTTTTACTCTTTAATGCTCCTCGCCATGCCTACGAGGAAGATAATAGTTAGTATTATGCAATAGCTTCTCCTCCTCTCCCTTGCCACTAGACCAAACTTGAAGGTTGAAAATATCTAGCCCTTATCTTATAACATTTATTTTTGTTTATTAATTTATTTATTTATTCACACCCGGATTATAAGGAAATAAAGGGGCAACCAACAATTTTTTGAACAACACCTACATTTTGTTTTTTCTATTTGTTTTTGTCCTTTTACCCAAATAGCATTAAAAGGGAGTGGGAGTGTATGCAATTTTTGATGTGTTCCTCTCTACCATGTGAGTGGGAGCGTTGCTCACATGCATGCAAGTGCAATCAGCTAAACGTCATAAAAGGCAATTCCCGTACCTAAGCTTGTGAGTAGATTTAGCAAAAGCCTCCGTCGGACAAATTCCCACTTCATATCTATAAAATTATTGAGCAGTCCATTCTTGATGGCTTCCACCTGAAGACAATGCCAACACCTCATATTGTTGCAAATGCACGTTTCGTCACACCCAAAAGCAACCTTGCTACTTTTTATTTCCAGCAGCATATTCCTCTGACTAAAAGTGCCAGAACATTCATTCTCACCACTGCCACGAGAATGTTTTACATTGCCGACTTCTGCTCCACTGGATATACTCTGGCTACTAGAAGATCGGTTCTTGGAACGAGTTGTTCTGGAATTGTTCTCGGGAATTGAATCTTGATCTGTCAGTAAAGATTTTGATGCATTCCGAGTCTTTCTACACTTTCTAACTTCCTTATTTTCTTTTGGCCCATTCCTAGAGGGCTTCTTTATGTCCTGCTGATTTTCTTTAGTTCCAGCAAACGCATTGCTAGCATCATTATCAGCACCTTGTACATGGTTCTTTTCAAGCAGTATGCTCCAAGCACGTGCCGCTTCTGGAAAACTAGTACAGGCTTCCCAGTCAGAATGATTCAGCTTGTCAAGAACTTCTTTATACAGAACTTCAGCACGTGATGAACTCCCCAAAGATGTTCTTCCAATAGAATTGTCAGTAATGCTTTGAGATAAATCAGCAAGATGCTGATCAACAGTTATCTCCAGCGTCAATCTGCATTTTGAGCAAGAAATTTCGGTGCCATAATCCTTCAAGTACTGTTTGGCACTATGAAGCTCTCTTTCTGCCGGATCCCAAAGCTGCTTCCTGCGGTACAATTTACCTAAGCAGAAACACAAATAGTAAGTTAGTATCATGTTACATGAACAAGAAGTAGCAGATAAAGAAATATTTATTACAAAATGTAACGAAAGGTATAAAAAAAAATTGTTTTCATACCCAAAACAGAAGAGAAAGAAGCCATAAATAGTGGAAGGTTTTGTAAACTGGAGATACTTTTTCCCCAAACAAAATAACCTTCAGCATCCACTCCATTACCAATTAATTCATGAGCAATGCCAACCTACAAATTAAAAAAATGTTCAAAAATCCAAACTACTAGGCATTGGTAAAACATGGTCTGTCACTCTGAATTCAATTCTACTTTTCTAAAAAGAAACAATAAGCCAAACCTGAAGAGTGCTTTCAAGATAACATTGAAGTATAATCCAGGGACTAAGATAACAGCTTTCCATGTCCAATGAAGTAGTATCAAAGGACCAAAATTCATTAGCAACTGATCTTCGCACTTGCAGATCCTTGAGGCTGCAGGTAAACTTCTGACCAACATCCCTAGTTTCATTGGACTTTTCATGCTGTTGCTCCACAGAAAACCGGAATTTTTCTTCAAACATTTTGCTACGTAACCGATGTGCTTCTTTAGCATAAGTTAGAGCCTGGAGAGTACAATAACTTGTCAATATAAAGAAAATCTTTGTTGTTTTGGCTTTCTTGAGGAGGCATTGTCATCTTTCTTTCATACCAATTTAAGAACCAACAAAGGATGTTTCTATATGTAATTTAATACATATATATTAAGAGAAAAGAGCATGCTCAGATGACGCTAAGAAATATTCTTCAGGCACAATAATCCAATATCTTACTGGCCTCAAGATCAAAGTAATTGAAAACAAATCTTTAAGTAGCATAGAACTGAAAAACAGATTTTATGCACATTACCTCTGTTATACGCCCATTTGAAATAAGTCTTTCACTCAAATCAAAAAATAGATATCCAGCCACATAAGCAGAAGTGGAAGCAGGAACCTATTAGAAGAATAACAGCAGTATAAGTTAGGACAAGTTTAACAAGAGACAAGAACTTGTGGTGGCTACTTGAGAAGACCTTACACTTGAAATGAGTTCAAAAGCAGCATCTTTCACTTGATCCACTGTGATATCTGAATGAAAAGAGCTTTCACGATTGAATGAATCTTGGGAAATGTTTGCAAATAGAAATGAGAAATTGTGTTCAAAGCCAACCAACAATGATTGGGATCCTTTCAAACAACTTATCCAAAAATCAATAGACTTGGACTGTCCACCACAGTGGTCTGCTAAGCTCATCAAGAACGCCTCATTAACAGGTGAAACGCAAAGGGCATGTCTAAGCCTCCTACATTCCCACAGTACAGCGACAGACTTCTCTAATGAGACATTCTTCCATTGAAACAATCTAAACATAAGCCTGTATATGTCATGGTGAAAGTCCATGCAACCCTAAAATCAAAGGACAAAAAGCAAAGTCTTTTCATCAATAAGTTGAGATAATGTCAAGCACCTACAATGCAAATTCTCTTCTCCAAAAACTGCAGCAAGCAGCAAGATAAGGGAACAAACCTTCAATGATAGCAAATCAATAATGTTATACAATAGAATTATCATATTTTCAGAAACTACATAGCACTTGTCTTCTGCAGCAAAACAATCTGAAGTAGTAATGCTCAGCCACAGCTTTAATGCCATTCCAATGTCTTGAAAGACTTGCTACTTGTAAGCAAAAAAACCAAGCAAGTACTTAATATATGAAAACTTATTCCCAATCCGGCATAAAGTGAATCAAATAAACATCTAAAAAAACTGAGATTGATTTTCTTGCATCAACACCTTTGATTTTGGTTCCGCTTCCTGAGTGCAAAACGCCCGTATACAGCATGCCACAGCTAATTGATGACATGGTTGAATGTCGAAGCTACGTCTGTCACCAGACATGGCCTTCTGCTTCAGCAACTAATTCATGTCAGACAGAGATCCAACTCCAGAAAGATCAAAGGACTATAAATATTTAATCACTGCCGAAATAGCTAATTATCTTACAAGTGAAGATATTGCGTCTGACAAGCATTGTATACAGTCCTTTAAACAATGCCCATAGAATCTCAATGTCCTTCCCTTAGACACTAAAGTTCTTGATCTCTCTAACCAACTCTCTGCCGTGGCATACACATCATCCAATAGGTAGCCTATAATTTGCATTTGCATTTTCTGACATAACTCTGGATGCAGAGCATTCACTTCTTCATATGCAAGAAGCTCCTAGTTTCCAAAAGAAGGTAAAATGGATATTATTGACTCACTAGTTACGGGAATTAAAACAGGAGAGACAACCCTTCAATATTTAGAAGAAACATTGCATCTAGTCGAATATGATTCTGAGCAAGGACAGAACCTGTCTCAATAGAACAAGATAAAATATCTAACCTGCTCTAAGATTATCCCAATTGTTCTCTTTGACACCTTTTTAGAAGATGACAGAGCACTGTACAATGTTGATACAGTATCAGGAACATCCACATTCTTATTACCTGCGCATTCTATCTGGGAGATAAAACACCAATAAGCTAATAGTCACAATTATTAGGAAACCAAAACACATTAGGAACCTTTAAGATGTTACCTTTACCCACTGCTTCACCAAAGACCTGGGAGCCGGCAGCCTGGTAAACAGATTTGCAGCAACAGACCAATTTTCTAGGCTCTCAACAATTACCCTTTTCACCTTATGACTGTCAGATTGATGGAGAACATTTAAAAGAAAAGCACTTCTTGTACACGACTCATTGACAAAATTTACAATAGCATCTTCTGACAGGTCATCGTTGGACCCATCTTGTTTTTGCAAAAACATGTCGCAATGACGTAGAACACAAGTCCGTGACGCTCTACAAGATAACTTCAATGCCTTCAGTGCCTGGAAAGATTGATGACAATTTCTTTAAAACACAATGTATGTTTAATGCAAAATGATTTATAATAAGAGTTCATTTGTTCAAGCAATGTCAGATACTGGAAAGTATACAGACCATCTGAGAACCTGAAGAATACAAATCATAAAATTTATTAACCATTGTAAAGATACCTCTTCAAGTTGCTTATTCCTGTAGAGAATAACTCCAATATTGTACAGAGAGGTAAAAAGATGTTTTAACCCATAAGGTTGAATCCATTCACTGGAAATGACGTCATTAAGTAAATGCACGCTCTTCTGAAATAGATTGGAAAACAAATTAGTAAAACAAATAATATTAGTGAGTCATACAAAAGTTTGAAAGATGCATAATCTTATGCGACAACCTTTATATTAAGCTTCGTTCTGACAGAGACAATAAACAGCGCTACAGCTATACCCAGAAAGCTGTTTTCATCAAATCCATCTTTCTCCCCTTCATAAGTAGATTTGAACCTAAAGAAGAAGATATTTCAGTGTAATGATAAACATGTTTTAAAAAGGCAAAAGGATGAAAAATATATTGCACCTTTTTTATAAGCAACTCCAAATATTTCACCTTTTTTTTTCACAAGAAAACTTCCTTATATTGATAAAAAGATCAAATACAAGGAAAAAAAGGATAAGGTATCCTCTAAAACAAAAGTGCCAGCAAAAAGAGACTAAAAAACATTAACAAGCAGTAAAAACCACTAGCAGTGAAAACTCGACACTTAGTAACTAAAAGTTAATATGTCAAGTAAGAAATATCATCTTCAAAAGAATAAATAAGCCAAATATGTATTTTTAGAACTAGGCCCTGAATATAACTTTCGCCATTGTACCCCTGTACTGTAAATGTGACTAATGATTTTGAAAGTAAAACTGATTGTTTAAAGCTGATAAAATTAAATACAAAACAGAAGATCAAGCACTTCTGATGATTATGCATCCGAATGGTTAAAGTTACAACAGTCGAAGAAACTAGTGCACCAGAATAAAATTGATGGATTACCTCTTAAAGAAAAAGAAAACATCACAAAACTGATAGAAAGCCTCCTGGATATCGCATAGTCTAGATGCAGCTACAGCCTCACTTTCATTGATTATTTGTTTCTTTTCAGAATTCACTAATTCCGCTAGTGGCAGGCATGTGAACTTCAATGCGGTTAAGTAAGATAGAATATAGGCCTTTCCATCTTTATTTGCACAACCCATAGAGGCCTCATTGTAAGATATACATGGTGAACATTGTTGACAAACAAAATCTTTACGATCAACCCTGGACAATACGCAGCTTTCTTTGCACCCATGATGAAAGTGACTTCGTAAAGAACAAAGTAATGAGGTTAAATTCTCCAAAACATCCTCCGCGCATAAAGTCCTTACTACGCTTCCAGATGATGAAGGATCATTACATTGGAACCTTAATTTGCAACTCATACAGAGCAATCCTATCGCATAAAGCCTCAGGATCAAATGAAAAGGTGTCTTAACCTTAAAAAAATAAATAAATAAATAAATAAGTTGCAGGAAAAAGATATCGTGATGTAAGTCTATTATTCCTTGCATCGCAGGTGTAATAATAACTATAAATACAATGGTCGAAATCATGAAGCAAGAAAGCAGACCACATCCACTAGATACCTGATCTGCTATTTTATTTAGATGGGCCCCAATGGTACTGCAACAAATTGGGCCTGTTGCTTGACATTTATTGGCACAATAAGCAACCAGTTCAACAAATTCTATTCCATTATTTTCCAGTTCAACCTGCCAAAAGACAAGCTGTTAAATTATGCAATGGTTCTAGAGAGAACAATTTTAGTTACTATCCTAATGTCCAGACTTTAAGACTGACAAAATCATCTAGAAAATAAAGACAGAACAAAAAAAAAAAAAAAAAAGATTCTGCAGTAGTCAGAACACTTTAACAAGAAAAATAAATTCATAGAACTACAGATATAAGATGAGAAATGCACAAAAGAAGAAATAAATAGAAAATAAAATAAATTCACATTTTCTTGCACTCAACCTACACCAAGAAAGACAAAAACAATGAAAAGGTGAATTTAATGCCTAAAGTTTCTGGCAACACTTCCTGCATAAAATGCAATTTTGTGATTTCTTCTCAGAAGAATAATAATATTAAGATAAAAAGAGGAGCCAAGAGGACAACTGAGTTCATAATATATACTGTGTGCATTATGTAATGACTTTCGATGTCAAACATAATAACACAAGTAGCACAATTCAATCACTTAAAATGATTTACAGTATTTAATATTGGTGGAAACTACTTTCACTATTTAATTAACATAATTGTGGATTAGCTTCTAATTAATTAACTGAAGACATTTTTAAGTTTTTTAATGTTTTACCAAAAGTACGATAATTATAAAAAAGAAGTAGAAAGTATCTTAGTTAACAGTACCTTCCCTTCATGGGTAAGAGAGTCCAACACGCATATTAGCATGCCAATGATGAAGGTGGTTCTGTTCTCTTGTAGTGAGAACAAGGAGGAACACATCCTACGGGCAAACTGAAAGTGTAAGATTAATTAGACTAACCAAACAAAGATTCTCCCTTTTGATAACCATGACACAACTGAAATATAATTCACCTTGTAAATGTCATCTTTGTTTGATGACCTAGCATACTCCGCCATAGTTGTAAAGCAGAATGATTGTGCAAAATCCTTATCAACAAATACTGGATCCCCAACTAAGAATATAGCACACTTTCCCAGATAGGTTACAAGCACTCTATGCAACTTCTCATATGTGTTTGCATCTAATACCCTATGGCATTGAAATGCAAGACCAATAAATCAAGAAAGTACTTTATTTATTTATAAGAGACAAAATTTTGTTGGTGAAGAAACATTACAACAAAAGTCAGTTTGAGGACAAGAAGTTCTCGCCAAAAAATAGAGAAACCAAAAGAACTAAAAATAACAAAACAAACTATTGTTTAAAGCACACTTTCAACATAACGTAATCATATGTAAAGGGAATTCCTTCAACTCTTTACCTGTTGATGCTTGTAAAGATGCTAAATATACATTATTTTTATCAAGGTTTAAAATTGCGCAATCGGGTATTAAGGCGCTTTCTGTTTGCGAGTTAAGGCGTAAGCCTCAAAATGAAACCATAAATAAGTTGAAAAAAAATGAAAAATCATATAGCAGGTAGAAATCATAACATAACATCAAAATTTTTTTCTTCAAATGTCTATCTTTCAGCCTCTTGTTGAACATTATGCAAACCAATGCGTTCATCTTTATGGTAGCCAAGCGATTTCTTTGGACTGAAAAAAACTTCTAGAAAAATTAAGGCTACAGCCTCCATATTGCACAATTGCGTGCGTTTCTAAGCATGCCTCAATTCATAGAGGCATACGCAATTTAGAGGGCGATTGAGGCTTAGGCCTCATTACTATTTTTTTCGTCAATTCACTGAGGCGTGCCTCATTGCGCGCCTCAAATTGTGCAATTTTAAACAATGATTTTTATAAGAAATGAAAAGCTTCATTAATATCGAAAAACAAACAGGGGACAAGAAGTCCACTTAAAACATTAAACAAAAAACCAACAAAGCAAAGAAACCAGACAAAAAAAGCAATCACAGTCCCAAAATAAGACTTGAAGCCATTACAAAATCAAATCCCATCCCCTCAATAGATCAGAAAAGAAAAGGTCAGTAAAGTCCTTAGTTTGAAAACCCCACAAAGCCACCCAATAATTGATTCTTTCTCAAACATCTCCAATATCAATCCTCAACTTCTTCAAAGATAAGTTTGTTCCTCTCTAAACTAGTATCTTGTTCAATCTCCTCTAAAATCCTTCCATTCCTTTCCACCCAAATGACCCAAAAGGTAGCCACTAGCCAGCATCACACAATTTCATATCACGCTTGCCTTCTTACTCGAGACAAAACCCACAGGTTTTCTCTCCATTAAAGAGCCACAGTTTCTAGGGAAAACCCACTGAAAACCAGCTTTCCTAATTAACTAATTTCACAGATCTCGAGCCATATAACACTGCATTGTCAAACGGACAACCATCTCATAACTGACTTTGCACAAGACACAACAGGATGGAGAAATAACAAGTGTGGATTTTTCTTCTTCATCACATCATAAGTATTGATCTTTTTATGAAAAACCAGCCAAGCAAACAATTTAATTCTGTAAGGAACACTAGATTTTCCACAACGGAGCCAGCACAATATCTTTGTAGATAAACTTAGCAATCTTATTGGATCGAAAGCCAACAGTTAGGCCTTTCCACCAACACTCACTGCTGAGAAAAGATCCATTGAACTGCTTGAAATAAACACAAACCCAGGAAACTACATGACTACAAATCGTAACGCAACAATAATACTTTGATACTTAAATGTCAGGCAAACCATCAGTCTCCTAACACCATTATTATGGTTTTACATGGTATGCCAAAGAACAAATTAACTATAATCTGACATGGAAACGTGCATAAATAAATCTCGAAACTATTGGTCAAAATCCTAATTTTATTACAGCAACTATAACTTGATATTGAAAACAGTTGAACCAATCAGGAAACACCTTCTTTAATCCTAAGCAATGGTTTAAACAGATAACAGAATAAATGAATTCTTCGAATCCCACTCACCTGAACCACGGCCTCAGCTCTTCCACCAAACGAATGACCGTCCTATAATCATCACCATCCTTACCCTGACTCATCGACACGCACTTCACGAGCGTCACGGCGACCTCCACGACCAAACACCCGAACTCCTTATCGTCACCCGCCTTCTCTGCATTCGGCAACAAACAGTTCCGCTCCGATTTCACTGCTTTAGCTCCAAAATCAATCTCCCTAAACCTCTCCAAAACCCAAAAGCACCCGGCCTCGGCGTCCTTCCACCGCCCCCAGGCCTCCAAGCAGTGCACCATTCGAATCCTCTGGACGTGGACGGAGTAGGGCTTGCACAACAGCTGCGACGAAACCGAACCCAAGCAATCCAAGCAAAGCCGGTATATTTCGAAGAATTCGAATGCCAATTGCTCACCACCGCCAAGTTTCGAGGAATCGGAGAGGCGTTTGGGGAGGATTCCCAGGGCGCGATTGAGGAAGGGGAGAAATTTCTTGGCGAGCGAGCGGGCGAGGGTTTTGGGGTCGTCCTTGGGCTTGGTTGAGCGCTTGGCTTTCTTGGGATTGGTGAGATCGGAGAAAGGTTGAAGGAAATCGGAGAAGAGAGAGAGTAGGCCTCTGGAATCGGAGGACTCGAGCTTGGAAATGAGGGAGTTTTCTTCCATGGCGGTTTGTTCAGAAGCGACAGTGAATGAATATGAGGATTAATTGTGCTTTGTTTGCTGATTTTAAGAGCGCGAACTTTAGCCCGCCTTTGAATTCTTTTAAACGCAAAAACGCCGTAGTACTAATAAAACTCCAAAATGCTAATTAAAATGATTAAAATAAAGAAAATAAATCGGAGGATCTATATTTATTATCTAATTTAATATATATTCAAATTTTTTTAGGATTTGATGAATGAGTTTGTGTTAAAAATTTTAAATTTGAGTTAAAATTTTTTGTTGACTTTTTATAAAAGATAAAACTTTTTCAAAAAAAAAAACAAAAACTTTTTCAGAAAAAAAAAAAACAAAAACTGATATAAAATTTTGAGTTTGAGTTAAGATTCAAATAGACCTTAATTAATTAAATGGTCTAATGTTTAGTTTTATTTAATCAATTTTCATTTTTCCCTTTCCTCTCCCTCCCTCTTCTCACTCTCTCCCAACTTTCTTTTTCTCTCGTGCTATTTCTCTCTTGACTGTCATTGGTTTTCTTTGTATTTGTTCGATTTCAGTTCATTTTTTGAATTGCAATTGCAATTGAAATTTGAATATTTATTTTTGTTTTTGGTTTGCATTTTTTTTTTTGGTGAATTTCGATTTTAACTTAGGTTTTATGCAAATTATTGACTTATTATTTTGCTTTTTCTTGTTTCATTTTCTCTTCACTTTAGTTTCTATGATTTTACGAGTTCTTGTTCATCAATTTTGGAAAAAAAAAAAAAAAAAACATTTCAATCTTTTTTTTTTCATTGTTATGTGTTTTCTCGTGTTTTGATATATTTATAGTCAATCATTAATTGACTGAGGATCAATCAATAATTGATCATTAATTAATCAATGATTAATTATCATTTCAAACTCCTCTAAAATTAACATATCCTTTTATACTCATTTAGTCATTGATTATGCTAAAGTGAATAATTGATTATCCATTAGTGAATCAGTGACTAACTAGAGTCAATCAATGATTGACCATAATTAACTATTAGTTAGTGATTAACTAATGTCAATTAGTGATTTGTTTATTGTCAATCAGTGATTGACTACAAAAATTTATGAGTTATATTATCATATTCAGTAATTTACGATAGTCAATCAATGATTGATCGATGATCAATTAGTGATTGACCTTGCTCAATTAGTGATTTACCGATAGTTAATAAGTGATTAACCAATAGTCGGTCAATGATCAACTATAAAATATGGTCAATCAATGATTGACCATTTACAAAATTGATTAACCATTATAAGAAAAAAAATGTCTTTTAACTAATTTTTAGAAACTTAAGCTTTTTAACTAATTTTTAAAAACTTATTAAAAAAAGTTGTTTAACTATAAACCCTAAAAATAAATTGTGCACAAAAAAGTTGGCGGCACAGAAAAATTAAATAAAATAATTAAAATTTTTTTTTATTTTGGTGTCACATAGAGATATTAATTAAAAAAAGAAAAGAAAAATTATACGATGAAGGAAGCCTACTTTGTCACTTGGATGGGGTAAAAATTTTCAATCGTTTAATTTCATTTAAATATCATGAGTAAATGAAATTCATCGTATACTCAGGCATATGACCGTAAGGCTTTTTATTTTTTTATTTTTTATTTTTTTTAATTTAGGGAGTTGGAAGACAATTATCAAGGGGGGAAAAATGAAAACTTGACATCCAAATCCCATTGGCGGGCAAAGGAAATGAGAGTCGTCATAGCTCGCTGGTGTTTGGGCAGAGGAAAGGTTGGGTCCTCACGTCATCGCCCCTATCACCTATGTCGTCACCCAGATTTCAATCTCAAATCCGCGACAAATTCGAGTTGGAAATCCAAATCTCTATCGCCATGTTAGCTTAGTCCTTTGCAGGAAGGAATGAGAATAAAACGCTCCCACCGGTTAGTCACACCGTTGCAAACCCTCTCCGCCGAGCGACCCGTCAAGCTCCCTCCATCATGGAAGCCGTAAACCCCCCATTGCCACGCAAGTTGTCGATCCCCCACCTTGCTCTTTAGAGTTCTTAAGATTTGTTTGGTGGAGTAGTTTGAGTTGAAATTTTTAAGTTTTAATAGTAAATTTTTTTGAATTTTTAGAAAAGACATAAAATTTTTGAGAAAAAGGCAAAAATTTTTAGGAAAAAGATAAAAAAAATTTAAGTTTGATAGTTTAAGTGGTTGTGCCAAACACCACCTTAGTCCTTTTTGTTTTGTTTTTTTTTTTTTTTAGGAATAAAGTACTTGTTTAGTCGCTAAACATTTAAATTTATGTAACTGTGACCTCTATTTTTTTTTTCTTTTTGTATTCTATATTAGTCTTCGTTAATTTTTTGGCCAGAATTTATCATTAATTTGATTAAAAAGTGATGTTAATTAACAAAATATGTCTACAAAATTAAGGGAAATTATTACTATACCAACTTTTTAATGGTCAATCTAACCACACAAAAAACAAATATATATATATATATATATATATATTATGAGCATAAGTACTAATTGTAATCACTCTTTGAATGAATCTCACATGCACAATCCTTACAACTACAATGTGGGATGCACTAATGACGAACATATTTGGTATGGGATCTTCAATTATCCGCCTCCACAGTTTTCATATGATGCTAAAGGCTCATGCAAATGGGTTGAACTCACAATTTGCTATACATGGACAGGTTGTGAGTAGAGATCTAGAGACATATGCATGACACGTTCAAAATTATTTAAGAAACTACACGAACTTCATGTCTTGGTATGAATATTAATTGTTTATACCAAGAAGGCATTACAAATACCTTTGAACCCCTAAAAGCTCATTTTAGTATTGATAGTTTTCCATACGTATGGAATTTTGTATACAAGGTACTTATATTATATTAACCTGGCTCTCAATTATTTTAATTAATTTGTCAACTTATGCGTATTTTATTATACTATAATCACTTTTTACCATGCATAGTTATTATATGCTTAGTATTTTGATAGAGAGAGTCAATTGATTTATGCATTATTAATTATTTCTAGAGTTTTTCAAAGTTTCATTTAAAAATTTAATGTTTTAGGATAAATTTATTTATTTTACATCATTTCATTGATATCAATATTTTTGTCGATATTTTCATAAGATCTATATAGTGCTATTTCTTCACATCGATATTTTCATCCTTAGTCAAGAATTATTCAAGATTAGCACATCGTTTGAAAATGATTAATTTTCTTGAAACCATGCGTTGGAGTAGCAATGGGATACACTCTTGAAAGGTATTATCCAAGGTTGCATGAAAAATGGACCTTCTGTATGCGATCACATGTTTACAATCATGATTTTCTCAAATAGAATTGAACCACAAAGCTACAATCGATTAAGGTCAACAAGCTTCTTACAGAGAGATGAGGCTTTTTGGAGCTGAGATGCGGAGATTCTATATACACGAGAATTTTTAGTTAAAAATAAATATGAAGTGAATTAATTAGAAATAAGAATAGGTTGTGGAATTGATAGATGTTAATCACGATAAACGAAAACAATCAAATAAAATACAATAAAATAAAATATCAAATCAAGAATTTATACAAGTTCGCTCTAGCTGAGTATGGAGTTTTTCATTGTCTCTTGATTTATGGAATTAGAATAGCGTCAGTATAGAGTTTCATTAGT
The DNA here is from genome assembly GCA_025413025.1 of Ficus hispida. Taxonomy (NCBI): domain Eukaryota; kingdom Viridiplantae; phylum Streptophyta; class Magnoliopsida; order Rosales; family Moraceae; genus Ficus; species Ficus hispida. Next base: position 18,229,184 of record CM046370.1, read on the forward strand.
AATTTTGACAAAATGACAACAATGATAGACATGTTTACTTATCAGAAATAGGGAATAAGAGTGGGGAATATGAGTCAATTTCTTGTTTATTTGTTCATTTTTTTTGTTAGAATGAGAGTGAGAATTATGGGTCCTACACCAATTTGAAATTGAGGAATGGGATTGGTAATCCTATGCTCTCCTCCGGATTATGATTTTCATTCATATTATTAACATTAAATTATCATTTTATCCTTAGTTTATTTACAAAAATTTATATTAAAAAATAATAATAACTTACATTAATTATTTTTATTAACTTAATATTATATAACTATCCTAATTACTATTAACATTATTAAAGTAAATAAATAACTTTTTTTATCATAATATATTATTATGTTTCTATTTGTATATTTTTTATACTCTACTTATTTTAATTCAATTTTTATACTCTTTTAAAATTTTTTAAACAAAAAATTACACAATTTAATTTTATTATCTTAATATTATAATGATTATTGTACTTTTGATTAATAGTGTGATAATAAACAAATAAAAATTAATCATTTTTTTAATTTTTGAAAACACGATAAATAAAAGAAGTATACAAGTAAATTTTCAACAATTTATTCTGATTCTGGGTTCAAGTAAACGCATGGATGAGTTTCGTTATGACTCCGAGTCCAAATCCTAGAACCAAGTAAACAACTTATTTAGATTCCAAGTCCTCAATCCGAATCATGTACACTCCGAATCCTACTCATTTTGATTCATGCCCACTCGATTACACGTAAGTAAACACACCCTGAATGTGGTATCATTTGTAGATGTCAAATAGGATCTTGCCGAAGCCATCCCTACTCTCATTTAGTAGTGGGGAGGTCTTGACGTAGTGGCAAAGTGCAATAATGGGGTGGGCTACTTTGTATGGATGTCCCTTGAATATTTTGAGTTTAACAATTTAGTCCTTACATTTTTTTCTTAACAATCAATCATAAACTAGTAATTATTGATAATTCAATCTTTTTTTTCCCCCTCAAATTCGTTAAAATTTTAACAGTTTTTGCATATGACCTGCATATTATAACCCAAGAAGGACGTTAGTGTTCATTTTTGCTTAGTTTCAATATGAATTCTTTTTAAAAATTTATGTTCAAGTTTTATCTATAATTAAATTGGGTTCAAGTTTTCAAAGAAATTTGTATTAAAATTAAGATAAAATAATAAGCAATGCCCTTCTCGGGCTAGCCAGTTATATGCAAAAAACTGTCCAAATGTTAATGAATTTGAGTAAAAATGACTGAATTGTCAAAAATTACAAATTTAAGAGTTGATTGGGAAAAAAAAAATTAGTGATTAAATTGCCAAATTCAAAAAGTTTGGGGGTATCTATATAAAAAAGCCCAGTGCATGGTTATCATCAACTCAGGTGCCTACGCTAACGAATAATAAGAATGGTGGAAACATGTTCGGGACTAATAGAAGGAGTCTTGAAAGATGTGGAGTGCATGTACATTTAAAAAAAAAATTAATGAGTTGGGAAATTTCGAGTATCTCATAACAAGATGATCTTGAATATAATGTTTAAGAGTTGTGTCCATGATGAATTTTGGTATTTATATGACAAAAGTATTGTCCAATGCTAAATTTTGTGATAAATTTGATACAAAGTACAATTAATGTCAAATTTTGATTCTTATTAATAGTTAACTTGAATTTTGACACATAATAATTCTCGTACTTTCATTTTTGATTTGTTTAAATACTAAACATTCATTTCACAAGTTCTAAAGTATAATTATAATGACAAAAAGTAAAAATAACATTATATATTAAAGCAAAAAATAAAAATAATATATATATATATTTTACATTTTTTATCATATAAAATAATATTAATATAGACAAATAAATTGGAAATGGTGTGGAGGAGCAAAAGTAAAATAGTACTAAACATATGGGTGGTTTGGGTATTTTCTGTGAACGAATATAAGTTGAGGGTATTACTGTTATTGTGGTGAAAATAAATAAACAAACAATTAATTAATTGACCCTTTAAATTAAAATTAAATAAAAAAAAGATTGGAGTACAAAATTCGAATCAAAAGCCCTTTTCCAACCGGAGTTAGGGTTTTAGGACTTGGCAGCTCTGAGCCGCTCTCTCCGAGACAACAAACATGCCTAAGTCTAAGCGAGACAGACCCGGTTTGTTTCTTCTTCTTCTTCTTCTTCTTCTTCTTTATTTAGGATTGTAAACCTCCTTTCTTGCAGACAACCTGGGAAAAAGCGGAGAAACTAGTACTATGTGTTATATGAGTAAAAAGCACCAAAAACTCGAACCCTACTGAGTTTTTGCAATGACGTTTTCTTGATTGGGTGACTATTTGTGCAACACGCAATTTATCTCTGGTTTATGGACTTGGGAAATTTTTTATTTATTATTATTATTACTTTTTTTTATTATTATTTTTTTGGAGACAGGAAAAATATTGTAGTTGAAAAATGTTATTTTGCACATAAATTCTCGAGAGGCTTGTATATGGGAAAGAATCGAACTTGGAACGTTCGCGATATCATTCGGTTTCGAACTTAAGAGCATGGTGTGAAGTTTTCAGTTTTCACCCCCTTTTTGTGTAATTAGGGACTCTTTTCCATTCACATTTAATGACTTTTAATTGACCCAAATTGTTTTTCTGGGTCTGAAGAATGCAAAATGAAGAGTATTAAGGTCTTTATTAGAAAAAAATGGACGTGAAATTTTGTATTTTGAATGATTAGGCTTGTAAACTTTTTGTGTCCCTTGGAGAGTAGGATGTTTTGGGGCCTGTAGTTACGAGTTTATACTTCACGCGACGTGAGATCGTAAATGATTTGTTGGTGTGCGTTGCAGTTACCTTATCGAAGACAAAGAAAAAAGGGAGGGAACATAAAGAAGCTATTGTAAATGCAATAAGGCAAGCTGTGGAGGATTACAGTTCGATATATGCATTCTCTTTCGAGAACATGAGAAACCTTAAATTCAAGGAGTTTAGAGAGCAGCTCAAAGCTACAAGCAGGTAATTTCATACCCCCGAATATTTGTTTGTGTTAGAGGGAAAAACATAGAAAAAATGGGTTTTTGGTTTCTCTTTAGTATGTCGCAATGAAAGGAAGAAAATAAGGGATACTGACCTGTTGAAGTTTCTAAGTTGAATTCTGTTTACAACTTGAAAATAGAAACTAATTCGACTGAGCTTGGTAATAATGGTGTTCAGTTGGGAAATAATCTTTAAATTTTTTTTACCGGTTTTTAATTATTTTTACCTGTATTTGAGTCCTAAAGATCGAAAGTTGAAGGGTTGTATTTATGAAGTCTTGTACTAATAGTAATCTTTTGGTAAGTATTGCAAGAGTTTAGTGTCTTTAGAGTTCCGTCAGATATCCATTTGAAAATCCATGGCTCACCTGGACATAATTTTTAGTGTTAAAAACTTATGTTCGGGGGTTTTGCCGTCTTGATTTCTAATTCCCTGTCAATAAAGCTTACCTCTAAGTGAATTTAATATATTAGCCTGAGTTATTTTGGTAATTTTGCCAGATTTTTCCTTGGGTCAAACAAAGTCATGCAGGTTTCTCTTGGTCGATCTGCTGCTGATGAGATCAAACCTGGTCTTTACAAAATTTCTAAGGTAAACATTTCTTACGAAGCCTGTAATTTTCTACTTGAAGTTAGTGGCACTAAACATTTTGGCTCATACTTGTCTGTTTACTCTTTTAGCTTCTGCGTGGAGATTCTGGACTTTTCTTTACCAATTTGTCTAAAGAAGAGGTTGAAAGGTAAACAATATATTTTCTTTATATTGTCCTCGAATTGTTTTTCCTCCCTTGCTGCCAAGAACATTACCGCAGAAGGGAAGGGGAAGTTTTGCAATTGTTTGAGATTGGATCCGTAATTTATAATATGTAACTTGTAGCTACTCTCTTTCTGGCCTAAGAAGGCCAATTAGATTGTTAATTTCTGATACGCTGAGGCTGGCATTGGGGCTTTTTGTACGCGAGTTTCATTACTATTACCTGTTAAAGATATAGGCTTTTGTAGCCCATTTTCGGTTGTTATAATTGCATAGAGATTGGTAGCATAAAGTTTTAGAAAACTTTTAAACAAAGATTCATATTCATCTTCTTGCCATACCAAATCACGATGGGATCATAATTTTACATATGTGTATTGAAATTGTGCATAACTTTTAACCACCTAGAAGTATGAAAGACAAAAAAAATTCTCCTGGCTTGATAATGTAGTTTGTTTTATTCATCTAAGATTGTTTGTTTTTACATTTTTCTCAGGTTGTTTAATCAATATGAAGACTATGATTTTGCGAGAACAGGAAGTGTTGCAACAGAAACGGTATCACTCTTTCTCTCTAATTACAAACGAATTAAAGATACTTGAACTTTGAAAATGGTGTAAAATATTCTGTTCAAGCTCTTACAGCGGAAAAGTTTAGCTTGTCTTGAGCTAATTTGCTTCAACATCTGCAATTCTCACTTTCTATTACGGTTTCACCAGTCATTTACTAGATTCCGCCTTCATCTACCAAACTTGTTTTCGAATTGTTTAGGTGGAGCTTAAAGAAGGACCTTTGGAGCAATTCACCCATGAGATGGAGCCCTTTTTACGCAAACAAGGGATGCCTGTTCGTTTGAATAAGGGTTGGTATTTTCTTTCGTCTGTTCATTAGTCCGTTGTATTCAAAAGATGGTTATGATTTTTAGTCCATTTCGTCTCTTGCTGTACAGGAACTGTGGAGCTTGTCTCCAACTTTGTTGTTTGTGAAGAGGGGAAGCCTTTGTCACCCGAGGCTTCTCGCATACTGGTATATCTCTATGTCTATGTTTTCATGCTCGACTTAAAGCAATTGTTTTAAAGAAGATTTCGATTAGAGTGTTATTGACTGTCTTTGCAGCGATTATTGGGGATCAAAATGGCTACTTTTCGGATGCACTTGATCTGCAGATGGAGTCTTGACGAATTTGAACTCTATATTCAAGGATTAGAAGATTCTGATGTTGAGTCGTCCTAAACACCGATTTTGGTAGTTCTACTTATGTTTTTGAGTGCGGAGTTTGCTTTAGTTGGAATATTAAATTATTGATGAGAATTTTGTTTTGTTTGTTTTTTTTTTTTTTTTTCTATGGAATGACGTATGTATTCTATTCTGTGTCAATAGAGTTGGACTTGATGGCTAAGTCATACATCTGGGTCATGGCATGCTTAAATTTCTCAATTTGTTAGTAGTTTTAACTTAACGCCATTTATTTAACTTTGTTTTCTGTTAAATATCTTGTTACTAGTGAAAAATTTTTGGTTTACGAAAAATGATAACTGTCAAAGGAGATAAAAATGCCAAAATATTTAAGCCAACTTTTTGATAGAGTGAGGAGATTGGACGGGAAAGAAGAGTCAGTTCTTCGTGTTACCAAAACAATCAAAAAAAATAAATACATATATAAATAAAATAATAATAATAATAATAATAATAATAATAATAATAATAATAATAATAATTGCAGATGTAACTTGTTTCTTTGGTGCGGGCATGTGTGTATTTTCCAAGGGCAACAAATAAGGGGTAATTGAAACATGGTACAGGAAGCAAGGTTAAAGTAAAAGAAAAAACTTCGAGAAAATTATCTAAAGTAACTTTTTTTATTTTTTATTTTTAATTTTAATTCAGTGATCAACATGATAGATATTCTTTTTTCTTAATTAATATGATATAAATTTTTGTGTTAATTTATGTCATACTGATTTAATGTTAATTTTTGTATCATGTTAATGTAATGATATTTAAATTTGTTTCATTCTGATGTTTTCATCCCTCAAAGTTTCTACCGTGCCTGTATTTTCCCCTAATGCCCCACTTTTTTGAAATATAAAGATACATAGAGGAGATCATTGGCGGACCAATATTCAATATAGACATATATATATATATTTTTTTTCACACACCACGTTTGAAATTTGCTATGTAAAGATTAAATTGGTGATTCTTTTTTCAAGTGTTCAATTATTTTTACTTTATTTTATTCTATTTAAAATAGTATTTTTCTTGCTTTATTACTGACTAGTTGTGTAGCATGCACATTGTATATGTAGAATATAAAAAAAAGTCACATGATGTTAACTGGACCGTCATGTAGGCAGTCACGTGGTGATGACTTGACTGCCACGTGACAATCAGGGAGGGGTGACGAAAAAGCACATCATGCTTTCAAATATAAATTTTATGGATATTGAGAAATGTTCACCACATAAGGTACGAGTATGAAGTTGGGGTATGAGTATGAATGGGTTAAATAGGGTACGATGTCAAAAATGTTTGTAAAAGAAGAGTTCTTTTGAATCTTAAATAAGGTAATAGTAATTAGACAAATTCATATTTTAGAGGTGTAAATATAACCATTCTTAAACTAGTTCTAATATTTTCTTGACCTATATATTATTTTGGACTTGCCCTCTTTAAGCCAACAAAATTACAGTATCTGCTATCTAAACTTCCTAAAAGCTATATATATGAGATATATGTCGATTAAATACGAATTATTGTCAAAAATGTATTTTTATTTCCCGGTTACTTGAACAGGATTTTTTTTAAAAAAAAAAATTAAGAGTTGATTATATATAATTAAATATATTTGATGTATATGTTAGGTTCAATACTTTCAAGTGCTTTTAGAACTGAGGAAATCATGAGGCTACCATCAAAGCCATTTACGTGACAATAATTTTGGTAGCAATTGGAAAACATAAAAAATTTGCATAATAATCACCCAACAAAAAATATGATTATTAGTTTCATTATCAAAGAAAGATGTGTCAACGACTAAAGGGAATTACAAAGGCTAGTATGCAAGCCAACATTAAGAAGAAACTTTAACCATGAGAGGGGGGGGGGGGGGGGGGGGTTTGGGTTTGCCACGGATCCCATCCGTTTGGTTGTTCATTTTTTAGTAGTTTTATGATTTTTTTTTTTAACAAAAAGTGATTATTTTTTTAACCAAAAAAAAAAAAAAAAAAAAAGTGCTTCCATGATGTCATACACCATGATTCCATGAGTTTCCTTGATGGCTAAGGGAATTTTTAGGTTTTTTTTTCCTCTATATGTTTAATTAAATTAATAAATTCTCACGTTTAGTATGTTCTTGGAGAAAGCGTAAAAATTAAGATGGTAATTTGCATACAGAATTCCTCAGTGAGAGTGCCATGTCGAGGAAGCATTATTGACTTCAGATTGCCAAATAGACCGACTATAGTTATCAATAGTATATTTGACATAAGTGAAAAAAAAAAAAAAAAAAAAAAAGCTAAATGTGCCGTGAAATAATACTAGTCAAGCTTGGACCTGGTATGAATAGAATGAATAACAAATTCATTCTGTATTGATTCCAAAAATCTAAATTTATTAAATTTTATTCTAACTGGATCACACGACATAAAAAAGAAAATAACTACTGCCAAATAGTCCAATGGAATGATAAGACACTTGCTATTTCAACTAGAGAACTTAGATTCAAATTATCACCGCAATGATGATCGGCATATTTGGACAATCCACTTTAAAATAGATTTATATATTACGTGGAGAGTTCTCCTCTCCCAGAGTTATCCGGATACGTTATCTTCTATCCGTATATAATTGATACTCAAAACCACAATTATTACAACTAATTAAAAGGATTCCCATCTGTGAGTCTGTGATTCCCACGCACCAGATGGTTGCAATCTGAGTCGTGAAATGATCACTAAAATTCCAAAAATATTTATCAATCTCTAGTCAATCTTACTGTAAAAGCGCGGCATGCCAGAAAACAGTTGAACTGGTGCTGCGGAGCAGCGAAAATGAGTTTTATATTTGAACCCACATTGTCAATCTGCAAAATGTAATGCATTTAAAAATAGGACGACATATAAATACACGAACCTCCGTTTTCACAAGGAAGCATTTTTGTTTCTCACAAACAAAACACATCCTAAAAAGAAAAAATAAGAGAGAGAGAGAGAGAAAAAAAAAAAAACTACATGGTTTCTGAATGTTAACACAACCTAATTCAAGATGCAGTTAGTTCAGCTTTTCTATCTTCCAAAAGCTTTAGTTCCTGACGCCAACCGTCAAGCTTTGAAAATTTCTCCAACTGTTCTGGTTTCATATCCTGTCCTGGAGTTTTCTGTTTTTGAGCTTCAGTAAGTCGAATCTGCAGTAGAAACCGACAGTCAAAATAAACAGAAAAGAATTACTGCTCAAAAACTGTTGCCGTTATTTTCAAATTAATGTTCAAAGTTAGTCTCTTCTTCAGTCATCTTGAACGTCCCAAACTACCACGAGTTTAGAGATATTGTTTAAAATCTCCTTTTGGAAATAACCAACATAATTCCTCAAGAACTGCTTCGTGAAATGATGTTTTGGATAATTATCTGGCCCAGAAAAAATAAGGATAAACTCATCAAGTTCTTTAAACACTTGACTAATTGAATTGAATTAGGATTCGTTCTTTACTTTTTTTTGCTGCTTTTCTTGCTTCCAAGCAGCTACTCCTAGGAGATAATATATCTAAGATTTGGTGGCCAACTAATTTATTTTGGAGTAAGGGCATTCATTAATCCCCAACTATTATAGCTAACTTTAAACCAAGTGATAACTTAATAATTCCGTCCAAAAAAAAATAGCACACTTCAAGGTTGGGAGGTGAATCTAGAGATATATCATAGTTCATGGGCCATAAGAGGTACGTTTTAAAGTTTAGGGGGCATGTTGACACCAACAACAAAGTTTAGGGGGAATTTGTATAGTTTTTCCAATAAAGAAAAAAGGGACAGGATGCATATTTCCTGAATGCCAACAAGTACAATATCAAAAAACTCATCATCGATATACATAGGCATAGTTATATGCATGATTTAAGTACCTTCTTTTTAAGAGCTCGAATCCTTTTATCAATATCTTGAATCGGATCCCCTGAATTTGAATCCTCCATCGAGTCAGGAGGAATAACTGGTGCCGGATTTGCAGAAACAGCTAGCTCGCTGATTTGAGATGTCAATGAATTGACAGATTCTGATCCACTACCAATATTCTCAAGAGGTACCAATTCCTCGTTTTTACTATCCCCTCCTTCCGTTTCTTCCAAGTTCTTCCCTTTTTCAAGAGCAGCCTGCAGATATTGAACAATCAAACTACAATAAAAAGCTGGAAGTAAAATAGAAACTTTAAGAAATTTCTACGATATTTATCATTATTTAATTTCCTTTATGGACAAAATATTACTTAGTATGAATTAAGTAGAAAAGTCAGACATGATTAAGTTCATGACATTTTGACGTCCTCTTCAAAAACAATTCAACATTAAGAAGCGGGTAGTGCCTAACCGAGCATTCAAATAATTAATTTGCATCCTGCCATTTGCGTTAGAGAAATACTCTAAGATGCTTTCAAATGACTGATGATTGATTGCAAGATTAAACTCTAGGAGAATGGAAACAAAGGGATCAGCTCCTTTCTTTTTTCTTTTCCAACAAAACAGAAATTTTATTAAAGAAAAGAGCTTATTATAGAATAAAAAAAAAAAAAAAAAAAAAAAACAAACAGAAGTTCAATATAAACAAACTGAATAATGAAGTACAAAGTGAGGTCAGGATGTCCAACCAAAAAAAACAAAAAAAAAAAGAAGTAGCGACAATCACAAAAGATGTACAAACTACATGAACAATTGCCAATGCCTAACCAAATCAGAAAATTGCTCTTCACACAACCTAAGAGCAGACCAGAATTTCACTTTATCCCATACTTCATTGACAGAACCTTCTAGATCTTCAAAGATACTCTTATTCCCGTCTAACGAAATTGTGCACATAAACCCAACATAACAGTTCCAAATCTTCTTTCCCTATCTGTCGAAATCAGAGGGGTAAGGGGCTAGAGAAAAATCAGCACATTTTAAAGGCGCAACCGAACTCAGCCAAAACTCCTGCACAATCCTCATCCATAATCCTCTGGAAAAGAGCAGTGCAAAAATCAGGATCAATAGTTTCTGCAGTGCCCTTGCATAGGAAGCACCATCTGGGAGACAGACAAAAAGGGTCATCTACGCTGCATAAAATCATGAGAATTTAATTTGCCAAGAACAATAAGCACCTTCACTTTAGAAGAGTCACGGGCCCTCCCAATAAAAGAAAAGGAACGAAAGAAGTGAAAATATGAGAATCAATGATACGGGAAAATAGGATTTGCAGGAAAACAAACCCAAGGACTCCAAAGTCCCACACCCCCTATCTTGACTCCCACTCACCACCCTCATCCTCTACAAACACTCAAACAAAGCCAACAACTGAGAAAGCTCTCAATCACTAGGGTCCCTCCTAAAGACAGAGAGAAAAGAGAAATTACTACAAAGGTGGGCCGCAATGCTTATGATCTGTCTAAGCCACCAAAAAAAAAAAAAAAAAAAAAAAAAAAAAAAACACTAAATTCTTCAACTTCAAATAACCGTAGTTGCTTTTGACAACCAGCTACCATTGCTTCATTCCAACAGAAACCTTCATAGCCATTTCATGACAAAGCTAAATGCTCCAACTTCAAAATAACCAATCCACACCGCCAGATGATCTTTGGAGCCCTCATCCTTCCCTTAGAATATAAAATAAAAACAAAAAAGTTCCACAAGTTTTTCCACCTTTGTAAAATAATCTCTCCAGGAATTTTGTATGAGGACCGCTTGAAAGAACCAATTAAATCAGCATGAGCCACCTTACTGTAGATAACATGCTCTTTTCCAACCATCAAATCTCTTTGACACCTTTTTGCACACAGGTGTGAAGCCAAGAAATAAGGCTTACCACCCAAAGAAGTTCCAATTTCCAAGATACGTCAAGGGGTCAAAGTAGAGTACCTACCACATAACTTACACATTGATGCTAGCTGCATTACCTTAAAGTTTTCCATATATATATATATATATATTAACTTGGGGGTGGGGATTCGAACTCTACTCTTTTAGGTAGAATTAGGTATAGTATTACCGCTAAGCTATGCCTACAAACACTAATGTTTTCCTTATAATTCCGACCAAAATACTTTAAAACCGCGTCAATTTTCGGGCCTGCAACAAAGTTCAAACATCCAACACCTGACAAAATTCTCAAATCTTCTTCATCTCATTTGACCAAAAAGAATGATCATCTACAACTATAAATGAAACACTACACTTTATAGACTTCTCTTTACCCATCTAAAAAGTCTTTCAACATTATCACATTCCTTGGCTTTATTTTATCATTATTATTTTTTTCCCCTTTTATTGATATATAAATTAATCACAAGGAATGAGGATAAGGTATCCTCGTAAATTAGGACAGAAACAGAACCAAAGCAACAAGACTAAAACAAAAACTAGACAATGATAATAACCACCACAAAAGCAAACTATGGCATATCATAACTATCCCATTCTAGTTAATTTCCTATCACATCCTTCCAGTTTAGCACAATCAGAGAAAAAGGAATATTCTTGAATGCTTCATCCATTGATGCCCATAACGAAGCTGAAAATTTTGCCTTTTCAAATATATCATCCACCCCCCATTTCTTTTTCCTAGAAATATATTTTTCCTTTTCAAACATTCCTTGGCGTTATGAAATTTCTTTACTACAACACCAACGAGTGACAGCCAAAGAAAATTAAAATGAAACAAAGGGGGATCCCCTTGGCAATTAGTCCCCTAGAAGCACCAAATTACACCCAGGCCCTTCGGGTTTAAACTTTAATCACATCTTATAACTTCTATTTTTGGGAAAAGTTAAGGATCTGAGGGGAAAAAAGATTTTAAAAAATTTCTTAAGAGAGATGATAAATTAAGCCCAACTGTGGCAGTTAACCTTACTCAAACTTTCAATATGGTTTACATAGGGATAAAAGAACTCAAAGAACTTAAATTTAGCCGCTGAAAAGTTCATGGAATCTGTTGCTTTGTTGGCTATGGGTTAGGTTGGGGTTGCTGTGCTTTTGTCATAGTTCATACTTTTACTTCTAGCAAAAGGAGAAGTAGAAGCTAAAAGCAAAAATTAGAAATTCTAGCTTCTCCAAATAACTATTAAAATGCATTGTTGTTTATGCAAATGACTTTTGAGTGCTTTTACCAAAGACAAAATTTGCATCGTTGTTTGTGTAATGGACTTTCGGAAACTCCAAAAGCATTACCAAACCAATCCTATGTCTCTTCAATTGGCAAATCAAAGCGCCGAAGAGCCACCAATTTAGTAACATTTTGAGGCACACAGACATTTTAAAAAAGCCAAAAGGAGCTCCACTACTAAGTCCAATACTCAAGAAAACTGCAGATTGCTGGTTTTCAGAAGCCAAGATATGATGTTGTAGATAGTCTAGTCTAAGGTCAACTACAAACAAATTATTGGTTTCTAGCTGTCAAGATATAATGCAACAAATGATCCAAGGTCAACTATTTAGCAAAAAAAAAAAAAAAAAATGATCCAAGGTCAACTAAAAGTAGTCACATTTTTGTAGAAGATAATGGGGTGAGAAATAGTTTCCATGATGCCATAGAGCAGATGGAAGGAATACTCATGCTGCCTGAAATCAACTTTTTTTGCAGTGCCTAATTGATTAAGTCATAGATATCCTCAACTTAGAGTTCACGACAATTGTCTAAAAAATTTTTGTTAAGAATCTTAAGATCAACCACGAAAGCTCATACTTTGAGACTCTAGCAAATAGAACCCTAAGTAAATTAATTCTCTCGGACCTCGGTATTTGGCAGAGTTAAAATAAAAAAACGTTCAAGAGCAGTATGGCTTGTCATCCAACATTGTTGTATTAATGTAAAACATAGTGTACTTTCATCTAATTTTCACTTTAAAAAATGTAAAAACCAAGGCCTCCCTAGACTTACATGAGTCAAATATAGGGCAAAGAGAGACCATTTTAGCTTGGCATCTGTTAAGTCAATCAACTTATTAAAATAATTAGATAAAAATTATCATTTTGATCACAAATAATCCTCATCTTAGAAACTCCATCATTCCACGCTGCCTCTCATTGCAAACTGAGATAGCTTCATCCCTCTATCACAGCAACATATACTTGTTAAGAAAACTATGGTTTGTGTGGTTGCAGGCATAGACTAACGATAATTCCACGCCTGACTTTATTATATCCATCTAAAAAAAAAGAAGGGTTTGCTTTTCATTAATTCTACAGGATGTTTTATTTTATCTTCTAACCTTTCCTTCCCACCCCCCCTCTCTTCCCCTCTTTCTTCTTCTTATAATAAAAAAAAAGTTTCTAAATGATCATCAGTTCTTGCAAATGGTAGAAATAAGGAGTCCCATACAATTTGTTCATTTGACATTACCTATCATGACTCAAAGGGGGATATTCACTTTTTTACTGAAAATTAAAATCGAAAAGAATATTATATATTTGAAGACTTCAAGCATATGAGTTCTTTTACCAAAGTATATTTTCTCTGCTTTTTTCTTTATTTTTTTCTCAAACTAATCGTAGTTCTCTCCTGCAATCAACATTGTTATAAATGCATAACTCCAATGTGCCGACAACACAAAAGATCTAAATAAACTACAATATATAAAGAAATAAACAGCCACTAAGCAAAGAAATGTGTTCAAAGAAACCAAAAGGAAAAAAGAAAGTGCAAACAGGTGTGCAAGCGATACCTGTAGCCGCTTCTCCTTCTTCCTTTCATTTCTTTTCACAGACTTGGTCTTTGGTTTTGTCTCCGAGGCCAGTTCATACCCCGGAGGCACTTGTGAAGCCATCTCTTTTTTCAACTGCATCATAAAAAATATATGTATATATATATATATATATAATCAATGCCAATCCATTTTCTTGATAAAAAGCACAATCTTTCTTAGAAATAAAAAAGCAAAAAGCGTAACACTTTCAAACATCAGACTCTAAATGGACCAAAAAAAAAAAAAAAAACCCAACTTCATTGAGTTACAAAGAGAAAAACAAAATCCATCTAATTAGATTATCTTCGCTTTTCCAAGAAGAAAAATACTTTCTTTGTCGAAACCAAGTAAAAAATAGTTAAACTATCATAAAAGCCTCATGATTTTATTTGTATTCCAGTTGTTACGCCTTTTGGCCTAATTTTCTTCTACTTTTTCAGTAATTAGTATTTTCTCCATTGGACTTGAAAAATGAGAAACAAACAGAAAATAAAGAGAAAAACAAACATCATATTCGTACAAAAAAAAAAAAAAAAACCAATTTTATACTGTAATTAGAAAAGAAAAATTCGTCTTGTCAGATACTAATATGAAATAGTTACGAACATCGAGTAAAGAGCAAGTTCTTTTCAAAATTTTTTTTTTTCAAGAAACCAAACAGAAGGATGAGAAAAATGCTAGGAAAGCAAGAAATTGAAATGGAATGGACTGGTTTCGTACCAAAGCACCTTTGGGTTGGTAAATGGCGACTTCGTCTTGGGGGACATAGCCGGCGCGAATCCGAATGGGTTTGCGGAGAGTGCCGTCGGGCCTCCGAGTTGGCGCGAGAATTCTCTCGCCTTCCTTTAGGGTTTTACTGAGATCCGCCATTTCTTTCAGGTGCTGGTCTTCTCCTCCGCCATTGTTGCTGCTCGCCATTACCGAACGAGTGGTTTATCGGAAAATCGAAGTGGAGTTTGAGTTGGTTGATTTTGGTTACTATTTTGCCACTCTCTCCTATATATATATATATATATATATATATTTCAAGCAGGGAGGGAATTAGGGAAATAACAAGGAGAGCCAGGGTTTTGGCTTCCCCTGCTTAATTTATTTATTTTTCTTTTTTCTTTTTTCTTCTTTAGAGCCGTTTAGAGTACCAACTATAAAATACTATTTGGATTGAAAATTCTAATTTTATATCAAAATTTTTTATTATTTTATTTTTGAAAAATTTAAATTTTAAAAATCTATAATTTTTTATTTTAAATCGAAATGATATGATTTTTATATCAAAATACTCATAACGACGAGATAAACAAAGATAAGATTTATTATACATTTTTTTTTCAAATACATCTCAAATTTTTACTTTATTTTCTTTATTATAAAACTTTTCTAAAAGTTTTTTCTTCAAACATATATTTTCAAAGATTAATTTCATTAATAGTACGTGTACGAATTTTATTATTAAAAATAACATCACTTTTTTTCCTTCATTACTAACACTATCACGTTATCAAAACTTATGATATGTGGTGTAATACCTGAAATTTTGATAAATCTATGATTTCCTTTTAGACAAGGAAAACCTAATTTGAATCTTGTATGTCGATATGAAGCTCATGATTTGAGTTGAATATCAGTATATGTTTGAGTTCTCGTTGAATTAGCTACGAGATTCAATAATAGTTGCATTAGTCATGCGCGAAGCCTTTCGAGAAAAATGACAGAATAGGAATTTATGATTTCATGTTGATCAAAGTTTGACCTAAAAAGTCAAGGTTGACCAAGGTTGACTTTAGGTTGACCAAAGTTTGACTAAGAGAATACTGCAGTATAATCATCAGTACGGATATTATACTGCATAAAACCGTCTTTACGGACAAATAAGCAAGAATAAGCTATGAGACCACCATAGAAAAATCAAGCACAATATTTGGAGTACTAAGAGCTAAGTAGCTCTAAGTCATAAGAAAAATTTATACGAAGTCCAATTTTATGCAGGTGAATTTTTGGACTACAATCCAGTATGATGATACTGTTCTAGGAAAAAAAAAACACTATTAATATTTTCTAAGTTAGTAAGGAAATGGATTGCATAATCATATGAAGGGATTTTTGGAATCAAGTGGATGATTACGCATGAATTGGAAGCCAAGTGACTCTATTTTAGCCGATCACTCGTAGAGACTAAATTATAAATATTTTATCCTTAGGGACCAAAGTGTAATTTTAAGAAAAAGTGAGGTCAGTATGATGTAAGCTTGATGATGATGTAAGCATGATGATGTCATGCTGATGTAAGCAAATTTCTTGGGCTCCAAGGCATGTAATGGTAGGCCACCTAGAGGGACTAATTAGCAAATATTTTACTCTTAAAGACTAGAATGCAATTTTAGAATAAAAATAAATCCTAATTCAAGGACTTTTTGATAATTTTGAAAAGTTCAAATCACCTATAAATAGGTGGAGGGGGGATGGTTTTTGTTCACAAAAATGTGGAAATGCCCCAAAATTATGGCAAAATTTTCCCTCACCATTTTTGCCCTAAAAACCGACCATAGAGAATAGAACAAAAAAATGGAGATTGGGTGGTCGAAAAACTTGGAGAAACACCAATCAAAGGTGGCTGAAAAATTTGGAACCAACCTTGCCAAGGGAGGCCAGTTGTGGTAGGGAGCAAAGAGAAGAAAGTTGGTTCAAAACCTAACACCAATATTTGAGATTGGATAAGGTAATCCTGTTTGGCTTCTAAGCTTTTCAATTGAGCTTTAATTTGGAGATTTAAGTGTATTTTCAAGTTGGTTATGTAAGAGCATAAGCTCATTCTTTTATTTTCATGCAATGGGTTTAGTGTTTATTATGTGCCTGATTAGGGTCTCAAGGTCTCAATTCATGTTTTGGTGCATGATTAGGTGATTATGATTGCATGATATTAGGGTTTGTATACATGTCTTTTAAGTGTTTGTGATATGTCCCCAATATGCCTGTGAAGTTGTAGGTTATGCATGTTTATGTTTGAGCTAGATTAGAAGCTTGAATGATGAATGGTGATGCAAATCAAAAGTTTTGCTAACCCTAGCTTGGTGCAAGAACACCCAAAGGTTTGCCCTTGCATGAGAATGTATGAATGTATGCATGATGAGATTTTACATTAGAAAGCGCTGCATGTTTGACTTAGGCTCATGGTTTTAACCGTTCGAGGTAGTGTGCGCGTAATTTTACGTAAAACTTGACTAAGAACAAAAACTACCAGTTTTCGGGTAAAACTGGACAGCCTTCTAGAAAGTCGATTTTGAAGCCCTTAGAGGCCGAATTTGGAAAAAGTTAAAAATACAAAGTGTAGAGAAGGGGTTTTCCTAGTAGACATCATGAACAGATTTTGAAAAATAGGCTCCAAAAGCCTCTGCTTTTATTGAAATCCAAGACTAGAAATTCCTGGGCAGGTCAGACTTGTGCTCATGACTTAGGGACTTCAACAAGGAAAACAGATTAGTTAAAAGCAGAACTGGATTTTGTGTAAAGAACCAAAGTTGTAATATGTTTCAAGATCTAAAACTTTCATGAAGAAAGTTTTCTCAGATTCTAAACAAATTTTATGATAAAACCTGATTTTCCAAAACTGTACAGGTAATAGGAAACTTCCGCACAAGATTTTCCAAAAAAAAAAAAAAGTGCAAAAGCAGGAAATTCCTGCACATGCACTGACACTTAAATTAAGAAACCATTTTTATGGTTTTGCTTTCAAAGTTTGATAGTTTTTAACTATCTTTATGTAAAAGTTATAATTATATTGAGATACGATTTTTATTAGAGATAACCTTTAGTAATCGGTTAGGATACCGAGTTATCGGGTTGGGCCTTACCCTATGATTACCGATAGTAATCTAATAGGGTGCTACTCTAAAGTAATTAGCCCTTAGTAAAATTAATAATCTAACAAGATGCTATTTAAGTATGGATTGAGCCCTAGGGTTACGGCAAGTAACCAAACTATATCTCATAAATAGATGTGGGGGGGACATATAAATAAGATTTCTTAGGGATGTTGGTTAGGTTACCAATATTCTATGATTATGATTTATAGGATCCTTATCCTATGTTTTTTTTTTTTTAAATAGCAGGACGAAACTTGTTGTTGTGACCTAATTTGGAGCAACGAAACTTAAGACATACAATACCAGGTAAGTACAAATCTCACCTACAGTATGGAAAATAGTAAATACTATTTTCAATTATGACATGTTTTCATATATGCTATGTTCAAGTATATGTCATGTTTTCATGATTTATATGTTATGCCATGATATGCTATGTTAAGCCATGTTATGTCATGTTATACCAAGATATGCCAAATTATGTCAAGATATGCCATGTTATGTTAAGATATGTCAAGTTATACGATGACTTATAGCAATGCCATGTTTATGTCTCATGTGCATCATGACTAATAAGATCACACATAAAGATTCTTAGTCTTGAAAATGTAACAAGACTAAGACTAAACCAAGACAAGTAAGGTGTCGTACCAACCTCTTGTTGATGCGGGAGAATATGTATGTTTCAAGTTTAAGTTTATGATTATCAACCTCTTGTTGATGCGTGAGGGTATAATGATAATCAACCTTCCGTTAATGCGTGAAGGGTTATGTTTATGTTTTCCAAAATTGTTAAGGGCCTTACAAACCCTAACATTCTGAGTATTGTGCACTTTGGTACGTACACAAGGGGCCCATATGTAATCAAGATAATAAGTTCAAGTGCATAAAAGATTCATAATTTGACATAATTGGTTCATGCATAAGTTGTGCGATATTTCTTGTGTTTTGTGAGATTATGTTTGTACTTGCTGGGCAAAAGCTCATCAGTATATTCCATACTGTAGGTAAATGCCTGCAGCTTTACTTAGTGGGTCATGGAGACGATGCAGTAAGTGAAAGGCGGTATGGGATACCACTACACAAGTTTTTCCACAAACTGTTTAAATTATCAAGTTGTATATATATGTTTTAAGGAATATGTACCATATTACATATGTACTGTTTTTAGGTTGTGATATTAAAATAAAATTTAAAGAAAAAAAAAAATTCCTCAAATTTTCAAGTAAGTTTAGGTATTTAAAACAGAGATATAGTTTAAGCAAGTACGGTAACGGCCCTTCGTAGGTCAGGGTGTTATATGTGGGGTCCAGCAGCATTTAATGTATGCCAAATTATAGGTTTACCCTCATCTCCTACTAGCCCAAATATCCCTCTCCCTCGCATGCCCCAAATTTTTTTTTCAAACCAGTATCTATAATGTTTTAGAGAGAAACTGAAATCTGGAGAGAGAAAGAGTTGCCACCCACCAGAACCACTCCATAACTGCTCGGAAACTGTCCGAAACCACCATGAAAGTCCTCTATAAACCGTTTAGAAGTCTGTGAATGCCGGAGAATCTTCTAAAACTACCTATGTCGAAACCCACGAAATTGGCTGAGAAAAATATTACTCCCGAAAAAAGGTCTCTCCGAGTAATGACTTCGGCATATAAAAGACCACCGACAAGAAAAGTTCTAAAAAACCAGCACTAGAGAGCGAGAGAAGGGTGGCCGAGGAAGGGCTGAAGAGAAAGTAGGGGTAAATCGAAGTTAAGGAATCAAAAAAGCCGAAAAATACCATAGAAGAGAAGATATCGGAAGTTGAAGAGGTAAAAATGTTGAGGCCATTCCGCGTATGCTGTCATGGATCTCCGCCGATAATGTAAAGTTTGATAATGTGATGTCGGCTTTTACCACTAAAGAAGATAAACAGGTAATTTATATACTTTATATATATTTATGTAAGTAGTATCATTTACAAGTGTTGGTCATCTACATAATGACTGAGTGGTCATTTTGGCATTGACCATACCGTTGTTAGCGTCAATACCAGTGTCGGTTATTTACAAAATGACCGGGTAGTCATTCTTGTATTTACCATACTTTTGTTAGCTTTAATACCAATGTAGTCATTTACATAATGACTGGGTGGTCATTTTTGTATTTATCATATCTTTGTTAGCTTCAATTCTAGTGTCGGTCATTTATATAATGACCGGGTGATTATTTTTGTATTTATCATGTCTTTGTTAGCTTCAATACTAGTGATTTACCATGCCTTTGTTAACTTCAATACTAGTGTCGGTCATTTACATAATAACCAGGTGGTCATTTTTATATTTACCATGTCTTTGTTAGCTTCAATAATAGTGTCGGTTATTTTTGTATTTACCATGCCTTTGTTAGCTTCAATACTTGTGTCGGTTATTTACATAATGACTGGGTGGTCATTTTTGTATTTACCATGTCTTTGTTAGCTTCAATACTAGTGTCGGTCATTTACATAATGACCGGGTGATCATTCCTATAATGACCATTGCTAGCGTGAATACCATTACGAGTCATTTACATAATGACTGGATGGTCATTTTTGTATTTATCATGTCTTTATTAGCTTCAATACTAGTGTCAGTCATAATGACCAGGTGGTCATTTTTGCATTTACTATGTCTTTGTTAGCTTTAATACTAGTGTCGGTCATTTACATAATGACTGGATGGTCATTTTTGTATTTACTATGCATTTGTTATGACCGAATGATCATTTTTGTATTTACCATGTCTTTATTAGCTTCAATACTAATGCGGTCATTTACATATTGACCGGGTGATCATTTTGTATTTACCATGCTTTACTTAGTTTCAATATTAATATCGGTCATTTACATAATGACCGGGTGGTCATTCCTGTAATGATCTGGTGGTTATTCTTGTAATGACCATTGCTAGCATGAATACCATTGTGGGTCATCTACATAATGACCGGGTGGTCATTTTTTGTATTTACCATGCCTTTTTTAGCTTTAATACTAGTGTCAGTCATTTACATAATGACCGGGTGGTCATTCCTGTAATGATCATACCTTTGCTAACCTGAATACCATTGTGGGTGGTAACTCTTTCTCGCTCTAGATTTCAGTTTCTCTCTCTAAAACACTGTAGATGTTGGTTATTTTTTTTAAGGCATGCGAGAGAGAGTGATATTTGGACTAGTGGGAGATTAGGGTAAATCCGTAATTTGACATACATTAAATGCCACTAGACTCCACATATCATAGGCTTTGATGAAGTGACAGTGTTAGTAATGAAGGGAAAAAATGATGCTATTTTTAATAATAAAATTCATATAGGTGTTATTAATGAAATTAACCCTATTTTCAATCCAACATTCAAAACACTATTTCCATATGTTCTCCTAAACAAACCCTTAATTTATGGGATTTATAACTAAATAACATTTTTTAAAGCAGTTTCTTTCTCAGTTAATTTATGGATGGTAACTCTTTCTCGTTCTAGATTTTAGTTTCTCTCTCTAAAACACTATAAATGTTGGTTTGAAAATTTTTTTTAAGACATGCGAGGGAGAGGGATATTTGAGCTAGTGGGAGATGAGGGTAAACCCGTAATTTGATATACATTAAATACTACTGAGTCCCACATATCATAAGCTTTGATGACGTAACAGTGCTAGTAATGAAGGAAAAAAAGTGATGCTATTTTTAATAATAAAATTCATATATGTGCTATTAATGAAATTAATCATATTTTCAATCCAACTTTAAAACATTATTTCCATATGTTCTCCTAAACGAACCCTTAATTTATGGGATTTATAACTAAATAACATTTTTTATAGAAGTTTTTCCAAAAATGGCCGAAGTTTTTTAAAAACTAATTAAAATGTCATTTTTTATAAAATGATAATCAGTTGTTTTAAATGGTCAATCAGTGATTGGCCGTATAATAGTCAATTGGTGATTGACTTACGCTCAATCACTGGTTAACCATAACGTAAATCACTAAATTTCATAGTTAATAACTGATTAACTATTAGTCAATCACCATAGTTCATATTCAATAATTGATTGACTATTAGTCGATCATTGTGAAAATTACTGATTAAGCATTAATAAATCACCAATTGACTAAATATGAAAAATGACAAACGCCATTTTCCTATTAAAAAAAGTTGGGTAATATATTAGATTAGACGATTAAAAATATCTAATTTTCTTAATTTATTTGTTTATTAATATTATTTATTAGGATCAAAGTAATGTAGTTCAATGGAGACATTTTTAAAAGGAAAATTATGTGAATATATAATTTTCACACGGTTATTTAAACATAAGTCTATATCTGTCGTCCCATTTTAATATCTTAATGGCTATTTCATCAATAGTATTGTAAAAACTCATCAATTTATTCAATAATATTTAGCACTTGTTCATGAATAAATTTTTAAATTCAAAATATTTTACATAACATTAGTGGTGGTACAACTAATGAAATAAGAAATCCAAATGATTGGAATTTTTTTTATTTTATAAAATGAAGGTTAATTATTTTTTGATCATATTAATAAGTAATAAAATACAAATAATTTATATTTTTAAAAAATGATTATTTTTAAAAAATTTTAAAATTTTTTAAAAATATCATTTTCTTAGAAATCCATATTTAAAAAGAATAGTGACAGAGATACTATTTTAATCCTAACTTTAGAGAATATAAACTCATATGGAGTTATCATTCTTTTATTGAAAAATATAATTTATTTATGCGGGAATCTTTTAATCATCTATTAATAAAAAAATGACAACTCACTTCCTATAGAGATTGATACTTAATAATTGCAATAAGAGATGGCCTCCTTGGTATTTTTCTTTTCAAAATAGACCAAATTCTAATTTTAATTATTTATCCCTTCCCCTCCAACTTGTTAACCTAAATTTTATTAGGGTAATTTTCACAAATGGTCTTTGAATTAACCTTGGTAACTTAGCATGCGTTTAGTGCCACAGTTTGAATGGCAGTATTTGGGTTCAAATTGAATTGTGTGTTTGGTGAGACGTTTGAATTGATGGAGTTAAAAAGTAAAAAAAAAAAAAAACTTGAAATGTGTAAGGAAGAAAATATAAGTATTAAACTTGTTTCGTCCGTTTCGAAATTTTATGTAAATAAAAAAAAATCTTATTTGGAATTGTATATGCAAAGTTATGGATTTTTAAACTTTGAGTTACAAAACTGTGTGAATAGTGAAATTGATGTTAACTTTTCAGAAAAAGACAAAAATTGAATTGTAAATTGTGATCCAAACTGGAATACCAAACACCCCCTTAGTTTAAAGTTGGTCCTTAACTTTTAGATTTTTAATCACACTACTTTGGACTTTTGTATTCTTACGGAAATGGTCCCTATTTCGATATTTCATAAAACACAAATAAAAATTAAACACTTTGAGATTATGTAAGCTTTAATAAATGTTAAAATTGTAAGTAAATGCTTTAGCAAGGAAATTGTTCTACCAAAATAGCTCCATGACGTTTATGTTATATATCATTGATTAAAGTACACTTTGCTTCCAAAATATATTTGATTCATGTACAATTTACTTTTAAAATATATTTAATTTAGATATAATTTACTTTCAAAATATATTTGATTATAACTTTATCTATAAATAAAATATATTCAATCTTTGTATAAATTTTTTACAGAATTTGAGAGAGAGACCGTTGACGTAACAATATAAAAATTCAAAGAAGTGTATTGTATAAAATCAAAAAGTCAGGACCAACATTAGATATGGTGTATAATTCAAGGGCAATTAATAAAATCAACCCAAACTGTTATAGCGCGACTCATTTTGTTAAATTGGTTGGGGGGGGGGGGGGGGGGGGTGGTGTGTGTGTAGTGGTGGGGATTCCCACTCGAAGAAAGCACAAGAAAAAGTTATCAAAACCTAAGCAAGGAAACAACAGGCTCCTTTTGGTTGGGCAATTTCCAAAGAGTTAGATTCTTGGTATTTTTCTCTTCAAAAACAGAGTCTGCATCCATATGATTTACATACACAATGAAACAAAACTGACACTTAAAACAAATACAACAAATCTAACAAACCTACAGAAATTCAGTTTATAGTAAAATTTTACAACTCATCTATGCAGATCGAGTGAAAGTATCATCTCCAAAGAATGAATATTGAGGTACACATAGGGATATGACCTGCCTTATGAATATTGAGGTACACATAGGGATATGACCTGCCTTCCTTGCTAGAGCCTGCAAGAAGCGGAAAACGTCATGCAAGAGAACAAGGTCGCTTAAGAAAGAACCTTTTTTTTTTTCCTACATCATTCCCTCTTGTTTTCTTCACCATCTTCTTCGTCGTTGTCGTTCCCAACGTCCTTCTCTTTTTTTTCTTGCTTGACTAAGCTGAGATCACCCTCGGACTTTCCCCTAGTAAGAGACTGAGTTTCTTCATCATCGGAGTCATCTCTCACTTCCTCAGAGTAAGCATACCTGTGAACAATTGGCAGTGGAAATCAGTATCACGGGTGCACAAAGAAGTCGGACACAGAAAAATGCACCAACTTGAATATGAGAAAAAAGCCACATTACTTCAGCAGCTTTATCCAAATAATTTCGGGAAAGGGTAAAGAACAGGTTAACACTAAATAATAGTTTACAAACATGCTCAACGTAGAATTCCTCCATTTCTCGGGGTTTGTTCCATATGTCAAAGATGGGTAACAACGGGCACAAAACAAAAGTCCTTGAGCATCTAATTAACTGTTGAACTAAAAAAGTCTAAGCATCTTATTGATGGTCAGATTAAAAAAGAATAAAAAGAAGCATCTTAATGACTGCTATAATAGCGTAACGCACCGTTGAGAACTCTGAGATGGAGCCCAGAGATAGCAGATAACACAAAGCAATAAAAATGCAACAATGTCCCAGAAAGCAGTGATGATCCAAGCACTCTGCCACCTTTCATTAAATGGGTCCGTCGCTTTGAAGTAGACCTGCGCGACCAAGCATATCATACTTAAAGTAATCACACTATACAAGAACCTAAGAACGCAAAAGATGCCAAACAACATTAGCTCACAACATTGAAGCCTTCATAGAACAAACAAACAAATAAATAAAGAAATACGACAAACAGGAGTTTTATTTAAGTGTCAAAAAGTTGGATAATTAAGTTGAACTGCACTCATAGATAGCCCACCCAGTGATGAACACTAACACATATGTAAACCGAAAATGAAATGAAACCTTTAAACCAGAACTAGAAAACCTCTAAAATGTTCCATCGGAAACACTATCCTCTACAGAGAACGTGCGACTTTGGTTCTGGGAACAAAGAATTTACTTCTAAAATTGGGGAATTATGAAAATAAAAGTGGTCATCAAATTGGTCATTTGCAAAAAATGGGAATGCTGAGGAGGATGTTAGTCAAGTTAATGATGATGGATGGAGTACAGAAAGATGGTCAAAATATGGTACAACTGAAAGAAAGGTAAACCATCACAGATTAATGAGAAAATGAGAAAAAAGTTGCTTTCAGTGGTGTTTGTTGCGCATCCCAACCTAAAGGTGCAAGACTAAGAAGATTTCTAGATAGTAGTTTCCGGAGCAAAAATTGGTACAGGCGCAGGAGATGACACAAGTATAGCCAAAAACAAATGAGGGATAGTGCAATGTGGAACTGCGTAGTTAATAAAGATTAAGCATTCTATGCAATCTAAAACCCTTCATCTATTTTTCAAAAAATAAAAAATAAAAATAAAAGGACTCATCTAACTTGTTTGGGGATTAAGCACAAGTCAGATAAATACTTGAAATAAGCATAATTTGAACTCTGGGTAAGGCTGAAAATGCTGATTCCGAAAAGAGAGAGAAAAAAAAAAGTTTTATGTCTCATGAGCATCTGCCAGAACAAGTTCAGACAAGAAAAATAAAACTAGCTAATCATCCCTGCCTACTGATCTGGTAATAAAGCATGACATTATCACGTTTCTGAATTCTGCAAGAAGCTACCAAGAGATAACCGATACAGGCTTTTCATAATCAATGCAAGAAGCTCATAGAAAAGAATGTATCTGTCGATCAATAACAAGCGATGAAATGATTGCACACGATATTGCACCTTATTCTGTTTCAGAGCTCCAAATTTTGGAATTAATATGGTGCAAACTAATACCAGCATGCCGGATAATTATGGTGGAGAATTCATCATTCTAATATTCCATGTACGTGTTGCAAAAGAAAAAGTAATTTATGTAGACCCCATGGTCCACACCATGTGGAAAAAGGACAAAAGAAGCACTACGTTTACCCTTCATGTCATTCTAATTTTGTAAGCACAATATAGAGAAACCCTCCATGCGGAAACCCACAACTAATTTTCTCAAGTATAATAAATAAATAGATAAAAACTACAAAATTCTTGACCATACCTCATAAGCTATCCATGCAACCGAGGCAATCACTGTAACTGCTAATGCATTTGAGAACTTTCTATATATGTCCAACTTTACAGAACTCCTCTTTGCCTGGAAAGATAAGAAGTTTAGTTTCTGAAACTCCCTCCATGTGAAGGGAAATAATGAAAGTGAAACATGAGAAAACATCAGAGATTGCAATGTAAAAAAAGAAATTAAGTGCCATACTAAAAACAACATATAATTGGAGAAACTGTCGCACCTGTAACTGTTCTAGTGTTCTAGAGAGAGAGGTGAATATCCATAGTATCAAAAATGCATCCAGAAATGCATTAGGTAGGACTAAAAACAGTCTTGCTCGTCCAGATATGTCATTGATTGTTCCCACAAACTCCGTAATGTTCAACAATTCAGTTGCCAAAAAATAAGTTATTCCAAGAAGAATCACCTTTGAGGTAAGACCACCGAGGGTGGGTCGCACAACACCGTAACCCATTGAAACTGAGAGAATAAGAATACGAGAAAGTGTTTTCCTAACAGCTCCGACTGTCACAACCCATGTTGTAATTGCAACAGGCCTCATTCCAGTATTGTTAAAATGCACATACTCAATATGCCAAAGAAACATCTCAAACAATCCAAGACCAATTACAGCTGCAATGCAATGTTGAAGATGCAGAATCTCCTTCCAAAACCTCACATACTGAGAGAACCAAATCACACTGAGCAATAAATACGCAAGCGACATATACACATAAAACTTCATCAGTGGAGCCATCCTACCAGGTAGAAAACCATCAGGGTTTTTCCACGATGTCTTTCCATTCATTCTTAGACCCTTGAGTTTTGGATCACATGCAACAAAGAATAAGTTATACATTCCAGTTTTTGTGATGGTAACCTCCTTATCATTCATCCTTGCAAATAGAGAATTTCCCCTGAAATGTGCATTCAGAACTATAGGCCAGCTAATATCTGTTGGAGAAGGTATCCTTATGACTTCACCTTGCTTGCAACCTTCCATCTTAGCAAGATCAGGAGTGCAACATATAGCTCTTTGTCCACCATAAGCTGAACCACCGATATTGTTACGGTCAGCAGCCTCAAATATTATAATTTGTATCAATCCCGTACCAAGTTTCTTAGCCTTGTTTCTCCAAAATGTGATATTCTCAAATCTATTTCAAGAAATAGGATAATAAGAGATTAAACGAGAAGGAAATGAATGAAAACAATGACTACTATGTAAAAGCATATTACACTTCCTTTACGACAGAGAACTAAATATTTTCATTCCACAAGTGTTATCTACTCCTCACCTACAGTGTGTGGATAAGGAGAGTGGATTTGAACAGCTAGCATAGGTCCAGTAACCAAAACGAAATAAGACAATACATAAAAGTGGTTATGCTTTCAATGGAAACATGATGTCATTGAGGAACCAATAAATGATGTAACTCTAAACAAAAGCAGAAATAGGGCTCCATTGGTTTCTGATTGAAATGGAGCCTCGCTTCCATATCAATGTTAATCTTTAAACCCTTTGAATTCACAAGAAATTCCACAATGTCAATGTTTTTAATCCTGCAAGAACGTAATGCTGTATCCAATCATGTGTACCAAACAGAATCTTAGGCCCCGACAGTTACTTGCCCTTACGGCCCCCCTCCCTGCCCAATCCCCATTTTGTTATCCACATACGTTTTACACTCTTACACATATTGATGACTGCCAGCTGCTTCTTCTTCTTCTTCTTCATTATCATTATTATTTTTTAATTTGAATAAGATGACTGCGGGCTGCTTGAGCTACTATAACAAGTACCATTCTTATATAAGTAAGGAAATAGAAAAGACCCTTACTTATTTATTCACTTCATTTTTTGACCTATAAAATTCATCAATAATTTAGATTTTAATCCAAGGATTAAAAAAAAAAAAAAGAAGCTACATTTCCTATTATTTTGTAAGTTGCATTTGCCTTAGAGATATTGACAGAAAAAGTAAAAAAAAATGCAAGCATCCGGTAAAGAAAATTTTATTGGGAAGTAACTAGATCATTAAGAATCATCATTTTGCTTTCAGATTTCTTTTCATTACCTGAGAATTTTCTCAGTTTTATTCTTTAATCTCCTACTACTTTTATTCCACATTGTCACTCCGATTTTTCTGAGTAACCTAAATTTTTCTAGGAGGGGTACCCAAAGTGATGATTTTCAATCAGTAGGATAGGTCTAGGAAACATATATATATATATATATATGTGTGTGTGTGTGTGTGTGTGTGTGTGTGTATAGAACGATACAAAGCATCGCATTTCGTGTTCATTCAAATTCCAAATGAAGTTGACGAAAGCGAGAACAGATCTAGCATAATTGAAGATGAAATCTCAGAAATCGCACAAATACGAAAAGCAGTACCTGATGTAGGAGTGGCCATCGTGGATCGAGGAGGAGGAGGAGGAGGAGGTTTGGTCGTCGCCGGAGGAGGAGAGAAAACCGATAATGCCTTCGCTGCCGCCGGAGAGGAGGTAAGAGTTGCCGACTTCTCTGAAGAATTGGTTGTCGTAGATGTGGATTGAGGCCTCGGTGATCGCAACGCTCCACAGGAGGAGGAGGAGGAGGAGTAAGGAGAGAGCGCCATTGCTGGATTGTTGGTGTCGTCTTCGAAATATGAGCTCCATGTTTGGGTTTTAGAGAGAGAAAATCTGAGAGAGAGAGAGAGAGAGAGAGAGAGAGAGTGGAAATGAGGGAGAGAGAGAGGCAGTTGATGGTAGGAGTCACTGTAGCTGTCGTTGTTATTTGTTGTGGGGGAGATTGTATGAGAAGTAATGTGGTTCTCTCTCTCTGTCCGCTGTGTCTGTGTCTGTGTCGGCCAGTGGAAGGAGGTGGGCTTTACGCGCGATTTTGGCACGTGCTTAAGACATGACTGACAATTTTTTTTTTTTTTCATTCCGCTCGTAATTGTAAAAAGAAAAAAATATTAATAATATCAATTTAATATCAATTTTTAAATATCAACCATATAATATATACGTTATATTTTTTTATTAATTAATATTAAAACATTATCACATCATTGATTACTTTATCAATAAAAGATGACACGTGAATTGAGACCAAAAAATTAATATTAAGTTGGTGTTTCTAACTCTACATAAGATCTTGTACTATCTTTTTAGGAGAACATCCGAATTGTAATATTTGAATGAAAATATTTAAACAAAAATATTGAATTATCATCCAAATTGATGTTTAATCTTCATTGCTTAGAAAAGTACATTTAAACAAAAATATTTGAATATATTTTGAATATGTGTTAAAAATTATCATTTGTAATATCAAAAAACTAGAATTGGAGTTTGAATAAAAAAAAAATAGAATAGCAATCCAAATGCTTTATTTTAAATATTAAAGACCAACACTTGCTTGTTCAGCTTTACTATTTGGATCATTTTCATGTTTCTTAGATCCATGTTACAATCACTATTGTAATTTTTATTTCTATTTTTAGTAAACCAATATTGGTATAGGAAAATAAAGAGGGCGCCAAAATAATCTGATTTCAATATTCATCTTCTATTAAATATGTATATATATAAGCATGTAGTATATGTTAGATGATATAGTTTATATTTCTTTCATTGTTTGTTTCTTATTATTATTTGGTTTCATTCTTTTTAAATAGTTAATGATAGATTAGACTTTTATATTTTCTAATTAGTCTATATAAATCTTTTTTAATGTATTATTTTGATTTATTGAGTAGAATAAGAAACACTAGCTTTATCTTGTTCCAAACTGGTTTTTGATTTTCTACATGTATCAGAGCGCCGTCCGTATAACCGCTGCCGTCCATACGCTTTTTTTGGATCGCCTGTACAATTGCTCGCTTCCGCACATGATTATTTATTAGTTTGATTTTGCATCGAAGTATTGTTCTCTTTTGTTTGGTGATTATTGGTTTGTTTTATTTATTTTCTCATCATGACTAGACGTAAAAATGATTCTCTTCAGTTGATCAGTGTGTAATTAGATGAGAAAAATTATTCATATTGGAGCTATGTTATGAAGAATTTTTTGTGGGGCAAATCTATGTGGGGTTATATTACGGGCATAAGAATTAAACCTACAGACAAGAAAGCTACTGATTATGCAGAATCGTTGGATGCTTGGGAAGCCGACAATTCGAAGATTATCACTTGGATCAATAATTCTATTACACATTCGATAGGTGCTAGTTGGCGAAGTTTGAGACTGCCAAGGAGGTTTGGGATCATCTGGCGATGCTATACACGTAGTTAACTTTGCAAGACAGTATCAATTGGCAATAGATATACGCGCCCTTTAATAGAAGGATACGAGCATTTATAAGTTTAATTCTTCCATCCAGATTTATAGGATCAGTTGGCACTTACAGAGCCAGCAGAATTGTAAGTGCTTGTGCCCTACATCGCCCGCAAAGAAAGCAATCTTGTACAATTTTTAATGGACCTCCATGATGATTTTAAAGGATTCGTAGAACGATTCAACATCGTAGTCCACTGCCGTCTGTCGATTCAGTAGTCAATGAACTTTTTGCTGAGGAGATATGTCTTAAGTCTCAGGCTCAAGCACATAAGGGGATAATCCCAAAACTCCATCTGTTTTTGCAACCCCTCAAAGACCCCTGGGTAATAATCAGAATAGATCAAACTCAATGGTTTCTCCTGATGAGTGTGCTTTCTGTAAGCAAAAATGTCACTAGAAGGCTTAATGTCCCTTGTTGAATAAAGGTATGCAACAACAATCCCTTAGCAGTAGCAGCAACTACTACAGTGGATATACAAACCACCTCAACCAAATATACAATAGCTGCACCATCTTTAAATCCATTTACGTTCGAGTAGTTTCAGAAGTTCCTTGCTACACAACCATATGCTATGTCTGCCTCCTCTCATATAAGTTTGTCATCCTCTAGTTCTTCAGCTATATCTTTTTCTTTCTGAGTCTTAGATTCTGGAGCTTCTCATCATATGTCACGTGATCTATTGTTATTTTATCTCTCAATTCCTCTATGTTAGTTATGACTACTAATGGTACTCTTATACCATTAGTCGGTGTTGGTTCAATTGTCACACATTATCTATCTCTTTCTGATGTTTATCACATTCATAGTCTTACTTTAAATCTTGTTTTTATTAATCGACTGTGTGAGTCAGGATACTTGGTCTTTTTTCTTTTCCACTTGTTATGTATAGGAACTGTAATCTCGAAAGCTGATTGGGGCAGATTGTAGGCGAGGGAAACTTTATGTTTTGGATCAGCTTAAAATATCAGAAGTTACAGCTTGTAGTATGAATCTATCAACTTTTCATTTGAGTCATTCGTCTTCTGATTTTTATTTACGGCAGTCTCGTCTTGGTCATGTTTTGGCGTCTCATTTACAATATTTAGCTTCTATAGGAATATTAGGAAATTTAAAATCTCATGATATTTCTGATTGTAGTGATGATAAATTGGTAATATTTTCAGCTTTACTATTTTATAAAAGTACTTCTTTTTCTTTTGCTCTATTTGATATCATTCATTCTGATGTGTAGGGACCTTCTTTTATGATCACAAAAAGAGGGTCACGATACTATGTTTCTGTTATTGATGATTGCACTCAATAATGTTGGGTTTATCTTATGAAACGTCGTTCTAGTTTCCTTAGTATTTATAATACTTTCTGAGCTCTTATAAAAACTCAACATTCGGCTGTCATAAAGTGTGTTCGTTGTGATTTGGAAGGAGAATATATTTCTAATTATTCTTCTAATTTGCTTACCTCTAATGGAACCATTCACCAAACTTCTTGTACAGATACTCTCGAATAAAATGATGTTGCCGAAAGGAAATAATGACATCTGGTAAAAGTTGCTTATTCTCTTTTATTGTTTGTTAGTGTTCCTAGTGAATTTTAGGGAGAAGCAATTCTTATTGCTACTCATTTGATTAATAGGATTCCAACCTCACACAATTCAGGTCTATTACCATTTGAAAAGTTGTATGGATATGCTCCTGATTATTTATCCTTGCACGATTTTGGTTCCACCCATTTTGTTCTTCGTCCTCATTTTGAGCGTAGTAAATTGTCATCATAGGGGGTGTATGGTGAATGAGTTTAGTTTAAGATTTTTAAGTTTTAATAGTAATTTTTCAGAAAAGACAAAAAACTTTTTTAGAAAAGACAAAAAACTTTTTAAAAAAGATAAAAACTTTTTAGAATAAGACAAAAAATATGATAAAAAAGTACAGTTTAATTTAAACTAAACTTGCAACCAAACAAAGCCATAGTCTGTTATGCATGTCTTTCTGGGTAATGGTGCAAATCAAAAAGGATATCATTGTTTTGATCCAGTTAGTTAAAAAATATGTCTCTTGTCATGTTGTATTTCTTGAACATATCTTATTCTTTTATATTCCTGCTAGTTTTCATAGTCTGACCAAGACTGATCTCATACATATTCATCATTTCACTTTTGACACTGACACCGTCTCACCATTTGTTTCACAAGTACATGTTCCAGTTTCAGATAATGTTTCTTGAAAAGTTCCCACTGATAGCTCAACAGATATTGGTACTGTAACACCCCAACCTACGTAGGGCTGTTACCAAACATACTTAAACTTTCATAACTGCTCAACTCACTTAGAAAATTGAACATAATTTTTTTTTTTTAAACTTACATCTAAAACAGGGTTGCTTGTATAGAACGTATTATGCATACATAATTATTACAACTCGATTGAGTCTTGAAATCCTCATAACTTTATACAACGTAACTTACTTTAATATACTTATATATTTAAACTTCATAAAACTTGCGGAAAATTTTGCGTAGTGATATCCCACACCGCCCTTCACCCTCCGCATCATCCACTTGGCCCACCAATTTAAGC
The DNA here is from genome assembly GCA_025413025.1 of Ficus hispida. Lineage (NCBI taxonomy): Eukaryota > Viridiplantae > Streptophyta > Magnoliopsida > Rosales > Moraceae > Ficus > Ficus hispida. Next base: position 18,262,127 of record CM046370.1, read on the forward strand.
TACAGGCCTCTTTCCTGCAGTATGAAATATACTGATGAGCTTTCGCTCAGCAAGTACAAACATAATCTCACAACACTTAACAAATATCGTGCAACTTATGCATGAATCATTTATGAATCTTTTATGACCAGTTATTGAATTGAACTTATCATCTTGCTTAACATGTGGGCCCTTAGTGTACGTACCAAATGTGCGCAAGCCTCAGAACGTCAGGGTTTGCAAGGCCCTTAACAATTCTGGAAAACATGAACATAACCCTTCACGCATCAACGGAAGGTTGATTATCACTTTACCCTCACGCATCAACGAGAGGTTGATAATCATAAACTTGAACTTGTAACATACATGATCCTCCTGCATCAACAGGAGGTTGGTACGACACCTTACTTGTCTCGGTTTAGTCTTAGCCTCGTTATATTTCCAAGACTAAGAATCTTTACATGTGATCTTAATAGTCATGATGCATATGAGATCAGACATAGCATACTTGATGTATCATGGCTTAACATGACTTAGTATAGCTTATCATAACTTATCGTATCATAACATGACATGACTTAGCATAACTTGGCATCATACATGACATAACATATCATAACATTGCATGACATCGCATAACATGTAATTATGTCTTAAATTCGAAAATAGCTTACTACTTTCCATACTGCAGGTGAGGTTTGTACTTACCCCGATTACTATGTTTACTAATGTGTCGTTCCAAGTCCGGACACAATAACAGGTTATCCCCTGCTGTAATATAATAAAGGACATAAGTAAGAATTAAAGATGTTGGGGAATTTTATTCTAACATAACCCTAGTTATTAACTTATCTTAGTATAAAAATATCAAAACATAGTATAAACTTTAAAACTTTACTATTTTTTAAAATCTTGTATTCTGAAAACTGTATTTGAAATCAATCCTTAAATTTGATCCTTTTCTGTTTTGAATTTGAAAATATTTCCTTCATGAAAGTTGTAGACCTTGAAGATTCCTACAACTTCCGTTTTAAACTTAAAATCCAAATCTGACTTAAACATACTTGTTTCTGCCTTTGAAAATTCTTCGACCATTTTTCTTAATCTTGAAATAGGTCTCGGGTTTTTGTAAAAACGAAGGTCTTAGAGGCCTTATTTTCAAAAACTGTCTGCGAAGGCCCCTAGGATTTTCCCTTCTCTACAACTTTGTAGTTTTAACTTTTTCATAATTCGGCCTCTAAAGGCCTCGAAATTCGCTTTTGAAATTACTGTCCAGTTTGACCCGAAACTGGCAGTTTTTTGTTCGGTTTGGTTTTTAGGTAACTAACGTGCACACTACCTCAAACGGATACCCCGTGAGTCTATATCAAGCATGCAGGCGTTACCTAACCATTTCATACTCATACAATCAAATCTTACTCATATATTTTTTTTTTTAAAACAAAAATCCTAAACTTGCATAAAAAACCTATTTCGAAACTAGTATATCGAAACCGAAAACTATCAACTACACATATAGCATAGTACTTGAATTTACTTTTCATAAACTCATGCTTATACATAACATCACACTCATAATCTTCTTATCAAAAACGTGAATGAAAACTAGAGGTTAAAGAGTTTACCTCAAGCTTCACAAAACAAATTCTAGCTTAGGATTTTGGAGGTTTTCTTTCTCACTAGACCAACACCACAAACCGAAACTGTTTGCAGCTTCCTCTCAATTTTTGTTCGGCTCCTAAGAAAGAGAAGAATCAGATAATAAGCTGCCAATCTATGGTTTATTGTCTAAAGACTTACCCTTGATCATGCCACCGTCTATTTATAGGAGAGTGAAAAGAAATTTGTTTAAAATTTCTTTTAATCCTAGAATTGCTTATTAGCTCCTCTAGACAGCATATTTGCTTCCAAATCCCATGAGGTGGCCGGTTAGGAATGCACTAGATGGCCATATAACCATGGCTAAGTATTGACTCATCATAGCTAGACACATGAAGTGTCTCTTCCTTGTGTTGGTCGGCCATTAGGTGGCAGCTCTAGCTTGATTACTAACCAAGCAAGCAAAGCTAATAGCTTGCTCACTTAAGCTATTCACAACACTTGTCATTCTCTCAACAATCTTGAGAAACTAATAACTCTAAGCTGCATATTAATCCCCAAGAGTAACATATTTACTCAATGGTTTCATATGGTGGCCGGCCATGATGAAGCAAGTGATAGGTGTTGATGTGTCACAATTCTAGCTAGTCTAGGAGGCAAAATTTGATTGGTCAATGTCTAACAAAACCATGGTATGTCTTACATCCATTGGCCGGTTTTGGTGCTGAAATTTGCAAGCCTTGGCTTGCCAAAGAAGAAAGCTAAATGAATTACTCATCAAGGCTAGAAATTTGATGTGCTTTTCCTTGTGATGGCCGGCCATATGTGGCAACCAAATGGAAGAAAATAGTTAGACTAACTAAGTTAGCAAACCTAGTTACTTCCTTGGTTTAACATAATTATGGTAACTAAATTTTGTAACCAATCCTTGGTTTAGTTGAATTTAAATGCTTAGTAAGAAAATCTATCATAATTTTCTTGAAATTCTTCATAAGGTGGCCGGCCATACCTTGCTAAGTGTGAAAGTTGCAAAATGCAACATAGCTTAGTATGCAAAACTACTTTGCTTACTAGGCAAGGTTAAAATTGTGTGGTATCCAATTCTAATGAACTTCAAATTTTTCATACCTTGCCTATTGGTCCTTAAGAGCAAAATATCAGCTCATTAACCCTTAATGTGGCCGGTTCCCTTAAGTACATGTGTAGGCAAATGATTGGTCAATTTTGAACCAATCTAAACCTAACTTGATTCCTTGGTTTCCAACTAGGTTAACCAAATTTAAAAATCATCATAAACTAAATTGAACTAGGAAATCTAACTAGAAAAATCCATAGTTCCATAAATTTACAAATCTATCTATCAAATCACAATTTTTCACAAAATTACACTTTGGCCCCTAAAGGCAAAACATTTGCACTTTAGTCCTTATAGGGTGGCCGGTTCTCAAAGTGACATTTGTCATTCTTTTTAAAGACGAAGTGTCACCTTTTAAGACCTTACTTGGCTTATTTCCTAAACACAGTTCATTTTCATATTAGCATACATACTCAGATACTGTTTTCGACTAAAAACAGTATACTTGCACTGGTCCATTATCCAGATTTTGTCTGAACTGCGTATAGGGTTCTCTTAAAATTAGAAACTACTAACAGAGAATTATAATTCATAAATTTTCCTTTTACTGCAAAAAAGGTCTTTCATAGATAAATTATCGAATCTTTCAATCAAGAATTTGATAATTTCACCGATAAAACATAACACATTCACATTCATAGCACATAAACATTTCTAATTACAAACTTTGATTGTTCACAACAGAAATCAAAATTTGTAAACAAGCTGGTCATTACAGGTACTCTGGTTCCTGATATTACTATTGGTCCTTCTCTTTCTACGGCTGCCCAATCACCTTCTAAGACTGCGGCTCCTCCTCCTCCTCCCCTTCGTCACTCTTTGCATTCTCATAATTCTACTAAGCTACCAAATTTTACTTACTCTTGTTATTTTAACTTTTTTACTTCCTTTTTAGCTTCTATTCATCATCTTTCTGAGTCATTATCCTATAAAGAGGATGTCTGTGATCCACTTTGATAAGATGCTATGGTTGAGGAACTTACTGTTTTGTATTAGATACAAACGTGGGACTTGGTACCTTTGCCACTATGTAAACGGCCAATTAGATCTCGTTAGTTCTATAAAATCACAACCAAGACTGATAGCTCTGTTGAAAGATACAAAGCTTGACTTGTTGCTAAAGGTTACTCTCAGAAGTATGGTATGGATTATGAGGAGATTTTTGCCCTAGTTACAAAATGACTACTGTTCGTACTCTCATTGCAGTTGTCTCTGTTCGTCAATGATATATATCTCAGATGGATGTTAAAAATGTCTTTCTGAATGCTAATATTTATGAAGAAGTTTATATGATATCTCCTCCTAGTGTTTCTCATCAACTTGGTGAAATCTACAGGCTCAAAAAAACCCTTTATGGTCTTAAACAAACACCTTGAGCCTGGTTTGAGAAGTTTTCTATGGTGATTACTTCGCTTGGCTTTCGCTCTAGTTATCAGGATTCAGCTTTGTTTGTCAGGTGTGATGGTGGGAGTCGTATTCGACTGTTTTTATATGTTGATGATATGATTATTACTGGTGATGATGTTGACGGAATTGCAGCATTGAAGATTGAGCTAACTAATTGTTTTGCTATGAAAGATCTGGACTCACTATGTGTTGAGGTCGTCTCTTCTCCAAAATATTATCTTCTCTCCTAATCAAAGTATATAGCTGATATATTTAAGCGTGCACGTCTTACTGATAATAAGATTGTTGATATACCTCTTGAGACTAATGTTAGATATACTCCTTCTGATGGTCTTTCTTTGCCGGATCCTAGTTTATATCGTACTATTATTGGCAGCTTGGTTTATCTCACCATAACTTTGCTAGATATTACACATGTAGTTCATATAGTAAGTCAGTTTGTCACTACACCTACTACGGTTCATTGGGCTGCTATTTTTCATATTTTGAGGTATTTTCGGGGTACTCAGTTTTATAGTCTCTTGCTTCCATCTACTTCATCCTTAGAGATGTGTGCTCACTCTTATGCTAATTGGGCTAATAATTTGACAGATCGTAAGTCCATCACTGGCTTCTGTATCTTTCTGGGTGACTCTCTTATTTCTTGGAAGAGTAAAAAGTAAGATGTTATTTCCTAACCCTCCATCGAAGTAGAATATGGTGCTATAGGTACTACTACTTGTGAGATAGTATGGTGATGTTGGTTGCGTGCAGATATGTGTATTTTTCTTCGTTGACTTACTCCCTTATATTGTGAAAGTAAGAGTGTTATTCAGATTACCCACAACTCAGTGTTCCATAAGCAGACCAAATATATTGAGATTGATTGTCATGTCATTCGACATTATTATAAACTTGACACTATCATATTGCTTTTCGTTTATTCTTCTGTACGGATTGCTGACATATTTACCAAGGCGTTTTCCACTTCGCATTTTCGTGTCTTATTTACCAAACTCTTAAAGCTACTGACAGCAGCATCATGAGTTTTAGGGGATGCTAAATGATATAGTTCTAAATTTATTTTATTGCTTGTTTCTTATTACTGTTAGGGCTTCTTTTCAACAATTAATGGTAGACTTGTCTGTTATATTTTCTAGTTAGCCCATATAAACCTCTTTTGATTATTTTGATTAATTGATTGAAATAAAAAACACTAACTTTTTCTTGTTCTCAAATTAATTTTTGGTTTTTGATTTTCTACGGTCTCTACTAATCAATATTATAGTTTAAAACTTATGTAACACATCTACAAGTACACGTAATATTTTTTTCCGGGGGGGGGGGGGGGGGGGGTGTTGTTCCTTCTCTTTTGGCTGAAAACATATTTTTAGTTTTTAGTTAAAACCACTACAGGTTCGCCTAATCTCTCCTTGGAAACCTGTCTTGACACCAATTTGGCCCATCTTTACCATTGACTCCACAAAATCTGGTTGGAAGAACGGTCCAAAAATTGGATTAAAGAAACCAAAGTAGGAGTCAATTATGCTCCTTGTGGTCGGGTCTTCTCCAAGCTTGGCATCAGATTTCAATACAGCAAAGCCATTCCTAATGTTCTGCAATATATTCTCGTCAAATACCCGCTCGCTCCCTTGGTCGATGGGTAATCGTATATTAACGTCGCCATTCGGAGGGCATTGTGCTTCTAGTTGCGGAAGAAAATTAGGGTTGATTGAGGGGTCTGATCCGCCGCCGGGGGAAAAGTTGTAGAGCCTGTCTTTTACGAAGAAGCATGCTGTTGTTCCAATTGTATGAGCAGCTGAAAGTCACAACACAAGTAAAAAAAAAAAGTTAATTGAAGGTTAAATTTAGAGTTTGTAAGTGGAAATTTCTATGTAGTAGTCTTTCTTATTTTTCTTTTTTCTTTTCCCCTCAAAATGTGATCTCATTTTGAAATTCTCCAATTCTAGATCTACAGGGTTAAATTAATAATTATATGTAAATTTTCCCGCCCATGACTAATATATTACTACATTTTACGTCAATGATTTTGATATTTTCTTATTTAAAGCAATTCAATTTTTAGATCTAAATTACTTTAAATTGTATCCAAAAGAGGAAGACAAATAGCAATAACTATTTTCTTTAACCAAAAATACTTCTTCCAGTTGAACAAGCAATTGTTATGTTAAGAAGGTAAGAGGGTTGGTGACATATTTTCGACATCACCTTTATATTGTTGCATGTAGTTCATAATATATGACATGCATTAAAATAGTGTACATTAATAATTTCTATCAGGGACTAGACGACTTGTGCCTCGTGTTCAAGCCCCTCAACTGTTTTATTTATTTATTTACCTAAATAAATATATATACATATATATATATATATCTATAAGAGTATATATAATAAAAAAAAATTACATAAATCCCGATCTAAAAATTAAAAAATATATATATAATCACTCAAACTTTATCTATACATTTGCGTAGTTATTAGTCTCATAATAAAATGTTTTGACTTCATCACCAGAGACAAAGTTACGAATTTTGATGATAGGAGCTAATAACTACAACATATATTTAATCAAAATAAATAATAATTAAATATCAAATAAAAGAAAGAGAAAAATAGACTTACTTAATAAATATTGTTAGATGTAGTTATTAGTCTCATATTAAAAAATTCTGACTTCATAACCAGAAACCAATAATTTTGATGATAGGAGTTAATAACTAGAACATATATTTAATCAAAATAAATAATAATTAAATATCAAATAAAAGAGAGAGAAAAATAGACTTACTTAATAAACATTGCAAGCTATTAAAGGGAAAATATATTGTTAGGTGTTTTAGGGATACTATCGGACTTGGGTTAATTTTTTATTTTTAATTTTCAATTTTCGGGGGAAAAATGAAGTTTGTAAGTTTTTACGGTAGGCTTTCATTTAAAATAAAAAGTAGAAGGGGGTTTATATGTGAATTCAAAATAAATACACATCTAAAATTGTAAATAAGAAAATATTGAGCCCCTCTCATCACTGATTTTTATACGAACCGTTCATCAGTTAAAAAAAATCATGACATAGATCTTGGACTGATCCATAGATTAATTATAAGAACTTTCTTCTTCTTTTTCTTTTGGCTAAATTACGACAACTTTCTTTAACATAAAAACAAAAATAAATATATGCCAATTGTGTGTGTGTGTGTATACGTGTATAATGTATATTATTTAACAATGCCGATAATATTTAAAATCCGGGACAATAGTAGGTAAGCGGTACATAGTTTAACAGACAGTGTATGGGTTGAAACTGGATTTTTTAGGTTGAAATTGAGTTAAACTAAATATGCGTCAAACTGCCGTTGAAACTTAAAAAAGTAAAATTTGAAATATGTTTGGGAAAAAAAAAAAACATTATAAAGCTTGTTTCGTTATTTGAAAATTCTATATAATTTTAAAAAAAATCATCACATTTAAATTTATATATGTAAAATTGAAGACTTTTGAAGTTTGAGTTATAAAAACTGTAAATAGTAAAATTGAGATTGATTTTTCAGAATAAAAACAAAATGAATTAAATTTTTTGGATTTAGATTGAATTGGATCTTGACTCTAAATACATGCCGAGTAAACTGATGTAACATGCATGCGCATGCCTCCCCCGTGGCATCTAACACTCACTCAATTGATATACAGCTGCTCCTATACTATACGTATATATGTACGTACATATACATATACATATATATATAAATACACACGTATATATATAGGTTTGTTTTCACACTTGACCAAGAATACCCGTGCCTTCTGAACCGATTCTGATACCCTAAGACCATAGTCATGATTTTTTTCATACACACATTACAAAGAATTAAATGTGTTTTGTTTTTAGCTTGCATGCGTACATATGGAGAAAAAGACAATTTCGTATAAGACCCCTGCCTATATATTATATATAATTATATTCCTCTGTCCCTAGTCCCCAAATATCAATGCCATTTATTTTTAGGATAAATTATTTATTTGGTTATTAAATTTTTAAGTTTGGATATGTTTGATTTTGTTCCTTTGTTCAAAGCTAGAGTGTTCTGTTAATTTTTAGACGGAGTTCAATTAACATCATTTTTTTGAATTACTGACGAATTCTGTCTATAAATTAATAAAATTGATTATTATAATAATATTTTAATATGGTTATTTAATAACTTAAAAAAAATAAAGATAAAAATTACATAAACTAAAAAATTTTAAAAGTAAACGAACAATTTACTATTATTTTTATTCCAGTAATGAGGATGCATCACTCATAATTATACATAACTCATATAGCTCTAATCAAGGTTTAGTAGAATATTTCCAAGTCGCACAAACACACGAAAATTAGTTGCCCTCTTAGTTACCTCTAACTTTAGTTGTCTTGGTACTAAATTTCCCAAAACGGTAAAAGTGACTAATTCACTCTTTTTTTCCCCAAAACTAGTCGCGTAATATTAAAGCAATCTCACCCTATTCATGTGATCACTTTGAGGCATTTCACCAAACACAAAGTCACCAAAGTTGCATGAGAGAGAGAGAAAAGCAAGAGGAGAAAAAACAAATACCACTTAGCAGAACAAGATCCTTTTCAGTGAGCCCTTTTGTGAAAAACTTGGCCTTGAGTTGCTCAACCGAGTCATTAACATCCGGCATGTCATTGGCCAGAAAAACGTTCGAAATCCGGCCATCTCTCCGACCCGTCGGCACCTCATAAACCGGTCCACTAGCCTGTCCATTTACATGTAGTCAAGCAAAGAATTTGTAATTGAACTCTAGTTAAATCCTGTCGTGTTACGCAATGCTTTTTCAAATATTAGATGGTAGTTAAAAAAAATTCTAGATCATTAAATGTCTTTTTATGGTTAGATCGCACCTTAGAAAAACCTTACAATGCTCAAATTTTAACGATTTAAATAAATTTTCTTAACATCGATCACAAAGAGAGAGAAAAATTGTTACACGCCATAGTTCTCGTCCAAATTTTCATAGAGCTAATTAAGAAAAGCATAGACAATATAAAAACAAAAAAACAAAAAAACAAAACTTACAAAGGCAATAGAATCTCGAGCAGCTAAAGCGACAATGTCGGCGCAAGAAACGACTCCGGGGCACACAGCCTCAAGCTGAACTTTGGCTTGTTCTATCACTTCAAACCCTCCGACACCTTGGTGTGCAAATGCGTGTTTCTCGGCGTTCGGATTGTCGACAAGAATCGAACCATCACATCCCTGTTATAGTACAATTGCCAAGTGCATCACCATTTTTGTGTGTGCAATCCAAACAAAAGTAATTTCTTTCAGCGAACAACGTTAATAACATGAAAAAAAAAAAAAAAAAAAAAAATTTAACGTTGAGAATTAGAGAGATCACATTTGGTAAATTACCTCAACAAAACAGTCATGGAAATGGAGACGGAGGAGGATGGCTGGGGAGTTGGCGTTGGAGATGACGGCGTCGCTGACGACGGTACGAACAATGGACTCGGCGGTGGGGCATGTTTCGGCGTAGAAGCCGACTCGGAGTTGGCCCTCTGAAAGGCCAATGATCAAAGTGAAAATGAAGGTCAAAAGATTCAAAACCAAAGGCAGCGCCATAGTTTGTTGGGTGCAGATATCTTGGGTTTTTTGAGGAGGAGGAGGAGGAAGAAGGAATGGATAACAAGTAAAGAAAGAAAGACACAACAGAGAAAAGAAGGTTTGAGGACGAGAAGTTAAGAAAAAGGCTCTTTGGAAGCTTTTTAAATTTGGAAGCCGTGATTAAATAGGTTAAATAGTAGACCACATGTCTCAATAAAGTTGTAACACGAACTTTGTCACCTTCCTAAAGTTGTATTTCCTCGACTAATTTCACAAAAATGGGAAAGGCCAAAAAGCGTTGGAAATAACAAAAACAAACCATTGGTGTTTTGTACACTTATCTATGCATGAGATGAATTGAGTGGGCAGGGAGCAAAAAATAAAAATAAAAATAAAATAAAATTAATAATTCAAAAGTTTTTTATTTTATACAGAACAATTTGAACTCCATGTCATATGATAAAATCAAAGTATGAAATTCACTCTAGACTATTTGAAAGTTGAAATTTACTCTAGACTATAATTACTATTTGAAAGTCATGATTAAAATTAGACGGACATAACATTCCTTATTTTTGAAAGGTATGTTTACAAGGTTTTTTCTACATTTTATAAACGTGTCATAAGTAGTAATCGGTAGTTGTCAATTGTATTTTCTGGAAGATATTAAACGTGCCATTTTTTACATTTAAAACAAAAACAATGAGCATCTAAAAGACTAAAACCAGCCACTAGTTCAGGATAGTGCACCAGCTGGACTAGTCGCTAAAACTTGACCATTTTGCGCAAATACTCAAGTAAATTCGTGTCAGCTTCATGTTTTGCTCGTCGGACGACAGTCCCTTCTCCAATATATATATATATATATATATACACACACACATCAAATCAAAGCAAAACACTATAATGTTCATTACAGAAGAGACCTTGCAGTCTGCTTAAAGTCCCTCTTAGCAACCACAAAAAAGGGTCGGTCTCCTTTGCCAGACCTTCCGATATGCACGCAGAAATAGTAAGGTTCGAACCCAAGAGATATAAAGACGGGTTTTATGTACAATTGATCAACGTTTCAGTACCTCTGTATGTATCATTCCATCGAAATCTATATGCCTTTAGTTGCAGGCGAGAATAGTAACCGCTGCACGAACAAAAAAATGTATTTGGGCAAAGATAACTCTCAATCTAACCTAAATCATCTGTGGAATTACCCGCGGGGGGGGGGGGGGGGGGGGTTTGTGGGGCCGCGTTGTGTGGTGGGGATGTGGGAGTTATGTAAAGAAAGTTATTAAAGTCAACTGTGGCTAAAAAACAATAGATGTAATATTTGGAATGTACTTGTTTTCCAGGGACCAGACTTCTCAAAGCAGTTCGGAGACTAGTAATAGCAAATTTCAGAAAATACCGGCAGTCTCCTTGTAGTACGACCAGAGAGTACCGCATCGATGTACGCATTAACACTCTCTCTTGATGGATGTTTTCCGGCTGAAGAACATGGCAGAGCAACTTCAATACCGTCATCTGAGGCGACCACTCCTTCCAGCCCTGGCAGTGCTGAGGGTGTTTTTGGTGTTTTTGACGTGGTGGGAGATGGTGTCATTATTCGAGTCATTGGTGTGGTGGGAAAGGTTGGAGTCACAGCCGCTTCGGCTAATAATGGTGCTATAACATGAGGAAGAAAGCGAGAGTTTGGGCTGTAGGACAGTCCTGGGCTCTTGTATGACCTGCATAGTTGTGACTGTACAGAACAACAACAACAGAAACAGAGGAATAAGATTCTGAGTAGTGGAACATGAGTTCATAATTGTCAGTTGTTCAGGTAACTGGCTACCTCTGTCTTGTTCTTGATGCTCGGATGAGTTGGTCGGAGGTCTTCTTTCCTGTGAGCAAACTGAAAAAAGGACAAAAGGAAATTTGCCATCAGAACATCACAATCAATGTCTGCTATGGTAAGAATCAATCCTGTGAATGGAAACCAAGAAAAATCCAAAAGCATTGCTTCTTCTTATGGTAAAAAGAAATCAACCTAAAACAGCAAAACTTCCGAGTAGCAATGGCAAGAAGATGCAGCACCAAAATAGGTTCTTTTATAAGCATAAAGTATCGGAAGAGATTGTAGTGAGAAAACTTAAAAGAAAGCTAACAAGCAAAGGAAACAAAAGAAAAATAAAAAACCAAATGGCCAGAGTTTTGTACATTGTGCTTTCGCTAGCCATGAACTTGTAAGAGATAAAATGGAACCACTTACAGGAACCTCTCAACTGTACATCCTTGGATAAAGGGTACTAAGCAGAGCACCATAGTAATTCTGAACATGCAACATTATCGGAAAAATTCTAGTGGCAACAGTTTTTCCAAAAACTTATCAGTGATGCCGAGTACGATATCAGATTAAGTGACTTGATTTTATCTTATTTTTATTAGGATTTTTTTAATAGAAGCATTTACCTTTGTTTTTTATTTTTAACATTTATCTTTATCTGGTTTCAGTCTTCGAATTAGACCTCTACACTCTACAGCTTGCTAGTTGAATCGGGATAGTTTGTTATCTTAGTAGACTTCAAATGATTTCACATGTAAGTGAAAGCATCTCTCTCCTACATCTACCTTTCTATCTTTCTATTACTCTCCATTCCTCTCTCTCTCTCAACATCGGCCATCATTTCGATTCCTAATGCTACACGTTTTAAGTTTTAGTTTCTTTTCGAAGAAATGCAAGAGCCAACTCGAAATGCCTCTAACATGGCCAAACATACGCAAGCCCAAACAGTAAACATTTTTAAAAAATTACCTGTAAAATAGTCGTAATTTTGAATCAAAGTCGTCATATAAACTTAGTAAACAATCAAATAATCAAATTAGGTTAGATCGAACAGCTGTAATGGAACTGTCTTGTCGACCAAACAATGAAGTCTATTTTTCCCAATCAAAGCAAACATAAACTTCTAAAGAATGAAGGAAAATTTCCATCTTTCTCCACATGAAGAAAAGCAAAACTCATGTTGAGTCAGTAGAGATAGAGAGAGAGAGAGAGAGCTAGATAGAGACCTGGCACTTGGAGCTGTATCGGGAGTTTCCAGAATCTTCGGAGGAGCGACAAATATCCGTCTTGAATAGACTCTTCCCTGACGAACCATCCGCAGAAGACGAGCCGGAACCAGAGAACCTAGGAATCCTCTTTCCACCTCCGCTCACCGTAACTCCGTCTATCACCAGAACTTCCTCTCCCTCCACCGCCTTCACCGGCGTCCCGTACACCGCCAGCGGCGGCGGCGGTGGCGGAGGCGACCTATCGATCAAGTTCTCCAACGCCGAAAGCGGCGACAAAGAGCCTCTAAGAACGAAGCCGCCGCCGCCTCCGTCTCCAGCCACCGCTCGTTTTCCAGCGACCGGAGATCCCGCGCACAAGTACCTGATCAGCGGCGCGTTCAGGTCGAGATTCTCCGAGTAGGAGTCGAAGTTCGAACTGATCATCAATGGTTGCGTCCTCATCCCCGGCGGAAGTTTGATCTTCGGCGCTTTCGAGAAATTGCCGATGCTGCTGCTGCTGCTTCCGTGAAAGCCTTCCATGGATTCACGATTCCCCGAGGTCGCTTGAGCATTCAACTTCTACACATTCAAAAATCGAACCAATTACCACAAGAATTTCGAATTTCCCGCCCAAAATGTTGAATCAAACAGCACGAATTTGACTAAAAGTTGAACGAATTGCGATTTCAAGAAATTGTATATGCGCTACAAGAAAACTAAAATTAGTCATCAAATCAAGCTGAAATGATTCAGAGCATGAAAAAGTTGAAAAACCTGATATTAGAGAAGGCGAGAAGAGACTAGAAATGGAGATTCAAATGTGATGGCAAGAATTCTCTGTTTGTGGCATTTCTCTGGAAAGGGGTTCTCAGAATCGCATCCAGATTTTCTCGGGAGTTTTTTTCCAAAGACGAATGCTTTTTCTCTCGTTGTATCTCAACGCCAAACTCGAAAGTCGAAACCTCTGTGCAGTGTGTCCTTGTATTTATATACGTACATAAGACCTGGTTAAATGCCCATAAAAGGCATAAAAGTAGGCTTTTTATTTTATTTTTAATCGGTTTCTTTTTTTTATTTGGAGATAAGACGGGGATCTGAACTCTTCAAATTTTTAATTATTTTATAAAAGGATTCTTCGATATTTATAATAAATTATTTATTTAATTTTTAAATTTTTAATTTTATCCAATTTTAATTCGACATTTTTTTCGTAATTAGAATATCCATAAATTATTAAAATTATAATAATCTTTTCTGTTTATTTTTTGACGAAATCAATTAGTAACTTAATCAAAAAGTTATGTGAATTAACGGATTCCGTCCAAGAATAACAAAAAAGACTTAATCAGTGACAGATTATTGATTTGAATCTACTGGAACACAATTAAAAACAAGCCTAATAGTGAAATTAAAAATGTTATCAAATCTTTTATTAAAATATCTTAGTTAAGTAGGTTATATAAAAACTAAAATAAAATGCAAATATAAAATATATATTATAGATGTTAGGATTCCACAGTCAAATTTCAACTAAGATTAGATCATAAAAAAATCAACATATGAAAATTATTAGAGTCCTTGAACAATGCATGTGAGAATCACAAAACATTTATAATAGGAAAACATAAATAATAAGATGAAATAAGAACAGTAAATATAACAATACCGAAATTTAGAGAGGTTCGTCGGAATGTCGTGCTACATCCTCTTATGTCTGGAGTTCATTATGTATGAATTTTGAGTACAAGGTTACAATTTCTAGTAATATTTCAACAAAAATATTACTGTAAGGGCTAAAAGATACCCTAAATAAGAAGGGTCTTCTTCTATTTATGGAGGGAAAGTAGTGGGTCTGGATTCATGGGACAGTAGTGGGTAGTTTTCCACTATCCCATGTAATTTGGAATGTGTGCGAGAACATGGGCCATGATGTCATGATTGATCGTGAACTTAACGGTTATAGAAGCTGATCTCCCATCATTCGTTGTTCGCTAAATATGAACATTGGATGACGAACCGATTATCTCCCATGACGAGCGAAAAATGATCGGGCATTGAGTGATCGATCATCATCGTCTATCGTTCATTAGACCAGGTGTTAATCTAATCAACACTTGGCAAATTTATAGGCCTCAAAAGGTCATTGAGAATATTGAATGATTAAAGGATCACTGTTCGATGTTAGTCACCACTCGTAATTGATAAGTTGTTTGGGCCAAGCCCAAATGTTCATCACGAGTACATAACGAGCAATTAGTGGACTAGGGTTTGTTATTCACCACTCTTATTAGTCCAATGGTTATAATGACCTAGACATAACATAATAGAGAAACGAAGTCTATCCCCAACATATATATATATATATATAATAAAAATTTGTCATATTATCCAATTCTTTTTCTAATAAACATATCTCAATATGTTAATGGTATGCTAATACTATTAGAAAGCAACCAAACGATTTATATATAGAGACTGTGTGTGTGACTTCAAGGGAAAAAATTAAAAGAGGAAGAGAAAGTCAGAATTGGATGTCATGATTTGAAAATTTTTTAATTTTTATTTTATTCACATGAATGTTTAAATTAGAGGTCATAATTTGATTTTTTTTTTTTTTTTTTTGCATGAATCTCTAAATTGATACTTGTAAAACTACATTACCTTTCAATTAAGAATTAAAAATAAACAAATAAAGAATTTATAAAGAAAAGGAAAGAAAAAACTCTAAAAAAAAATCAGACTAAGCAAACATTTATAAAAGGAAAAAAAAACTTATTTTACTTGATTTATATAAAGAAAAAATAACCACATCAGATATAAGTTGTATGGTAGAATATACAAAAAAACAATCTTTATAATAAATCGTTGTTCTTTAAAATAAAGTTCACATGATATACAAAAACTAAAATTATGATAGTAGAAAACACTTTAAAACCTTAAAAAGTCATAATTATGATAGAATAATTATCATAAAGAAAAAGAAGATACAATATTTGAAAAATATCGTAATGATATAGTTATCATTATAAATAAATAAACAATTTCATACCAAATTAAATCTTAAAAACTAACTATATATTAAAACAAGACCAATAATAACAAAAAATTTGTCATAATAGCGTTACAATTATCATAAAGAAAAAAAAAAGGTTTTTAAGAAACCAAACCATACTTAAGAAACGTGTTTATAAGAAAACCTAAAACATACTAACAAGCAATGATTATAATAAAAATTGATCATTAAGATAAAGATACAATAATGATTAGAAAAGGAAACATGTAAAATGAGAAAAATTATGTAAAATAAGCTTTGTATTCATGAAAGAATATTCATGAAATATTGAAACAACAAAACATTTTATTCAGACTCAAAAAGAGAATTTTTTTATCACATATAAAACAATATATATATATATATATATATTTATATCATTAACTGCAAAACATGAAAGAAAATAATCATGAAATATTGAATCTGAAAAATCACGTTCAATCAATAACCAAAAAAAAAATATATATGAGTGTTTTTTATATATACCTGGAATACAAAACAAAAAGTAAAAGGTTGAAGAAATGAATATCATAAAAAAAGAATATAAATGGGTTTATTTCATAATCATTTCAAAATTCAAAAAAAAAATTGAGGGAAAAACTCATTTGGGTTTATTTAAAAATAATTTACATTTGTCAACAAAAACTATTTATCATTAAAGTCAAAAAAAGAAAAAAGAAAAAAAAGAATCTGTATATAAGTG
Source organism: Ficus hispida (assembly GCA_025413025.1). NCBI lineage: Eukaryota > Viridiplantae > Streptophyta > Magnoliopsida > Rosales > Moraceae > Ficus > Ficus hispida. The sequence continues at coordinate 18,278,635 of CM046370.1, forward strand.
AAATGATATCAATTGTAGTAAAATGGCAAAAGAAACAAAAAAGGAAAAGAAAAAAAAAAGAATCTGTATAAAAGTGAAATGATGTCAATAGTAATAAAATAACAAAAAAAGATGTCACAGACAATTGTATCTTTAAAAATAGACATTTAGGTAATATTGTTAAAAATATATACATATTTTAAAATTAGATCACCCTAAAAATGAATTTTTTATGTAATTATTTCTTTAGGGGAAAATGGGTTAGACAATTTGAAAGAGGAGTCCAACCCCAGCAAAAACCCAAACATACATTGTGCACTCATAGCCCAAGAATTTTACATTTTGATCATGAGTACCTAGTGGGGGCACATCTCAACATATATTCAAGGATTGAAAAATTGACATTTCTACCAACATTTCTAGAGAAATTTTCATATTTTGTAAGTATCAATATGGAAATAGGGGTGTCGTATCTTTTTCGTAGAATATCCGTGAAATTTCCATGGAAATTTCTGTAAATATTCTTTTTTTTTTTTTTTTTACAGAAATATCGATTTTTGTGAAAGTATAATAGTAAATAACAAAATATTGTGAAAATTTCTGAAAATTTTCATAGAAATATCAACAAAATATCCATAAAATATCAATCGTATTATAATTTTTTATCTTTTACAATAATAAAGTTTATGATTTTTTTAATTCACGCACTATTTATATATATATATATATATATATATGAATAGATAGTATAAAATGAAAGACATGTGGCATGTCCAAAATTGTATAAAATAAATACTCCAATGTCATACTATCTTGGTAGCGATATTGTTTATACTAATGCAAATACTTTCAAACATTCTAAAAGCTCTTTTGATATTATTGTTTTCTTATTATGTATGAAACAATGAATGTAACCTATATTATTTTACGTTTCAATAATTTTACTTAATTTATGAATGTCAACTTGTCGTTTACTGTATTATGCTCCATTCTTACTATGTAAATTTGTCAAATACTTAGTATTTAATTGAGAGTTTTATTTAATTTATATACTATTAACTATTTTAGAGTTTTATAATATTTTATTTAAAAATTTAGTATTGTAAATGAATTTCCACCGACATCGATATTTTCGTAAAATTTAAGTACTAATAATTCTACATATATTAATATTTTCATCTGCAGATATCATAGATTTTTATTGTTTATGTAACACCTAGGTTTTCAGAGTGCCCTAAAATTTATTAGTGTATGTGTGCTTATATATTGCATTAATTAATTTATGCGTTTATGTTTATGCCCTTGCATGTATTTCTATACAGTGATATGCCCGACGTGTGCTTCGATGACGTTCCCTAATTAATGTAAAAGAAATATATTATAAATTGAGAATTTTAACTATTTACTTGAGTAACTTTTTCTAGTGCATGATAATGTTTTAATTTCCCAAACACATTATAATTAATATAGTTACTATATTGTTAAATCATTTTATAATTATTATCAAATATTTAATTGTAATACTTTTCTATATGTACAAACGTATATACATATATAACTACAAGAATAATTGACTTTTGTGTATATATGTATTCCTTTAATATTGGGATTTTATTATTTATCCTTGTGCTATTCAAATGTGTGGGAATATATAAATTGTAGGCTATGTTTATCAACTCAAATTTAAATTTTTTATCTCAGTTTTATCTTTTTATGAAAAGTAAACAAAAATCATAAATAATTTTTAAAAAGTCAACCAATTCCAATTTAAAAATTTTAACTCCAATCGTAATACCAAATGGAGGCATATTGTTTTATAGTAAATAGTATTATAATATTATGGTAAGTTTTATGTGCGGATGCATTTTATTAATATTGTATATAAATACTAGTGTAATATATATATATATATATATATTCATCTATATGTATCTATATAAGGTTTAAATCAAATTTCAACTTTTGCATTTAAGAAAATTTTATGAATTGATTACGTATTCTCAATTTACAGCTTTTAATTTTATTTTTCCAATTTGGGGTTATTGTCATTAAATACTCTATATATTTTTATTTTATTTCATATTCACAATTTCTCTAATCACTAATATAAAACCACTCATTTTTATTCTTAATCTTTTCCTCTCGCTTAGCCCTTCCTACTCCTTTTCACCTTCCTCATAATTCTTATTCACCAAAGTTCCTTAGGTTCCCAAATTCATAAATTCATAAGTCTATTCATCGCCTATAGTAAAAGGTAATTGTGTTTTTCTTAATTTAAGTTAATTCTTATTACGCAGTTTATAATTATATACAATATATGAAGTTTATATATATATATATATTATATATATATATATATATTATATATTATACTGCTATAATATATATATATATATATATTTTTTTTTTTTTTTTTTTTTTTGAGAACCTGGACAGATTTGTTTAGTGATATTAAAAATTCCTAAAACCCATCTTAAAAGTGTTATTTAGTTCTATAAAAATTTATGGTGATGAATATTTGTGTTATTCTTAATTAGTAAAAATTTGGGATTGATTTGATGCTCCTATAATACAGTAAAAATATTGGTATCGCTTGCTGCCCCTTTTAAATTATTTTGTCAGCTTCCTCCACTAAAAGATTTCTTATGTGAAAATTTAAGTTTATAGATGTAAAAGTGTTTTACCATATTTTCTAACTTTTCACCGTGGTTACCCATTTAATTTCATATTTTTACCTATGGTTTCGTTTAAAGTACATAACCGTTAAAAAAAAAAAGTACATATTCGGTGCATGGATTATTTTTTTCTATAACATGATAAATTAACATAAATAGTGGGCACTTAGAGGAAATTATCACTTGTTATAATGTTACTTTTGCTTGGAATTTAGGCAAGTAATCTTATTTGATTTTACTTCTTATGTTTAAATGTTTTTTTTTTAAATAATGAATTTATATGATCATGCGAAATGTCTAAATGTTACATTCCAAGTTTATGAAATAGATGCTTTAAAAAGAATGGGTGTGTGGGAGGCTGAGTGGGCAAGGGACGCGGGGGATCAGCGGACCCATCACAAATGAATGAAATGACTGATAAAGGATGGTAAATACCTGAGGTTGAAAGACCAAGATAAAAAAGCCACAATGACTGAAAACCATATATAATTAATATCCGAGGTTGAAAAACTAAGATGGAAAACCCATATTGATGTTTCAATTATTAGCCAATTTACTAAATAGGTTCCGAAAACTATGGTCCATTGGTTACCGAAAGTATAGGCATGATACAGCACTCTCAAGGGTCTATAATGAAAATTTTTAAATAAAGTATGAGATATTATGAAATAATTGAGCATTTATTGAATTAATTACAATTATCCTATGTATGTAGTATGGTTTACTTACTGAGCTTTAGCTCATTAAAATGTTTTTTCTAACATTTTCAGATGATGAGTAAATGGAGACCCAACGGCAGCGAGACATGACATGGCGGCATGACATAGTGGATATTAAATAAAAGAATTTTCGAATTTGAAAGGTTAAACTTGAATTTTTTTTACAAGAACTTTTATTTTCCTAATTTTAGTTTGAATATTGGGATTTAAATATTTCTTATTGAAGGATTATTATTATTAAACAAGTTTTTTTATTTTTTATTTTTGCTATAAAAAAAAATTTCGCTTGATTAAATTTCTATGGAAAGCTATTGGTAACATTTATTAACCTAGTTAAATATTAGGCTAGTGGATATTACATACCATTTGTAATGACTCATGCCTCCATTTAGTATAATATTGTTAGCTTTGGGCCTTGCGTCCTCACGATTTTGCTCTTGGACTTACCTCAAAAGGCCTAATACCAATAAGAGGTGGTCTTTTTACTTATGAATCGTCACATATATCTATTCTCAAGCGATGTGAGATTGTATAGCTTACCCTCTTCTTACAGGGGCTGATGACTGTTACAATCACTGCACCTTTTGAGGCCCAACATCCTCGTTAGCCACACTTCCAGTTCGGTATAGGCTCTGATATCATTTGTAATGACTTATGCCTCCCTTTGGTGTGATATTATCCGTTTTATGCCTCGTGCCCTCACGATTTTGCTCTTGGGCTCATCCCAAAAGGCCTCGTACCATTACGAGGTGGTCTATTTATTTATGAACAATCACATATATCCATTCTTAACCAATGTAGGACTACACAACTTAACATTTTCCTTTCTAGGGATTGATGACTGTCACAGTTTCAGTGGGATAATGTAACAATCCATGCTCTTTTTGGTATGATATTATCCGTTTTAGACCTCGTGTCCGTACAATTTTGCACTTCGACTCGTCCCAAAAGGTCTCATATCATTAAGAAGTGGTCTCTTTACTTATGAACTATCACATACTTCCATTTCGAAACAGCGTGGGACTGAATAACTTACAATTTTCCTTGTAGATATTGATTACTGTCACAGGACAAGTGCACCAATTGGCCCTAACTAGGTCCGTGGCTGATTATAACAATGTTTTTAATAGTTTATAATCATTCCATCTACAAAAAGAAGGACAGAGAATGCCTCTAAATTATTAAAATATTACTATAATAGTCATTTTTGTTAATTTTTGAACGGAATCTGATTATAATTTGGTCAAAAAGTAATGCTAACCAACGGATTTATCCAAAAATTAATGAAAATGACTATTGTAGCAGTATTTTTAATAATTTAGGGGCATTTCAGATATGAAAAAAATACCGAAAACCATTGCACAAGATTAAAAATTTAGGGACTAATATAGCAATTTATCCTATCATTTATTAAAGCACCAATACTTCAGTGTATTAACTGTTGCAGCTTGCCAGCTAGTAAAAATAAAAAACCAGTAAAATTGTTGATTGGACAAAAAAATCAGAGGATTGTTTCATACACCCTTTTGACATGCATGGGATAATACATTCGTGGACGTTGTCGATTTCAGGTTGCCTAAAATCTTTTATATTTAACTCTCATAAAAAAAGAGATTTGACAAGAGATTACAGAAAAAAAGAGAGATGTGAATAGAAAACCACAGCTAAATCGAAACCGATTTACATGAACAAAACTGATCTTACTCATCATTATTATAGATTGAGATTTAAGTGGCCGTATATATTTACAAAAACAAAACAGATAAAAATAATAGAGAAAAATCCTTTAAAAAAAAAAAAAAAAAAACCCTCTCCGGTAGAAAAGAAAAGATACTGGGGTCTGAGGTTAAAAGAAGAAGCAAAAAAGAAAGGAAAGAGTCAACAAACAGTGCATGGAAACTGTTCTTTTAAGTTTGTCTATGGGTTGAATTCCTCTCTATTGTTAAATGAAGTTTTTTATTTGGGAAAATTGGTAATGAGCTTAAATCATAAATTCTCACTCCAAAAAAATAAAAAATAAAAAATAAAAAAATCCTTAATTCTTGCATGAGCACATTAATTAATTATTATTTATTTATTTATTTTTACTTAAGAGAAATGATAGATTAATTTATCATCATCATTATTATTATTTTAACTTGAAGTGAGAGGATTCGAGCTCTAAACTTCCTAATGAAGTCAGGTATAAAATTACCACTAGATTATGCCTCATCACCACATGATAGTAGAAGGCACACTAAGCATTATTTGTGTCATAAAATCCTTCTGTTTGGTAAATAACTCCAATGTGGTAAGCAGTAATCCATCCATGGTCATAGACCAGAGCTTCACTGGCTTCTCCTCTTGAGAGATCAAATCAACTACTGAACCTCATTTAGAAACGAGCAGATCCACGAGCCCCCAGCTCCGCACCTGACAAGGGCCAACTCCCGCACACGAAGGCCCCCCGCGGCTTTTGTGCTTCGGAACCATACTTGGTGCACTTTTGCCAACTTTTTACCATGCGTGCGGCACTGATTCAGACAGGCAGATCAGCGCTAATGTTTCGATTGGTTGTCAATAAAAAGATCCAAGACATGTCCAATTTGGTTAGCCATGGATCTAAAATAAACATAGGCATACAAAGCAGACACATCGTACAGACTGCTTTCATGTTAAAATCTTTGAGGTCTAATTAATTTTAAAAAGAAAAAGAAAAAATAACCCAATTGAAGAATCAAGACTGCCATCATTACATTACAATAGAATAACACAACCTATCAACAAAAACTATACACGATCACTGAACAGACACCATAACTTATACACAACTACAATTTTCATCACCAAATAAAATCCCAAACCCAGAGCAAAGAACCTAAAACTTTACACAAATGTCCTACGCTTTCAGATTCCGTCGATTGCGTTCTTCAGATTACCACCAAACAATGACATGAGAGGCCCGCCGTGCACCCTTCCCTCTGGAATGTCAAAGTTCAAGCTTTTCATCCCACTACTACTACCCACACCAATGTCGAACCTGTTTCTTCCTTCTGCCTTCTCAGCGGTGAAGAAGTTCGAATAAGATGACGAAGACTTCATAGACAGAGGAACCAATACCTGTGGGGGTATTAGTTGTTGTCTTTTCGCTGGCTTTTCATGTGAATCAATGCAATCAGACACGACGCTGATTCCAGAAGTAGAATAGTTGTTGCTGCTCCCTGCTGTTGTCGAGGCTGCAGATACAAGCCCGTGAAAGAGTCTGGGACCAATAAGACCTCCCTTACATGACTCTCGTTCCTGTGCCATGCTGCTGTGAGCAGCACATAAACCACTCTTGCCTCTTGCAAACTTCTCACATTTGCCCTCACCCCAATTGCATCTCTTTCCCCCACCATGGGCCTTGCAGAAATCGGTGCTGCCTTGGGCACTCTTCCCGCAATTCTCAAACTTGCACCGCTTTCCTCCACCATGCTTAACACAGCAATCAGTGCGTCCCCTTGCACTTTTTGTGCAGCCTGGGACAGCGCACCTCTTCCCGCCACCATGAGCGACACAAAAGTTCGTACCCCCGTGAACGCTTTTCGGGCAAATCCCTCCCCCATCAAAAAGGCAACGCTTCCCCCCACCATGTCCCTTGCAAAGGGGCGTGCTCCCTTCAGCACCCTTGGTGCAGCCTTGGAATATGCAACGTTTTCCACCACCATGTGCCTTGCAAAACATAGTGCTCCCTTGGGCACCCTTTGTACACCCTTGGTACTGACAACGACGTCCGCCACCGTGAGAGATGCACAAGCCTGCCTGACCCTCAGCACTTCGAGTGCATCCCTCAATCTTGCACCTCTTTCCACCACCATGTCTGATGCAAAGCCCTGACTTTCCCCTTGCAGCTTTGGTGCACCCCGGATGCCCACATCGCCTACCACCACCATGGGCAATGCAATAATCTGTTTTCCCCTCGGCGCTTTTAGTGCAACCCAAGTGCTGACACCTATTTCCTCCACCATGGGCCTTACAGTAGGCTGTTCGACTTTCCGCACCCTTGTTGCAACCAGGTTTTTGGCATCTTTGTCCACCGCCATGACCAATACAGAGACCAGATGCTCCCCGTGCTCCCTTTGTACACCCCAAAAACTTGCATCTCTTAGGGTTGTTGGTTCGTTGCTCCGAGTTTGTCCCAGCTGTTTCCTGCTCAGAGACGGTATCCACCGAATATTCTCTAGAAAGAGATAATTCATTTATCTGGGATTTGCTCTGGAGCTCCAGAGGCTCTCTTGACTGGAAAGAAATACTAAAACCATCCCTTTTTGGAGCCAGAAGTAGTGAAGGCATATACCCACCGGATTTCTTTGCTGATGTAGAACCCTCATCAACAACTGGAATCGAGAGTTGGTTTTCTTGGGCAGATACTTGACCTGAGAAATAAGCTGTATTCATATCAGTCTCTGATGATACTGAAATACTTGAACCTTCTTTTGTCCCCCCTGATAGGCCTAGTTGGAGAATCGAATCACCTTCAAATGGAAAACCATGAGGTTGTACAGAGGATAGTTCTTTGCTCCTCTTAAAGGTAAAATTGTGATAGTCGTTAGAGTATGCACTTGGTGTTGGTCCCAGTCCGAGTACCAACCTGCAGCCATCATCAGGAGCATTGGAATGGTTAACACCAACGTTACTTTGATACCTCAATAGGTTGCTCCCCCCAATGCCAGGGAAATTCAAGCATAGAGCCGTATCCCCGTTGCTATCATTTTTGGCGAATTCAACGTCACGAGAATACAGAAAACTCTTTTTGTTTAGATCCATTTTCTGAGAAGGTGCACTTTAACGCTGAGAAGGCCAACTAGCAGAGTTCTTTGTTCAAGATGCTATCAGCAGGCTAACATATGAGAACTAGATGAACAAGTAGAGGAAACGAAAACAAGCCATCTCCCCCACTAACAAAACCAGATGTGTCAGATCTGTCCATTTTAATGTATGCCAGCACAAAACCGCCAGATCTTTAGAGAATTTACTTTACAAAATATCTGACCACGTTTCTGGGGTAGAACCCTTTTATAAGAATGTTCAATAATGACGTGCAAAGATCTCTGGAGCTTCTCTTGCTCCCAACTGGAAAATCATCAAGCTTCATTAACCCTGGAAAAGAGGAGGAAAAATATGAAGTATGAACTTGATAAGACACAAACTAAAATCATCAAAATTCAAAACCAATTTGCAGTAATTCACTTCAAGATCTAGGAAGCAACAAGCGAAACACTCAAGATATCAAAACAAAGATATAAAGTAAAAAGGAGATATACATGGACTGAATTTTGGTAAGGTTCTAAAACGAAATTCCAATAATAACCTTGGACATAATTGTTTCTCTCTTGTTGCTAAAAAAAAAAATAGAAATTCCATTTGAGTTATTAGACAAAAATAAACGAGTTGCAGAAGCATGCCATGACCCAAAATTAAACCCAAAAAAAAAAAAAAAAAAAGCCATCCGGATACTCTAGGAGAGTAACAGCTATACGATCTTTGTAACTGTAAATTGATAAAAACAAGACCGTGAACCAAGAAGCATCCTGATACCCTATAACCGGAGACATATCCAACATGTTGACATTTCATTACTTGTGACCAAAATTAACATTTCCAGCATAAGAAAATAGCATATAACCAGACCCAGTAGAACATCATTCAAAAGTCAAACGATCACAAGTCTTAATTGGAGGGGGGGAGGGGGGGAACAACAACAACAACAGAATGCTAATGTTTTAACGTTGTTAGATTTGTAGGAAGCAAAATGGAGCGAGCAAAGATTAACAAAATAATAGGGCAGATTCATTTATATACCAAAATACCTCAAGCTTAGAACTCTCATGTCTGCTGAAACAGATGAATAATTGATTTTTTGTTGCAAATAGTCTGTTTTCTTCATCGAATAACGCCCTACCTTACCACTTGACTAGTTAGGGAAAAGCTCTTTACTAAGAATTTCTCAACTGTTCGTCAAAGCTTTCGAGCAGCTATTTCACAATGATTAAAAGACACCAGCCATAAAAAAAAAAAAAAAAAAAATTAGCACCAATCAAATAGCTGAGAGTTTAGTGTACATCTACAGTGATAAATCAAAGTTATGGCAATTTTAAAGTGAAAAATAAAAATAAAAAAATAAAAACCTGGAAAAACATTCCCTTTTTCAACAAATAAAAAGATTCAGAAATCCAGCAAAACACTTATAACCCCATATGTTTCTAAGATTTCACTGTCATGTTTACAAACAACCAGATGCAGCTACTTTCTGCTTGCAACGTGATCTCTTATGCATACTCACTACACGAAACTATCTACTTAAGAAAAAATTTTGAAATAATAATTCCAACTTTAGCAGTCAGTTTGGCCAACTAGCTTTTTTCCCCAGAATTAATGAAAATCTTTTAAGTTTTCTCTATGGTGAATTCAAAAAATGGCATTCGGTGAGGGGATGAGAGTATCACTGATCCCTTTTCTTGAGCGTGAGTTTTCTCTATGCATAGGTAGAAAAAAAAAAAAAAAAAAAAAGAAAAGAAAAGGGATTACTCACGCTCTTGTCAACAATCCTCCAAGGGCCACGCACATTAAACACACAATCTAACTTTTTTTGCTGAACTAAGTGCGAAAGCAAAAAATGGAACATCTAGCGTATGGGCTATCCAGATTTGATACAAAAAGTGTGGTATATGCAAAGTACACAGGAAAATAGTTTTTTTATTTTTTATTTTTTGCTGAACAGAAAGAAAAAGGCAAATATAAAAGCACACAACAAGACCACAAAGAAAAATAAATGTTGTATGAATTCATAAGACTTGTAAAGATCTCAAATTACCATTCCACAAATAACCTTAAAAAAAAAAAAAGCAATTCTGTAATAATTAAGAAAAAAAAGTAATTTATGTTTTCAGATGTACACAACAGCCACACACACACAAAATAAATAAAATAAAATAAAATAAAAAACAACAACAACAACAACATCAGACGGATAAATCAGATCAAATCTATTACAAGTTCGCATGGGAATTATAAATAAACTCATGTTTTAGCAAATTAAAAAAAAAAAAAAAGGACAAATAAAGTAAACACCAAGATTAACAAATAAATAACATTAAAAAAAACCTTAAATTCATTAATCACCGTCAGAATCAGGAATTAATCCCACAGAAATGAAAACCAAACACGAACTCGAAAAAAAGAAAAAAGAATTAGAGGATATACCGAGATGAGAAATTCAAAGGAAATTCCGAGAAAGTCTTCGGATCTGAGTGAGCGCCTGAGACATAATAAGCTCAGAAATTCTAGGTAGAGAAACAAGAGCAAAATTGAAGCAGAACACAGAGTTAGAGAGAGAGAGAGAGAGAGAGAGAGAGAGAGAACTAATAAGGAATTAGGGCGTGCCAAATAATAACGCCACATTTTGATTGGGGCGTCTTCTTAATCACTTTGAGCAGCTCCCTCGTGTCTCCCGATATTTTTTAATTAAAAAAAACGCACACAAAATGACGAAAATAGCCTCGACTAAGTAAGAGAAACAAATTTGTCGTTTCCTCACGGGGTCGTGGGGCTGTCAATTTGGACAAGACAAGCTTTTTGTGGAAAGCGACGGGTTGGTGAAATGTCGAGGGTGCCCTCGTCGGGGACGGTGGGTCGGAGAATGATGGTGGGTAATTTGGTCTTTGTGCAAGATTGATGGGCATTTTAGTGTTTTCCAGTGGGGGTGTGCGTGGAAAAAGGAGTGGCTGAGGTGTGAAGGACGTGGTGTTCGTCGTACACGTAGGTGGTGCTCGTAATAAAAGAGAACTGAGCGAGGGAAAATGGAAGAATCTGGTGGGTGGTGCTGAGCTGGCTAATGACGCAGCTCATGAAGAGGCTGTGAGTGGCTGCTCGGCTCATCTTGTGCCGAGCACAGGCCCAAAATGTGTAAAAACTCAGTCTGGCTCACGGCTCAAGTCGGCTGATGTGGCTTGGAAGCAGGAGACAGCCGCCTTTAATATGCTTCCACGGCCCATTTGCTGCATCCACAATCTAGTGCCATTCGTCGATTCCCCACCAAACACGCGTCATTCTACTATTGGCTGTCACCCCCACAATTATGATTCCCCCCTGATACCATCGTACGTTCGTTAATCACTTAACTGCCTCTTTTAGAGAGAGAGAGAGAGAGAGAGAAAGGCCCTTTATTACTCGAGACCCGCAAATTCTATTATTTTTTATTTTTCAAAAAAAAATTATTTTAACAAAATAAAATTTTCCTTAAAAAAATGTATTGATTAGGTCGTTTTTGGGGTTTCTGTGTCTGTCGTGTGGTTTGTACGTGCGTTTTCCGCCGCGTTTCGAGTGCGTGTGCATTGTCGTTTAGGACCCATTCGGTTTTTTTTCCTTTTTTTTTTTTTAATTCCGATTTCTACTTTTTTTTTGGCGGGCGGGGATTTTGGTGTTTGGGGGGGGGGGGGGGGGGGTGGGCGGGGTTTGAAAGAACAAGGCAAGAGATACCGACGTCGGGCGACGTCACTCTTTTTTTAAGGAGGAGCCAATATTGATTCTTGCCACGTGGCAGATTGTGACTTGCTGACGCAATTTCCTATCATTAGGAGCCATGGTCCCCATTTGCCCCAACCGTGACGTAATTCCCAAGGGCGTGCGGAGCCTACAGTAACATTTTTCTTATTATTATTATTTTTTTTTTAAGAAAAAGCTGAATTACGATAATATTAATGTATGAAAGAGATAAATACATCATGATGTAACATTTAGAACTTAATATTTTTGTTTTAATTTTTATCTTTTTATAAAAAATTAAAAAAATTATAATTATTTTTAAAAAGAATCACTTCAAATATAAAAAATTTATTTTCAACTGACGAATTAAACATAGACTTACATTATACATTTTGTGTTACCGATCTCTCGATTTTGATGGATCAAATGCTTCCTCGATTGAAGAGATTTTATTAAAGAGTCATGTGTGAACTTGATTGTTGTGTACCTATTTTGATGTTCAATTTTGAAACTCGATACACATCCATTCCCATTAAACATTTCATTCAAGTTTACATGCAGACCCAAAAGTCTTTCAAGATCATGATTTTCCTATAGTTTGAGGCATCAATCAGTATTGATGTTTGTATTTTTCTTAACTTGAAATATATTTCTCTTTTTTCATAAACAAAAAAATGCAAAGTAAAATATTATGATTTAAACTTATATCCCTAACACTAGTCGTCACAAACTAATCGGATAAACTGATTATAGTTGTCATTAATTTTGCTAATTGGAGTTCCACCCATTAAATAATTTTGCTAATTGGAGTTTCACCCATTAAACTGATTAATTTTGCTAATCGGCTAACCAGACTTGAGAATTTCAACCAAATATGAATGTTAGGCGCCACTAATACTATGTCATGCTTTGGCATGTGAGAGTTGTATGACGCATTAACTTAACTAAGTCAACAACGTTAAATTTCCATTTTAAAAATTGTGTGAATAAGTGTGACATTTGCATTATTATTTAATTGTGTGTCTATATTATACAATATATGGAGTTGCCAATAAAGCTTCTCTCAAACCGTGGCCGATAAGCTTAAAGACAGAAAAGAGTAATTAGAATCATTAAAGAATTTATATATATATACACACACACATTAAAGAATCATTAGAAAAAAGTGCAAAAATAAAATAAAGGTGAACCCTCTAAACACCCCAAAAGTCGCTCTGGGATGTGAAGTGGAAATTGTGGGGATAGGAGGAGACCAAACCAAACCATTTTTGTCGGCATAAAACAAAGTTATAATTTTGTATAATACTTGTATTATATAAATGTATTGTTAAAAAAAACACACACACACACACCAATTGGTCCATTTTCCTCAAACATATTGCCGATCATAATGGAGTGGTCACCTAACATTAATGATTCATTAATATAATAGGAGGATATCCAAAACAAATAATATTGTGACATACACTTGAAAAACCAATAAATGTGACGTTCATAATTGTTCCAAGCCTAATAAGTGAGGTGTATTGAAGATATATTTATATAGTCCCGAAGTTATCCCTTATCACCATAAGGAATCTTCATTTCAAGTACTTTCATTGCTTCAAAAGTAAAGCAAATTATATATTTGATTTATTAACAATGCTATATATTCTACTTATTATTGTAATTGATCTATAACTAATATTAACTGAGAGAATATACTGTTAACAATATATTTCATTTTCCTTCTTGGGTTATCATGTAGTAATCTAGTCATCAATCACCTGATAGTCTAATCACTGTCACGTGGATTGAGTTTTTTTTTTTTTTTGGGTCTATTTCAATGGTGTTCGCCAACTAATATTATAAATGATATCATTCTTTAATTAATGATTATAGTGAAACTATTTTCTTTTTCATTTATCCTCTTTAATTCAAACTCTGACACATCTTTTATCTTGTCTTTTTATTATTTATTTTTTCATTAATTCTCTTTTGTAATCTTAATTCTTTTAATATAGACACATATATATATATATATATTTAATCAAAATTTTGCAAGCGGGCGAATATATCAACGCCGATAGTGGATCTAGAAGAAGACATCAGAGGGAGAAGACTTTTGCAGAGCACGATTTTTTTTTTTTTTTCTATCTTATGAAGTTGTATGCGCCATCAAAAAAGTGATGGTTTAATTAATTTCTTTGTTATAATCAATTGTTTATCACATGGATCTAATTATCTCTATGAGCTATATTGTTGTAACACAGTTTTCTAGCCCAAATTCAAAAATTAAAAATAAAAATAAATCATAGCTATCCAAAACATATCAATCTAATATATTTGCTGTAATCAGTCGTTTATCATATCAATCTTATTATCTTAATGAGTTATATTGTTGTAACACATTTTTTATATGCATGAAAAATGCCAATAATTCATTTAAAGAAGTCGTACATACATATAAACGGTTGTAAGCATAGTCTGATAATAATTTCATATTTGACTACGCTAAAAGTTGTAAAGTTTGAATTGTTAAGAATTAGTGCCCTCTACATCACCGAGATCAATAAAATCATAGAAGAAAAATAAACAATCATAGAACACGTAAATTTTTATACATGTTCGTCTCAATAGGAGACTACGTACTATTTCAGCCATTGTAATAATTCACCAATATGATCAAAAAATTTACAAGATCAGATATTCACATCCTCACACACACTCTTTCATCCCCCCCCCCCCCCTCCCGAACCTCTCATAATGAAATCCCTAATAACGGTACCCCTTTCATTAAAAAAAAAATCTAAAACAACCGAAATTATAAGTGAATTTTCAAAAAAAATATCCTTAATAAAATAATTCGTATCGTATACCTTTCTGGGGATCCACCCCCGATACCCTGGGAGGGAGGCTTCTTTCTCCCTTGGAATCCACACGAGGACTTTAATCCAACTTCACAAGTTCACATAAATCCCCCGTCCAAAGTTAAAAAAAAAAAAAAAAATTATTATTATTATTATAATAGCTATCCAAAAGAGATCATATCCAAACAGCTGAAAAATGATGATTCAGTATCTAATCAGTTGCTTTTAAAAAAAAAAACTTTATATAAATATAATAGATGGGATGTGCAGCATAACTCGTTATTAATTTATATGAAAATAACACACGTATTCAAGAATCACACACCAAAAGAAAAAAGAAAATAAAAGAAAAGATACCAAAAAATTAAAAAAGAAAAAGAAAAGACAAATGACATAAACCTAGAATCAAATTCATGAACTATGACCACGTAGATCCCTCGTGTTTGTTCTACTATGGAAGTGTAATAAATTCAGTTGAATCTGTGTAAGCTTATTTATTTAGGTCCACTAGAATCAATTTTATTTATTTAGTTATCTATTTGAATAGATATATGTAATAATTGTTATGATCACGCATGTCTACCCAACTCTTGAAGCCCTTTCTGACCTTTTTTTTTTTAATTTTTTTTTCTCCTTTATAAAAATTGATATATATTTGTCTTACGACTAAGACAAATTTGATTTCCATGAATGATGAATATAATTCCAAAACAAAAGGGTGAAATTAAATAATAGATGTTGTGTAAGTGATAATATTAACATGTGTGATAAAATTAGGTAGTGAATTCATTTAACCTGTATACTTTTACTTGGTGAAAAATGAACAATCAATCTTATGTATGACTTGGATTTCTCCACCCAAAATTTAAAAAAAAAAAAAAAAAAAAAAACTCTTACTACAATATTCTTATGGAAAAAAAAAAAAAGAAGAAGAAGAAGAAGAAGAAGCAGAAAGAAAGAAAGAAAACAGTGTGATGGGTTGACTTGGATTTTCATTATAATGAAATTTAGGTATTTTTTGCACCCAAAAAAAAAAATCATTCTTTGTCATCTTTAACTACCTTCTATTAAAAAAAATCAATCTTTTTGCTATATTTAGTAGTAGTTTCATATATGACTTTAAGATAATGTATAAAGTTGAATTTCCAGCCTTAAAAATAGGTGTATATATATATTAATAATCTTGCTACAATATTCTTTTTTTTTTTTTTAATTTAAGGATGGAGATTCATACTCCACATTATATATATGATAAAGTCAAGTGTGTATTTACTATTATGCAATGTCTGTAATCATTATAATATTCTTATGTTGAAAAAATTTGTGTGATGGGATGACTTGGATTTTTATAAAAAAAAAACAAAATTTAGGCATGTTTCACAAAAAGCAATTCATTCTTTGTTCCTTTTACTATTTAATGGAAAAAAAAAATGTAAAAGTGATTAAATTAAACGAAGTTTGAAAAAAAAAAATCAAAAATCCATTTTTCATATCTTTCGAGTAAATCTTTTTTTTTTTTTTTCCATTCCAGAAAATTATTTCTACGTATCATATTTACTACCTAGTGTATTCTCAAATTCAAAATGAAAAATCCTTTTTCCCCCTAATTGTCCCTTCGGGTAAAGAATAAAATATGCAAACATTTCAATGCTTGCCTCTTCAGAGTTATTTGAGCCAAATCAAGATTAATTATATCATTTACGAAAATTAAAAAAAAATTAATGAAAGCCAATGCATGCTGACTTAAAAGTAGTCAAAAAAGAAAATTTCCCACCAGTAAATGTCCGTATCAGCATCAAAATTTAACAAGTTGAAATTAACGAAATTAAAATATAGATTTAATTAGCCAATATATATATATTCTTATTGGTGGATGGCAACGCTTTCGGAATATATTAATAATCCAACTAGAGAAGTGACGTAAAACAACTTGATTTTGCGTTTGGATGTGAAGAAAAGCCATTTTGCAGTTTTATAGTATTATATATATATATACATATATATATATATATATATTTGACTTTCGGTTTGAAAATATACCATTACAAAATGTACATTGTTCGAAAGAGACTTCTCGAAATGATGGGTTTGCATGCGCATCTTATTATTATATTTCTTCAAGAATTCTCGGCGGATATAGCTTAGTTGTCTCTCTTAGGTTTTGCCATATTGTACTTGCTTTAATTATTATTCTTGTTTTCTGATAGCAAAAAAAATACCAAGAAATAAAATTTGCTTAATAAAAAAAACAAAATGTATAATATTTAAACCCTCGCAATAGTTTACTATTATAATCAAGAAGTTTATAGAAAAGAAAAGAAAATCACATACTCTTAAATTATGCATTTTTTCTCTAATATTTCTAATAATAATCACTTATATTGGCATTGCATTTTATAAAGAAAAACTAGGAAAATCTGTATATTAACTCCGTGTAAGAATTTTTTCACAACGCATAAATTAAACTTTACAACTTAATATGAGAAGAGTGAATAGTCATAACTACTATTTTAAGACATTTTCATAAAGGGGATATATACATGGCAAAAAAAAAATCTAAATTTTATTGTAATTACTTATATCGAGAGACAAAACACATCGTTTTACCTATCGTTTTACCTACCTGGTGTCAATGAACATGGAGTGAGCTTGTAAATAGTTTGCCACTGGGCTACTACCTTAAAATTGTTAGTTCTATTTTACTGAATTGATAATGGTTTGATTTATAATTGTGCTTAAAAATATTGATCTGTTAATAAATAACTTTGAAACCATATGATGTGTCTTATACAACGTCAAACATCATTTACTAAATGATTTTTTTTTTTCTGGTTGATTGCTTTTCTACCCAAAAAAAAAAAAAACAAAAAAAAAAGCTTGTTTTTAGGTATAATACAGAAGATGATACAGCAGCAAGGACTAAAATTTGGCAGAATTGCAGTATTTTCTAGGAGTGTTCGTCCTTCCAAAAGGAAAGACCATCATAAAAAAATATATATTGACCCATTTTTTATTGGTTTGGTAGGTTTAAAACCTATGTTTGGTAGAGTGGAAAATGCGGAGGAAGAAATTGGACAGATTTTATAGAGAAAAAATAGAATCTTAGAGTATTGTTTGGTAGAATAAAAAATGAGAAGGAAGGAAATTGTAAGTCCATAGGATCTACTCTAATTTGGTGTCTCAAACTTTTAAAAGGAAAAAGGAGGATAAAAATTTAATAAAAAAAGAGTAAGCAAAATGACTATTTTGCTCTTAATCCATCATCACATTCTAATTTGTATTAAGGTAAAATTGTAAAATGTATTAAATTTGATTTTTTTTCTTTTCTTTTTTCTTTTTCTTTACTAAACAACAAGACAAAAAAATCTCTCTCATTCTTTTTTATTTTTCTCACCTTGATATTTCAGACTTTCTTCCTTTTCTATTTTTCATCCCTTCTAGCAAATATAACATTAGAGTAGTCAAACACAAACCTAATTATAAATGGTCCGTTTGATTTTTGTGTCCTTATAGATCGAACAACTTTTGACATATAAAAAATGTGAGTCAATTGTATAAAATTTACTCTAAAAACTTTTTTTTTTTTTGAAAAATTCTTTTAACTCCTTGAAATTAACGCAATTATTAGCAAGATGACGATATGAAATATAAAGAAGGTCGACAAGCATAAGAACATATTTAAAAAAAAAAAAAAAAGATATTCTAATGAAATTTTGGTCGGTTTCTTCAGTTTATTTGAAAATTATAAAATTGCGGATAAATTAATAAAAATTGAGATTTTGCAATCTATTCAAACCAACTGAATTACAAATAGAAATCAAATCAGTTTGATTGATTTGATCTGGTCAGTTTTCATGGTGAGTCTGGGTTCTTTTTTTTTTTTTTTTTTTTTTTTTTTTTTTAACACTTCACACCTTATACTTTCCCACACATTTTATTAAAACGTGTGAAATAAACATAAAATCACGTAAGACAGTATATGGCAACATGTAAAACCATATGTTAAATTGAACATCACCTTTGGAGTTTAATAAATGAGAACAAGCTAACATTTCATGGAGCATGAAACCCTCTTAAAATCTTAAGTCCACTTTCCACGAAAATTTTCAAAAAAAAATCTCCATCCCGCATTTTTTTACAAATTTTCACAATGGCTTCTTTAAAAACTATCGTGCAATATCCGTCCTTTTTCATTTTTTACTATATGCACATGTCATTAACCACCAACACTAGTTCACATATTCACAGAAACTAATTCAAAATCCCTTTGAATTTTGTGCAAATAAATAAATAAAAGTTGGCTACACCATTTTTTATTGAGAAAATTTGTTACAAACTCCCTCAACTTATTTTTGTAGCTCTCAAACTTTTTTTTTTTTTTTTTTTTGCATTCAAATTGATAATATCTTCCCCTTGAGGATTAAAGCCTGACACCAAGAGGGAAATTAAATTAATTTAAAAGACAAAAAAAAAAAAGAAAAAAGAAAGAAAGAAAATGAGCAGAGGAATTGAAAAACTCTCTTTCAAATCCTCACACTCAATGAGTGCTTCAAGTCTCCCACATGAAGCAAATGATGACCCAAAGCCACTTTCCTTGTCCCAACCTCATCAACCAGACTCAAGTCCTTGCAAACATTAACCTTGAACTTGACCAGAGATTCACTTTGGGGCTCCAAAGAAACTTTCTCAAAGCCCAACAAGTGCTTTTTGGGCGAGTTATGGACCGAAGGAGGGCTAGAGTATAAAAAAACTGTGTGGGTCCCACTCCTTGTCCCCATGTTTTTGACCCTCAAGTGGATGTCAAAGGCTAGGTTTTGGCAGTTGTGCTCCTGATCACCGAGGTCCAGTGTGGTGCACTTGGTTGTACGACACGTGTGACCGTCGGCCAATGGGAAGAAGACGACCTTTGGTGCTTGAACGAGGTGGTGGTGGAATTCAGTGTAGCTTAGCCCGTCTCCAAACGCATAGACGGTTTCGCCCGTGTAGAAGCGGTAGGTCCGACCGGGGTATCCGGTAGACGGGTCGGGTCTCATGTTCATGTTTGTCATTGGGACCTTTTCCGCGTAGGATTGGGGATACCATGACACGGGTAGTCTTCCACCTAGTGAGAACAAAATCAAATTTACATTTAGTTAAGGGAGAAATCTATATCCTAAGAGCATATAGCAATGTATTAAAAAAGAAGAATCAACCACACAAATCTATACTACAACAACATGTTTATCAAAAATAAATTTTTATTTTTTTTGGTCGGATCTAATTATTAAAGCTTATTATGTTAAGAAGCAAAAATTTTGATCATGTGTTAGGTCAAATGTTCAATACCAAAGACATCTGAACTTAGCTTCTTTTTTAATTTTTTATTTTACGTTACGAGTCATATTTTAAGAAATTTAATGCCAATTGAACTAATTGAACTTTAAAAATGTCCAATCTCCATGATATTTTCTTTTAAGAACTTGATGATAGAAAATGATTAAAAAAAAAGAGAGAAAGAAAGAAAAAAAATTATAGACGAGTGAAAGTAAAATAGTAAAGTGATCACATATACTTACTTGGATTGCAATGCCCAAAAATGATATCAGCTATGGCAGCTCCACCAGCTTCACCAGGATAACCAACCCAGAGAATGCTTGTAATCTTGTCATCATTCTTGGCAAAAGAAATATCGAAACCTCCTCCGGACATTATAGCAAGGATGACGGGTCCTTTCGATGCCTTTGCCACCTGTGTTATCAAGAGTTGCTGCTGCCCCGGAAGAGTTAGATCAATCCTGTCACGGCTCTCGGCCTCTATGGACTGATCGGCTCCCATTATCAGCACAGTTGCATCGGCAGCGGCTGCTATCTTTGCAGCCTCGTCTGCCTGTGCGGTGCCACAACCCACATTGGCGCACCCCGGGTGGTAAGCGGTCGACACCAAGGCGCTTAGACCTTGTAAGGGGGTGGTGTATTTGCACGGAGTGCCTGCAAAATCGCCAATTTGGCCATTCAGATAGGATGCTTATAGACAATTGTGCAGTAAGATAAAAAGGGCTCCTTCTCTATCTATCTGTTGTGAAGCTGGAGACTCGTGAGTCGGGAGTAGAGCATGTTACCTTCATAGTTACCGAGCATGGTTTTGGTGACATTAGCATTAGGACCAATGACTGCCAAGTTTTTAATGGCGGTGACCGACAGAGGCAGAGACCCAGCACTGTTCTTGAGCAACACAATCCCTTGCCTCGCAGCCTCACAGGCCAGCTCTTGGTGCTCTGCAGTGCACACGTCTTTTGGGCCGAGATTGCCATAAGGCTGCTTCTTCGGATTCCCATCGAAAAATCCCAATCTCATCAATGTCGCGAAATTGTTGGAAATGGCCCTGTCAATGGCTGCCTCATCCACGAGTCCACCTTTCACTGCTCCTGCTGTGTATTTTCCAAGGAAAGCTCCACAGTCCAGATCCAGACCTATACAAACAAAACATTAATTTTAGTAGGCAAATGTAACATTTATTTAAAACTAAATAACTAAAGTCTTTCGTAACATTTTACATGATATTGTATCAGTGACATATGCTTTTGAATCGTCAAATATTTATTAGCGATACATGTATTTACCTAGTCCGATTATGATGGTGTTTAACTTTAAAAAAATAAGCAAATAATCATTCTAATTATCACGGTGTACCGAAGGACCCGTTTTAAATTAAATTTGGCATTGTCATTACCCGCCAGAATTGTCTTGGCTGCGGCTTCCTCTGGCGACTTGGTGTAGTGTTGCGAGTTGAACAACACATCTACCGAGTCACAATCGGAAACTATGTATCCATTTAATTTCCATTCGCCTCTAATCACGCCGGAGAGAAGGTCGGGGTCGGCACAAGTTGGTTTCCCGTTAACCTGATTGTAAGAGCACATGACGCTAGCAACATTCCCGTCAATGACACAACTCTTGAATGGGGGCTGAAATGTGTCATCCAAGTCTTGTTTTGAGACCTAATAACAACCCACAAGAAATTTAAAAAACAAAAAAAAAAAAGAAGAAATTATTAGAATGAAAACAATATTCAAATGGGCATTCAACAAAATGTTGATACAAATTTAAAAAATATAATAATAATAATACCACAGCATTGAAGCGATAGCGTTCGACTCCTTTCCAATTATCCAGATCATAGGCTGTGTAGTGCTTGCAACACGCAGCGACCTTAAGGCGATTCGGGTCATCGCCATCGGTTTGTTGCAGGCCTCTGACATAGCCTGAGGCGTATTTGCTTGACAGCAACGGGTCTTCTCCTGGGGTTTCCTGAGTTCTTCCCCATCTGGGGTCTCGGACTATGTTGATATTTGGTGACCAATATGTTAAGCCTGCCAATCCTACATTGTACATTGCTCTGGCCTCTGTTGAAACCACCTGTCCATGTGAAAAATCTTACCACTTTCATTAAAAAATACTATGTCTTGGCTAAGCACCTGTTTAGATTATAGAATCTAACTCACAATTTTAATTTTTATGCGAGAAAATATTATAGAAAGAAATTTGAGAAGTGAGTTTAAAATGACATGTCAAATGGGAACTATGGTATATTGCATAATGAATTAGAATTAGAATGCACAATTACAAGAATACAAATCAAGGACTATCTATTCTTGAACTCCGTTAGTCTATCAATTCACTTAAAAGTTGAAGCTAAGGTAATTGAATATTGATTTTCATTCTTCTACCAGTGATATAGGGATTGAGCATCTCTAGATTCTATATATTTCCACGTCATGGATTATAGAATCAATTTTCTATATAAGTTTGTATGCCACAGGAACAGTGTAACAGAAAACCCCATCTTTTGAGCTTAGCTTTTGGATTGAGAATGCCCAATGTCACCCAATATTGATATCAAAGCCAAGCTAAGAAATAAGTTTTAGCCCAATCCGAAATAAATGAGTCGATGGTCAGGACCGACTGATATATGATGGGGGAGATTGTCGAGATAATCTCATATCAATCGTGGAATAACCATTTGGTCAGTTTAAAAGTACAATGAAAAACCTCCATCTCTTGAGTAAGTTTTAGGGCGGAGAAGGCCTAATACTACCCAACACCCGAGACGGAGACTCAAACGGACTGTTCGCCACCAAAGTGTAGGGTTCAGTCCCTGTGATTAGCAGAGATGGGCTCGCAGAGCCAGAGCCTCCAGGCTAAACATTCCTAACTTGGGTTGGGTTGGGTTGGGTTGGGTTGGAATTTGAAATGCATTATGGAACCAATGAGTAGGACTCAGAATATATCACATCCTGCATGTAAAGCCTTTATTTATTTTTATTTTTTTTCCCTTAACAAAATAGATATATTTTTTTCTTTCTCAAGTGACCATATCTGTAAATTGATTTGATTGGTAATAAAATAGTGTTTAGTGAATGAGTTGAATTTAAATTGAATTGATGAATTTAAATTTAAATAATAATTTTTATTAATTTAAAAAAAAATAAAAAAATTTTCAAAAAAAAATAAAAAATATAATAAAAAAATATAATTAATTTAAAATGAAATGATAACCCCACAAATCCTAAATAATAAATAACCGAGGGATGGTCCAACCGTCAATTGTAAAGATCAATATTATTGGTCGATTCATGTCAAGAAACAACTGTCCCGCTGTCCATCACTTTTATGCTGTCATTTTGCTACCATTGGACACTCTACTTGTGAGTATGGGACCCGTATGTGTCCCTTGTTACTAAAATGGCAGTCGATCAAAATCGTCTAAATACTTTGATTTTTTTATTCATGTTCTATTTATGTCATCTAAAAAGTGTTATAATATATTAATTAAAATTATATATTTAATTATATAATACATATTAAATACTTATTATGATTCGAGCGAAGTGAAAGTGGACAAAAAAAAAAAAAAAAAAAAGCCTATGTATCAAATCTACCCTTGCCTGTAAGGCATTTTGCAAATTGCATCTTCAAATTGATGGTTAAGCACTACTAGAGATATTTACATTCATTTATAACCAATAAAGTTTATTTTTCATGCATGTTAAGCAACAATACAATTATGGTGCTAACAAAAAGACAAAGGAAAAGGCACAAGAGTCCATCCAAGGCTACAAAAGTGTATCGGTTGCACATCTCTCTACTTATCTTTTCGTATATATTTAGATTCCGTTTAGGATCATATTTAGAGACAGTGTTTTAGAGATTATGATGGTTTGAGTTTTAAAATATATATTTGGTAAAAATAAACTATATTTAGAATGAAAAAAATACAAAAACTTAAAATATATTTAGAAAAAATTAACAATATAAATCTTATTTTATTCGTCTCAAAATTCTATGTATTTTGAAAAAAAAATCATCTCATTTCGATCTAAAATAATAAAATTATAAACTTTTAAATTTTAAATTTTTTGAAAATATTTAAAAAAATAAATAGTAAAACCAGACAAAAAAGACAAAAAAAATTTTTTTGTTTGGAAAAAACTTATGGACACTGGTCCACAAACGGGATATTAATGTATATAGTTTGTCTGTCATCTCTTTTGTCAATGAATTATGCATGACCACTTTCAACCTTTCACACTAACTAATCAAGAAGTAGAAGAAAATTGCTAACCGAAGTAAGGTAAAATTTTTTTTTTTTTTTTAAACTAATGAGTTTGGTTACCAAACTCAAGTGGGTTTCCATTGTTGTTTGAAAATTGCTCTATTTTGCACATGCCAATGCTTGCTGATACATGAGATTAGTTACTCAATAACATTATTGGTAACCAATCGGAATCGTCCGCCGAAGGGAAATCATATCAAAAGTCCAAATCTAATTTGGAATCCTATCGGCTCGCAAGTTTACGTGCTACCAACTAACATTAACCAAACATTACCACAATAATTAGTGCTTATCACTATGGCATTAAAAACACTCTTTTTCATGTTAAAGGGAAGAAAGTAGATGGCAAAACAAATTACCAAATACCAACTAACAATGGCCAAACATTAATATAATTGTTATGTGTAGATAACGATTTTGGCAAGGAAAGAGTCTCCCTTTTTTTTTTTTTTTTTTGCCCCCCTTCATTTTTAAGGAGAAGAAATAAAATGGAAAAATAAATGAACTCAACCCAACCAAAAGTATTAATATCTATCTGTCTACTTTCCATAACTAAATGCTTAAATAGGTCTCCCGCCTCATATTTTTCGAAAATATCTCAATGGAAATTGTTTTTTGGAAATGCTTTTTTATTTTTTATGTTATTTTTTTACTTAAAGAAATTATTTTTATTTCATAGCTGTAAAGCTGGTATGGGGGGCAAGGAAAGTCGTACCGTTGCAATTTTTGTGGCATTTAGCAATATCATCTTTGGAAGACCATAATAAAATAAACTTAAGGCCCGTTTGTTATCATATTTGAAAATAGTGTTTTAGAAATTGAAAATGATTTGAATTTTAAAAATATGATTTAGTAAAAATAAATTGTTTAGAGTAAATTAATGCAAAAGCTTAAAACATGTAGGGATAAAGATTTAACAATATGGATTTTATTTTATTTATATCAAAATTTTATGTAATTTAAAAAAAATCATCTCATTTTGATTTAAAATAATAAATCGTTTATTTTTAAAAATATTTAAAAAAAATAAATAGTAAAATTAAAGATAAAAATGGTTTGAAAACAATGTTTCGAAAGGGTACCGAAAGGACTGAATTTGTGGACCCCTTCTCGCATGCATCAAGGATCATGAGGATAAATGTCAGAATATAAAAGTCACTCATTAAAATGATAATTTCACGTTTGAAAAATAAATTATTTAATGAACAGCTGGTTGAAAAAAACACCCAGAAATTGAACGAAAGCCGTAAAAAGAACAAAAAATAATAATGATAATAATAAAGTGAAAAAGCAGAGAAAAAGAAAACATGAAGAGAAAAATCTGCAGTTCTATGTTGAAACTCAGAGATCCAATGTATATATACCTATATAAATACTATATATATATATATATATATATAACATTAAAAGACACCCAAATGCCAAAAAGAAGTTAGTAGAAGAACAAAAAAGAAAAAGAAGAACAACAAAAGAGAGAGGAAGAAATTCCAAGCTCCAGTTTCTGGGAGGATTTGAAAAATGCAAATTCCAAAATATTCAAAAACAACTTAAAAATCAAACCAACATTGCATAGAGGAGAAAAACAGGCGATATCACTGAACAAAAGAAGAGGAAGACAATAATTATTAAAACAAATGAATAAAGAAAGAAAGAAATAAATAAAAGTAATGGGGGTCGATGAGATAAATTTACCTTTCCAATGGCCTGAAAGAGAGAAGCATTGAAAGAAGCAGCAGTCAAGATGACCTGAGGGAAGCTAGTAGCCCCCGGAACGACACTGGAAAAGCGCGTTCCAGGGCCGACATACGACACTCCATGAAGAGCCTCAGACCACCACTCGTACTTGGGAATTCCCAGCCTACTCACACTCCCCGCGCTGTTCACCAAGAATCCTATCTTTTCTTGCAATGTCATTCTCTTCACCAAGTCCTTCACTCTCGATTCGATCCCCAACGACCTGTCGCAGAACCCGAACCCGGTTAGAGACGGGTTAGCGTCGACGTCGCAGGCGAAAACCGGCGACGTCTGTTGGCTGAGTACCCCTACCCAGTGGGGGCCCCCAAAAATTGAGAAGAATGCGAGAAAAAGCCACAAAGATGAAGAACAGAGGAATCCAGAGAATGCTCTGCTTTGAGCAGATCCCATTCCCATTTTTCCTTCGTTTTTGTGGAAATGGAATAGTGGTTGTTGTGTTATGTTATTGTTGTCTCGTGAGGTGTTTCCGTGTTGTAGTAGTTTATATATATATATATATATATATATATATAGGGGCGTAAAGTGTTAATGATGGTTTTTATGTTAATGTACAATCAATCACGTTGTTTTATAGCTGCCCGTGATGAAGATGGAATTGAAAGCGATTGGTTTTTGGGACAACGCGAAAGAAATCAGAGAATAAAAGAAATAATATATATATATATATATATGTTATCACGTTGTTTTAAAATTATTCCTGTAAAAAAACAAGTATCATGTTAAGAATATTACATTAAAATTAAATAGTTATTACCATAAGGTTTAAAAAGTTACTACTACCTTTTTTTTTAAATTCCTGATACAAGACAATGTAGAACTATACAACTATAAGCGACTAATATAACTAAAAAACGTTATATTATAATCAACCGGTTAATCCGGTAATGTCAAAAAATCCAAGAGATGCAAATTATAATAATATTAAAAAAAATTACAAGTGTTGTTTTTTAAAAATTCCTTATATAAGACAATGTATATATATAACAATAAGTAACTGATATTACTGAAAAATATTATATCAAAATCAATTTATTATTATGATAATGTCAAAAAAATTACAAGTATCGTTTTTTAAAATTCAGGATATAAGATAATGAATATATATAATATTATAATAATGAATCTAGAGAACTTTTGATATTATTATTATTATTTTAATTTAAAATAAGGGATTTCACATTTAATAACTGAGTCATTTATAAATAACCGTTCATTATACTTAAATTACTTATTATTAAACAGTTTAAAAACGAGTCCGTGAACTAGTTGTGTGTTTGTATATAGGACCTTAATGTGTGCGGGTTTTTTTTTTTTTTTTTCCCCTTCTGAAAAGTTTTCAGTTTTGAGTCCATTAAGATGGAATTATGAGTGAGCAGTAGCAGAACCTGCTTTCCAAGTTGAGAGGTATTTTTTGGCTTCTTCTCCCTTCACTCACGTGACTTGAGAGAATACTACGGCTCATTAGCTCGGCTATTGCCAGATTTTGAAGCTCCTTTACCCATTTTCTTTTCTTCTTTTTCTTTTGGTTATTTTCACTACATTAGTTGTGGAGGATATTCACTTTTATCTAAAAAATTTGTAACTTCTCTCATTTTGGCCATTTTATATTCACTTTTAAATGTTTAACTATCCCCTTATTTCTTAGCAAGATTCACAATTTTTACCCCTCAATTATTAAATTGTCTATTTTAAAAAAAAATTAGCACAACAATATTTTTTTAAAAGAAGAAATTTTATTAAACTCATCATAGAGATACAAACACATCAAATAAAATAAATGATCCTGCAATACATGAGATAAAATATGCATATGAAAAAAAAAAAAAAAAACTTCCAAAAGAAAAAAATTACACATTTGCGTGGGGCAGTACGATCTAATTTTTAATTTCAAATTTTTTCTTTAATTTTATTTATCATTTTAAATTTTTCTTTCTGTTTGAAAATAAATAACTATCAACGAATGGGTTAGGACTGTGTATAGCTAGACCTCTAAAAATATATATTGGGAGTCAAAGTGAGACAGGTGAATTTATTTTTATAATTAAACTTGACGTTGAAACAATGGTTTAAAACTACAAGGCTACTGAAAAATATAATATATACACACACATATATATATATATATATATCACGTATGGATATAATATAGGTTTTATAGTTTTACAAAACCCTAGTAAACACGACTATAGTATTAGTACTGCTCTTATGTGGAAAATACGTAAACAAATATAATGTAGTGCAATAGGTGGGAATTATTTGTCACACATTATTTGCACAACTAAAAAAATTTTTATTTGGTACATTAATTGATCTTAAGCAACACTCATGATTCTTAAAACATTTTCCCCCTAATTTAGGAAAAATACCAATGCCGTTTGTATAAAGTATGGTATGAGACTTACATTGTACAACATTATAAATGGTCGGTACTGTTGATGTAGTTGTTTAGACATTTTCAGGCAAGACAAGAACCAAGCACCAATAATATCTGTTTTTTTTTTTTTTTTTTTAAGAGAAGAAAAACGGTTTCTAATCCAAACGGTATTAGACTAATATTTAGTTTGACATATAGTATTTTATGACACCTTTTCACCATTTGAAAAGTCCATACTATATTATAAACTAAAGGGAGAAAGTAGGAAATATTATTTTTACTTAAATAATTGAAATAAATAACATATTATAAAAATATGTAGAGTAAAAAACAGTAAATAATAAATTTATTAGGCAACTATTTTATTTACTTCTTACAAATAAATTTTACGTCATCTAATTTTTTGATAAAAAATGTTATGTTCTTCAATATCTTCCAAAGAGGGTAAATACACATACTAATAGTAACTAGACAAATCATGTATTATTTTAACATGTAATTACTCTGTGAACAATTTGAGTGAGCAGAGGAGCTCTCATTTTCGACTTTAATTGTCCAAATAAATCAGTTTGTACTTCCAAAATCTTTCCATGGTTGATTCATCCGACCATGAAGAGTCACACGTGGTTTTTCTTTTACGCATTCTAATTTATCTATAAAAAAAAATTGATGAATTCGTCTCACCACTTATTTTTGTGAAAGAAAAAAATAATTGAACTTTATACCAATGGAATTTTTTTTTTTAAATAAATATTGTATAAGAAATGAGGCCATCGTCTTTAACTTAAGATTCAAGCCAAATGATGTGGTCCTAACGTGATTTTCAGTTTGTCATTTTCACAAAAAGTAGTGGTGATTTCAAGATGACAACCAAAAAAATAAATAAATATTTACAAAAAGAATACATTGATCTCCAAACTATAATAAATAGTTTAAGAATAATTATAATAAATAGTAGGTTTTAAAAATATTATAATAAATAATAATAAATAACATATATATCAGATAACTGATTTATTTACAATAGAATACATTGATATCCAAACTAGCGATTCTATCTTTTCTTTTCTTTTCTTTTATTTAAAGTAAAGTTCTTTTTGTCGCTAAATCTACATAAGAACCAAATTGGTGACTACGTTATCAATATATTTATGACACAGATATTACTTTAATTAATAAAATATTGTAAAATTTTTATTATTTTAGTTATTGAATTATTCTGTTGTTCCTCAAATACTGCACATTATTTTTTTTTCCGCTAAATCTACATCTAATAGAAATGGTACCTAAACTATTAAAAATGATGATACATTAGTTCCTGATTGTTCTGTCTTTTTTTTTTAACACAAAAGCATACCTTTATCACTGAATTTCAAGACGTCATATTTTTTGTATGATCCTCGTAAGTTCTTATGGAAAATTTTTCTTAAATTTTAAATGAGATGATTTGACTCTTCATGTAGTCAACATCATAAAAAGGACAAAAACAATCCAAAAATAGTTTAAGATCAACCAAAGATTAATTCGATGACGAATTGAACATAGTTACTTTATTTAAGGAGCCAACAATTATTCATTAAGAGGAATCATCAATGAAACGGATGACATGTCTATAGAAGTTCAAGGATCATTAATGATTAGTTTCTCAAAATAAAAAATAAAAAAGTAAATTTAGTTGATCATATGATTTGTTTGGTAGAATTTTTGTTTTTTTTTTTTAAATAAAAGAAAGAGAATCAAAAACTATAATTTTTTAGTAACTATTTAAGAACTACATTAAAAAAATGCTTTTAAATACAAAATCATCTCAAAGTTTTCTAATAAAATTAATAAAAATGTTAAAATAATATTTATAACGTTTAACTTAAATTCTCATACAAGTAAAAGTCTATTAAAAAAAAAGCTTTTTTTTAAAGCTATATATTATCTAATTATTTTGATAAAAAAAAAAAAACTCTTCTAATAAATTAACCACATATTTATAAAATCAATTTTTAGATTTAAAAAGCCCAAAACAACTTCACATAAATTCTGACAAACATGCTCATAATTCTCATCATCCTCATTTAAAAAATAAAAAATAAAAGTTAGACAAACACGCTCCAGGCATACGGAATAAAGAGAAACAAAAAAGCAAAAGTAAAAGTCAAGAAAAAAAAAAAAATCTACGTGACCCAGTAGCGAGAACGAAAGCGCGGTCTGTCTCAGCCATAGTTCTTTTTATATATACGGAACAAAAAGTTGCTGGCCTAACGCAGGAAAGCGAGCCGAAGCCGTTGAACTTGAAGCCAATGAGCCGAATTGAAAAGTTGGACATTGTGCAAGTAAAGTGTACGATAACACGATGAGGGGGCATTTGTGGTTGGGCACTGCAAAATTAACATTTACTCATCAGCCATTTGCCTCTATGTGTGGGTCCCTATCATCACTGCTGCAGTGGGCCCTGATTTCTTCCCGCCGAGAGCTATGGTCCAATCACCAATGCTTTCGCTCGCTGCAGAGGTTGAGTGGGACCCACTTGTGTAAAATTCAAGTGTCACGAGACATGGTAAATACATATATTTATATATATATATATATATAGATTGTAGGATCCAGTAAGATTATCCAACTGTCAGCCACTGTGGATGTTAAGAGTAGTACCCAGAGATTGAGATTTTAGAAATGCAAGTTGCAACCTTCTCTCTTTGTCTCTCTTAAACAAATGGTAAAATGGTAATGGCCTACTCCACATGTTTTCCCGCCAAAAATTGAGACATCTCCCTGCCTCTAGAAAGAAAAATTAGGTGCCTGTTTAGTTTATCGTTGGAATTAAATTTTTTCAACCAATCGTTTTTGTATTTTTCTAAATAGTTAACATAAATTTAAATAGTTTTTGAGAAGTAAACAATTTCAATCCAAAAAGTTTAGTTCCAAACGCAAACTAGAAAAATAATACAAGTACACTTATACCCCAAAATAAGGATGTCACTGATCAGATTATACATATTAGGTCTTAATTCGTAATCTATTATGTAACTTTTAGACTGTAACTTTCATATTAGAAAAATCTCAATACATTATCAATTTATTAGTCTTCCAGTTCATAAGCATCAAATCTCATGTATTGAAATCAGATGATTTTTAAAATGTAGCCTCTTAGAATTAAAATAAACAAATTAAAATATAAAATAGCTCAAGAAAATATAATTGTCACACACATTCAAATTCAAATTTTCTATAATAAACCAAATTGTAGTATCAACAATCCATTACAATAAATAAAAGTCAATTTGAATTCAATGTAACCTCTCATCAGTACTACTTTAAATGAATTTATATATTTATATATGTACGATTTGGATTTGTAAATTTTATGGATTGCGAAATCCTTAATTATAATACAATCAGTATATTTGGATTGGGATAATTAAATCGTTAGTTCTCAATCTACTCTCTAATCCAGTTTAGACTGGATTAAATTGATTGAGCGGATTCATGAGTTACCCCTACCTTAGGTTTTCAACAATATTATAATTGCACTAGGTTGACCAAACTTAATATAGTATAACTTCTTTCTCAAATGAGGGAGAAGATGGACATAAAATGCCTAAAAGAATAACAAATAAAATGAACGGTGGAAAAATGCGGAAAACATGTAACTAAATTTTCTTGAATTATAAAATAAAAAATAAAAATATTTGGTCGCTGGTGTTGTTGAAAAACGACTATTGCTTCGTGTTTTATAGTTTTTTTTTTTTTTTTTAATTCTGAATGTGTTATAGTTATTTTATGTTGATTCCATGGTTGTCCGCTTTCAGCAATTTCTAAGACAAAATGTAGGAAAAGTGTGGTTTCCTTACTTTTGACTAATTGTGGGGGTATTAGTGTAATTTTCTTCAAGTAAGAGGTATTGCTCTAATTGAGTATTGATTGAAGGAGTGTCGGTGCAACGAGATAAAAGTTAGGAATTTGGGTAATTTTCAATCCCCCGTTCCCCACCTAAAATTAACTGTTTAACATGTCCATTTAATAAAACTAACCCATTCGGTATCCCATTTTTCACCTATTTTTAAAATTTTCTATATTTTTCTATTTTTTCTCATAAAAATTAAATTTATTATTTGAATTGTGAGTTTAAATCTATAATTTAAACTGGTTAAATTTATTTAGTTACAGTGGAATAGTGGAAAGAAGAAAAAAAATAAAGTATAGATAGTACGTTTTTCCCCCTGACATTTTAGTTTTTGAATTTTCAAAGCGCACGTATCAATTAATTACAATAGTAAATTGTAGGAAATTTCTGACTAACAGGTACTAAGTTGCGAAAAAATATTACTTTTGGGGATCAAAATGTCTATTAATCAGAAGCTCATAGGCACATGTGATTAATAATCATAATCATTCTTTGTAAAATTTATCTTCCATTAAGGATTGGAGCCAATATTATTGCCTTTGTTTACTAATTTTCAAGCACAAAACTAATAATAATAATAATAAAAAATGGTTCAGAAACAAAAGTGTCAAATCAAGAAAAGCTCAAGGAGCATGAAAAAAAATCCTAATAACATTTTAACAATCGAAAAACTACACATGAAATGAAAGATCATTATAATAACTACAGATACATAAATAATATATATATTTCCCAAGAAGACACAAATGTACAAATTTAATTTAATTTGATATAGCCAAAAAGTTTCAATTTTTCATTGTCAAAAGTCCTATCAAATTGTGTAAATATAAACTATTTGTCTATATCAAGCTTCCTCCAATTCTGGAGACCATATCCACGTGGACCAAACTCTAAAGGGAAAAATGAATAAAAAGAAAAGAAAAGAAATTAACAGCCGACGAGACGTGCATTTGGTTGTTGGTATAGAGCATAAAGTGTAAATTCGATAATTTATTTTGCCTTAAAGTGGAAAATAAATCGATACTTTTTTCTCAATATATATAGACGTAAATACATTTTCAATTTTGATTGTCTTTAAGAGATTCCTCAATAATGATTTGAAAGCTTGGAATGTGTATGTCTCGTTTGAAAATGTGGCTGAACTAATGCTGTCATTTTCAGTTAATATAACAGCGTAATTCTATTGTATACGTGTATTTATATATTCGATTATAGTATAAACAACCATCCCGAGATATAGATTATGACCCTTCTGTTGCTTCAACAACTGGGAATCTTGAGTTTTATTACATTTATTACGTACAGTGCAGGTAGAAAAACAACATTTATCGAAAATGATAAGTGTGCATGCCTGTCAAGCATCTAATATATATATATATATATATATCATATATAATTTACATCAATTATATTATGGATTAGTCATGTCGGTGTCAATTAATTAAGAATTTGGTTCAACTTTTTCGTATCCCCCACTATGCTGGAATGATAATATACAGATATATATATACAACTGTAATATGTATACACACACATATATATAAAAATATATTCTTATAATTCGGTATGGTGATTGATATTGATTGACTACCCTTTCGTGATTTTATGGGTTCGCATGGAATAAAGATAATATATAAAATAGTCAGCTGAAAATTAGAAGGAAAAAAAAAAAAAAAGGACAGAGACTAGAGAGAAGATAATGATGCCAAAAGAATATTGTTTAATCATGCTCCAAAAAGCTTTAGCAAGAGGGAGAAACAATACACTAACTAATTGCTTGTTTATTGATTTAACAGGTTAATCAAGTTTTAGACAGGAATAATGACAAAAATCTATCTTGTGTTTAATCCAAATGCAAGAATCTACCTTGCATTTTGAATTTTTTTGTCATATAAAATCTACCCTTGTGTTTTTTATAAGCACATAAAATTCACCACAAATATTTGATTTATTAAAATGATGTTTGTGATTGCTTGCATAGGTTAACATAATTTTATATTTAATTTTATCATAATATAAAGAGTTCGAATATCTTATTTTTAAATTTTTTTTTTTTAAACATGATTGTTTGAAATAGACACAAACAAATGAATGAATGATGGTGTTCTGAGTTAGAAATCACAAATGCCATAACTTTGATCTTTAATTATTCATATTTAAGAACAATCAACTTTGATTTTTGGTTTTGGGAAAGTTTTATTTTTAATAGTGTACGAAAAGCTTCTTGTCCTTATTAAATCAATTACACATAGTTTGTTTTATATAAGGTAAAAAATATATATATTTTTTTTTTTGCATTGTTAATTCTGTTTTACTTTAATTGGGGTGAATCTTATGTTATTAGGAATACGCACGAGTGTTCTCTTAAAAAAAAAATCATAAGTGGATTTTGTCTGATTGAAAAAAAAAATAATAGTATTTTTTAGGTTTAAAAAAAGACAGATTAGATCGATTTAAGCACATATAAGAGGTTTACTACTAGCATATCGACCGCACACAGCAAATTTACTACTATTGTGACTTGAAATTTGGATTCAAATAATTTTAATTCACAAATTAAAATAGTATAAGAAAAGTAAGAAACCAAATAAAAGGTAATTAATTACACCTAATTGACACGTAATAGACAACCTTATAATTAATTTAATTATTCTAATCACATCTACATTAGAAACTAATCACAAAATGGTAATTAGATAAATAATCAATTATAACCACTCAAGTTGATGCATACGAACTTGCCCAAAAGACTTTGAAATTTCCAATCTAATATCATCTTGGAGAGAATGTTGAAAATTAATTACACATAAAAAAACCAATAAAAGGAAACTAATTACATCTAATTGACACCTAATAATAACCTTATAAAAATCTAATTATTCTAATGACATTTACATTAGAAAATAATCACATAATGATAATTAGATAAATAATCATTACAAAATCTTAACACTACCCCTCAAGTTGAGCATACCAACTTGCCCAAAAGACTTTGACATTTCCCGATCTAACACCATCTTGGAGAGAACGTTAACCAATTTCATGTTGATCAATAACATGACAAATTTTATCATGGATAATTTAATGTTTTTTTTACATTTTTTTTCCTTTCAATCAAACAATCAACTCTTTTTTTTTTTCTTTTTTTTTTCTTTCAAATAACTGAAATCTTTTTTTCGTTCTTTTTTGTTTTTTTTTGTTTTTTTTTTGTTTTTTTTTTTTTTTTTTTTTTGCAATCAGGCAATCAACATTTTTTTTTTTTTTTTTTTTAAATCACATGTACTTTGATGAATTTAAAAAAGAACACAATAATCAAAGACATGGATCTTACTTTATACATGCCTTCAACGTGATTTGCTTAGTAATTTGTTTGTTTGTTATGTACAAAGAAAACAACTAACACACGAGAGCTCCGTCTTGAAAGGTGGCATCCCTCGTCTAAATATAATGTAAGCAATAATGACAAATGGAACTAAAACGATGGTGAGGAACACGACAGTAGCACAACGGATTGATAATGCTCAGTAGCTCTCCAGGGATTTGTTTTGATTTTGATACTTTGGGAGGGTTAGACATGTGATTTGGTATTTGCTATCACAATTTATGATTTGCCAATTTGTGGGTTTTAATTTGAGAGTTGTGATTTGCAGGTTTTTGATGTGCGATTTGCTAGGTGTGGTTTTTTTATGGAATTGAGGAATGGGTGATGATTTGATGGGTATTTTGCTATTTGATTTGCTTTGCTTTGCATTTGCTATTTGCTATTTGCTATTTGCGGTGATTTTTTTTTTTTTTTTTCCGAATAGCCATCTGATATTGTCTTTAATTCGAACTTGAAATTTAGGATTCAAATAATTTTTATTCATAAACTAAAATAGTATAATATTAGACTCATAAATACACATAAAAAAAAACAATAAAAGAAAACCAAATAAAAAGAAATTAATTAAACCTAATTGACATCCAATAGACAACCGTACAATAAATATAATTATTCAGTTCACATCTACATTATAAAAGAATAGCAAAATAGTAAATAAATAAATCAATTATACAAAATCTCAACATTGTCTACATATACTTTAGATGAACTGCCATTTATGTCTTCCTTCACTATTCAAATATAATATCTTTATAAGTACATGAAAAACTTTAGTAATTCAAATTGTCAGTCTTCAGATTAACCTATACAATAAGCTTTTGGAATTCAATTATTGTATAATTATATATTGTCTAATAAGCTGTTAATTAATCAACAACTATGCAAACAAATAAGGTATCAAATAATTTGCATTAATATACTCACAATAAATTTTGTAATGACCATTTTTTTTTTTTTGGTGCTAACAAAGGACATGATGTTCCAATAAGCTTTAAAAATTTTACTTCTTTTGCCAAAGACCGTGTGATCTTGACCTCTTTTAATTAGTAATTAAAGCTTTTCTCAAAGGTGTTCTTTTGATTCACAATCCAAAGATTGGGTCAATAGAATCTAATTTCATAATTGATGACATTCGAGACCCTGTTAATCAAGCTAATAATAATAGTGTTTGTTTTTTATTCTTACAAAAAGAACTATATACTTAATTTTGTTACTTCTAATTCTGTTTTGTCAGTTGGGTCAAATGTTTTCCTCAAAATTTTGGGTTCTTTTGTTAAAATTGATTTGTTAAGATTGGAATAGATTCAAAGTTCCCCTAAAAAAATATGAAAAAATAAAAACAAAAAACTGTCAACTACAATGACAAATAGAAAGGGTGAAATGCCTGAAA
The DNA here is from genome assembly GCA_025413025.1 of Ficus hispida. Taxonomy (NCBI): domain Eukaryota; kingdom Viridiplantae; phylum Streptophyta; class Magnoliopsida; order Rosales; family Moraceae; genus Ficus; species Ficus hispida. The sequence goes on from CM046370.1 coordinate 18,315,746, forward strand.
ATGAAGAGAAATTATGGAAAATCACTTCACAAATTTGCAAAGTCAAAAAAGGTTAGTAGTACCTTTGCATGATTCGAAGAAGAAGAAGATGATGAGGTAATACCGTCGAGAGGATAATGTCAGTGCCAGCAATGAAAGTCACATCAAATCAACAGGTCAATTTACCATATCCAGTCTACATTACGGACGCAACAATTGTATTATTTTAAAAAATAATAATTTTTAAAGCACGTTAACGACACTTGTGGTTTGATTTATATTCAGATGAAAATTTTAAATTAAAATTAATTAAATTTTTAAAAATTAATTATAATTTTTATTATTTTTTATAAAAAGATAAAAAATAATCATAAAAATAATTAAATTTAAACTCAATTATATCATTAAATATATATTTAACTATTTTTTTAAATTCATTATATATATATATATAATAGGTTTATTATGCGATAATCGGATGTTCAACAAAAAAGAGAGAGGAAGAGAGAGGGTATAATTTAAGAATTTATACGGCAAACATATATTTTCTTTTATCAATATCGTTCATTTTGATATCCAATAATCACAAACAAGTTGATATTCTTATCCGATAAAAAAAAAAGGGATGTCAGACAACAAAATATGGATATATATAAGTATATTTGGCGTGACTCCTTTGGCTTCGGTCAGTCAATCAGGTGCCGCTCTATATTGACATATTTGTTTGATATATGTCGGAAGAAAATAATAAAACGATCTACATTATTATCGTTGTTATATTTGTTTCATATCTTTATTATATTCGGTCAGTCAATCATATTTGTTTTCATTCTTAAACGAGATTTCTTCTCAAATGTGTGTGCTTTTTTTATATATATATATATATAATTATAATCGTAATGTCGGGGGTTAAAATGAAATTTCAATTAAAATGACGGAAGTATCAAAGCTCAATGAAAAATTTATATGATGGTGCCTAATGATTAGGTCCAGGAGGACACGTGTCACCATTAAAAAAATATTTCAATTATGTCCTATCTATTTTTCCCTTCTTTTTTTGTTTGCCTCCACTAAAAATTTCTGCTTTAATCTTTTTCTACGCATTTATTAGTTTTCCTATTTTGTTATTTTTGTTCTCTCATCTCATTATTATTTCTCTACACTTTTCCTAATTCTTCTTTCTAATTGATATTGGAAGTTTATATGGTCACCGAGATTTTAATAACCAATAAATTGCTATATTAATCCATTTAATTATGTGCTTATTGATCAAGTATTCAATATCATTTAGACTTACACTCCATAATTATATCTTTTCATATTATGTGCTGTCAATAAATTGCTATATATATACGCACATAATTATATCTTACACTCCATATTATGTGCTGTCAATAAATTGCTATATATAATATATCTTTTCATAATTAATTTACGGTCAAGGTAAAAAAAAAAAAAAAAAAGTATACCAATTAGCTTATTAGTGCTTTCCTTCAAAAAAAAAAAAAAAAAAAAAGCTTATTACTTTATCTGGCAGTAAAGTTTCGTTATAATATTGTAAAGATTCATGCACTGTGCAATGAGAGAGAATTTGTTTAATGTCAATTTAGCTTTGAGAAATTATATTCTATTTTTATCATTTTGAGAATAAGATTATAATGCAACATATTGAAATATAAAAACGCATTGTGGATAATTGTACTTTTTTTTTAACCAATAGTGAATCAATCGATTTTTTTATTTTATTTGTTTATTTTTGTGTGGATGAATCTATTAAGCATTATTGGAATTTTTATCCTTAATGTGTTCTGATTTAATTTTAAATTTTATACTGATTTGTTCCCCAACTAAAGAAAAATCTTGGATTTGTTATTGTCAAAACTGTAACTTACGATAAACTAGGTAGAAAGAGTCTGTAAGGGGAAAAATGAGAAAACTCCCTGTCATATTAAAAATTAACTTGAACTATTTTGTCTCATTTCCTAGACTTACACTCCAACTTTCAAATTAAAACTGCCGTTAGGACCATTAAGCAAGCTCCAAAACTGCCCAAATCATGTGACACACACACATATTTGTTTAAAAACATATGATGGGACATATTTGAAAAAATTTATCTAGATAGGAAAAATATATAGACGTATAAAATAGACCAAAAAAAAAAACCAACAAAGTATTAAAAAAAAAAAGGAGGCATGAAAAAATAGACAAAAAATAAAAGAACTAAAATGTTAAAAATAGAACAATATAAAAAAAGGATTAAAATGAAAAAAAAAATTGGGCCAAAAGGAAAAAAAAAAGAAAATTGAAGGTCTAAAAAAATATTTTTGGTCCAAAACATGTACAGTAGCTGTTTTTTCAGCTTTCTTATTTATTATAGATATATATATATATATAGGACCCGACATATGACAATTTTATTTATTTATCTCGCACATATAAAACACGTGTAATACAACTAATATCCTTTAAAAGAGTCAATTACTCTTTTCATCCTCCATTCTCTGCTTGTCACGTCATCATCACGTAGTAGGCACGCATACACGTAACTAGTATTCTATAAGACCATTTATTGGAGAGTGTTTCAGGGCAATAGAACTATCAACAGAGATATGAATCGAAATCAAAATGTCCAAACCAAAAGCGAACAAGAGGATAGAAGTATGGTTTTGGAAAATGAATGGCAAAAATATGCATTTGTATGCACCATTAATGTATATACATTTGCTCCCATTGTGTTTTCAACTACATACATCACGTGGTGTCTCATAATCCCACGTGGTGCCATAAAATCCTTTTATACACATTTTAATATGGGAGTTACTATTGGTACCAACTAGCTTGATATAGCTGTGATTACATGTCTAGCACCGGGCTGACAATTTGGGTTTATGGATCTTATAGGGTTGGCACGTTTATAACACGACCCATTTAGGCCTAACATGAACATCATAATTATTAAATAGATCAGGAATCAAAACACGAATACGAAATATTTAATATAAGTGTAACACAACACAACACATTGACATGTTTAATAATGGATTATGATAGGTTGATAAAAAAACCATTTAATTATGATCCGATCATGACCCAATTAACAGAAAATGTCACGAATTTGAAAATTTTTTAAAACAATGAAAGTAACATCAATTTATAATTAGTGACAACAATAAGTAAATCAAGTGTATAACAAGTGTCATCAAATTAAGTTCAAAGATCACCAGTCAGATTGATTTTATATCACTACCATGTCTTCTTTTTTTTTTTTTTTTAATCACTTTAATCAGTTTTAACTTTCTCATGCAAATCTATAAGTTAGTGGTAAAGAAATTGAAGAAAAAACTCTATGGAGTCAGGAAGAGAAGGAAGTCATAAAAATTACTTTAATCTATTTTTTCTTGCTTTAAAAAAAAAAACAATTACTCTTTTACTTGTAGACAAAGGGAACTGCTGCACCATTCAGAAAAAGGTTGTAATTTTGCCTTTTCTTTTATCTTTTTTTTTTTTTGGTTGGTTAAAGTTCATAGAATAGACGAACAATTGGAGGGAAATTGAATATGCAAATGGACGGTCCTTTTTTCCATAATACTCCACGAATATTTGTTCCCTTTCCATAAAGTAAAGTAAAAGTAACAGTCCATTAGGGCGGCTAGAATATATATATATATATATATATATATTTTTTTTTTCATTTTAAAGGGAATTTTAAATCTCTTTTTTGGATAAAGAAGAAATTTGTTATATGTTTTCTTTTTTTGGTTTATTAATAAATTGGGAATCAATTTATATCAAGGATTGGATTTGAATAAGTTACATGGGTGTTTAACAAGATTTATTTTACCATTAGATACCAAAATGACAAATTGAGTCATTGACCTGCTAATTGCATGAAGTTTATTATTATTATTATTATTATTATTTTGCTTTTATGTTTCCTAATCATGTAATTTTACACGTCCAATCATTTTGTATACATTATTCGGCAATACACACACACATACACACACATACTTCTAACAAATAGTGAAAGAAATATAACCAAAAGAGATAACTATTTAGGTAGAATAATATACATTACTATTATAAATACCGGATCTATCAGATCCATTACAATTGAAGTTAATCAATATAACATTAGATTGAGACCTACAATACTCATATCATTAACATATAACATTTTCTATTCATAAAAAATGTTACTCTTGTATATAATACTGACTTATAAGGTAACATGTTTGTTTAGTTATATATAAAATTATATTAAAATCAAGTAGAAGAAACATGACCTTGTTAAAAGAAGTTACTAGTACCTTACACTAGTGGTGCGTATATATGTCAGGAAAAACCAACAAAATTATAATGAAGGTGATGCATAGAACTTGAAACCCAGCCCACTCCCATACAACTCAAAACCTAGAGGAGAAGACGAACTCAAAACCCATCCGATGGCCCCCACCCTTCTTCGTAGCCGAACCTAGCACCACCTGCTCCCTGCCGCCCCAAAAAAAAAAAAAAAAAAAGAACTCGAAACCCAGGCCACTCCCATAGAACTCAAAACCCAGAGGAAAAGACGATCTCAAAACCCAGCCGCTGCCGAATTCAGTTGCCACCCCCCACCCCTCTTTGTAGCCGAACCTTTTTCTTCTCCATCGCCGAACCCAGCCTCGCCGTTACCGATCTCGCCCTCATACCCCCCCCCCCCCGCGTTTGCCGAACTCACGCCGACCCCCCGCTTCCCCACCGCCGATCTTAGATTTGAGGGGAGGAAATGAAGAGAGAGAGACAGAGAGAGAAAGAGAAAGGAGAGAGAGATGATTTTACTTTTTAGTTTTTTAATGATTTTTTATTAAATTAATTATTATTAATTATTAAAATATATTTTTAAATTAGATCATATATATTATACATGACTCATTTCGTTAGAAATTTAACAGAATTAGACAGAAAAGATTAGGATTGTCAACATTTAAGAGTTTAGGATCATCTCAATCAAAATAAAAAAAAATTAAGGATCAAATTGTCACTTTCTTAAGAATTAAAGGGATCATTTTGATCGATTACTATTTTTTCCCTCGGAACCTTTCTTGGTGCTCTCAATGAACTTAAAGATTGGCTCCGTCTTTGCATAAGATGATTAATTATTCTAGTACTTTGATTGTAGGTTTTGCTAGTGATAGAACCACACCCACTTACAGTTAATGTCTTTAATGTCTTGTATTCAAATCTCCTACTGTGATCTCAAAATAGAAAAGAAAAATATTTAACAAACATTAGTAGTATTAAATAGCCGATAATATGATGACTAAAATAGAAAACAGAAATTAGGGCTCTCCAAAGTGTGGTGAGATGGCACATTTAAAGCCGATTCTGAGTTTCAATGGATTGGTAATGATCGAGGTTAAGGATGCCATTACCTTTGGAAATTGTGATCATTTGCCAATTGGGCGATGAGGATATACATGTTCGGGCCTGCAGGACAAAAAGGGCAGGAAAGTATCATATGCCTTTCCCCTTTTCCATTTCCTTCCCTTTCATTCACATTCAGTAAATTTTTAAGATTACGTAATTTTGATTCCTATTCTATTTTTTGTAGCCAGAATAATCTTAAAACATTATTACACTAATGCTTTCTATTAAGTTTTGAATAAAATATATTAATTAACATCATTTTTCTTTCACAATCTGACGATGATTCTGTCCAAAAAATTATAAAAATGACTTTTATAATAATAAATTAATAATCTAGGATATTCAAGTTACAAAAAAGAATATAGATTAAAATTATACAAACATAAAAGATATTAAGTATTATTCTTGCAAACAAACTTTGTGGAGAACAGAATATTAAATCATTGCATTTGGATGACAACCTTGAGTTTGATGGTCTGTCAATTTCACAAAATTAAAATGTTTAATGCTCTTTTTATAGCAGGCTATTTAGCTGCTTTTAAGGAATACCCTAATCAAAAGAGTTTGAAAATCTTATGTCTAGATCAGAGTTCTCTCTTTTCTTTTTCTTCTTTCTTTCTTCTTTATTTATTTTTTGTTTTGGCAGGGAATATGAGTGAGAGTTACGTTTCCGCCAACTCAAGTTACTTTTTTTTTACGGACTCCTAGGGTGTATTAATATGATTGTGCACTTTTTTTTTATTTTAAAAACTAATTGATAGCATTGATTTGCGGGATAAACAAACTAAATAAAATAAAAATAAAAAATGAAATAAAAATAATTTTTAAAAATTATCACATGATGGTCATTTGAGGAGAATGACTCTTGTATATATAGTGAAGTTGTTTTTTTTTTTTTTTTTTTTTTTTAAATCAAATAGTACAAAGAACATATATGCATCTAACTGGAATATAGAAAGCTAAATTTTTTTTTTACTGTTAATTATTTTTGACCAAAACGCACGTTTTGATTGAGACATGCATTCCCCGATCCCCTCCCACCCCCCAAATTTTATTTATTTTATTTTGATCTACTTCTCCCATAAAAGTTTCTATATTTTTAATTTGTCTTATTTAAAAATTTTTTCAAAGATTTTCTCATTTAATATTTTTCATACAAATTTATAAGATTTATTTTGTAAATGTGATCTTCATAATTTTTTTTTCCCTAATTTCTTAATTAAAATTTATTTCTTCAAATATACCCCTTTTTAAACCTCTTTTTCCTTCTCAAAATAACTCTTAAGGATTTATTATCATAATAAAGTATACAAAAAGTCCAAACGGTTAAATACACATGTACACATCTCGTGTTTTTTTTTTTTTTTTAACTAGTATATTAACATGTGACAAAATATTATGGTACTCTTCACTCTCTATCTATTTCAAAAAGTTACACAATCGAAAACTTTTTTGCAAACTAACTCTTTAGTTGCGAAATGTATGAATATTTAGAGACCGCAAATTTATACGACCGAATTTCAGTGATAAAGGAATGATTAATTTTTGTGATAAACTTAGAATTTTTATTCTACAAGTTTAGTCGTTGAAGATGAAAAAAAAGATTAATAATTACATTATTGTCGTGGTGATAATTGTTGTTGATTTTTTTTTAAACTAATTAATCGAAACATGTGTAAATTTAAATTTGATAACGTGGGAATGGAACCCTACTATCAATAAATACCATCCCATTTTGCATTGCATATATTTAAGATGGATTCGTTAAAAGTCAGTAATAATTGGTGTTTCTCCTATACATCGATATTGATTGTGTACATGTATAATAATAATAATAACAATAATATTAAATATATATATAAATATATAAGTTGTTGCTTTAATGGAGTAAATTGAAAGAGCTGTAGCAGACATGGAGAAGAAAGTCTTTAGGGCAATATGAAGATTGAAGTTGATGCCTCACAATTAAGGCGTGAGGTCCTCTTAAGTTGATTTGGAAATAAATTTTTTTTTTTTTTTTTTTCTTCTTTCGAATTTTGTCTACGATGTAGGAAAAAGTATGGTTGTGTTTTATAAGGGAATTAAATGTATTGATGACTAGTGACTTGGACCTGAAGCTAACTTGATATGCCCACTATTATTCCCACTTGCAAGGTGACTATGATACCACATCATTAATTTTCTTGGCTCGCTTCATTAATCGATATTGCGTGTATATTACACTAGATCAAGAGAATTCGTACTACTTTTGCAAAAACTAATTAAAAAACAAATGGTAGAAAATAATATTTTTATGAAAATAATTAAAATAAATAACAAGATTTTAAAATCTTTGAAGTAAATAATAGATTTATTACGTAAACAAAGTATTTAGGGGCCATTTTTTAGTTCACTTAAGTTGGGTTTTGAAATTATTTTGATTAGAGTTGAGTTGCATTGAGTTAAGTTAAGTTTTGAAATTATGCATTCTTTTGAAAATGAATTTTTAAGTTAAATGTAAAAACTTGAAATGTATTTGGAAAAAATTATATTAATATAGATTTTTTTCGTTGCTCTCGAAATTCTATGTCATTTAAAAGAAAATAATCTCATTTTGATTTGAAATAATACAGTCATGAACTTTAAAGTTTGATTTTTTTTTTTAAGTTAGAGTTGAAGATTTCTTTTTAAGAAAAAGATTAAAAAATTTTTTGAACTGTTTAGTTGGTGCAAACTTGCCAAACACCTTCTTATTGAATGTAAATTTACTAAAAGTTTGAGTTTGTTTAGTTAGAGTTGAAGATTTACTTAAAAAAAAAAAAAAAAAAATGTTTAGCCGGAGGGAATATACCAAACGCCTTCTCATTGAATGCAAATTTGTTATGTAAATAAATATGTACAAAAAGGTAAATTAATAAATTACATACTAAAGTTAATGTTTACTGTAATTTACTCTTAATATTTTTGAAATCTGTTATTCACTTTAATTATTTTCGTGAAATTTTTATCTACTTCTTTCTCCCCTAGATCAATGCCACAGCTTTCTTGTATCAAACAAAGTCGAGCTCCACACTTCTGATTGGCCCAATTTACTTGAAAGGCCCACCTTAATGGCAAGTCCCAACTTTTGATATCCCCCAAAGCACCATAGCAGTTTTTATCACACAATCCTGCAACAAGCGACTCCATTGTTGCGATTTTCTTTCGTTTTTCTTACCCTCTAATTTTCGGGTGATTTCGAAGATTGTCCCTCAAATAACACACTTTTGAAATATTACGTCTTTTATAGTAGCTCCAGAATTTTTAACCTCCTATAGGATATGTCAAATTTCAAACTAATATGTTCTTCCAAAATTAAACCACTATCAGCCAAAAAAAGGTAATTTGGTAGATTATTAGTAGATTACTAGACTTAGCCGATGTTAACATGGGTCACTGGTCACTTATGCTAGTCTTCGGTTGCTGAAGAGTATTATGATATATTACTTTTGTTCATCTACCAGATAACTTTTGATATTCAACATGGGTTTTTAGTCACCAACAACCACAAACCCGTGCTGAAGAGTATTATGATAGATTACCAAAAGTAGTATGGTCTTTTCTCTCTCTCTCTTTGGGTATACAAAACTGCCGGCCATCTTTGACTCTATCACTGAAGAGTAATCTTGTAACTTACTTTTGATAATCTGGTAGATTACTTTCTGTAATCTGTCATATTACCGTTTACATTATACCATATTATTTTTTAAATAAAATTAGGTGAAAAACCACGTTTTGAGTATGTCCTTACAAGTTTACCTATTCTAATATTAAAGTCGATAATTTTAGTGTTATGAAATGATAAAATTATCAATTTTAATATTATGTTGGGCATAAATATAAGAAGATGTTAAATTTATAACGTTCTTACATATAACCCTATTCTTTATATTATGTCCGGGTTCTTACTGTATTTTATCTGATTATATTTTATTGTGTCAAATTATCAAATTATATATATATTTTCTGTTATCTACCGGTTTTTTTTTATTATTTATTTTACATCAGATTACAATTTAGCAACAAAATATCACAAGATTATGAAAAAAGAAAAAAAATTCACAAAAGATACTTAAAGTACAAAAAAAAAAAAAAAAGAAAAGAAAAATAAACCACTCAATCTTAAATTATTAGATGTGACCCTTAATAAGATATTGTCATACAGTCTTATAAAATATTATTTTTCTTAAATGTGACCTTCATCAATACTTTTTTCATTCTTTATTAAATTTATTAAATGTGACCCTTAATAAGTGATTTTCTATCTAATTGACTAAAAAAATGTTTTAATTAGAATAAAGCATGTTTCACAAATGTTTACAGGTGTTGATTCACGTTGAAAGACATCATCGATGCAATTTGATTACTTCAAAATAACTAAATCTATCTTTTAAACGTTATTTTCATTGAAATAATTTGAAATATGTGAGGATTGTTAGAAATATTTCTTATTATTTCAAATTTTGTTTATTGGAATTTTTTTAAATTTATATTTCTTTATGTAGATTTAATGGATTTTTTTGTCTGTTGAAAAGTCCAACGTTTCCTCCTAAGGAAAAACTCTTAATTATTTTTTTTTGTTAGCCAAAGTTATTGCCCTTTATCTGATGCATATAGACGTTGGTCACAGAAAGAAATACTCTTAATTATTTCTTTTGTAAACCAAAGTTAGCCGAAGATATTTTGTTAAAAGTTAAACGTTTCGGCTATATTAGCTTTTTTTTTTTTTTTGGGTGGGGGGAGGTTAAATCTATATTTGCTTGTACTATGTTGGATTTGGACTATTATACTTTTTTTTTTCCCCTTATTTTTTAAAATAAATTGTTGGTGATAAATAGATGATGAGAGTATTAGAAAAAAATATTAGGAAAAAAAAAAAAGTTTTGAAACTGTACATATAAATGTATTGAAGCTCTATTGCAGGTTATTGTAGGATAAGGTGGGGAATATATAGTTTGTCTTGTCTAATTGAAATTTGTCCGAGTTAGAAGTCCATAAATAGGACTTTTCTTAGCAGACGTTTGTGGTTTCGTCTCCATATGGAGTTTCGACATCTTAACCTCCAATACCTTCATATCGGACTCATATTCACAGGCCACCACCACTTTATAACACTGGATATATTTTCCTGAATCGTCAACATTGATCTTAAAAGATAATGGTATTCAGTTTCAACTATTTTTCTACTAGTTAAGTTCTCTCAATTTTTATTATTATTAATTTCAAGTTAGTTTTCTAATTTATTGTTTGTAATAATATTCGGCATACATTAGTAGTAAAAATTGTTTAATATCATTCATTGGTGTATTACTTTTATAAACATTTCTTCCTTTTTCTTTCTTCATTTTCCTTCTCTTTCCCTCTTCTGCTGCTTCTCCCGTATGTCTACTTATGTGCTAAGCCCTTCCTCGGTGTTAACTACTGCAAATCATGTTGTTTATTCGTTTTATTTTCATAGAGATTGAGATCATTAATATAATCTGCGCTAACAGTTGAATTACATATGGTACTTTTATAAATCTCTTACTTATATTATATTTAAAAGTACAAATGACTCTTTTGATTATGCCTTCTTTAGTTAAAGAAATTTAACATAATATGAATTGATAGGTCGTCTACGAGTTGACCCCACCGATCAATTTCTAAGAAACGAGGGTTCATAACATTTTTTTAAAAAATTTCCCATAAACTGTACTTGATGTGATATTTGACACCAAGTATAATGTTTAACCAAAAATAAATAAATAAATAAAAAATGGTAGAGTATTTTTTCAATCTAAATATTATAATTTGACTTGATGTCAAATTTAACACCAAGTATAATATCTAACCAAAAAAAAAAAAAAGAAAAAAAAATCATAGGTAAGAAATGTTTAGATTTTTTTTAAAAGCTTATAAGAAAATATGTCACTAAGAAATTCAATGAACATTAATCTTCCCAATAAGCGCAAGTCAAGCATGTCGCTATTGAGTTGCTAATCAATCAGAATCTCTCACTATTGATTTGGAATATTGTATAGCTGCTCTCCCTCTCTCACATTGACCATGCATTTAAGTTTAGGCTGCTTATTTCCATCCAAATATACTTTGTGTCCGAAAAGTCTCCTACTCATCCTACCCTCAACAATATTCTTTTCTCTTAGGATTATCATCACCTGTATTCTTAACTTAAATTTTAAGGTCGTTTTCATTTTACCGTATTAAATTTAATAACTCTCATTTAATTCCTCAATTTTGAATTTCTTCAACTTAATTATACAGAAAAAAAAAAAAAGAGAATTAGTTGTAATAAACACACCTTGTTAGGATTCGTATTAAAAACACACAGAAAAAAATAGCATGACTGTATTTATTTTTTTTATGTTTATTTTTAGCTGAAAATATATTGAAAGGGTTTAAGTTGGGGTGGGTTAGAGTGGGATTTTTACAATTTAGAAGGTAAAGTAAAAAATAGGCAAATGTAATCCTTTTTCATAAGAAATAAAAACATATATGACTTGTCAACTCGTGTTTAACATTAAAAATGAAAATTAGTCACCATTTGAAAAATAAACCACTGCCCCTACTAGTATCAAATAGAATTACAAAGTATGAAAATTTTATAAAACTAGATATACATTTAACTATTATTAAAAAATGGAAATTCTAGTAATTTTTTTAAATATAAAACTAGGAAAAACTTGAAAATTTATTTAATGAATGATAAATTTAAATTAAAAAAAAAGAATGACAAATTTATTCTAAACAATTTTTTAAAAAAATTTACTGTTTATTTTAATAAATCATGGAAATGTTTTTTATTACTTTATTTAGTCTTTTTTTTTTATCCATTCACGTTCGATCCCATAGAACTCCTATAAGGTATCTGCTTCAATTTTAATTGTGAATGCATTATGTTGGTTATGTTTTGAATATGACCTTGGTTGATGACCGTAAAAAATTAGGTTAAAGACCTATCTTTTTTTTACTATTTTTAGGGAAGTAGATCTACATGTGAGATTGAAAATGTGGAGATGAGGGATCCACTATCAAGAAAAATTTTTTTTTCCCCTTTATAAAAACAAGCAATTTATTTCTCTAGTTATTTTTGGATGGTTTGTGTTAAACAGCGAAGAAAGACTTGCATGTAGGAGATAAGTTCTACCACTTGTTTCTTTGAAAATCCCATTCCGTCTCACACGTGCCGCGTTCATCGTCTTTGACCATGACTTTTCCTTATTCTTTCTTTTTTATTCTTTATTTATTTGTTCTTCATCATTTATTTATTTTTGCAAAATTTTACTTTTCTTTTCTCAAAGTTCCGCCTCACATTTTGACATTTCCGCCCCTTGAATATGTAAGAACAAAACAATAGAACTTTTTTTCTTTTTCCTACTTTTATATTAAAATAAAAAAAAAAGAAAGAAAAAAAAGAAAGAAAAAAAAAAGCTAATTAAAATAAAATTCTTACAACGAGGGGCTGAAACTTTGACTAGAAATCTCAGACAACTCACAGCAAACTGAACAACGACTTCATTTTTTTTTAGTTTTTTGCTTTCCAAAAACGAATTTCAAAAAGCTCTCTTTTCGTTTTCCCAATTTTTCGTTTCCGAAACACACCACCAAGAAGAAGAAGAAGTAGAAGAAGAAGAAAGAAGCGAAGAAAGTTTGTCTGTGTTGTGTGGTTTGGGTTCTGAGAGCTCGAATTTCCGGTCAACGAGAGCCGAGGATGGTCGGAGCTCGGAATTGATCGGTCAACGGGAAGGTTTTCGTGGTTGATGAAGCGCTTTTCTCGGTTTCCGAAGAGGAATGGAAATGGCGGAGCGGCTGATCTCGATGATCTCGGCTTTTTCCTTTCTGTCGTTGATTCTGTTGTTTGGCTTCCCGGAAAACGTCTCTGCAAATACCGAAGGTCTGTTCGTTCGCCGCCATACACATATACATGTACATGTCAAATATATATATTCTGTCGTGTTGTTTGTTACTGTTTTTGGTGAAAATTGCTTTTTTGTGGTGATGAACTCAAATTTTCCAAGCGAAGCTGTCTAGTTTTGTCTCAAAATTGGAGGGTTTGTTGAATTTGTTTACTTCAATTTTGTAGTAACACTAAAAGAAAACAAAAAAGTGAGGAGCAGTTTACCTCTTGATTTATTTATGTCTGTTACTCTACATGAATGAGAAGGGCAAAAAAGAGGAAGTGCTTTTCTTTCCTGGTTAATTTTGCGTCTACTCCCATTAAGGAAAAAATAAAACTCAAAGTAAAAATAAGTTGTGTATCTACTTGCAAGATTAGAAACTGTAGTTTGGTGGGCCCTATGCTATAGAAGGATAGAGGGAATAAAATGCGGATCCTTAGTATTGGTTCCTAATTAAAGGAAATGAATGCGTTAATTATATCTTTTCCGTGATAAAGTGAAATGTATAGTACCTTTTTTTTTTTTGAATTATGTGCGGAATTATGCTAGGTTATGTTTGCAACCACAATTAGAAAGTTTATTAATCAACCATTGGTTAATAATGAATATGGGCATTTTAATGATTTCATTGACAAGATTCCTATAATAAAGTTTAGTTTGCATTACGCTTTCCAAGGATTTAGATGTTCCTTAGTTCCTGTTCTGTTTTGTGTCCCTCTAATAATATCATATCATGTCATAAAAATATTTCAACCATCATGGTCTTGTAATTAATGTGATGTGGCATGAAATAACTTGTGGACATGAAATGGGACAGAAACAAAGGGATATGAGAGTTGAGTCCACTTTCTAAATCAATAATCCCCATTGTTTTTTATATTTCCTTTCTAAACCAATTAACTTTCCCATTACATTTTGTTACAGTTTGGTAAACCAAAGCTGTTGGGAGAATTTTTTTAATTAACTGCAATCCTATTTGACTAATCCAAGTGGGGGCATTGTGCTTGTTTTATCATGTTGTGTTGGGCCTTTGTCTGAATTTGCATCTTATGCCAGCCTTGGGTAGTTGGTATACTTTTTATCAGCTTAAGCTTTTATGAGAATTGTAGTTTAAGCTGGTATTGTGTTATGTTGGTAAACCTGCTATCAACTCAGATTTTCCTGATAATCGTAGAACTAATAACAATCCCTTGTGGCTATTCCAAGTGGGCGTGGTGCATTTCTTTAATTCAGACATCTCAAGACTTATTTTGAATTTGCATCTCATTTGCATTCTAGGATGTTGGTATACCTCCTATCACACTTAGATTTTGGGAGAATTGCTGAGTATCAGTAATCCTAGGTACCCATATGGAGTTGGGGTCGTGTGGTCGTCTCTCTCCTTTTTGTTCTTTTGCTGCAAGAAGGCTCTGCTGTTTGTTTCTATGTCGTTTGTGTTTCTGTTCAATGAAGTTCCTTTCTAGCCAAAAGAGGGGGGAAAAAAATTATTGTTTGAAGCTGATGATATGTCGATTTGTATAAGACAGGTGATGCCTTAAATGCTTTGAGGACCAACTTAGTTGATCCCAACAATGTTCTGCAGAGTTGGGATCCCACGCTTGTCAATCCTTGCACATGGTTTCATGTGTCCTGCAATAGTGAGAACAGTGTTACACGAGTGTAAGTTTGTCTTGTAGTTGGGATTGCTCTCATTTGTTTGAACAAATTAGTTTTGTATAAAGATGGTTATTATACACGTCTATTTGTGTTTATCCAGTGATCTTGGCAATGCTAATCTAACTGGTACCCTGGTTCCACAGCTTGGCCAGCTACCAAATCTGCAGTACTTGTAAGTCATGTTTCATATCTCACCTGAGTTGAATTTGGTTTAAATTTTTCTTCTCCCCCTCGTTTTTTGGGGACCAACTAGTTATCGTCTGTCACATAAAAGACAAGTTTGCTCATTATAGCTTTCATTTATTTTCCAGTGGAAAAAAGTATGAGGCCAGAACATGTCTGAATCCATATTGCTGAACCAATTCACATTTGTTCCATTTATGAACATCTAAGTTTTTTTGCCTCCAGGGCACATATGGATTTACCTGCACATGACGCATCATCTGTATTTATAAGATAGGTCATAGAACATCTAGGTTAAGTTTCTCTAATTTCTGAAGTTTTAATTTTTGCATAGAACATTTGTCAATAAACCATATAATCCAGAACTTGTTTATACCATGAAAGTTGTCATGCAGTACCTTAAAACCTGATAATGGGTTATAACTGAGATTAGCCCTTTGCTTTGTTTCGCTCGTTTGTCGTCCCCTCCCCCAAAGTAGGTTTCACATTTCAGGCTCATGTAAATATGATATTAGTACAACTTTCCATATCCCAGTTTTGAGTTAAATACATTGGGTACCGATGCTCTGTATTTATCAATCCAATAGTCATCATGTTTTGCTTCTTGCAGTCTTATTGTTTTTCTGTACAATTGTTCCTATCTATTTAACTAAATTTCACATTAGCTATAGAATTTTGAGAGCCTTCTACCACTTCCCAATATGAACTTATAAATTTTCTGTTTGAATGCTTTCATTAACCTTCTGCAGTGTTTCCCAAAGTTTGTATTCTGTCACACTACCATATTGACTTGGTTGTGCATGGTTATGGAAAGGATGCCCTTCAATTGTATGTACTCGTGTGCCTGCATTCTTGTGTCTCCATTTCTTAATATTTAGCTGTTCGAAATCAATTTTGCTTTACAGGGAACTTTATAGTAATAACATAAGTGGAAGAATCCCGGAAGAGCTTGGGGATTTGACAAACTTGGTGAGCTTGGATCTTTACTTGAACAATTTAACTGGTCACATTCCAGACACATTGAGCAAACTTGGAAAACTACGTTTCCTGTATGAACACGAATCCTTATCTTCTAGTAGTTCTAAATTTATATCGTTTTTTCTGGCCTTGCAATTTTGGCTTTCATGATGTATGCATGCAATTTATCAACTTGAAAATGCAGCGTATTGTTTTTTGATGATATATTTTTGAATTTAGATAGTGGTTTTTGGCTCTTGCATTATTTTATTGAATAAAAGAGTTGAAGATTTATCGTGCAATATGCCATCTAGGTGGTTATTTAGTCCATCCAATACATGAGAAAGGTTTCAGAAGTTGATCAGGAAGCGAAATAAAAGCTAACACGTGATTTAAGCTCTTGAGAAAGATAATTCAACTGTAGACGCTACGGGCTTCATGTTTTTTAGACCAAAAACAGGAGTTGCACGCTGCTTGACATTTTGCTATTTCAAACTTGTGTCACAAATTAGGTTTTCTTGTTTACTAAGCCGTAAGGGTGCATGTCAGTTGGAAGAGCTTGTATTCAATCATAGCAATTACTGACCATTCTCCCCACAATTGCCCATTAAAGTTCTGTATGAATAAGACTAGGTCCTTTGAACTCAAAGTTCTGAACTCTACAATGCTGACAATTTGGCTCTATATTCTTGTGTCCTTTATCCTTTACAATCTACAAGCTCCCAATATAAGCCATCAAACTTCTAAGGTAACATTAATGTATTACGGAAAAAAAAAAGGTGGTCTTTCCAATAGTGTTTCGGTATGCCAATCTGTGAGCAAGGAGTGCCACTCACGAGCAGAGCGAAAATGAGGCAGGGCGTAATCCTTTGATTGCATCCACGAATCTGAGTTATCTGTTGGAACAGATGCTGAAGGGCTGAAACAGATACACTAATTCAGTTTATGAGGCAACTAAAGGTGCTATAAACTTCAGAGAGTTGTCTTCCCCCTCACAGCCTTCCGGAAGAGAATCAGGGCTGGAGGGAGGCCCTAGCCTACGGCAGATAGATAGATTCCTTTACCACTACTAAGGGATAGAAAAAAACAAGTTAAAATGATTCTTCATATAATTACGAATTACTCTATGAAGTGAAATTCACATTTATGACTATATATAGATATGCACTGATAAATATTCAAGTTTGCTTTTCATCTATGACTAAAAACAATAGAGGCTAAAGAAAATTTGATTTATGATTTCATGATATATCGCTTATATCATTATTAGCATGATTAAGAATGACAGTCGTAATTCCATCGAAAATAATATTTCTGCTCTATGCAACAGGCGTCTCAACAACAACACTTTGTCGGGGACTATTCCTATGTCTTTAACTACTGTTCAATCACTGCAAGTCTTGTGAGTGCTAATGTGGTCTCTCAATAAAAGATATAAGTTTTATTAATTTCCTATCGTCAGATAATGCAATAATTTAACCATTTCATGTTACTTACGAAATGCAGGGATCTTTCAAACAATAATTTGACAGGAGATATTCCAGTCAATGGTTCTTTCACATTGTTTACTCCCATCAGGTTCATTGGAGGCAGTTTCTTTTGAATTAACTTTCTATATTTGTGTTCAACCAAAAAAAAAAAATTTTTTTTTTTCTATGTTTGTGGTCCTTATGACGTATCAAATAATCATGTTATCATATTAACTTCTATTTGCTCCGTTTTGCAGTTTCCAAAATAACAGACTCAACGCGCTCCCACCTTCACCACCTCCTCCTCTTTCTCCTTCAACACCAGCTTCCTCAGGTAGTTGTTACTATCTTGTAATTAATTTCTTTTAAATGTTCACTCGTCAGGTATTTTAATGGAAATCTTCGTTGCACATGTCTGGTTTAATGTGTTAGTGCAGTAATCTGACATATATTCTTTATCCCATGTCATCTCTAGTTTCATAACATTCCTACAAAATCATTCAATTTGATTACTTATCAAGTATTTCTCTCTCCCCCCCTCATTTTCTTTCGGTGCAGGAGTGTAGTCTTATAAACTATAAGTATTGAATTTTTATTCCCCCCCCCCCAAAAATTTATGTCAAATATGAAACCATGAATTCAAGGATGGGAATCTCATGGTAGTAGATGGGGCCAAATGGCTTGTCAAAATTCCTAATTACCCTTTCAATCGATAGCTTTGATATGAAAGCTTGAGATTGGTTTAAACTGTATAGTTTTATTTAGTGAATGTAGCATACGCTCTTTGGGCCATGCCTCCAAAAAAAAAAAAAAAGCTGAATTGAATTGTAACAACCCCCAACAGACCGTTACAATTGACTTCTCTCTCAACATTCATCTCTTATAAAATTGCGGAAAATATGAAACTTGAAATAAAAATCTTGACTTATCGAAAACTTTACTTAGATGATTTTAGAAAATTTTAGATTTTTTTTTAAAAACTATATCAAAATAACCTTCATAATTAAAATAATTTTTAAAAAAACCCATTTTATGAAATAAAATTTAAGTCCATATGAATCATCCAATCATATAATAATAAACTAAAGTCTCAAAACTTTATTTGAAATTAAAAATGTCCATCCCATGATTGTTCCTCCCCGTTTTCCTATCACACATCGTCCCACTTCTGCTCCAAGCTCCTTCAAATTCTACATCTTTTCCTTTTCTTTGTTTGCAACATGAATTAACTTATATAAGCAAGAGCTTAGTAAGACACTTAAATTTCACAAATGTAAATAGCATTTTTTTTTGTCATTGACATCAAATATCTTCAAAAATAAAGCATTTTTGAAAAACTTTTTAACTTTCAAAACTGTCATATACTAGGCCTGGTGTTATATCATCATAGCACGTCAGTCATGAAAGGAGTGGGGTAGCTATTCCCAAACCAACGTTGACAACATCATCATCATCAAGGGTGTACAATGCTATTTTAAAACTTAAAAATACATATACATACATGTAGATGTATTCTTTTCATCAAAACATCATAGAAGAAGTATTAATTAAGAACATCATAACATCATCATAAATATAAAAACATATACTTCTCAAATCTTTGATTCATGTTACAGGTGAGAATGTACTTAAACGCCTTACTTAACCCTTTTTAATTTTTCTGATGGTGATGCACGATTGAGGTATCGGGTGCTCGCCTTTAGAACCGTTCATGCCATGAATAATAAATATCATAAAATTAACAAAAGATCATAATAATTCATCGAACACATCCATCGTATTATAATAGTGCCTAATAGGCCTATTTCATCATTTAATAACATCAAAATATAAAAAATTGAACAATTATACAAAATTACAAAACTTTACAAAAATTGACTGCCAGATCTCTGTCCTTTCAAAAATTCATAAAAATTCGTGCAAAACTCCAAATGATCTGAAACCAATTTTAAATGAAAGTAGGCATCTAGAAACGGTATCTAATTCGATAAAAACGAAGACCATTTGGACCCTCAAAAATAGTTTCGAATCCTATCATCAAAATTTTACAGAAACTGGCGGCCGGACTTCTGCCCATTTGAAAACTCATAAAAATTCACACAGGTCTCCAAATAACTTGAAACTGGTTTTAAATAAAAGAAGACATTCAGGGTTTTCTAACAATATCAAATTTGTTAAAAATAGAGACTATTTGGTCCTTCAAAAATGATTTTGAAAACATATATTCAAAACTGGAAATTCTAGACAAAGTCCAATCCAAAAATTTAATTTAAAAAAAAATTAAAATATAAAATCATCACCACAATAATATGACTCACACACACAAAAATACAGTCCTAAGACATATTTTTAACGCATAAAATCCTTAAATCACCACCCCAACAAAATCATGAATCAAGAGATGAACAGCCTTAAAATGCACTTCTATCAAATGATAAAAATGTAGCTATCAACATGAACTTGCAAAAACCATAGAAATTAAAATACAACCAATTTCATAGACTTTAATCTCAATCTCAATTCTAAATCCCAAATCGATGGTACAACCATCACTATAGACTAAATCATAAACATGATCATCAATATCTCTTAACCAATTATATTGAAAACTTTTATCGGAGACATCAAGGCCATCAAAACATAATTATTTATCATCAATAAAAACAAACTAAAGGAACCATCATCATCAAGCAATAATACAAGAAAAAATATCTTACCCAATAGAATCGTCTTTACGGTCTTGAAAAATAGAAGAAGGTAAAGGATGATGATAACAGTGGCTAGGTTAGGGAGGTAGAGGAATGAGATAGAGAGACAAATAAGAAATGTGCGTGAAATTTCTTTAGAATGAGAGTTGTGAGAGAGATAATTGACTCTAGTTTTAAAGAGAGTTTTTAGGCTGTCAAGAATCTATATTGAGTGAGTGAATTATATGAGACAGCTAAAGAATTGTATGAAAATTTAAGAAGGTTTTTTTTTTTTTAACTCTTCCTCTCTTCACGTTTCTGATTGACTCTTCTTTTTCTTTTTGTTTTTTGTTTTTTTTTGGCTTAACATGTAAATACACTATATGCCTATATAACTTACATATAATTAAGTAATATATATACGTACCTTATATATATGACGTTGAATACAGAAAATTAAAAAAAGGTAACATATACAAACATTGCAGACCACATATGTACACGGTAACCGCGAAACTAAAAAAAGTAATATATATTTACATGTAAGAAAATCATATGCACATATATACGGTAACATATATATGTTATTAATAATAGGTGGTGGAAAATAATATATTATTGAATATGAGTAGAAAACATTACCTTCATTCTTATCTAATTTCATAAATGTGGAAAGAAAATTTACAATGAATATAGGAATTAAAGGCTAAAAGTTAATCCCCAAATTCCTTGATTGGAAGATAGAAAATATCAAAATTAGATAAATACTTTTTACTGAGATTCTAAGAATAGAATTCGGAAATATCTTAAAGTAATTAGAGATATATATATGCTTGCATACAATATATCCACATTATTAAACAATCACACTATTTCATCAAATCATCATCACGTTACCTGTGAAAAATAATTCAACATAACGTTAGAATTAACTAAATATATTATCGTAACATCTTCTATTTTAATATCTAACATCTAATTAATGAATTATGGTTAATTAAAAGTTGGGGCGTTATATGAATCTTTGTTTCTTTCCTCTCTTCTATTTGACCTCCAGGATAGGAGGGAGGAAGAGAGAGAAGCTGGCTAATTTGATTTCATTAATACTTGAAAGGCGTTAGCATTTGGAACTATGAGTTTCTCGAACTTTAAAATACAGGCTTCTCTTGAGAGGTTTAGTTTTCCTGCAGTTAAACTGGTTATATTTCAGGTGGTAGTACCACTGGAGCTATTGCTGGAGGAGTTGCTGCTGGTGCTGCTCTTCTTTTTGCTATCCCTGCAATTGCTCTTGCCATGTGGCGGCGAAAGAAACCAGAGGACCATTTCTTTGATGTACCTGGTTGGTGAATTGAAATATAAAAGAGAGAACAATAATTTGTCATAGTTTACCGTATGGGATGAATGCCTCACTTAACTTTATTATTTACAGCTGAGGAGGATCCAGAAGTTCATCTGGGACAGCTCAAAAGGTTTTCTCTGCGTGAGCTGCAAGTTGCAACGGATAATTTTGGCAATAAAAATATTCTTGGCCGAGGTGGATTTGGTAAGGTCTATAAAGGGCGTTTAGCTGATGGTTCTCTGGTGGCGGTAAAAAGACTTAAAGAGGAGCGTACCCAGGGTGGGGAGCTTCAATTCCAAACGGAAGTAGAAATGATCAGCATGGCTGTGCACCGTAACCTACTTCGCCTACGTGGTTTTTGCATGACACCAACTGAACGGGTCCTTGTCTACCCTTATATGGCTAATGGAAGTGTAGCATCATGTTTAAGAGGTTTTCTTCTTAGCTTATTGTTTCCTTTGATTAATCTATAATTAAATCGATTAAGAAATGCTTTTAATTGCTTTCTTGTTTTAGTTTCATTCCCCATCGTGGTTTGCTTGCTAACTCTGTGTTGGTAATCCGACTTCTAGGGTAAATGTTGGGCATTCATTGTAAAATTGACATTGGGTGTCAAATTCTTGCTTAATTTCAGGGGTCCTAGTTAATCAATTTCGTGCGCATGTTTGTGTGTGTGTGTGTGTTTTTTCCTCATGAGTTGGCAAAATACTAGTTAAAGTAAAGGAGCAACTTTCTCTATATGCTAAAATAAGTTGGAGCTGACGTGTCATGCAAGATGACTACTGTGAGGATATCATTTCAAAATCGAGCTAGTCCTCTCTTACGGGGGTTTTGTTTTAATATTTTTTTAAATATTTTTTTAATGCATGAACTGCAGAACGTCCCGAATCACATCCACCACTTAATTGGCAAGTCCGAAAACGCATTGCACTGGGATCTGCGAGGGGTCTTGCTTATTTGCATGATCATTGTGATCCTAAGATTATTCACCGTGATGTTAAAGCTGCAAATATATTGTTAGATGAAGAATTTGAGGCAGTTGTTGGAGACTTTGGGTTGGCTAAACTCATGGACTACAAAGATACTCATGTTACCACCGCTGTACGAGGCACAATTGGGCATATAGCACCAGAGTACCTGTCAACTGGAAAGTCTTCGGAGAAAACTGATGTTTTTGGATATGGGGTTATGCTTTTGGAACTCATAACTGGACAAAGGGCTTTTGATCTTGCTCGGCTTGCAAATGACGATGATGTCATGTTACTTGATTGGGTATGGATTTCTTTCCTCTTATATGTTTGCATGCCTATTAAATTTCTTTTCTGTTTTTTAATTGAAACATGCCTCTTGTTCATCCATATTTCTGGTTCGTTTCACATAATCATCTCAAAAAATGCCACCCCCCGATAGATAATTGCTTCCAAGTGACATTTTGTTTTTTATGCTTGAGTTTCAATGTCACGTTATATGTCACGGAATCTAATTCCAATTTTGTGAATCTCGAAGGGCCTTCTCTAGGTAATTAATAACAAAGAAACTACTCATCTCTCGATGACTCTGAGGAAAAGTAAATTGGGGGGTTTGTTGACAAATCAGAGTACAAATGTCAAAAAAGTAAAGATTTCAAAGATTTACAAAGTACTTGTTGCAGTTTTTAAGTGGTAAAATAGTTTCATCGTCCTATGACACTGCACTTGATTCATCTGGCTGCCCTAGTGTCCCTCTTCCATTTCCATTGCCATCAATTGATGCATGATTCCTCATAACGTTTGTTTTTCTTAGTACGTTTATTCAAACAATTGGTTGGAAAAGCAAAATGCTAGGTTGACAACACGTTAGGTTGCAAGATAAAGGATGAATTTTACTTGCTGTCTCTTTCCTCGAGTCATTTAATGTTTTAATCATGCATGCATATTCTCTTGTTCGGCAATGACAATGAATGTTAAGGACTGGTTCGCATGATGCTGCATTTTTTAAAGCTACTTTCAAAATTTTGGAGGAGCTTTTCAGCTTATCGAATCCTCCATTTATGTGAATGAAATAGAATTAACGTTTATCCATATACCTGATTCATAATAAAAGTCTCCGTTTGGTTGCTACTTCAAAATTTTGGAGGAGCTTTTCAGCTTATCGAATTCTACATTTATGCGAATGAAATATAATTAACGTATATCCGTATACCTGATTCATAATAAAAGTCCCCGTTTGGTTGCTGCTTTAATTGGTTGGCCAAGTGTATGTAGTTTCGGTTCCCTTGTTGTGTTTTAATTTTTTCTCAGGTGTCTTTTTTCCCCCTCTTGGGGCTCATGGTGTGGGTGTGCATAAATGGTAGTTCACGCATTTTGTTCGATTTTATCAATTGAACCAGTCAGGTTGCGGAACCGATGCTTATTTTAAACCAAAGCATTGCCGCAACCAAATTTCCCCAGCTTACCTTTACCTTTAGGTCCATAAGAACATGAACATTCAAGAAATCAATGTTGATGCCTGTTCGAATAGCCTCCGCTAACTTACCAACTCTTGTGCTTTGTTTGTTACTTGTTTAAATGTTTATTTTTAATTGCTTAATCACCAATCATTAGTTCTTCTATGTCGAACTTCCGATCTACCACATGGGTTTTCCGGTGAGCCATTAGCATAGAATCATTTGCTTATAAGCTATTGAATTTTGTCCCAACTTTCTGAACTCTATGGCATTATAGGTGAAAGGACTCTTGAAGGATCGGAGGTTGGAAACGCTGGTTGATTCCGATCTACAGGGCAATTACATTGAAGACGAGGTGGAGCAGCTGATCCAAGTGGCTCTTCTTTGCACACAAAGCTCTGCATCCGAACGGCCAAAGATGTCTGAAGTGGTCAGGATGCTCGAAGGCGATGGGTTGGCGGAGAGATGGGAGGAATGGCAGAAAGATGAGATGTTCCGCCAAGACGTTAACCACGCCCACCATCTAAATACCCATTGGATCGTCGACTCTACGTCACATATCCCTCCGGATGAATTGTCTGGTCCCAGATAATCCCCCCTTCATATGGTTCCCTCTCCGTATACACATAAGAAAGACTATGGAGACCCATTTTGTAGTAAGATCACATGTTGTGTATATGTTTTTTTTTCCCTCATTTTCTCTTTTTGTTTTCATTAAATTATGTTCGGTGTCCAGTTAGTATCGCACATTGGGTTTGGTACTGTTGTTGTAATTTTTTTGATGGGGTTAGTTGATGTTGTTAAGGAAATCAATTAGGGTGCTACCAAACAGGGCAGTAATTGCCACAGAACGCACCCCCACCATAAAATGTCATTTTTCTGTATCTCAAGATTTGTGAAGGTGGTCTAATAAATAGATCATTTTTCTTTATCTGAACCCTTTTTATTATTATAATTCGTGTTAAAGCTACTGTGACAGTAAATACTTTTCCTTTTGTTTTCAGTATTCATAGAGGAAATTTTCCCCACTCTATATTTCTTCTATTTTGAGTTCTTTTTCCTTCTCTCTTTTTTTGTTTTTTTTGGTTATTTTCTCTTGAATTACGTCATTAGTGTAAACATTTCTCCTATATCATGAACTGTACCAGTTGTACTCTCTGATATGTAACACTTGTGTCAAAATGTTTCATCTATTTGTTTCTCTCAATATTTCCATTATTTATCAAAATTATGCCCCCGATCTATAATATCTGTATCATGTCCCAGATCTATAATAGATATTTATCATGAATTTAGATAAAAATCGAAGGTTATTCACACAACAAAACTAGTTCTAAACAAATGCAAACTAAATCTCATGTCCCAGATCTATGATAGACATTTATCATGAATTTAGATCAAAATCGAAGGTTATTCACACAACAAAACTAATTCTAAACAAATGCAAACTAAATCTTAGCAATGAAGCCACAAAAATATCCCAAAGAAAAATAACAAAGTTAAAAAACTAGAGCAGTTAATAGCATTTACTAACTAGTATTAACCAATTAAAATTGCTAACTAGTAAATATTTTTTCATTACCTTCTTCATTTTTGAGACAAAAAAAAAAAAAAAAAAAACTAGCTAGTAATTAGCGTAGGTTAGTTGAAGATGAAATTTTTAAGTTTGACTTGATTGATTTTTAAAAAACTAATTATAAATTTTGTTAATTTTTCATAAAAAAGACAAAAATTAAGATGAAAAAGTATAGTTTGGTTGGAGTTAAACTTGAATATCAAACGGAACCTTTAGTCTTTTTAACCAGGAAAAAAAAAATCCTATTTAACTTGAAAGTTATTGAAAACATACATAGATTAAACATACGTGAATTATAATTCCCATCCTTGTCATGCTTCCAATTAGGAGAAAAGATCTCTTCTTATGCCCGGCCCATCCTCGAATATTGGCCCCCCCCCCATCGAAAGTGAAGAAGAAAAATAAGGACCATTGCCATCTTTACGTCCCTCGCTAAACCTACACTGCAACCCCAAGTCCCCATATCACTGACATGCCGAGCTCCGGTGAGCCTTGGGAAACTTTACACGATGATGATAATGATCAAAGCTCATTGACGACCTTCATGAAGTAACACTCTCTCAGTGCTGTCGCCGTCATATATCCCAGGGGTAAAACGGACAGTTTGTGCAAAACTTTAATATTATCTGCTGCTTTTTTTAACATTTTTTTTGAGATCTTCTATTATAATCCAACAATGTAGCCCTTAATGTTTTATAAAGACAAATTCAAATCTCAAAACTACATAAAAATTCTTTCCTGTTAATTACTTGCGAGGTGCTGATCAGAATTCAGAAGTAACCCAACAGAAGACTGCAAAAAGGTGGGCCTGAAATATAATATAGTTGTAGAATTGACCAGTATGATCTGATCTGAAATAATATGAGTTGTTACCAGCTTTTGTGTTAAGGAGCTGACCCTCCGTAAATTCATTTATTGCACTGCATCTCTGCACTTTTAACTGTATATTTCTTTCCATTTCCATTAAAAAGCAAAAAAAAAAAAAAAAAAAAAAAAAAAGCTGTTTTACTTTAATTTTTATGCCTTCCATTTTGACATCCTTTTTCTTCTGGCCATGTGCGTTGGACAAGCATTCAACCTTTGTTCAATTTATGCGCTGTCGCGCGCGCGCACATATATATATATATATATATATATATATACACTCAAAGTTTTAAATTAGATACTTGATGGTATCTGATAATGTGGACTTCAGTTACTGTGAATATGAATTTATACAAAAGAAAATATAGTTAAAATAAAACTGAATTTATCTTATTTTACATTTTTTTCTACATAAATTCACATTTAATAGTAACTAAAATTCACATTATCGAATATCATTTGACACCGGATTTAAGACTATTCATATATATATATATATTCTCTTACAAAATACACCTATAATGTAATATTTTTAAGTGACATTTGTCTTTTGCATTAATAATTCTAAATAGTCCATATTTCAAGATTCTAAATAAAAAATTACCTAAAACAATTAATTATTAATTTTTTTTATAAATAGAATGCTATAAGAGCCAGAACTATTCTAGCTACTACATGACTTGAGATATTTCCCACATTACAATGGCGGAGCTAGTATTCTAATTTTTTTTTTTTTTTAAAGAAACAGATGACATGATACAAAAGATAATATAGTGCAGTCTTCTCGAAAAATTACCAAACACATAGACACACAATATAAACCAACACATATGCAACAGTTGAGGACAAGTTTTCATACTCTTGATTTTCCTTAAAAAAAAAAAAATTCACACCCTCGAAAGTCATGTACGATCACTTCATTTTCGATAGAACTGAAAATTTGTTGCTTGATGTATACGATCAATGAATTTATGGGTAAAAAAGTAGAATATTTAATGAATTTACATGAGATAATTAATTTTGAGTATAAGAAAAAAAGAAAAAAACACAAAATATTTTATACTAAAATAAGAAAAATTTAGTGGGAACGGTGATTTCCTTTAGCAACGCAACACAGGTCCGCTCCTGTCCACATACGTATTAATGAAATGATGTACTATTTTGCAGACTATGTGAAAAAGAAAAGAAAATGAAATTATATATATATATATTTTTAAAATTTTTCTAAATCTATTTTCTTATATAAAACTCAAGTTTTTTACTATTTAAAATTTTAGTATTTTAATTTGTCCTTTTGTGAGTTTTTTTTCAAAATTTTTTTCCTTTTACCGGATGAAATCAACGTTTGATATTTTTTACTCTTTGGTGCAATCATTTTTTATTGTTATTTTTTATTTTTTGGACTGAAAAGTTTTTACTTATTTATTTTTTTAATTATTGTTATTTTTTATTTTTTGGACTGAAAAGTTTTTACTTATTTATTTTTTAATTTTTTTTCCTGCATTTTTTGCTCTTAACTTTTAAAAAATAATTATAAATTGCTTATTTTATTTAAAAATTTTATATCTACATTTTTTTAAATAAAAAAATATATAGATATATATGTAGAAAATTAAATCCACATATATGAAGTACGTACATACAACTAGTGTGTGTGAATATATATATATATATATATATATATATATATAGAGGATATATGAGGAAAGTTTAGCAAGGAAATTGAAAAAAAGAAGAAGAAAAATGAAAGATGTCTGACGAATAATAAATGAGGAAGGAAATAGCAATTCTGATCAGTACACATTGGTGCATGCTTGCGCAGCACCAAATGTGAGATAGTAAAAATATATGAATGCACAAATCAACTGTTGACTTGTACGATATATATACTAGCATTGCATGTGGGGCTCTCCTGTTATCTGAAACCGTTTTTGAGAAAGAAAAAAAAAAAGAAGTAATATGCCCTAATTCTCACTAAAGAAAAATAAATTAAAAAAGAAAAAAGAAAAAAAGAGAGATGTAGATTCCCAGTTTCTGGTTTTTCTTTAGATTTCCCCACAATAAATCATAATGTACGAATAAATTAATACGAGGGGATACGAATAATATACCGTGCCTAAGAAGGAATATAAGATGTCATGGCTGCAAGCATTGTTTATCGATTATTTTAAAATTGACTCAACTATAAAATGCATAGCTCGTATCCCCTCTCATTCTTAAGGTTTGGTTTGGTTTTGTTTTGTTTTTGTTTTTAAGAACATCGTAAATAAAACAAGTACTGCTAAAGAGGTAAAAAAAAAAAAAAAAAGGAAAGAAAAGAAAAGGAAAGAAAGATAGAGATGCCCAGATTTTGGTTTTAGATTTCTCTACAAGAAAGTATAGCATAGGAATAATATACCATTTCTAAGAAGGAATATAAGATAGTTAGAAGCATAATTTATCGATAATTTAACATTTGATTTCATCTAGAGTTTGAATCCGCTCATTTCTAAGTTTAAAAATGGGTATAAATCTATTACTAAAATAATATTTACTTATACACAGAGAAAATATAATAAAAAAATAAAAAAAATAAAAATCCCTGAAATGATCAGACGATGATCAGCAATATCATGAAGTGGTCCATATTATTATCCCTACAATTTATGTGTACATATATAGACATAATCAAGGATAAAAATATCAATATTTACAGAAATATCAGCACTTAAATTTTACGAAAATATTGATGGAAAACTTGATATCGGTGGAAAGTATTGTAAAAATATGGAAATTCATTTAAATACTAGTTTTTTCAATAAAACTCTATGAAACTATAAATTAGTTAATAATACATAAATTAAATGAAATTTTGAGTTAAATACTAAGTATTTGATAAATTTATATGGTAAGAAACATAATATAGTAAACGATAAGTTGGCGTTCATCAATTAAGTACAATAATTAAAATGTAACATAATATTGGTAGATTACATTTATTATTTCATACATGGTAAGAAAACATTAATATTAAAAAAGCTTTTAAAATATTCGAAAGTATTTGCAATATCTTATTAATGCAAATAACATCGATACCAAGATGGTACGACATTTGAGTATTTATTTTATATAATTTTAGACATGTTATATGTCTCTTATTCTCTACTATATATATATATATAAATTGTGCGTGAATTAAATATATCATGAATTTTATTGTGTTAAAAGACAAAAAAAAAAATTATTATGATTGACATTTTATAGATATTTTGTCGATATTTCCGTGGAAATTTTTAGAAATTTTTGGAAATTTTCATGATATTTTGTCATTTACTACTATATTTTTCACAGAAATCTATATTTCTGTAAAAAAAAAAAAAACTATATTTACGAAAATTTTCATGAAAATTTCACGGATATTCTGCGGAAAAGATACGATACTCCTGTTATTATATCGGTACTTCTGAAATATAGAAATTTCCACTGAAATATCGGTGAAAATGTCGATTTTTCAATCCTTGGATACAATCAATTTAACTCCATTTTGTGTTTAGCTAAGGCAACCCCCCCCCCCCCCCCTTCCCAAAACACCCCACAGCAACAATTACGTACATTTATGCATAAAAAAAAAAATTTGGAACCCTATAGCAAAATTAATCTCCAAAATAATATAAAAAAAAATCTGCAATTTTCAATATCAAGTAAATTGGATAGGTTTGGCGAGAGAGTTAAACATTAACTAAGAGAAAAAGACAGGAGGGTAAAAGGCATTCAAAACTGCTCTCGATACAAAAAAAAAAAAAAAAAAAAAAAAAAAAAAAAAAAAAAAAAAAAAAAAAAAAACATTTGACAGTGCCAGCCATTCTCTGTTAGGTTAGCTCCGTCATAAATTCTGCATGTTAATATTCTATCCAATTTCTCTCTACTACCACACGATCTCATTCTATCCTCTCTTCTCCCCCTAGCTTGGACCATTATATATATATAGATATATATATATATATAATTTTTTTTTTTTCCCTTATAAACACCATTTTTCTTGAGTTCTCTCCCTGAAACGTTACACATTTTATGATGAACATGAAGAGCATGACCAAGAAGAAGATGGGGGCATTTACGTGCCATTCCCCGGCAGCCACCGCCGTTTGCATCATCCCCGATTCACGCTCGGTAATCGTTCCGGGGAGAAGATCCTTCCGAGAGAGAAACATAACTACGACTACCACAAGTCTTGGTGGTAGTACTATCGATAATAATGCGAGATTACTCAGTAGTGTCAAGTACTCGAGGCTCGTCGATCATCACCGTCACAATCCCTCGCAAAATGAGTTCGTTAGTACCAACACTTTGGGCGATCATAAGAAATCTTCATCAGTGTTTTCGCCTTCCATCAAGAGAGAACTTGCTTTGAGCAATGTTAGCCAAAATCACCAACAAATTCGGCCTCTCCAGAAACCTTCGGCAGTACTCAATCCCGTGCCTGACCATGTTTTCCAGGTCTGATTTCTATCCTTTTAGCGCTTCAAATATCTAAATAAAAATTATATAAGACGAATGATTTTTTTTCTTTATTTTTTGCATGCTCAAATCTTGGAATTAACTAGCAATTACGTATACGGAATTTGTAAGTTAAAGAGGTTAAATAAATCACTAATTTTATTTAAAAAAAAAAGGAAAACAAAAGTAGAAAGAGCAGAATTCGCCTTTGACACTATCGATCTTATCAATTGAAATAGAAATGATTAAATGATCTATCTGCAGAATGGTATGTTAGTTTTATGTCAGGCTTTATGAGGTAATGATAAACTAGAATTCCAGTACGATCTGGTTTGCTTTCCTTCACTTTGGCCACTTGTTGTTTGGTGAAGAGAAATAAATTTTGACCATGAGCGTTGGTTTCTGTTGACATCCTACCTAATAATTTTAGCCTTTACTTTTTGGAGGTATTCTACTCAGAACTACATTAACTTTTGAGTGGTTGTGGAGTGGTAACGAGAATGTTTTATTTTGAAGCTTTTAATCGTATCTGTCCAGAGGTTCACGTCTTATTTGACACAGACTATATGCTGGTAGACTCTTTATATTTTGAACTAATAGTTGTTGAAGTCCAAGATCAGGATCATGTAATTATAATAGACTTCTATAATGAACTGAACAGAGTATGAAGATACTACTGATCTCCTTTTTTATTATTGAAAAAAAAAATATTAACTTCGACATTGCAGTTGAGATTTTGATTGTCCCCATCTCTTTAGGGGAATAAGGGGAAAAAAAAAGAGAGAGTACAAATAATCAAGTTTTAATGATGCCTTCAATTTTGTCACTTTCTATAAACTTTCTATAAACTTACTGTTCAAACTTTTAATTTTAACAATTTGCTTTCTAGACATGCTAAATTATTGCAATATGCCCCCATATAGATTAATTTCCATTAAATTAGTCACAAAAAGCTCATAAATATCTCATGTAAATATGAAAAACTCCATTTACAATAAAAATTTTCAGATTTAATACAATCCCTAATACAAATATTCGGAATTCAAATTTTCAATTTAAGGCAAAATTAACTAAATAGGGTATTTGTAATAATTTAAAAAGTTCATGCAGTAAACTGTTAAGATTAAAAGTTCAGAGTGTAATAAGTTTGACAAAAAGTAACAAGTTTGTAGGTATCAGTACAAATACCTTGTTGTATAATTAGTTTCTTAAAGTGCATATATAGTATAGAAATTAGAACCCTATTTGGTTTTCATTCTATTAGAGCCAATCCTGAAGTTAGACAATGCAATTACGAGTACATGTTAGGACATGAATTGATAGTAACTTTAGCCTTTATACACGAAAAGTCTTTGCTCAATTTAATGCTAAGTTTTCGTATAGAATTGACATGTCTTGTGAACTGGGTCACGCCTTCTAATATGGCGTTGACAAACTTGGTCTAAAAAGAGAGGGGGGGAAAAAAGAAGAAGAAGAAGAAGACATTTTGGTGATTTTATGATATGCATTATTTGTGGTTAAAAACATATAGCTTGGACAATACGAGAAATTGCCTTTATGATTGTAGGTGGTTGTTATGCGGGTCTCTCTTCATTGTCAAGGCTGCGCTGGTAAACTCAAGAAACATCTTTCTAAAATGGAAGGTATTTCTCTTCACATTTGCAATAGAATTTTTTTTATCCCCTTCATATTTCATATTTTCACTCTTGTTGTCCTTTTCATCGTCCTTGAAAAAAGATATTTATTGTAAAGACACTACAAACGAATGAACTTTGCATTACAGCATTTTCTATCATACTTTTAGTCAATTACATTTTTTTGAGTGACTAAATACCACTTTTAGTGATAATGTTGTGACTAATACATATAATCATATATCTATTTTTTTGTGACTAAAACTTTTGTCCACATAATTTTTAGTCACAACGTGACAAACTTTCATGTGACTTAAAATCTCGTGGTTAAAAATTTTAGGTCACAACAAAATTTTGTGACTAATTGCATATATAATTTGTCACAACCTTGTCACTAAGAATGACATCTAGTTACATAAAAAATGTTAGTAACTATAAGTTATTTTTTTATAATGAGAATTAGATTTAAATAAATAATTCTCCTAAAAATTTAAGTTGTTAGGAGACGGACGATATTAATTTGATATACAACTGTTACATTATTAGTGTAGTTGGTGCACAAGACCATTATGTATTAGAGGTTTTCAAGAAGAAAATAACCGCATTATCTAAGGGTGTTAACACATTCAAGATGTAAGTGTACATCCCTAATATTTGGATGACATATTCAATTTCCGAAATTAAAATTTTTTTGTAAAGAGTATTTTTCTCAATTTTTTTTATCATTCTTTCATTTTGAAAAAATGAAACTATCATATTTTCAAACTTATTTTATATAATATCATTTTGAAAAAAAGAAAATGAATATTTTTGAAATCTTCTTACAATACATTATTCCCAACATCATTTCTTCTCATTCCAAATAACTTTTTATTTTCAAGAAGAAAAATTTTCACATGTCCAAATACCATATTATGCTCAAAATGAAAATACTTTCTCATTTAAAACAAGAAAATTTTCCTTTTTAAAAGCAGACAAGCGATCCAAACGGACATTTTCAAGGAAAAAAAAAGACAAAAATAATGATAAATACATACAAACATGTTACTAACGTAACACATATATGGTGCATATATATATATATATATATAGACTGTTAATTAAAAGGAAACGAATCTCATAGCCATTAGCAATATCATTCACGCAACTAATGCATCGTTGTGGCATTCTGTGGATGATATCAGGAGTGACTTCGTTCAGTATAGAGCTGGAAACGAAGAGGGTAACTGTGATGGGACACGTCTCGCCGGTCGGAGTTCTTGAAAGCATTTCGAAGGTGAGGAGAGCAGAGTTCTGGCCCTCCTGTTCTTCTGATAATCACCATCATCTTGTTCAGTAATTAACTAAGGTTTCAAAAATAATAATTACCTAGCTCAGTTATAAATGAAACCCATTATTCTAAGCTGCAGAACCTCTGCAGTTTGCAGTCTCCGAACTACTACGACTACTATACTAAGAGGGAATTTCATTATATTTATCTGTCCTTTCTTTACTTCTTTACCTTTGTGATCCCTTTACTTTGGAGGCCACTGTCCCATATTAGACGTTAACAGGCACAATGGTCCTGCCCCTAAAAATATAAAAGAGGTAGGGAAATTGGGTTGGGTAGGTGAGAACTTTGGTCATGTGGCCAGTAGCTGTATTGACAGTGACCTACACAAATATATATATATATATATATATATATTATTGCATGAATTGTCATTTTCGCCTATGTTTAGGACATGCACATCATCACTCTGTATATATATATATATATTTATATATGTATATGATCATGCATGACTAACATTGTTAGTATTGTTTTTTGTCTCTATACAACTAAAATTTTCCTTATAGCAGTTGAGGTGATAATTTTCTGACCATAAATGATAGTATCAAGCTGTACTTGAGGTGATTTTCTGTTAAAAAAAATTAGTTTAATAAAAAGTACAATTAAGAGAGAGAGATAAAAAGCCACGCTTAACGAAGTTGGCTTTACTGATTTATCCAAAAAAAAAAAAAAAAAGGTTGGCTTTCCTGAAATGATTGGTGATTCTACTATAATTTGTTCCTTGAAGACTACACAAAAATTATATGTTCTAAAACGAAAGTGTAATACTTGATAAACAAAGCAAGTTTGGGCTTTATGCTACCAAAAAGAAAAAAGAAAAAAAAAAAAGTAGTGTTAGATATACCAATTTATGAGTAACGGTGAGCAATTATCTTTTTCTTGATTGGCACATAAATTGGTATCCAATTCAGTGCTGTCGTCATGTCCCCATCGGAGTAGCTGTTGTTGCCACCTTGTACCGTCGACGCCGCAACTACGCCGGCTGAGGCGGGTCTCCTCGCTCCCTGGAGATCCTCCCTTTTTTCCTCCGCGATTGCCGAATTCCTTGTCGGCTTTCGAGTGCTGTCGTCATGTCCCCATCGGAGTAGCTGTTGTTGCCACCTTGTACCGTCGACGCCGCAACTACGCCGGCTGAGGTGGGTCTCCTCGCTCCCTGGAGATCCTCCCTTTTTTTCTCCGCGATTGCCGAATTCCTTGTCGGCTTTCGAGATCATTCAAATCTGTTCCAAAATTGCATGGTGCAATCAATGAAAAAAAAAAAAAAAGAAAAACGCTTGGGTTAGGGTTTAACACGAATCTTCTGTTGAAAACACCTTTGGGTTTGTTTATCGGTGGTGAATTCGGTGGTTTGGTTGATGAACAAGAGGCATGGAGAGATTTAGGGAAGATATAAGCACAATATTCTGAACCTGAACAGAGTTTTTTGTAATTTTACTGATTATTCATGTTTTCTTTTTTATTTTGTGGATTTATTTTGTCGATGTGTACTTGGAATAACGAATTTCGATATCATCATATTTGGTTTGTTTTTTTGTATATATAATTGTTTTTCTATAATTTTATCGTAATCTGTTTTCTTAATTAGTATGGATTTTGACAATTTATCTGGTAGATTATATTCGTTATTATACCAGATTACTCTTATTATTACCAGAATACTCTACGGTGATCAAGTCCAGAGACGACCAAACTTTTTGTGTTGGGAAAAAATAATCTAGTAGATTACGATAAATTTATTAATGTAATATAAAAACCCGGTAGACTACAAAAGATAATCAGGTAGAATACAAAAGATAATTCCAAAGATTACTAAATGTTATCAATCGGATTACTCTCTGATGTCCGAAGTTGGGGTTAAAATCAGGTGCTTGTAAAGCAACCGTGTTTTGACATTTAGACATTATTATGAAGCATCTTTGGCAAGTTATTTAATAATAAATGTTATATGTTTTAAAATATGTTGCTAGAGTAAGATATATCATGATTAATTACTTTTAGAAAATCTTCTAAAAATTGTACACATGTTGCGACAATATACAAGCATATATAATCTTGAGTATTAAAGAATCAATCTTTTGCTCATCAACTGTTGAATGAAGCTGAATACTTTATTATGATAAGGTTGTGATGTTGTCTACTTCAAATTGGTGAAAGTATTTATCTGAGTCATTTGCAATGTGTTGCAAAGTAGATACATCTCTATATTGGAAAATTCATTGAACTAGACCACGTCGTAATATGTTCTTTAAAAATGCCTTTCTCATAAAAGAACTTGCATTTTTAATCGATGATTAATTTATGTTGGACTTTGGTCCTGAATGGTTTACAGGCTTGCATCTTTTATTGTATATATGTTTCTGGAGACATCAATAAGTGAGAACATTTGGTAGACTAATTCATCGGTGTTTTGGAAATGTGCTATATTAGATAGTTGGGAACGTTCTTACATCTTTTACGATATGTTTCTCGAAACATCAATGTGTGAGAACATTTGGCAGACCAATTCCTCAGTGTTTTTTTATATGTATTATCTTAGGTAGTAGGGAACTTCAATCATAAATATGAAATTCATAATTTCGTACAAGAAAATCAATATCATCCCCATGTTATGTTAATTTGGAAATTTTGAGTGAATGAGATGATCTCGTATTCGCTACGATCAATTAATTTGATCCATGTTTATGTATATATAAATAAGATAACGCCTTCTTTAATATTAACTATAAGATCATATTAATTGTAGATTAATTTTATGTTAATATATGTACTAGTCTTACCCTAAAAACTACACATTTAGTTTATTTCCTGAAATGACAAAAAAAAAAAAAAAAAGGTGTAAAATAAAGGGCATAAAGAAAAATAAAATTTTGAAAAACTTTCGCTACCAAATTATGTACTTGGTAGTTGAATGTTTTATTTCTAACTGCCAAATGCAAATTTGGTCGCAAATGTTACTTTTCCGCTACCAAAATTGATAAGATAAACATTGAATCAGCTATCAAAATTGTATTTTGATAGTTAAAAGTTACCTTTTTAAACTATTATATTTTAAAAAAATATTATTGGTACAATTTTTTTTTTCTTACCCAAACATACGTAAAATTGAGGATAACATAACTTAATACATGTATCCAATAATTACACTTACTAATAATACGATCAAATCATTTGATCTTTCCATGTATATTTTCTATATACATTATCAAGAGAACGAGATATGATTTCTTAATAGGTCGCAAATGCCACTTTTCCGCTACCAAAGTTTCATTTTACTTAATATTTGATAATAAATTTAAAATCATTTTTTTCTTACGCAACACACTTAAATTTGAGGATAACAAACGTCATTCATTTATCCAAAAATTACACTTTGGACGACAAGCAAATCATTTGATCCATGATTATGTATACATCAATAAGATAACGAGATATATGCCTTTTTAATAACAATTACTAGAAGATTGATAAATTGCGAATTAATTTTATGTTAATATATGTACTTGTCTTATCTTAAAAACTACTTGTTGAGTTTATTCTCTGAAATGACCAAAAAAAATATAAAGGCATAAAGAAAATAAAATTTAGAAAAAATTCAGCGATCAAATTAGGTATTTGGTAGCTGACAAGCAATTTCAGCTACAAAATACAAATTAGGACCCAAACCCAAGTGTCACTTTTCAATTAGTAAATATTAGTAGTAGAAACATTGAATCAGCTACAACGACCGTATTTTCTTGGTTTAAAGTTATCTTTTTTTTTTTTAAAATAAATTATTTAATGAAAAAAGATTCAAAATCATTTCTTTTTGTTACCCAATACATGTAAATTTGAGGATAACATATCTTATATATGTATCACTACTAGAATTTATGGATACTACGACGGAAATTCATCGACGGTTTTTAAAAAAACCGTCGTCGTAAATTCGGAAAAACACGGAGCCGGAAAGCAACAAAACAACCGTCGTGGAAGGACGAGATTCCACGACGGTTTTAAATAACCGTCGTGGAAGCTCCTAGATTCCACGACGGTTAGCAAAAACCGTCGTGGAAACTCGGAGCTTCCACGACGGTTCACAAAAACCGTCGTGGAATCTCGATTTCCACGA
Organism: Ficus hispida; assembly: GCA_025413025.1. Classification (NCBI taxonomy): domain Eukaryota; kingdom Viridiplantae; phylum Streptophyta; class Magnoliopsida; order Rosales; family Moraceae; genus Ficus; species Ficus hispida. Next base: position 18,353,757 of record CM046370.1, read on the forward strand.
CGGTCTTTTGACCGTCGTGGTTAGTCCCGAATCGCGCGGGCGCGCGCCTGGGCCGCGCGGGCGCGCCCCTGGCTCTGGCAGGAGGGAGGCAAGCATTCCACGACGGTCTTTTGACCGTCGTGGTTGGTTGCCAAGCGCGCGGCCGGGCCTTGGCCGCGCGGGCGCGCGCCTTGGCTGCACGTGCTTAAGCCTTGGCCGCGCGGCCGCTCGCCTGGGCCGCGCGGGCGCACGCCTGCGCCCTTCTTTGACATCCTTCCACGACAGTCAAAAGACCGTCGTGGTAGGTCCTCCCCGAGGACCTACCACGACGGTCTCAAAAAGACGGTCGTGGTAGGTCCTCCCCGAGGACCTACCACGACGGTCTCAAAAAGACCGTCGTGGTAACTTTTTATATCACGACGGATTTTAAAAAAACCATCGTCGTATACATTCCTTGAAATTTTAAAAATAACCGGGAAGCGTACGCGTTTGCATGTTGTCCAAATTTTACGTCCTACATATATAAAATCAAATGAAAGATCTTATTTCATACTCTCTCTCTCTCTAATTTTCAGTATATCTCTCCCCTCTCTCCCTCTTTGCTTGCCTTGCATTCTTCATTTACAATGGAATTTTCGGCCTCGCATACTCCATTCTCTCTCAAATTTTCGGTAACTCCCTCAACTTTCTCTCTCAAATTTTCGGCAACTCCACTTTCTCCCTCTTTTTTTGCCTTGCATCCTCCATTCTCTCTCAAATTTTCGGTAACTCACTCAACTTTCTCTCTCAAATTTTCGGTAACTCCCTCAACTTTCTCTCTCAAATTTTCGGCAACTCCACTTTCTCCCTCTTTGTTTGCCTTGCATCCTCCATTCTCTCTCAAATTTTCGGCAACTCCACTTTTTCCCTCTTTGTTTAAGAACCGTCGTGGTAACACGGCTACCAAGACGGTTTAAGAACTGTCATGGTAGCACGGCTACCACGACGGTTACAAAACCGTCGTCGTAGCCATGCTTCCACGACGGTTCTTAAACCGTCGTGGTATCATGGATACCACGACGGTCCTAAGACCGTCGTGTAATCCGAGATACCACGACGGTTTTAAAACCGTCGTGGAATCTATATATTTACCACGACTGTGGATTCCACGACGGTTTTTAAACCGTCGTGGAAGTGTTACCACGACGGTTTTTAACCGTCGTGGAATCTGATTTCTGTAGTAGTGTATCCAAAAATTACACCTTCAATGACAATCAATTCATTTGATACATGTATAATTTATGCAGACTTTAATAAGAGAGCGATACATGATTTCCTACTACTAACTATTAGATGAAATAAATTGTATATTAAATTTATGATAATTTCCGTACTTGTGTTATATTTTAAACTTCATTTTGTGCTTATTTCATGAAATGACAAAAGAAAAGTGTAATATAAAGGGCATAGTGAAAATAAAATTTTTGAAAACATTCCACTACTAAATTAGGTATTTGGTAGTTGAAAAGCAACATGCAACTACCAAATACAAATTTGATCACAAATTTCACGTTTCTACTTCCAAACATTGGTAGCAGAAACATTGAATAAGCTACCAAAATCGTATTTTGAGAGCTGAAAGTTACATTTTTTTTTGGTGTGCATATTATTCTATGAAAATAAATTTAAAATCATTTTTTTCTTACCCAACACACGAAAATTTGAGGATAACATACTTTGTATATGTATCAAGAAATTAAACCTAATTCTACCACAATCAAATCATTTGACACATGCATATTTTATGTATTCATTAATAGGGGAGCAAGATATGGTTTAATATAAAAAATTTGATCAAATAAATTTTAGGTTAATTTTATGTGAATATAAGTACTTGTATTATCTTTAAAACTTTATTTTGAGTTAATTTCATGAAATGACAAATTAAAAAAAAAGGTGTAATATAAAGGGCGTAAAGAAAATAAAATATTCAACATGTTCCGCATACAAATATGATCGCAAATGCCACTTTTTGGCTATCAAATATTGGTAGCAGAAACATTTGGTAGCTGAAAATTATCTTTTTAAACATTTGTTCAGGTACCAAAATTGTGTTTTGGTAGCTGAAAGTTATCTTTTTAAATACACTAGCTTTTACTGGGGACGTGCAGTCTCCTCCTTGAATCAATCTCATTTTTTGTTCATACAGTTTTTTTTTTTTTTTTTTTTTTTTTTTTCATTCTTACTCCACAATATTTAATCAATTTTTTCTCCTTAAAATGTAAACTATATTACGTTAATTATATTTTTATAATATACATAATGTGTAAATCACCTCTTTTGTCAAAAAAGTTTAGTACGAATTTTGTATTATGTTTCATGTATGGTAAGTTTTTTCACCATACAAGCTGCCTCTTCTCTTTCCCTACCTCCGTCTTGTTCTTCAAAAGCCGCAAATCTTGTGGTGATTTTAATTTATCTGACCAAAAGCAGTACAAAAATTGTTTGAATTCTATTGATGGGGGTGTTGCTTTTGTGAATTGAGCTCAAGAGTTAAAGGACTTTAGAAGATTTTACTTAACTGTCAGATCCTCATAATATAGGGATTTCGAAGTTTTTGAGTTAGATATTTGGAGAAACAATGGAAGAACAAGTAAATCTTTTTCATATACATGAAAACTTGTTGAATTAAGTGCGGGTTAATGAATGCATTGGAGGCTTCAGTTTTCATTTGGTTTGAGGGCAAAAGGAAATCATGCATTGTGGAAGGATCTATGGTCTCTACAGTTTTGGCTGTCCACCTATCAAGAATATATGAAGTGTTGGCTCTATTTGTTTCTTTTGTGAAATTTAAAACTTTTTTTTTTGTGGAAAATTTCTAAATTTGAATTTAAATGAATGTTGATTGCTCTGCTAAAGAAGAATATGCCAGTATAGAACCATTTTTTTTTTTCCCTTTAAATGTCATGAAAAGTAAACCTTATTAATTTCAAAAATAAATGAAGAGACGCTCTTGTCTGGCATCTTACACCTTCTTCTTCATCTCATTCTTCTTCTTCCATTATTGGTTGTTGTAAGGATGACGATTGAGTTTTTATGAGATAAGACGAGAAGGAGAATTCTGAGTGTAACCTGGGTAAATTAAATTGGATTTTATTCAAGAGGGAAAAAAAAAAAGAAGAAGAAGCCACATTTTTGTTGTTTATATATTTTTTTTGATAAGTTTTTGTCGTTTTATATAGACAAAAAGAACATGTTTGTTATGGTAATTTTAAAAAAAGGATGGGCAAAATTGACAAAAAAAAAAAAAGTGTCAAGGCACTTAGTATATATAATAGATATAATAAAAATAAAATAAATTATTTTTTTTATTACCCAACATATGTAAATTTGAGGATAACGTATTTTATATCGATGATGAAAATATCGATAATGTTATCGATATTTCTTACCTAAGAATTCATGAAATATCGATACTTTCCGGATAATATCTGTAACTTATCAATATATATTTTCTTCATTCAAAATTTTACCGGAATATCCAGATACGTATGGACATTTCTACATATATATCTTAAATATCTATCGATCTCAATGTATATATATATATATATATATATATATATATATAAAGAAAGAGATTAAAAAAAATTAAGAATATTATTTTTAAGGGGGAGTCTATGATAGAGACCAATTGAGAGTAACTATCAATAGAGTCCAATCTAACGATATAAATAGTGGTACGGTGAAATGAATGCTGATGAAGTTTGACATACAGATGTTAATATAAGCTAATAAACACATAATCTTTATTTCTTTTTCAATTTTAGATTAACTTTGTTTTTTTTTTTCCTCTCTATTTTTTTTTTTCCAACAGATGTTCCTCAAAATCCAAACCCACCATTACAACTCTGCAAATTTTTTGAGCAATTAACAACAAACAAGAAATTTAGAAGATTTATTGGGCTTTAATGGAGGATTATTGCAAAATCTTCTCTTTTTTCAAAATTTTTTTTCTTAAGGTCTCTCAACCCTTATCTCCATAGCTACCGACCAAGAAAACTTCCTCCCACTAGCCATCGTTCAATGTGCCCCATCGCTGGCAAGTATCTAGAGATTTTCAATAAAAACAATTATCGATTTCTCTTGGTGTTCTATTTTTGGGGCTTGATCTAGAGATTTGAGAAAAAAAATCATTAGTTTGTTTATATTGTTGGAGATGAATGTAGTTGGGAGGAATCGAATTAGAGGTGAGGGGGCTCGGGTTGTAGGGTCTTGGTCTGTAATGAAGGGACTTGTTCCAACAACTTGTCCATGTCCAATCCAAGCAAGAACTCTGACATGCTCATTCAGAGGGGGTGGAGCCCAGTGCCAATGTCGTCATAAGAACAACTTAAAGCTATTGCTTTGCTTACCGTCTCTTCTGGCTGTGGATTGCTTAATCTTCCGCGAAGCACAATTACCAGGTTGAAAGCAGAGCGGCGAATGGTGCTCAGGTGCGTTTAAAGGCTCCATAGAGTTCTGTGAAGAGGCAGTATGTGAAAGAGTCCATACTTGAAAATAACTTTGGAGTTCTGTGAAGAGACAATATGTGAGAGAGTCCATACTTAAAAATAACTTTCACTGGGTAAGATGTGAAAGTAGTTACCATATACACACGCTAACATTAATTATATTATAGACAAAAAAATTGTTAAAATAGCTTTGGTGTTCTTGAGAAAGCTTTGAATGTGTTTTCTCATAAAGAGAGAAAACAAAAGATAACATAGTTGTAAATGAAGGTACTACTTAATGTGGGTCCATTCAGAAATTAAAAAAAAAAAAGGAAAAAGTTAATAGGAAAAGAGTACTTTTAATTTTTTTTTTTAAATTTCCCAACCTATAATACTATGGGTTAGGGTACACGATAATTACAATACATATGCAGTATTTTAGCTAATAGATGATATTTGAACGTCCTAAAAAACGAGCTGTATGGTAGTTACTCTCAATAAAGTTCTGGTGCATTCGCTCTCTATTTTTAATAAATAAAAAAATTCACATGCCCTTTATTGTGTGATATTTTATTGTCAATAGCAATAACAATAATAAATTCTTAAGTTCAACATGGCCATTTTTTTAACGTTCAGGTAAATTATTTCCTGGGAAAAGTATTGCTTATATCAAGATGGGCTGCAAACTTATATTTTTGAACCTCCAAAAAATTCACTTTGATCTTTAAATTTTAGATGCATGAAGAATACTTACATTTATTTATAGGCTTTGTATGCTTTTAATGCAATGTAAAATATTATGATATTCTAAAATTTGCACTTAATAATGTTGTTATTCGATCAATGTTTTTTTTTCCCTATCATGTATCATTTCTATGTAAATTGTTTATATATATATATATATATTTATATTAATTTTATTGTAAAAAATAGATCAAATTATGTATTAGTTAGTTCTTTTTCATTCTCTATAATTTCACTTGAAATTTTCAATTTTTTAATGCAAACATCGGTTGGGTTTTTCATTTACACCTACATCAATATCGACATTATCCATCAACTTTTCATATACCAGACACTCGATATTTCTGTCGACATCAATATTCTCATCATTACTTTATATATCTATAAAAAAATTACACCTAACTTCTACAATCAAATTATTTCATACATGTATGCTATTGTGCTCATTAATAAGGGAGCAAGATATGATTTCATAGTATTAACTATTAGATTAAATAAATTGTAGATTAATTTATTGCTAATATATGTACTCGTCCTATGTTAAAAACTTCATTTTGAATTTATTTTATGAAATGACTGAGTAAAAAGGTGTAATTAAAGGGCATTAAGAAAGTAAAATTTTTAAAACGTTCCCCTACCAAATCAAGTATTTGGTAGCTGAAAATGTATTTGCTTTTCGGATCACTATGGTCATTGGGGGGGGGGGGAAACATATTCATAAAACATAATATTATAATATATTGACAACAAATATAAAAATCAATAAGAAACAATAAAACATATTCATAAAAAAATAAATAAATTGTAATCCATAAATAAATTTGGATTCAAATACGGGAATATAAAGGGAATGTCTGTAAAGATTTTTAAATTTCTATTTTGATTTTTTTTAAGAACAAAAACTATCATGTTTCTTGTTTTTTGAATTAGATTTAAGGATATTTTTGTCATCACAATTTAATTATTTTTATATTTTGATCAATTTTACAAGTAAGTTTGTTTTTAGATGTTTTAAAAAATATGATGCTAATTTTGATTATATATGTAAATACTCCCCCTTTAAATTAGTGTCTGCTTGTCTCCGTATAAAGTTCCCAAAAATCATAACGATCCAGCCCATTTGAAAGGTGGCCCAAGATAAAGCCCATAGTGACGGAGGTGATACCTTTCTTTCTTGCAATTTCCAATTTCCAAAGCAGCCGAAAGCAGAAACCTACTTTCCCTCGCCCCTCTCTCCGAGACTCGACTGCCGGATCTGGTTGTGGACTTCTTCTTCTTCTTCTTCATTGGTACAGCGCCCGCCCCTTCCCCCCCTCTTTTTTTTTTTTTTCCTATCATATCTTCGAATTTTCGCAATTCGGAAGTATCAGATCTACCATCGTTGTCATTTTTCGTCAATTTAGGTATTGAATTGCATCAGATTTTGAATTCCTAGCAATCTGATCTTCTCTCTCTCTCTCTCTCTCTCCTTTTGCTTTTATATATCAAATTTGCTTTATTACGAACTTTCTTTTGGCAGTCGAGAAAACAGCGCCTAAAAAAAAGAAGAAAAAAGAAATAGAAGGATTTGTTAGACTATATTTTGCTTAAAGGCTGACCCTTTTTCATTTTATTCATCATATTGTTATATATATATATATATATATATATATATTTATTTATTTATTTATTTATACGTACACGTTTGAACGTTCTCAGAAGATGGAAATTAAAAAATCGTAAAGGTGATATATATTTTTTTTAATGGTGATTTGAATTTCTGCTATGGTGAACTTTTTTTTTTCCTTGGGAGATATGAAAGATTTGTTTTTTTCCTAAATTTCTTGGGGTTGAGTCGTGATTTTTGGAACCAAATGTGAAATTCTATGGCATCTAAAATCTAATTTCTCTAATTTTAGGGCCAGAGATTATGGAATTCCTTGTTTATTTATTTATTTTTTGTTGCTAATGTTATTCATAGTTATTTAGAAAAAAAAAAACTTATTTATAGCATTCTTTGGTCGCTGGTGGCTTATGTTCTTTATGATGATGATGATTATTATTATTATCATCATTATCATTATTATTTATTTTTTTCAATATGGGGGTGGGGGATTTGAGCCCTATATCTTTTGGTGGAGTCGGGTGTCGAAATCACGCTGGTGGCTGATACTTCCATTGCCTGTATTAAAATACATGCATTGTATTTGGCCTTTTCCAATGCCGGTTTTAAAGATATTCTTGCTGATTTGCCTTGTGATTTATGTGATGCAGCTAGGTGACCTGGAAGTCTCGTCATTGTTGTGTTGTTCTACTTTTGTCCTAGCTCTTCGCTATGTAAGAAAATGTTATTTTTGTTAGTTGTTATTACCTTTCTTCCTGGTTCTGTATGCCCTAATCTTTTGTGCCTTTATTTTAGTTGGGTTTTTTTTTTTTTTTTTTTAAATTCTTATATGACAACCTATTAAATTAAGACAAAAAACTATTATAACCACGGGTATGGTCGTCTTAATTGGAGGACTGGTTATTACGGAATTGGGAAGTTAGTTGCTGCTATATTTTGTAGCTTGTTGTTCTCTTTAGTTTTGCGCCTTCTTAGAGGACTGCTTTTCCTCTTGATCTCCTTTGTTTTCTTTCTTTTAATGAAGTTATGTTTCTTGCCAACACACACGCACACACTAAACACATAACTGAGGGAAAAAACTCTTGCAACTCTTTAAAACTTCGAGAAACCTCTTAACTGGATAAAGACAGACATGACTAGAATAAAAGTGCAGACAAGTCAAGAGTTTCAACTTTTACTGGAAAATACTTCATAAAATCAATAAAATAGAAGCCTGCTAAGTACATCCAAATTTCCCAAATTGTCAATAAGCTAATACAAATTGGCAATATTGATGTTGTGAACGCTGGTGCTGATTGGGAACTGTTGTTTCAAACGTTTTGGTTTTTGTTATGTGATACTGTCTTGTCTGAATAGAATTATTTATATGCTTGAATCAGAATGGCATTCCAAGGGCACTCTTGGATAATTAATTGGGTTAGCTGTGTAGTTTCTTCTTGCTTTCTAGATGATCTACAACTGATATTTAGATATTTTTCCATCATATAAGCTCTCGGAGACCATTTTGAATCTAAGATGTGGCAAGTTGAAGCTTCATTTGCTGATACGTAATAGTTTGAAAAGATTGTAGTTACCCTATGGCCCATTATTCTGTATGGTTGCTTTGTTTACTTAAAGTTCTAAAACCGACAAATGGCATGTTATCTGCTAATAACTTGGCTTGTTATGTTTTATGTTTTGATTTCATTGTAATCTTTTGACTTTTCTGCTGTGGCATTACATCAGTTGTTGTATGATATGCAACCTCGGGTTTCAACAACATATGAGTTGGTAATTTGTTTATGAAAATATATCCTAAATTTCTTGTGATTAAATGAAAGAGTAGAGTCTAGCATCTTTGATTATGGTTTTAAATCATCCTAAAAATCAGATTTGAATTTGAAACTGTGCAAGGGAATACAGACATCCAATGTAAAATCCCATACATATTTTCTGATTGAACTAGTGCTGGACAGAAAATAGGCTTCATGAGTATCTTAACTGACTATTCTATGTTAGTGCATGGCAAAGATCTAGTTTACAAACATGGAGTCGACCCCCATAAGTTTCCACACTGTAGAAAGGCTTAAGAAAGACCGAAATAATGTATATGAAAAAACAACGTTGATGCTGCCACTTGGATGTATGTTTGTATCCTGCATCCAAACCCAAGAAGGAAAAATTCATGCATCAGTTGAATATGACTAAATTGGCGTGTTCTCTCCAAATTTATTACAACTTAGGTGCTTTTTCTGCTAATCTTGTAAACAGTTTTAACTTGAATTTAACTACTTGTGTAAAAATGGGATTAGTGTCTGGAAACTTGAAATACTTAATTGTTTAAGCTTCTTGCTTCCTATGGCTATGTCACTAATTTGGAAGGAATAATTCCTTGATAGAATTTAAGAATTGAATAGACAAGCAAAGAAGAGATTAACAAGACTCAGTTTTGGAGCAGAACATATAATAGAAACCTGTAACTCTATCCACGTAATGTAAATAAGAATTAGTAACACACTTTTATTTAGTATTTACTGTAGTGTATTATTATAAGATGAGTGTTTTGAGAGAAGAGTGATTATAAAAAGAAGCGATTTTCATTCCTTAAACACAAGCAAAATGCAGTTTATTGATTAAGGCATATTTTAGAGCATCGATAGGAAACAAATGGCGCACATCATTTGGGCAATGGATGAGTTATAGACATTGTACATTTATTAATAATAAAATAGCGTTTCTAGGAGACAATCAATTAGATAACTGGAAATTAGTAGATGATAATCTACAGGGTACTCTTCATAACATTATAGTCTTGCAGCTTATGAGATTTAGGGATAACGTTGCGATCTTGCCTCATCTGGTACTTGCTGTTAATTGTACTATCTCTTACCCTTGATGTTTTGCTTATTTTTTTTTTTCATTTTGTTGTCCTTGTTATTGCCCTCCATGGATTTAGGGCGGATGATGAGCCTGTTGATCCAAAGAAGTATCTTGAAGAGGCATGCAAGCCAAAATGTGTGAAACCATTGCTTGAATATCAGGTATGCTCTAGCATTTTGGACTTCCTAGTATATGACACTGCTTGTCTATATTGATTTTCTAATGTTTTTCTATGGGGGGTTAATGTTTTCTTATTGTTTGCCTTTGTATTGGTTCTTTACGACCGTACTTATTCTCCTTTATATACATGCTTTGGCTAAGAAATTTTTTTGTTGAATATTATAGCCTGTTGTCATAGTTTATCGACCCTGTAAAAGCCATGTTTTCTTTTTCTATCCAAAATGTGAAATTCACTTAAATAGATACTCACGTATAGTGAATGTACTCTTTTGTGTAGGCCTGTGTTAAAAGAATCCAAGGCGATGAATCTGGGCACAAGCATTGTACCGGACAATATTTCGATTATTGGTTTTGTGTTGACAAATGTGTAAGTATTATTTGTCAACAATAACAGATACTTACGTAGTATAAACTCGTTGTTGCACGGTGTTACCCTCCTAACACTACGGCCTTGCGATGCAGGTGGCGCCAAAACTGTTTGCAAAACTCAAGTGATATGGAGCTCATTTTCTCCCATTTGCTTTCTCTGTTTAAATTGGAAACACTGTTTTCGGTGCAGCTGCGTTTGTTCCCTGGCCTAGATATGCCTGTGTATGGTGTTCTTCCAGAGGACTGCATTTTTTCCAACAGTAGAGACTCAAGTTGATAATTAATAAAAGCAATCCTGAATGTTAGCTTGACCAACTGAAGGTGGCCTTTTGCTTATTACATTGGTGCACATAATTATCTATTTGAAGCAAATTTAACTTGTCTTTCACTACCCGTTGGAAGAATGCAATTATTTTAGCCTTTACTTTCTGGTTTTCTTTGATTAATCTCATTGTGGGAGGCACAGTTAGTGAGAGAAATGCGACAATTGTGATAGAACTCGTGACGTTATTGTTGTAGGAAGAAATGAGGGGGAGTGAGGGTAGAGAAAAAGGAAGGTTTTTTTTTTTTTTTTTTTTTAGATGAACGACGAGAGAGGATAATTGGTATTAAATAAAAAAGGCCATCCTTTCCTATTTCTCGTTTTTTTTTTTACTTCAAATGTTTGTAGATTCCGGTGAAGTTAGGAGTTTGTGTTCTTAGTTTGGCTAATTCTATTGCAATACAAAGGCTTCTCTTTTTATTCAAGACGAAATCTACTTCATTTTAGGTCTCTTTATATTCTAAAGTTCTTTTACCACTCATATTAGGTTTTTCCCTTTCCATTTTACAAGTACACAAATAAGCTTTTTAATAAGGTCTATTTATTGAAAATGATTTTTAATGGGATTTTCAGCTTAATTTTTGGGTGTTCGTTTTTGCTAATTCTTTTATGCCCAAGGATGAAAATGTCGATGTCGATAAAGTTGTTGAGGTTTTAATTTATGATAATGTTGATATAAATGTCAATGTCGATAGATATTACATGAAAAAATGGATAATAAAAAAAAATTTAAAATTTATTGCTGAAACTTTACAAAATGTAGAAATAATAATATTATTTAACTGAACTAATATAACAAAAACAATACATTTTTTTTTAAATGCAAACATGAGAGTTAAATGGCATAATCTAATAGGAAGTCACAATAAGTATGCATTGATTGCAATTTCAATATGATATTATATACTCATTAGTTATTAGAAATAGAATACAATAATATAATGGAGAACAAAAAATTAAATGTCAAACTGAATAGAGTACATACAAGTTTTGAGTGTTCTTAATATTAAAAAGAATTTTTAGTAAGTTGGAAACATTAGGTTAGTATTATTCTTGATCTAAATAACATTACCATTGAATAGTTCTAAAGGTAATTGTTACTGTATCACATATTTATTTTTTGATCTCTTTCAATTGTTAACTTATAAATTGGATATTGTTGATTTATCCAACTTGACAGATATGCAATGACGTCACAATATTAACATATGGAGGTTATACTAATACATTGAAGAAATCGTCTCGATTTTATACTTTTGAACGAGACTCTATGAGACCTGTAAGGAGGATTATAACTGTATGAGCTTTGCTCGATTTCTAAGCTCATGGAATCAAAACTTGAAGCAATATAATCATCATCAGTTTGACTCATTTGAGTCACAACACGTCTTCTTATTTGTTGTTCTCCAATCGCTCCGATACCCTCACCTATTGCCCTACAACTATGATTTTCATCTCGTGTAATATATTGTCATATTTTATTGATATTTAAAAAAAGAATGAAATGCGTGACAAAATATAAATTTTATAAATAAAAAATTCCCCGAGTTTTTGGACATTTTATGGGAATTTTGTGGACATGTCAAAATGTTCTAGATATTCATGGACATTAACAGATATTGCGGATATTTTGAAACATTGGGTACATTTAAGAGATATTCCTGGAAGAATCCATTATCTATGTTGAGACATCTAAATACAGATAATATCGCGAAAATGTTCAATCATGGACATTTTCATCCATGGTATAGACAATGATAAAAATATCGATATTGATGAAATTTCGATATTTTGATTTACGGATAACATCAACATAAATGCTGAAGTCCACGGATCTCCCAAGAAAAAAATTATTACTAAAAAAAAATCTTATAATTTTTTACTAAAACTTTATAAAATGTAAAAAAAATCAATACTACTTAATCTTAACTAATTTTAAAATAGAAAAGTACTATTTTTTTTTTATTAAATATGAAAGTTATATCGCATAATATAATAGAAAATCACAATAATTATGTGTTGATTGTATTTTCAATATGATATTATATATTAATTAGTCATTATAAATGAAATTCAATAATATATTAGAGTGAATTAAATTAAATGACAAACATAAAAGAGTACATACAAGTTTCAAGTATTTTTAATATATATTAATTAGTCATTATAAATGAAATTCAATAATATATTAGAGTGAATTAAATTAAATGACAAACATAAAAGAGTACATACAAGTTTCAAGTATTTTTAATATCAAAAAAGTATGTGACAGGTTGGAAAACATCAGGTTGGTACTGATCTTTATTTAAACAATACATTTGCCGATATATTACCCTTGAATAGTTTTGAAGATAATTGATAATGTGTCACATGTATGTTTCTTGGTCTATTCCAAATGTTAACCTATAAATTGGATATTTTTAATTTATCATACTTGATAAGAAGTCTTGATAGATATGCAATGAGATCTCGATATCAATTTGTGATAGAGGATATACCAATATATAAAAAAAACTCTCTTGATTTTGTACTTCTAAACAATATCCCATTTGAGAACAACAAGGAGGATTATAACTGTATGAACTTTGCTTGATTCCGAAGCTCATGGAATCAAACCTCAAGATAATAGAATCCTCATTGTTTGACTCATTTCAGTTACATCATGTCTTCTTTTATGTTTTTTGGGTGCAACCGTTATGGGTTGAAAAATATTCTCACATTAGATTGATATTTAAAAAAAAATTGAAAAGTACAAAAATTTTTGCAAAAAATAAAAAAAAATCACCTAGGTTTTGGACATTTTGTGGAACTATTTAAAAATATTACGAATATTTACTGATTTTGCAGATGTTTTTTGACATTGTGAACATTCGGTGAATACTCCTGAAAGAAATATCTTTCTCCCACATTATCCATGTCAAAACTTCAAAAAATGAATATAGTCATAGAAATGTGATGTTGTGGACATTTTTATTCTTGAGTATAGACAAGGATGAAAATGTCGATGTCATGAAGTTGTTAAGATTTTGATTTAAAGATAATGTGGACAGAAATCTCGGAAAAAAATCGACGGTAATCTCGGAAAAAAATGGATACTCAAAGAAAAACTTATAATTTTTACTGAACCATTACGAAAAATCAAAATAATCAATATTACATAATTTAAACTTATTTTATAACATAAATAATATATATTTTAATCAAATATGAGAGCTATATTGCATGATGTACTACCAAAACTTAATAATTAAGCATTGATTGTAATTTCAATATGATATTACGTACTTATTAATCATTACAAATAACATATTACAATATAATAGAATATTTAAAAATTTAATGTCAAACATAAAAGAGCACATATAAGTTTCGAATGTACTTAATCTAAAAAGAGTTTCTAGTAGGTTAGAAAATATTAGGTAGGTATCGATCCTGATATAATATAAACAATACATTTGTCAAGATATTACTCTTAAATGGTTTTGAAGGTAATTGTTAATGTCTCAGATGTATGTTTCTTGGTCTCTACGAACTATTATCCCATAAATTGGATATTGTTGATTTTTTCAATTTAATGAGTAATCTTAATGGATATGCAATGACATCTCAATATCAATTTATGGTGGAGGATATACTAATTTATCAAAAAAACCATCTCGATTTTGTTCGTCCAAACTAGACACTATTTGAGAACCATAAGGAGGATTATAACCGTATGAGATTTGCTTGATTCTTAAGCTCATAAAATCAAAACTCAAGGCAAATCCTCATCGGTTTGACTTATTTAAGTCATACCTCGTCTTCTTATATGCTATAATCACCCAATGCCTTCCCTTGCTATCTTACAGCTATGATCTTCATCTTGTGTAGCATGTTGTCACATTTTATATATATTAAAAAAAATGAAAGTGTGTGATGAAATTGAAATTTTTGAAAAAAAAATTCCCCGAGTTTTTGGACATTTTGTGAAAATATCCAAAAATATATTGGATATTCACGAATATTGCGGATATTTATGAACATTTTAGACATTTGACGGATATTTTGGGAAGATATATTGTCCCCTACTCAATTATCCATGTCGAGACTTCAAAATATAGATAATGTCATGGAAATATCGAATGATATTCTAGACATTTCATCCTTAATTTTGTCCATTAACAACTCAAAAGACTACATGATTTTGAGTTCTTAATTATTAAAGATTATCTCATATGGACATCGTAAATGGAATTTAATTTTTCTATTTGAATTGCCAAATAATTGATATAATTTTTGTTGTGGTCCACAATAATAGATGTTTGGGTTAATTTCAAAAATAATACATGTAGGAAAAGTATTATTAAAATTGGTATCACTTTTATTTCCTTTCATTCCTAGCACTGCCACGTCATCATCATCAATAAGGTGGATGTAAAAAGTCAAAAATGTCCTCAGGCAAGCCTAAACCTTATTTTTTCTCACTTTCCCGCCTAGGCCCCTACCAATTTTGAAACCCAAATTTTTATCTAATACCCTAACTTGATTTAAAATTATTTTCACTATTTTAGAGAGAGAAACTTCCATCTAAAGAGAGAAACTCTCACCATCAGAAACCACTTCAAATACCACTCGAAAACTGTCGGAAACTACCATCAACGCCTTCTATAAAGCTTTTTCAAACTCTGTAATAGCTGGAGAATATTCTAAAACCACCCAAAACTAATTGAAATTTCTTGAGTCTCCCATATCTAGACCCAAGAAGTTGGCGGAGAAAAACATTACTCCCGAAAAGAGGAATGTTCGGTTAATGACTTCGGTAGAGAAAAAGGCCATCGGCGGAAAAAAATCCTCAAAAACCGGAACCAGAGAAAAAAAGAAGGGCGCCCGAGAAATGGTCGAAGAAAAATAAGGGGGAAATCTGTATCGCTAGTTGATTTTCTAAAAAAAAATGCATAAAAATTATAATGTTTGTATTTTTATTTGATTTTGTAACATAAATTAAATGTTTGTTAGTTGGGTATTTAGATTTTGAGAGGAAAATTTAGTGTATTAGTTTATATAAATTTTTATACTATATTAAATATTATTACTGTTGGTGTCATTTACAGGGGTTGGTCATTTACATAATGACCAGGTAGTAATTTTTTTAATGACCTTATTTTTGTCTGTGTGAATACAGTGTTGGTCATTTATACAAGAGAAATTATGATTTCTTTCAGGATCAACATGTATTTATTGTAAAATACACATGAATGATATATAACACGTCATTACAAATTGGAGATTTAACCAAAAACAAAATCTAACATTTTTGGTCATTTTTGAGTAAAGGTCATTCATGTTATGACCACCTGATCATAACAGTTATGACCTATGTCTAAAATTTTTTTTTTAAAAAATCTAACATTTTTGACCATTTTTGAATAAAGGTCATTCCTGTTATGATCACCCGGTCATAACAGTTATGACCTATGTCTAAAAATAATTTTTTAAAAAATATAACATTTTTAGCTATTTTTCAGTAAAGGTCATAACAGTTATGACCACCTGGTTATAACAGTTATGACCTATGTCTAAAATTTAAAAAAAAAAATCTAACATTTTTGGTTATTTTTGAGTAAATGTCATTCCTGTTATGACCACCCGGTTATAACAGTTATGACCTATGTCTAAAATTTTTTTTAAAAAAAAATCTAACATTTTGACCATTTTTCAGTAAAAGTCATTCCTATTATGACCATCTAGTCATAACAGTTATGACCTATGTCTAAATTTTTTTTTTTATCAAAAATCCAACATTTTTAGCCATTTTCCAATAAAGGTCATTCCTGGTCATAACAGTTATGACATATGTCTAAATTAAAAAAAAAAATCT
This sequence comes from Ficus hispida, assembly GCA_025413025.1. Lineage (NCBI taxonomy): Eukaryota > Viridiplantae > Streptophyta > Magnoliopsida > Rosales > Moraceae > Ficus > Ficus hispida. The sequence goes on from CM046370.1 coordinate 18,370,142, forward strand.
AACATTTTTTGCCATTTTTGAGTAAAGGTCATTCATGTTATGACCACTCGGTCATAACAGTTATGACCTATGTCTAAATTTTTTTTTTTAAAAAATATAATATTTTTGACCATTTTCCAGTAAAGGTTATGACCACCTGGTCATAACAGTTATGACCTATATCTAATTTTTTTTTTTAAATCTAACATTTTTGACCATTTTTTAAAGGTCATTTCTATTATGCCCACCTGGTCATAACAGTTATGAACTATGTCTAAAAAAAATTTTTAAAAAAATTCTAACATTTTTGGCCATTCACACAGACAAAAATAAGGTCATTAAAAAAAATTACCGTCCGGTCATTATATGTAAATGACCAACCCCTATAAATGCCAGTTTTAATAATACTTTTCCCACATGTGCTATTTTTGAAATTAACCCTAGATGTTTCTATTTCATAATTACCAACGATGAGTTCAGATTTATTTTACCCCCAAAGAAATAGACAACAATACTATCTCCTCAAAATAAAGTGCCTAACATTATTTACTACATTTGGAATAATAGTTAAAGTTAAAATTGAAATATGTGTTTGGTTGAAATATAAATTGAAAATAAACTATGATTTAGAAAATAATATAAAAATTTGAAATGCTTTCACAAAAAAAAAAAAAAAGAAATATGGATCATGTTCTGTTACACTCGTCATTTTGTGTGAGTTAAAATAAAATAATCTTGTTTTAATTTGTAATTAGAAAATTATGGACTTTTGAAGTTTGAATTTTTTGAAATAAAAGAGAGAGAGAAAATGAAATATAAGTTTGGATAATTTGAAGTTGAATTGTAAAATTTTGTTTGAAAACGTTGTTATGTGAAGGAAGAGTTTAAACTACATTCTTGTAATTTTATCATCGGCATATGAATACTTCATACACCTCATTAAAGGATTAAAAATAGTTATCGAGGCTTATTACATTTGGCCATAAAAACGCGCAATCTATTACATGAATTATTAGTATATAAATATCTGTTTAATGCATGTTTTGTCTCAGATAATGTCATAAAGACGGAGCATGACCATGAGACAAGGGTCCAGCGGCGGGAAAAAGAGAAAGAAAGTGTGAGATGAGTTTAAAAAAAAAAAAAAAAAAGTGAGAGATGAGCATGAAATGGAGAAAGAGAATAACATAAAACCCTATTAAATATTTTTCCCTTTATTACCTTAAAACTTTATTTCACAAATTTCTTCTAAGAGAAGCATTTGAGTACCAACCCCACAGAAATTACTTATGTTTGGGATCGAGTTGGCTTCGGTTTTTGCATGAAATAATATCTTATAGATTTATACTATTAAATGAATAATTTCTTTGGGGTTACTATATCAATTTTGATGACGTTATTATTTTCCAATATTTACCACATGGCTATAGGGCCTACGATTTGTTTTTAAGGACAAAAAGTCCTCCTTTTCTTTGGGGAAAAAAAAAAAGCATTCTCTTTTTCTAAAAAGAAAAAAATATTTTCCCCTTTTGAGAAAGAGAAGAGAGAGGAAGTGGGAAAGGCGAAAGTTGATGAGAGAGAAGACGAGGGAGAGCAAGTGAGGAGAGAGAAAGTAAGAGAGAAGGAGAAGAAAGAGAAACAAAAAATTAATCTAATGTTAAATTTTCTTAAACATCCAAATAAAAGGAAAAAATAGGATTAAAATTCAGTAATAGCACTTTAAAAAAAATTTATTTTAAACTAGTACTTTAAAAAATTTTTATTTTAAACTCAACACCACTTTTCAAACTTTTTTTTTTAGTACTGTCACATCATATTTGACGGTTTTACGTAGTTAAATTGTCAAAAATACCTTAAGTTTTCAGCTACCCCTCTATCTCTCTCTCTCCTCATTTGAACTTTCACATTTTTCTTTTTCTCTCTTCATTTAAACAAACTGCACCTTTAGTTTAGGCTTTTCATATTTTCCACATTCTTCGTAAGATATGATTATTACAAACTACTTTGACTATTTATATTCATTGCATTCGATAAAATCTTTAAAAAAAAAAAAAGGTTAGGGTTGTCTTTTTGAGGACACTAGTTGGTGATATTTTTCTAATTTAAAAAATATGAGGGATATGAAGTAAATTTGCTTTTCAGGTATCGTTATGTCCGTGAAACAAAAAATTCCGCTTTTCAGGTCCTAATTATGAAAATTAGGAGTAGCAATTTTTAATTGTATACGCATTGCGTGTACTTAATTTTAATCAAATCTAACGAACCTTAGTAATAGTTGGATAACTATATTTGGTCGCAAAATAATGGGATTATTGGTAAAAGGTGTTGACGTCAATAATGAAAATAAAATTTTGCACACCCTTACCCTCGCATATAGTGGCACACAGGCATGATTCACTTAAAAAATAGTTCATATCCTTTGTTTTTGTCATTCTCTTAAGGATTGCAAGATCTCTAAATCTATATCATAATAGAATTTCCCTTTCAGTAATTATTTCAAACAAAGTAATAAGTAGAATCACTGTAACTCATAAAATAATAATAGTTATTATTACAAGTAATTCTGGTATTGACTAAAATTTCATGTGGTCCAAATTGTATAGAACAATTGGGGTGTATGTATTTAGCAAATTAACTACGGTTAGTGACGGAGCTAAGATTTATTGATAGGGGGCCAAAATTTTTTTTTAATGAAGATTATACTAATATATATATATATATATCTATATATGTAACAGTTTTTATTTATTAAATTCATGATATATGGATATGAAACATTGATATTATATCTAAATAGTACAACATACCACTGTTAGTTATATATGCAATTAAAAATAAAAATAATTTAAGAAATAATCTGAAATTGAAGTATTGATCTTAATATCTTCATAACACCATAGTCATTCAAGTTTCACATCTTGAAACTCCAAGTCTAATATATCACTCGTAAAAATAAAAAAAAATTATACACTTGCAACTAACATTATTTTCTCAATAATATAGCAGCTATGTTAAATTTATATACATTAAAATATCATTTTCTTTTTTAAAATATAAGTTGTATTCGACGATCTTTTACAAAGACAAACTCATTTATAATTGATTCACTACTAAATTTTACAGCAATTTCATTCTTAATATTGACAATCAAGCAGTTATTCAAAAAATTATCTTCCATATATGGAACCAACACCATTACAGCCCATGAGCTCAAAATTCTTCACAAAAAAAAAAAAAAAAAAGAAGACATGTCTAAGTTTATCACAAATAAAATTGAAAAAATAAAATAAAAATTATATTTAAAAACTAAAAATCACTAATTTCTAGAGAGATATTTCTAATTTTCTAATCAGAATTAGCATATTATCACCAATACATAAGCACAAAAAAAAAAAAAAAGAGTTCAGAAAAAACAGCAGCACCATGGCCGACCAGTTCCACATTAAAAAAAAAAGAAAAGAATTAGAATAAGAAGAGAGAAAAAGAAATATAAACCTATAACGGAAATGAGAAGTTGAAGAAGAATGAATTAATAGATCAAGATGAGGTTATTTCAAGTTGGAAAGAATCTAATAGAGTAATCCAAAGAAAAAAAAAATCACATCTTGAACAACAGAGTAAATTTCTAAATTTATTTGGGAATAGTGGAATGAGAAAGTGAAGAGTTTGCTTACTTTGGAAGGTTTTAGTTTATGTATAGATAAAATATTACTTCATATAATGGGCAAGTCTTTTAAAATACTGGCTATTAAAATTATAGTTCAGATTTATATTTTATGTGAAGCCATTAGGCCCTTTAATGTATATAGATTCAATAAAACTATTTTCTTTTTTAAAATCCAAATTGTTTGCTTAATTAAATATAGAGGACTCTTAGGTCCCACTTGGGGACATATTTGAAGATGGTATTTTGGAGGTTGAACATTGTTTTGCGTTTTGAAAATGTATGTTTGGTGAAAATAAACTGCTTGGAGTGAAAAAAATGTTAAAACTTAAAATGTGTTCAGAAAAAAATTAGCAATATGGATTTTGTTTCGTTTTTCTCGAAATTCTATGCAATTTGAAAAAAAAAATCTTATTTCGATTTAAAATGATAAAGTTATGGATTTATAAAATTTAAGTTTTTTTAAAATATTTGGAAAAGTGAATAGTAAAATTGGAGAAAAAAGACAAAAATATGTTTGAAAAAAACTTTTAGAAAAGCGTCCCAAACGGAACATTAATTTGAAGAAGATCAAAACTAGTTTATACATATACTAATTTTAATCCATTTGACTATGATAAATAAGACAAATTATACAAATATATCTATTTTCTTTTAATTGAAAGTTGACACATCCATATATTTATTTTCTTTTATCTTCTTTTTTTCCCTTTTATTTATTTATTTAATTTGAACATCCATATATCTATATTTTTCCTTTTTTCCCCCTCAAAATATCACATTGAGAACAAAAAAAAAAAAAAAAAAAAAAGAAACATAAGCCTTCCATCAATAATGTAACGTCTTTTACCTCAAAAGACAAAAAAAAAAAAGAAAAAAAAAAAAAAAAGAAAACTGATGATGATGATGATGATGATGATTATAGTAATACTAATAGTGCAACGTCTTTGTCTGAAGACAACTTTTTTTTTTTTTGGGTCGTCTTTATGGTTGTCAATATGCATGTTATTGAACTGATTATCGAAGTGGATTTGGTAGTGATTTGAACTTGTACCCGCTTGAACACCGAATAACTCGGCATGCATGTGTTCCAAACTGATCAAGCTTCTTGATGAGTTTGGCCGGATCTTTACATCCTATAAGAATAGTTATAGGTATAAGTTTTAATTATAACCAATGTTGGGATCAAATTGACAAATAAAAATAAAAAATAAAATTACGTAACTTGTATTGAGTCAACATCGCAATTACTAGAGATAATTGTCATAATTTCCCAATATACATAAAAAAAAAATCCCAGAAAAAAGAAACATTATTAAGCTTTGATTATGCTATCAAATTGATTTCGGATTTTGGTTTCTTAAACAGAACGGTTTTGATCTCATGCTTAATCTCGGTAGTTTACCCATAAATTATATTTCCGGTCCAATAACTGCTATTTCCTTTCTTGATTAGAAACCGCGTCCTCTTTGACTCCCACATTTTTTTTTTCTATCAATAATCTCATGATTTTGCGAACAATATGGTTGTCTAACTTCTACTAACGTTTGTTATATTTGATAAAAATAGGTACATGCAATTAATATATAATTAAAACTAGTTGAAATTTTTAGTCAATATCATAATTATTTATGGTAATAATCATAATTACTACATAGAGTAGTAATAAAAATTACCATTGCTAATTGTCGTAATTATTATGTGAAATCAAATTATTATTTCTGTAACATATGGATACACACAGAGCAAATATGCTTATATCCAACTTATTATTTAATTAGAAACAAATATGATCAAATCTGTCCTCATCTCCTCATTAACACAACCCAAATATTTTTTTTAAGATATATTAAATGCAAAGAAGATTAATGGCCAAACTCGTTTGGAATAATTATATCTTACGTTATAACCGTACATTACTCATAAACAATGAGGAAATATGAAGAACCTAAACTAATAAATATACCAACACGTAGTCTTAATCAAAACTTCCCACAAAAAAGTTATTTTTACCTTTAATTTGAAAAAGAAAAAGAAAGAAAGTTTCAATTTGTTAAAGTAGATGGAGAGAGATGTGTGTGAGTTCAAACGAAGAGAGAGAGAGGTGGGAGTTCAAATAAAGAGGCAAAATGAAAATGTAAAAGATGTTGAAATGAAAAGTAGGTGTATTTTCAATAGTTTAATTACGTGGGATCCTCAAAATCTGATGTCAGTGGTACAATAAAAAAATGTGTTGAAATGTCGTGTTAGATTTCAGATAAAAATTTTCAAGACTACTACTATTAAAACTAGCCAAAATAAATAAATAAATAAATAAATGATAAGGAAGCATTCATCTTCAAACCCATATGATGTGGAGTGTGTGGCCCTTAGGCTCTGTTTGGTTGGAAGGATGGAGATGAGGAAAGAACGAGAGGGTTGGAAGGATGAAGAATATAAAGTATAGAGAAAATTATATGAATCACTTATATTGATTAGTAGAATGGAGGGAGAGTTAAAATGATAGATGATAGTTTTTTTTAATACAATTAATATATTGTCCATTTTGTAATTTATTAATATATATATTTTTGAATGTTTAAATTGTAATTTCATCTCGATTTGAAAGGATTTGTTGAATCCTTCCAATGAAGGATCCATCCAAATTGACGGGTCCAAGAGAAGAGGCTCTCCCTTTATATCTCCTCTCCCTCCACTCTTCCCGCCAACCAAACAAAAGATTTGTCATCTCGCTTTTAAGTTGTTAATTTATGGAGGTCCCTTAAAGATGTTGATGTAGTTGTTGCTTATATTAGAAGTTGTCTAAGTTGGTTGTTGGTGATTGTGTTTGCGGTACTCGTATTATTTGGGATGGTACATAATACGGCAGCCCACCAGTTAGCCAAATTTACTTTTAAATTTTTCTATCATATATTTGGTGTTGACATTGTACCCATGTTTATTGGAGACATTATTTTAGACGATTTGGTTCAGTAATAAAACATTAAAAAAAAAAAAGTAATCAAATCTTTTTTTCAAAAAAAAAAAAAAAAGAAAAGAAAGAAAACTGCTTGCAAATCCCAACACACAAAAACAAAGGAGAGATAGCAAAATAGCATTTTTGAAAAGAGTAATAGTAAATTATAACATAAAATTTTAAATATACTAACAAATAGCATAATTAAATTTATGATCATACAATAACAAAAAAATACTCATCTTTCCTCCTCTTTCTCTTTCACTCTTCCTCCCTCTCTATACATGAAACTATGCATATAAATTTATTATAAAAATATTAATAATGGTAAATCTGTATTCAAGAAAATCCAAGAATTTACTAGAAAATATAGACTTTAATTTATCATCTTTTAAAAAACATGTTATAAACTTAAAAAATACTTATAAAATATATTATTTGCTAGAATTTCTCAAAAAATAAAAAAAAAAATCACAATGTAGATTTGATAAACTGTTAAAATAAGAAACTTTTACTTTTTTTTTTTAATTTGAGGATGGGGTATTAACTCTAAATCTTATGGTGGAATCAAGTGCACTTATAACAAAATTTGTTGCAATTAAGAAACTACCAAACAATTCTTGAAGTATGAAAGTTTCCTTTTTAAAACATAAAACCCGTCAAAATAAGAAATAATCAAACAAATATGAAAAGTTGAAAATTACAAGAATATAAGTAATTAATAACCTCGTGATTACATGCATAATTTAAAGGTAATATCATATCTAACTCTATCAAAAGATGCGAAGTTCGAATCCCCTCCCAAGTTCCAAAAAAAAAAAAAAATGTTAACCTCCTTAAGACATGTTAACAACAAGTCTTTTAACTTTTAAAAACTCTTTTCAATTGAAAATGAAAATTCATAGGTAAATGAGAAATTAAAAACGGGTGGAAAACCATAAAATCTAGTAAAAGAGAAGAAATAGATATTAAAAAAGGGAATGTATGTGGTAGAGCCTCATTGAGAGGCACTACCGTAGTTACCGTTTGATAGACCGTTAAGATGAAATCTAACAGTAGAAATATAGAGGAACACACAACTTTTGATATACACTTGTACACTGAATAAATTTTTTTTTATATACAAAGTTTTTTTCTTAAATGAAAAAAAAACCCCTCAAAATTCAACCAAAACCCAGAAAATACCCCTAGTCATCACCCACACTTGGCCGCCGGAGAAGTTGCCGGAGAAAGCCTAGCAGACCTGCAAATCTTGCCCCCAAGAAGGACCGTCGCCAGGTTGGGAGGGAGGAACGAGGGTTTTTTTTTTTTTTTGTTGGGGGGGGGGGAGGATGACGGTTTTTTTTTTTTTTTTTTTGGGTGCAGGAGGGGCGGCTTCATAATAGATTGACATAGAGTTTTTTTTCCCCAGTAAAAAATTGAGGAAGGAAAAAAAATTAAATCTGAAATAAAATAAAGGATTGTGTATATATGAGACTATATTAACATTAGATGCATCTTAGATCATAATCGTTCATGTACTCACATAATTAATTTTAACCATTGGATGGATGGATCACAACTAGTATTATTCCTCATTGGAGCTCTACCACAGTTTTCTCCATTAAAAAAAAAACGAAATAGATTAATAAATGGCAAAGTTTGTACATAAGTCCGATAGTGTTCAATTTTCAAAATCAATGTTAGGATTTAAAAGAAAATTAAGTTATATGTCATTTTTTAATAATCTAATCTAATAGATAACCCAACTTTTTTTATTTAGTAAAATGGTTATTTGTCATTTTTTTCATATTTAGTTAATCAGTGATTGACTATGAAATTTAGTAATTTTATCTACTAATAATCAATCAGTGATTGAGTCTAAAATTTGATGATTTATATTATAATTAATTAATGATTCACTGATCAATAAAATTAATTATATTATGTGGTCAATCATTGATTAATCATTTTATAAAAAAATGTATTTTTAATTAATTTTTAAAAACTTTAATAATTTGTTAAAAACTTCTAAAAAAAAAAAGACTGTTTAGCTATAACTCCTTTTATTCATTTTGTGTGAATACTATATATATATATATATATATATATATATATATAGGATTAAAAAAAATACTATATTTTATTGTCGTTACTGGGAGAAAACTACAATCAAGGTCGGCATAAACAATCTCCCAATGAGAAGTAGAGTACTTTACAATCTTGTTTTTGAAAAAGCGAGCTCACCTTTGTTGTACCAATTACAAACTTTGTTGTGCTACTTCATTTGAATAATTTAAAGATTTGATGTAACTAGTTATAACGTTTATGTTTAATTGTGAAACTAACAATCAAAACCATTGACATAGTAACCAGATAATTCATACATAATTTAAAACCTTCTACTAATTGATAAATGTCATGAAATAATTGAATATATTACATTTATCAATTGGTCTAAATTGATCCCGTGGAAATTAATGATCAGTAACTATTTGCATGACATGAAATTTAAAGGAGAAATTCGTCTGTAAGTGTCATGAGAGTTTGAACCAAATCAAGTTCGAATTGGTTTTCTCACTCTTGTACTTGGAAAGTGCCTATTCAATTTCTCTGTCCCCCTGTTCTTAGGATCTACATCATCTTTCTAATTTTTGATATATCAAATTATATCTAGTTAATAATATTATATCACGTCATTTCAAAAAGTTTAAAATGTTTTATAACTGATTTCTTATATCTTAAAATCTAAATTCTTTCACTGATATGTTAAAATATAATTAGTTAAATACTATTTGGGATATCAAAATTAGATAAGAGATTTCAATCCCTATTTTTGTCTCATCTATGTTTCTCCAATAATATTATAACATATAAATTAAAAATGTAAATTTTATTACAATATCATGCCACATTAACTAAAAAATAGTGTTTATTAAATACATGACGTAATATTATTGAAAAGATATAGGAAAAGGACACCAACAAAAGAACATATGAGCCAAAAGGAAGAACAAAATTTATTTGCATGTATGGAGCGGCCAAGACATAATAGGAAAAAAGTTTCACAATTCCTTTTAATTGGTGTATGACATTTTTAGCTTCATGAGTTTTACCAAAGATCACTTAAAAATTTAAAACCTAATTCCGTTGGCTATTGGAAATTTTGATATGTGTTGGTTTTTTTTTTATTTTTTTTTATTTATTTTTTTAAAAGAGGACTAATACTAGAAAAGCACTTTGCACTAACCATTTTCAACTGGCTTGACATAACCACTCAGACGAGCGTCTATTGTCCAAAGAGAAATGATAAACTTCACTAATTAGAAGTTCACGGAAATCACGAAAAGAAACAATGAAAGTATAGACTTTAGGCTGGCCATGTTTGGTGCATCAATTGGGACTCAAAAATTTGAGTTCAAACTGAAATTTTTTCATTTGTTAATCCATATCATTCCCAACACACATGTGGACCGTTGCAAATAAAGCTATGTTTACTATGCTGCTGCAACTCGCCCATATGTTGTTTCAGTGCCTTCATTTGTTGTGCACCTTCCTCTCTCCCATGTGTTGCTTCAGTGGCGATCCCCTTTTGTCCTTTCTGTGTTCTGAGTTTTCGAATCTAATATATTCGATTCCCTGAGACCACCGGCTCCGACTATGTGTAGCATTTTCCCGAGAGTTGAATTCCTATGTAAATTCCATTCTTCAACCATAATCGCCTCCATCTCTTCCCTTCGGTCGATTTTGGGGTGCATATATTTTGGGGTTTTTGCTTCCCTCTATCTAACTCGATAAATCCAAAATCATCCCCATTCTCTCACCCATTGGAACCCATCGGACTCTAATTCACCCCTTTCTAAAACCCAAACTCTCTAATTTTGTTTCTAAGGTTTATTTGCTTTGGGCTTTTATTCTAAGAAAGATGGGAAATTTGTGACACCACTGGGTCTATTCAACGGATTCATGGATTAGGTATCACCGGTGGTAGATGAGGCATCGACTGGGGTCCACGAACTAAAATCAAACTAAAAGGCTCATTACCCACTATTTCCGAGTTCAAAAAACAACTCCCCGAGCCTTTGCTTTCTGCCCTGATCCACCGTCAAGCACTATATACTCATCATTTGGCTCAAACTCGATAACCCTAGCATAACTTCTTCACTTATTTCTCAAATAAATTGGATACAATGTCATATGTATTTGTGCATTTGAAACCAGAATTGTGTGGAGTTTTTGTTATTATTATTTTTTTTAAAATTTTGTTTATGTGGTCTTGGTTTAGTTGAAATATCTGTATTATTGTTATTTGATGGGGTACATTAGCATTTACATTTCACTCCTGCTTTGCATCCACCGGTTAGTGTTTATGGCTTATTGGTTGGTCGTGTGTTGTATGGTTGGTCATATATGTTGTCATGTTTGAATGCTCTGGTTTTTTTGTCTTTGTTGAAAGAGTGGTTAATGTAAGACATCAATATTGAATCTTCTTCTTTTGTCCTTTAATCATGTGCAATGGCTGGTTATAGATAGCATTGTTGTTTCGATTGGTAAACTAGTTTATTGTCTGTCTAATCTCAGCAAATATATATATCATTTATTTAAATGTGGTTTGACATCTCCAATTTTAAAATTTCTAGTTGCATGAAGTTTTTGTGACTATGTTACATATCTAAATATCAAGTGTCAAGTTTCCGAGGTTCTTGGTTACCTCTCGCAGTTATGTTACTAAGTCCTCTACATGTTATGTTTTTAAGCCTTCGGTTAGGGAGTTACTCTGTTCAATTTTTTTTTTTTTTGTGTGTGTTTGTTTTGGTAAGTTCCTTTCATTGCTTACTAGATCCTACAATATTTTTCATTCATTTTTTCGATTTGCCAAGAGAAAAATGGACCCCTGGCCGGTGTTGTTGTTGTTGCTTTATGATTCAATGATTTGGAAAATCATTTTTTTTAGTAAGGGTTGTGTTAATTTCTCTAAGTGACAGCCCTTCTGAATTTGTTTGTTTTTCCTCACTTGATTTGGTAGACTTAGCAGTGTTGCGACTGATATATTAGGGCACTTTTTTTTTTTTTAATTGTACAGGTTTTGGACATTTTATAAGCTCTATGTTGCTGTTTATGTGCACTTTTCCTGTCTATTTGGCTATGTTGTAAAACGCCTATTAACATCGATTGTAATTTTATCTGACTGGTGAGTCATGATCTGATATATATTGTTAGTTACTATATATGATCTCATTTTAGTTGTTAAGGGGTTGATTTGTTGGTTCTAGTTGCCATGAACTTGTTTAACCTCTAACCCATGGTTTATATGCTGTGGTAGCTACATTTGTATCGGATCTTTAATATGCATAAGATGAAATATGTTAATTAATTTATACTGAGCCAAATTGTCCTCTTCTTGTTACAATTATAAAGAATGTTTTCTTGTTTTACTTTTCGATTTCTTAAGGAAATGACTCGCAAATCATCGAGTGAGACTTACTTTTGGGATAATGCTAAAGAAACAAAATTTCTTCAAAAATTGGATGATTTTTTGTCTTATAGTGGCGGTAAATATCCCTCCATTCAAATTCTTGAATAATGAGCCTCTTAATTTAATTTTGAATATGGTGGAGTACCTACCTATGGATTAACATTGTATAAAAAAAAAAAAAAAAAAAAAAGAGGATGAAGAAAATATATAAGGGATGGAAAGCATTGCAAGTACGGACCGGGCTTGGATATGATCCGTCGACCGATAGAGTCATTTGCTCAGATGATACTTGGCAGAGATTTATCCAAGAAATTGCATTATCTAACTATGACTTGCTAATTTAATTGTTTAAGCAGCGACTTGTAGACGAGGATGTTGATAAAATTTCATTTGTAGGTTCACAAGGAGTGCAACCATCTCTGCCACGAGGGACTTCACAACAAGGAGTTGTATTACAAAGTTTTTTTAAAAAATCATGTTGTAGGTGCCTCGGGATTCTGATCAGTTACGATGCAAGATGGCAGTAATCCATATGTCGAGGCTAAAGTATCTATGGACAACTCTGGAACCCAACCGGTTTTAGATGAAGAACTAACTCCGACCAACGGTGGGCGGTAAGGCATCAACAGAAGGGTGGGTGACGAAATTGGCCCATCATGGTCTAGGGACAGTTCTGGTAAGAGAAAGCAAAGAGAGGCAACATACGAGATGACTTACTCGGCTATGCAGGAAATAGTCAGTCATTTCCATAGTCACTCTTAATCCGGTACTAGTAATAAACAATCAAGCCGACCGGATCACTTACTGATGTGCATGAATATTATGACTGACATGGGTATTCCACTTAATAAGCGGACGATTTTGTGGCACTACTTCGAAGCTCATCCACGGGTGCGGCGTACCTTCCATTAGCTTCCCGATGAAGATAGGCGAGACATTATTACGTCTGTTGTTAAATGTCAGTCACCATCTGACGATTGAGTTTTTAATTAAATTTTTTTTTTTGTAATATTCAATTTTTTTAGACATAACATTGATTCTGTTAAATTTTTATTAGATTATGTTTTTTTTTTATTCATGTCAGTCATGTTTGCACTTTCTTATGTTGTTGATTATGTGATTTTACCGATTGACTGAAGAATATTTGTTTATTTAATGTTATGTTTTTTAGCATTTGTGAAAACTAAATTAGTTTATCATGCCTTCGTAATGATTAGTTAGATGTTTAGTTTAATTGTAAAGGGATTAATTAAACATGGTTTGGAAACAATTGATCTAAAACAGATACGCAATCAAATTTGTGTTGTCAGCCAATTCTCAATATAAAACAGTTTAGTTCGGCATCCGAACATGAAGAAGATGACCGATCCTCAGAAAATGAGCTACTCGACGATGACTGTTTCTTGTAATGGCAATTGTTGTCGTGGCTGCTGGTAGGCATAATAGACAAAGAATCCACAACCAGTGCATAATTAAGACTAACTGCAGCATGCATGTGGAAGATAATACATGGACATGAAAAATTATTCAAGATTGATCAATATGAAATCAAATACATTCAAAGCACTAAGTTACATATTAGATAGTAGGGGATTATTGAGGCCGACTTGTAATATGAATGTCAATGAGCAGCTGTTCATTTAAAAAAAAAAATCAATTTGTTCCCAAGGCACAACGAACGTGCACATTTCTTATTTATTCCAACATTCTAAAGAGACAACTTCTCTTTAGTTCTTTAAACTATTGAGGGCTATTTGTGCTGTGAAAGACGGGTTCATCAGATTACCCGACTACACAGAGGTTCAACCTTTGATTGAGGAGCATTCCTACAAATATAGACCCTGGTTTGATGTAAGTAATCGATGTCATCGCATCAAATTTTCATATTCATGATTATAGAGAAATGACAAATTAAATTTTTGTTATTTAACACGTGTTATTAATGCATTATTCACCATAATCTACATTTTTCATTTCTTATGCAGAACTGTATTAGCACTATAGATGGAACATACGTACCATGTGTACCACGCGAGGATAATTCTGAAGAATAGATTAATCGAAAATGTGTGAACTCGCAGAATGTATTGGCCGTCCGCTCATTCGATATGAAGTATATATATATTGGCCGGCTATGAGGAATCTTGTAATGATGCAAGAATGCTGGAAGAGACAATAACATTTCATGGATTCCCAATACCGCCACTTGGTAAGATCCTCTGTAACATTATATGAATGTTTATAAATAATCAAGTAATTATAAGATAGTTTTGATAATGTGATGATTACTTTGTATGAAAATTTTATATAGCCGATTTGGGATACGCTAATAAAGATCGTTTCCTGAGTCCATTTCGATGAGAAACGTATCATTTACCCAAATATTAGAAATGTCGCGTTGAACTGGACACCCAGAGGGAAGTATTTAACTACACGCACTCATCTCTGCGGAATTGTATTGAGTGAACTTTTGGTGTATGGAAGGCCAGATTTAAAATACTTAAAGGCATCAATAATTATCCCATGGAAAAACAAGTAATGATCCTAATGACGTGTGTGATTGTTCATAATTTTATAAGGATGGTACAGGTTGGGGATCCTATTCTTGAAGAGTATGCGGTAGATGGTATGCCTATAGGTGGACATGTTGATGTTAACGCAGATGTCGTGTTGATCGATAGGGCCGATGATGCAGGTTCAAGTACGGGAAGGCAGCAAGATACATCAACGAGGAGTGTAATGAATCAGCTGAGAGAAGTTTTGGCCGATGATTTCTGGGACAGATATCAACGATTTCCACGGTATAAATCCATGTGAAATTAAGGCTATTTTTATCTGTTTAACATAGATTAGGGGGAGAATTTCATGTTTTTTTATTAGTACTTTTAGTTAGCAACTATTTAATTCTTGTTGTTTTTAATGGCTAGCCAAAAAAGATTATAAATAATTTGATGTACACTGTTAATGTGTGTTTTTATTTTATTTTATTTTTTCATTTTTCCCTTTACAATCTACAGTGGCATGTTATTGGGGGCGAAAACGATAAAATGAGATAAAAACCTCCTAAATTGCGAGCCATAAAAAATTACCCAACTAAAAATATTTTTTATAGGCTACAATAATAATTATTCTACACATAGAAACTAAATTAAGATGTAATAAAAAATTATTAATTTCCAATACACAATACAATTCTAATCGCTTACATTTCCCAATGCAACTCAATTTTTAAATCCAAAAACCTAACTCAATTCTAACTCTCAACTTTACTTATCTTTAACTCAACTTAAAAATCTTAACTCCACCCGTAACACTTAAAAGGAGGCTTAGAAGACTTGGGCTTGGGCTTGAGCTTGACATGAAATTTTCAACTTTCCAACGGTTATCGTGTTTTTTTGAGTTAAAAAAAAAAAAAAATTCGTGAAGCCTAGCATCACTCTTGTCCAAATATTGACAAGTCAGCGGAAGATTGAGAAGTTTATTGCCTGTAATTGTATTATATATGGAGCTCTAGGTTAGTACATAACATTTTTGCCCAAAAAAATGAAAAAAAGAAAAGGAAAAAAAAAACTAAAAGATCTCACCCAACATAACTACGTAACTAGGAACTGCTTCAAATGTTCGCGGTACACAGACGAGCTCAGTTCAAGGACTAAATGAACCGGATAGCTATTGCAAGTTCGAATGTTTAAAATACTAGAGATCACGGTGAAATTATAAAGGTTAAATATCTTAATACTTGGAGATAACGACCATCATCCAGGATCTACAGTTACATATTCAAAATTTATTGTAAATTCAAATATTATAAAGGGTTATCTCTTAGTAAGCCATAAATAAGGGTTAAGCCATTTGTAACCCTAAGTCACTTTTGACAGATTACGTCATGTGCAATTATCCAATGTAGCGAAACCCCCTAGCATTAAAGAGAATGTAGCCATTTTTCAGAAGGCAAACTGTTATAAATATCTGTTTTCTTTATTTTACTACACTCGCCTTTCAATTCTCTTTGTTTGCTTGCATTCATGGTTGTTTTTGAGGGACTTCGACACCGTACACTGTGTTAGGTGAATCACCGTCAACAATTGACGTGGAAGGAGGCCTAAACCTCCAAACCCTAGAATCCCAGAGAACTATTTGAAGAACAGTTGTGATGACAAGACGCCAGAGCAATGACGACGTTGCCCAAGTACTAGAAGAGCTTCCTCCTGCATGCACCACACGGAATAGGAAGACCGACTTCTAGAACTACCATTCTGAAATGACGTCGTGCAAAAACGTGTCTTGTAGTAAATTGAGATTAAAAGGTCAAAAAAAAAAAAAAAAAAAACTTTTAGGCACAGCAAATTCCACTAATAGAAATGGTTGCAACTGAAAGTATAAGCATAGTACTCTAAAATAAAGTAGAATTACATGAGCCAGTTGAAAAAAAAAATTACATAATTATAAATTATGATAAGCACTTGTGATTAAGTAGTGTACATAATTTTATTGTGACAAAGAAATTCTAACCGAATTTCCTTATTTTAAGGATAAGTACTTACTCCTTTTTTTTTTTTTTTTTTTTTAGAGTTCTATATAATCTCGGGTCACATTACGTCATGACCCGCTGATACTTTGAAGACATCAGGTTAATGTATTATATGGTGACTCGAAAAAGACTTTTAATAAGAACATGTACGCAATCAACCCACTAAGACATATTGGCTCGTTGATTATAACTTGGCATCTAATTTCCTTACTTTATTTCCGAGTACGGAGGCTATACGTTCAATTTTTCAACGTTCTTTTACATACAAATCGATACCAAGCTATGCTATGCATGCGTAGCAGTGCAGAACTCCACCAAAATATGTACACCCTGTAAGCTATGGCAATTAATACTGACCGTTAGATCAAACTCAATCTCATTAACTATAATGTACCTTTATTCTACGTCTCTACTAATAGAAAAATCAACCGTTGAAATAAAAAATGGGAGATACTCGACCGGCAGATGGCCCAGCCAACCCTTTTAATTCCTAATGCTTCAACTTTAAGTGTGAAAATTAGATCCCACAAAAACACACACACAAAACCTACTTTCCACCCGTCTCCATTAGGATTCCCACCATCGACAGTAGTTATTATTTTTAATAGTGATATAAATAGAAATTTTTAAGATATATAAGATAATTATTAATAGAGATAAATGAGAATGAAAATATAAATTCTTAAAAAACTAAAAGAAATTAAATAATTTGTTTGTACACCATTTGGAGTTGATTTTTGAGTAGAGTTTTTATTTTCAAAACTAATTAAATTTTTATTTTTTGTTAAAAAATAAATAAATAAGAGTTGAATTTTATTTCAATCGTGTGTCAAACAAAGTCCCACCATGTTCTCACCACCCCACTAAGGATTCCCCCTTATAAATTCCCTCCAACTTGGCGTGTGCTCTCCACACATCATTTCATCCATTCCATTCCTACACTCTTTTACAATTTCTTATTTACCGAAATATTTAATCTTTCTTCTTCTTTTTCTCCGCCATGGCCAAAGGAGAACCAGCTTGCTCCCAGCCATCCGTCATAAACCGACACTCGGCGCACTTCCCTCCAAGGATGTCGAACAACAAGAGAAGGTACTGGAGGTTGGAGGTGGAGGTGGAGGCGGTTGACTATACCGTCCGGGCACAATGGCTCCGGGCCGCCTTGCTTGGTGCCAACGACGGGCTGCTCTCAACAGCGTCCTTGATGATGGGAGTCGGGGCGGTGAGGACAGACGTGAAGACGATGATCCTGACCGGGATCGCCGGCCTTGTCGCCGGGGCCTGCAGCATGGCCATAGGAGAGTTTGTCTCTGTCTACTCACAGCGGGACATCGAGGTTGCTCAGATGGAGAGAGATCAGGGTAAGGAGGGAATAAAGAAAGAGAAGCTACCGAGCCCGGTAAGGGCGGCGGCAGCTTCGGCTGCGGCATTTGCGGTTGGAGCACTGGTGCCGCTTATTGGGGCGGCGTTTGTGAGGGATTACAAGGTCAGGTTGGGTGTGATAGTGACGGTGGTGAGCCTTGCCTTGCTAGTGTTTGGTGCATTGGGTGCAGTCTTGGGTAAGGCGCCGCCGGTGAAGCCGTCAGTTCGGGTTTTGCTTGGAGGATGGCTGGCCATGGGAGTCACTTTTGGCTTGACCAAGCTTGTTGGTTCCGTCGGGTTATAATGGTTTTCTAGTTTTTTTTTTTTTTTTTTTTTTTTTTTTTATTTAAAGTATTATACGATAGGGTTTAAAAAAAAAAAAAAAAAAAAAACCTTTACAAATATGCATACAGTTTTTTACTGTCAAATCTACCATAAGTTGTATTTTTCTTAATTTGTTATGATCACACGGTTTAGAAGTGTTCCACCACATAGTTATATGTTTTTGTTTTTGTATTGTCAAAAAATGGTGAGTATGCTACTAGAGTTGTGTTGGGCTAAGCGGACTGCCCTACTAATTGTATAATATATATATATATATATATATATATATATTTGTATATTTTCGGACTTCTATAAAAGGTTTTTTTTTTGTTATTTTTTGTCCCCACTTACTTTTAATTGACTCTATATTTTTTAAAAAACAACTTCTCTTTTTACTTGAAAAACTCGCTGCTTAAGTAAGAGAGAGAACCAATTAAGGCTAATCCAGTCAGTAGTTTAATAGATTGGTGATTACTTACCAATAAAAAAAATTACGAGAGAGAGAAGAAAAGTTGTATTTTGGGATCAAATTGCAATCGTGGAATGAACAATAAATTGATCATGTAAATCATTTGAATCATACTATATTGTAAATAAAAGTATTATATAGCGCTATAAGAGCATGAAAACTCTTCGTCAGTTGTTTGTAATTGTTTTATAATATATATATATATATTTTTTAAAATATATGATAAAGAACATTATATGGGTATTACAGAGGTTAAGAAGTTTTAGGTAGTTTCATATAACCGGATCAAGTGATATTCTACCATCTTTTTGGGTTTTTGAGTAACATTATATGTGAAATCTTGAATTAAGGTGTTTGGTATGTATGAGACTAAGGTCTCGTTTGGTGAACAAGTTCAAACTGTATTTTTCATCTTAGTTTTTGTCTTTTTCTGAAAAAGTTTTTGCTTTTCTAAAAAATGAATAAAAATTTTCAACTCAAACTGTATTTTTTAACTCAAACTATTACCAAATGGATAATAAGGAATTAGCATAATTATCAATTTCAGTGCAACAGTTGGATTGGAAGGCAGAGAAGAGCTTCCTTATTGATATTAAAATAAAATTAAAAAATTAAAAAAAGTCAATTTTTAAACAAATTTGAGAGCCATGAAGTAAGACTACTGTTCCATTTGGTTAAGTTATTTTATATCAATTTTTGTCTTTTTTGAAAAGTCAATAAAATTATAACTAGTTTTTAAAAAGTCAATCAACTTCATCTTAAAATTTCATTCTAAACACGACATAAATGCAAGCTATGTTAAATATATAAGCAGATGAAGAATTCTCGTGAAATATGTCAAAAAAAAACTCGGAAAAAAAAAAAAACAAAAAAAAAAAAAACAAAAGAAAAAATTACTAGATTGAGTCGTGGAGAAAGAATAAATGCAATAATTCATTATACGGGCTTTTAGAGAAATCTAAAAGGTGAAATAAGTAATTTTGGTTCTAAAATGCTTGACTGGTGTTAGAAAATTATCGATGAGGTCAATAGACCTATCTGCGAACTAATTGACAAAATTTTCAGGTGGTATGCATAGCTAATAAACGATAAGTTCATGTAAAGAAATTAGCCTAGTAAGATTACAGTTTCCTCTCATTTTCCTGAGTTTTTTTTTTCTTTTTAAATTTTTTGTTGTGAGACTATAATTCGTATAAAATATAAAGATTTTTTGCTCTGGGAAAAGAAGAAAATTCCAGATTAATCCAACAACATTATAAAGTGAGACATATATTTATCTTTTATGGTGGAAAGATATAAATTGATCTTATCTCTAGTGTATCGAGCAGTTGATATATATATATATATATATATATTTCATACGTGAACTACTGTCGCTAAATGCTCGATACACTAGACGCTTTCTTTCAGTTTACTCTTTTGTCAATGATAGGTTGGCGAGAAATATAACAAGACACTACACCACTAAGATCTCTCAAGGATTTGGATCGAATGGAGGTTATGTTATTATGCCTTTTACTTTTTTGAGCACTAAATAAAGGTAAAGAACAAAAGGGCCGGGGAAAAAGCAGGAAGGGCAAAAAAAAAAAATATAAAAAAGCACAGACACAGTTAGAAAAATGCTTTTACAGCACATCGTATAAGTTTTCTTTAGCTTGGTTGGAGGGAAAGAATAGTAAAAAGATATAATGGTACATTAGATAAGGAGAGAGATATCATTTTTTTATGTTTTGATATGGCGGAAAAGAAAATAAAAATCATCTTTCTTGTTTGTTATTGAGATGTAAGACAAATCAAAAAATATATTTTATTTATAAAATGACAACTTTATCCTTTATTATATATATATTTTTGATTTCTCCTTTATTATATAATTTGCATGTTATCATATAATTTTCTTAGGGTGTTATTTTCTTATAAATTGCATTATACACTTGTTAAAACATGTAATTTTTTTTTAATTGTTTCTATCACAATAACCATAATTCCATTACTTTATTATACATTTTATACGAATATATTTATTCGTTAATTATCGATATGCCAATACATGTAAGTGGTAAGACTTCTTTGGTCTGGATGTTATTCTTTCTAAGCATTATGCGGTACGGCATTCACGGTTGTCGTTGGGGCTGGCCAGTTCCCGCCTCAACTGGTGGCTTTTGTTACTCAGCGACACCCGACATTGGGTTGTTGTTGGGCGGGTTGCGCATTTTGGAGCAACAACAAGACCCGTTCAGTGGGAACCTCAGCGTTCTATACAGCTTGGTTTCAACGTCTCTACATCAGACCATTCTTAAGTTTCTTTGGGTTCGGAGTCAATTGTTGATAGGTCAAACTCATCTAACAAATCCCACAATTATTGAGATCCCAGAAGACTATTACAGTAGCAGGGAATCACAAATTAGTAAAAGTAACGATTGCAGAAAACAAAAAACATATAGATTATTTATATAGATTCAACGTAAATATATTGGTTATGTCCTCTCTGATACTTGAGATTTCACTATCTTTTTAGAGTTACAAGTGTAACCTGCAAAATGTGACATAAGGTTTCCAAGGGCCATATATCATGTACTTATAGGTCGAGAGAACCCTTAACAAATTTTTAAATTACAAATATCTCACATTTAAATTCAAATTCAAATGCGAGATAATATTCAATATTCCTGATTCTAAATGTTGATATTAGATAATCATGACTGATGACTTGAGATAATGCTTATAATAGTGGGATCAAGATTCCCGAATTCTAGCATTATTGCAGCACTCAGGCTATGTCAACGGGCTGAGATCGGGAGATCTCGGATACCTATCAACAAATGATTATAAGTTTTCTTTAGTTTTTTCAATAAATAAATACAAATTGATACACCAAGTAAAATAAATAGCATTGAAAAAATAAATAAATGATTTGACAAGTAAATCAAAAAATTTTGGCAATTCATCGTTTACCAAATAAATACAGTTAAATTAGAGAAATACAAGATTTATTGAGTAAATAACACAAACATGAAAATCGTCGAAGAATAGTATTTTTACGAAAACAACTAAAGTAAATAGTAAGATATTAAAAGATTTAAAAAAATAAAAAAAAAAAGTTATGAGTTAAATTTGTTATGTAAATAATATATATAAGAAATGAATGAGTCATTTACTCAATATTGCTGGTTTAATCCAAATATATCTTTAAAATATGCTACATACTTCAATCATTTATTTAAAAATATTATTCATTTTTCTCTTTCTCTTGAAAAAAAAAAAACTAATTAGAATTAAAATTTTTAAATTAAAATTAATTAATATTTTAAAAATTAATTATAATTTTTTTTAATTAAAAAAAAGATAAAAATTAAAAAAAAAATTTAATTGAAGTTAAAATAATTTATCAAACAAACCTTTTTGATTTAGGCGTAAGTAGAAGATTAATATGGGGTAAAATAGGAAATTTGCCAAGAAAATTGAAAACAACTTTTTGAGGGGTGCGAATATATTTTTCCCAAGGAAAATAATATCCTAACCATCCAAGACAAAACAGAAATATCTGCAAGAACAGAAAAAAGCACCTCACATCTGCTGGTGCAGCCATGGCGTTCACAGGAGTACTTTCCTCTGTTTCCTCACCCATAACACATCCAGACTCATTCCCATCACCTTCTTCTTCTTCTTCTTCTTCTTCTTCTTCCAAGGTACCCAGGCCCACTTCTTTCTCTTGCTCTTCAAACCCAACAACAACAAAAACTTCTGTAACTACTAGTTCTAGTTCCAGTTCCGTTTCTGAACAACTAAACGATTCCAGTAGTTTAATAGCAATAACCATAAGAAATTAGCTACAGCAGAGCCTCACCGTCAGTGAGATGGCCAAACCTAAAGCTGAGAGAAACTATGACCCTCGGCTCAGACCTAAGTACTTCTTACATTGCCATTCTGCGAAAAGTCAGTATTGACCGATAGATTTGGAGTTGAATCTGATAGTTTGTGGCTGATGTGTTGGATGATAGGAAAGTTCAGATGACTCCACTGATTTCTGCTTGTTGTGAAGTGGGTAGGACGTCGAGTGGCATAGGTGGGAATGCGGCATTTCCATGCTTCGTTTGCTCTTGGCTCTTTTCAAACCCAACAACAACACAAAAACTTCTGTAACTACTAGTTCCAGTTCGTTCTGAACAACTAACGATCCAGTAGTTTAATAGCAATAACCATAAGAAATTTAGCTACAGCAGAGCCTCACCGTCAGTGAGATGGCCAACTAAGCTGAGAGAAACTTATGACCCGTCGGCTCAGACCCATTTCACAGTCGACTCTCCTCCACGGAGCCATGATTCCGAGGGTGCTGAGGAAGAGGAGAATGCGATGAATTTAGAGTCTTTGGAGGTAGATGACGAGACACAAGAAGTTTTGGGTCGGCCTAGCAAGACTAGGGTAAAAAAAATGAACAAATTAGCACTTAAAAGGGCCAAAGATTGGCGAGAAAGAGTCAAGTATTTGACCGATAGGATTTTGGAGTTGAAATCTGATGAGTTTGTGGCTGATGTGTTGGATGATAGGAAAGTTCAGATGACTCCCACTGATTTCTGCTTTGTTGTGAAGTGGGTAGGACAGTCGAGTTGGCATAGGGCTTTGGAGGTTTATGAGTGGCTGAATTTGCGGCATTGGTACTCTCCGAATGCCCGTATGCTCGCCACTATTTTGGCGGTCCTTGGAAAGGCTAATCAAGTTGGATTAGCCATGGAGATGTTCACCAGGGCTGAGCCTGATGTAGGCAATACCGTCCAAGTGTACAATGCCATAATGGGTGTGCAAGCAAGAAATGGCCGGTTCGATAAGGTTCGCGAGTTGCTCGATTTAATGCGTGAGAGAGGATGTGAGCCGGACCTTATCAGTTTCAATACTTTGATCAATGCTCGTATGAAGTCGGGTGCTATGACTCCGAATTTGGCGGTTGAACTTTTGGATGAGGTGAGGAGGTCGGGTCTCAGACCAGATATTATTACTTACAACACTCTTCTAAGTGGGTGTTCGCGTGAATCCAACTTGGAAGAGGCGATGAAGGTTTTCAATGACATGGTGCGGCATCGTTGTCAGCCTGATCTTTGGACTTATAATGCCATGATTTCAGTGTATGGGAGATGCGGACTACCGAGCAAAGCTGATAAGCTCTTTAAGGAATTGGAGCCTAACGGGTTTCTCCCAGATGCGGTGACATATAATTCTTTGTTATACGCTTTTGCTAGAGAAGGGAATATAGAAAGAGTGAAGGAGATATGCGAAGAAATGGTGCGAAAGGGGTTTGGTCAAGATGAGATGACATACAATACAATGATCCACATGTATGGGAAGCAGGGGCAGCATGATTTAGCCTTTCAGCTTTATAGGGACATGAAAAAGGTGGGTCGGAATCCCGATGCTATTACGTACACTGTTTTGATTGACTCACTTGGGAAAGGTAATAAGATAACAGAGGCGGCAAATGTGATGTCGGGAATGTTAGATGCAGGAGTTAAACCCACATTGCGAACCTATAGTGCTTTAATATGCGGGTATGCAAGGTCCGGTATGCTAGCGGAGGCTCAGGAGACTTTTGATTGCATGGTTAGGTCTGGCATTAGACCTGATCAAATAGCCTACTCAGTTATGTTGGATATTTTTCTGAGGTCCAATGACACAAAGAAGGCAATGGCATTTTATCGAGAAATGGTGCGTGATGGTTTCGTGCCAGATAATGCCCTTTATGAGGTCATGGTGCGAGTACTTGGGAGGGAAAACAAATCGGATGCTGTAGAGAAAGTGATCAGAGATATGGAGTTCCTCTGTGGCATGAACCCGCAAGTTATTTCTTCGATTCTTGTCAAGGGAGAGTGCTTTGATCATGCTGCTAAAATTTTGAGACTTGCCATCAGCCGTGGCCATGAACTGGACAGGGAAAGTCTGTTATCCATTCTTAGCTCATACAGTTCATCCGGAAGGCACTCAGAAGCACGTGAGTTGCTTGAATTCTTGAGAGAACATGCTCCTGGCTCCAATCAACTCATAACCGAAGCACTGGTTGTCATAATGTGCAAGGCTCACCAATTCGATGCTGCTTTGGAGGAATATAGTAAAACAAACGGATTCCATTCTTTTAGCAGAAGTTCTATGATGTATGAATCAATGATTCAAGGCTGTAGAGAGAACGAGTTATTTGGCGATGCTTCGCAGGTTTTTTCTGACATGAGATTCTTTGGTGTTGAACCTTCCAAACTTCTTTATCAGAATATGGCTCTCATGTATTGTAAAATGGGTTTCCCCGAGACAGCACATCATTTAATTGATCAGGCAGAAGCAAAAGGAATCATTTTTGACATTGTCACTGTCTACGTTAGTGTTATTGAAGCATACGGGAAAGTCAATCAATGGCAGAAAGCGGAGAGCTTGGTGGGACGTCTTAGGCAAAGACATACAGAAGTTGATCGGAAGGTATGGAATGCTCTGATACAAGCTTATGCTGAAAGTGGCTGCTATGAGCGAGCCAGGGCAATCTTTAACACAATGATGAGGGATGGTCCCACACCGACTGTGGATTCTATTAATGGCTTATTGCAAGCTTTAATTGTTGATGGGAGATTGGAGGAGCTTTACGTAGTAATCCAAGAGCTGCAAGATATAGGTTTCAAGATAAGCAAAAGCTCAATTCTCTTGATGCTAGATGCATTTGCTCGAGCTGGTGATGTGTTCGAGGTGAAGAAAATATACGAGGGAATGAAGGCTGCTGGTTATTTCCCTAACATGGATCTCTATAGGGTTATGATCAGGTTACTGTGCAAGGTAAAACGAGTAAGGGATGTTGAGGCAATGATATCCGAGATGCAAGAGGCAGGATTTAAGCCTGACCTCTCGATCTGGAATTCTGTTCTAAAGTTGTACTCATCAATTGAAAATTTCAGAAAGACGGTTGAAGTGTACCAACAGATTCGAGAAGCTGGTCTTAGCCCAGATGAGGATACTTATAATATTCTAATAATGATGTACTGCAAAGATAGTAGACCAGAAGAAGGTTCGTCACTCATGCGTGAAATGAGAAGCCGGGGCTTGGAACCTAAGTTGGACACCTACAAAAGTCTGATTTCAGCATTTAGTAAGCAGCAACTGTTTGATCAGGCCGAGGAGCTATTTGAAGAGTTGAGGTTGAATGGGCGTAAATTGGATCGTTCATTTTATCATACTATGATAAAAGTGTTTAGGAATTCAAAAAACCCGTCCAAAGCGGAAATGCTGGTGAGCATGATGAAAGAGGCAGGTATGGAGCCCAATTTTTCCACAATGCACTTGCTTATGATTTCTTACGGCAGCTCCGGACAGCCTGGGGAAGCTGAGAAGGTGCTCAACAATTTGAAAGACACCGGTTTAAATCTCAATACACTACCGTACAGTTCTGTTATTGATGCTTATCTCAAGAACGGAGATTATAACACTGGAATCCAAAAGCTCAAAGAGATGGAAAAAGAGGGCTTAGAGGCAGACCATAGAATATGGACATGTTTTATTAGAGCTGCTAGTTTGTCCCAGTGCACAAGCGAAGCTTTTATCCTCTTGAATGCTCTAAGCGATGCTGGATTTGATCTTCCTATAAGGTAATACACGGTTTCCCAAGTTCCAGCGTTGTTGGATTTTTTTTCCCACATATTTTTGCTTTGGATCCATTTATGACCGTCTTTTTGTAGGATTTTGACAGAAAAATCTGAATCACTAATTTCAGAGGTGGATCAGTTTCTCGAGAAGCTAGGACCCTTAGAAGTTGATGCAGCATTTAACTTTGTCAATGCTTTGGAGGATCTTTTGTGGGCATTTGAATTCCGAGCAACTGCTTCATGGGTTTTCCAACTGGCAATCAAGAGAGGCATCTTTCGGCATGATCTGTTCAGGTAGGTCCTGTTTGATAATGTTATGAACAATTTACATGCATCATTAATTTGTTTTATGAAGGCTATAAATATAGTGTTTTGCAAATGAACCTATATTGGTCTTTGAAATAAACAGCCAAATGAAAGCGGGTAAGTGAGTCTTCCAAAGAAAATATGTGGCAGTTGAAGCATTTTTTTTTTATTTTAATTAAAATGCAGTAAACTGCAATTTTATGTAGGTGATACAAAATTTGGAAAATTGGAGAGAGATGAAGTAATTGTGGTTTCGCTTATAAAACTTTCCATTTTCATTTGTTTGCTTGTATCTTATGGCCTTTTATAATGCAGGGTTGCTGACAAGGATTGGGGTGCTGATTTTAGAAAGTTGTCGGCTGGTTCTGCCCTTGTTGGTCTTACATTGTGGCTTGATCACATGCAGGCAAGTCAGTTTTCTCCTCACTAAGTTTCTGTGGAAATGGTTCCTTCCAAAAAAATAATTTGGGAGTAACAATTGTCTTATATGTTAAGAATTAACGCCCCAATTTTATATCACTGAGAGCAATAAAATCGCAGAAGAAAACAAACAATCACGAAACATGCAAATTTGTATATAGGTTCGCCTCAATATGAGACTACGTCCTATTTCATAATTCACTTTGATGATTAAGAAGTTTATAAGAAAAATTTACACTCACACACCCTGTGTTTTCTCAACCTCTCTCGTGATAATCTCTAATGGCGGTGCCCTTATTTGTGAAGAAAAATTAGGGCAACCGATATGACAAGTGGAATCTTGAAAATACCCTTAATGAAACAACTCTCAAATACTCTCAAGGTCAATCTGTGTGCTGTCTCTGCATAAGGCGTTTCTTCGCAGGGTATTAATTAGGCTCCACAACTTTGTATAATCCTTGTTATAACGCCCTTTGTTTTCCTCATTCAAATATGGATGTAGTGGCATAGGTATACTTCCAGTTCATAGGTTAGGAAAAACTTGTAGATTAAAGATTTACGATCGTTTGGATTCGCTGCACAAGTGTTGTTTATGTAATTTTAGCACATTACAGTTTACTGGTGTTTACTAAACTTTGGAATAGTAATTTTATTCGTTTTATTTCTAAAATCTCCTTATGCATTGAATTAATTATCATTAGTTTGACAAAGTAGTGAACGTAAATTTGATGTTGATCCTAAAAACTGGAAACAATAAAAAATAAGTTAGGTGCATTCCATTTTTCTCAACTACATATCAGGGCTGTACCAAATTACCATTTCTGATGTTGATGGTATATATATATCTGACGACTTTTCTTGATTGTGTTATCGCAAGTTTAGCCTTACTTCAGAAATGACTGTCATCTGTGAGAATGCTACTTGTCTGTGAGTCTAACATGTAAAATTCCCTCTTATGCAGGATGCATCCCTGCAAGGCTATCCGGAATCTCCGAAATCAGTAGTCTTGATAACGGGAACATCAGAGTACAACTCAATTTCTCTTAATAGCACACTGAAGGCGTGTCTGTGGGAGATGGGATCCCCTTTTCTCCCTTGTAGAACACGAACAGGTCTCCTTGTAGCTAAGGCTCACTCCCTCAGGATGTGGCTCAAAGACTCGCCCTTCTGTTTGGACCTCGAGTTGAAAGATGCGCCATCTCTACCAGAATACAACTCAATGCAGCTTATCGACGGATGTTTTCTGAGGCGCGGTCTTGTTCCTGCATTCAAGGAGATAACCGAGAAGCTTGGAATAGTGAGGCCTAAGAAATTTTCCCGGTTGGCTATGCTATCAGATGAAAAGAGAGCTAAAGTTATTGAAGATGATATAGATGGGAGGAAACAGAAGTTGGAGAAAATAAAGAAAAATGGCGGACTTGGGAGGACGGGGAAGATCAAGAGGCTTACGAGGGGGAAATATGTACCAAGATCCAAATCTCCACGTGCTAGTGAGTTTGGATTAGGAAGGAAAGCTTTGAAATGAGTCGCCAAATAGCGAAATCTTCTTAGCATTTCACTGCCTATATTGACTCTGTATTGACTCGTTGAGTCACCATTTTTTGAGGCGATAATTAGGCGTAGCTTCAGTCGGTTCGGACAGTAAGTTGTAAATATTATTCAGTGCTATATTACCCCAAAAATGTATGAAATGTATCTATCCCTGGTGTTTTCTGTGTCAAATTTGATTCTCTTACTTTATCTTTCCGTTGCCCATAGCACCTGCTGTCCTCCGGTTGTAATTGGAACCTTTTAGTAACGCGGCAGGCTACGTTCATTGTCACAACGGGTTTCCATTTGTAACTCAGTACACCATTATCAGCACAGATCCAGCGGTTACCGACAGGTGATGACTGGTATTATAATATGATACTGTCACGGTGTTCTGAATTTATAGCTCCGTTATCCTTTGCAAAAGTTTTTTTATTTTTTTATTTTTTTATTTTTCTTATGAAAAAATCGATTCCTAGAGCGATTGTGGCATTTGTATCAAAAGTTTGTTAATTTGATTCTCATCCTTTTAGCAATTTATTCCGTGTAAATTATTTTGCAAAACATTAACGAGAATTCTATCAGTATGATATGAAAAATAACCTTTTCCGTTGTTTAATATGATTTCGACCAAATATAATCCCCACAAAAATGCATTACAGGCAATAACGTGTTTCATGGCAAATCGAGACGATCATTTACTTCATTGTCCGCTTACCTCCACACCACAAGAGAGTTTTCGACATTTTCGAAAGAGGCCAGATAATGATGGGACATAGAGGGAGTAAATATTTTAAGCCAAGACCAAAAAAAAAAAAAAAAAGGTTATCTCTAGAGACGGAATTTCTTCAATGTGTCTTGAGTTGAAAGGGAGGCTGACTGTGTTTTTGAAATTTTTTGTGGACGATAATTTATACAAAAATGCCTTTTGGCATGAATCCTAAGATTCACGATGCTTAGTTGGCAATGTAATTTTAAAAGGGGAAAACTGTGGTACCGGTAAAGTCTTTTTTTAGACCGTTGAGATTTAATCGAACGGTTGAAATATTATTGGTGTACCATACTTATCATATACATTACCTCATATTACCCTTTCCACTCAAAGTTTTCTCCGTCACCGGCGACAAATACAGGTAACCCACCCCCGATGTCGACGACCCACCCCTGCCTCCCCCTACCGTCAGCCCTAGCCCCTACTGCCCCCCACCCAACCCCGGCCCCACTCTTCAGCCCCCGGCAAACCCCCCCACCGGCCCCCAGCCCTAGCCCCCCCAGCACACCCCCCACCCCAGGTCCCCCTCCCCAGACCTTCCCTCCCCCCGCCCCCCAGATGGGGACTCCCTCTCTCTCTTCCCTTTTCTCTCTCTTCTTCTCTCTCTCTCTTCCCTTTTCTCTTTTCTCGGCCCGCGGCCCACCCACCCCCACCCCTAATGGGGACCCCCCTCCCCCCCCCCCCCCCCCCTCCTCTCTCTCTTCTCCCATCGGGGGTGGGGGGGGGTCCTCGTAGGGGGGACGCCGAGAGGCGACCAGGAGGGAGGGGTGGGTAAGGGGAGGTCGGGGGAGGAGGACTTGGGGGCGGGGCTGGGGGGCATTTGCGGGGCGCAGGAGAGTGGGTGGTCGGGGCTGGGTGGGGGTGGCCAGGGCTGCCCCCGGCGATGGAAGGGGCCAGGGGTAGGTCGCCAACGTCGGGTGTGGGTTGCCAGCATCTGTCGTCGATGGCAGGAAGGTCGCCGACAACGGAGAAGACTTTAGATGAAAAGGGTAATATGAGGTAAGATGTATGATAAGTATGGTACACCAACAACATTCAACCGTTCAATTAAATCTCAATGGTCTAAAAAAATGCTTTACCGGCAGAGATCCTCTACCACAGTTTCTCCCATTTTAAAATTACAAAACAAAAAAGCTAAGCATTTTATTTTTCCGTGGGTCCCATAACTTGTATTTATTTATTTATTTATTTATTTTACTTTGAAGTCTCCGACAAACCTTCTGCACATACTGGTTTAAAAAAAAAAAACTGCACATCGTGGGATAAAGAAGAGCAACTGGGACAAAGAAGAACGTCTAAATAAATTAGAGTAATTGACTCAAACAATCTATGAACTTTTTAAAATGTGATATTTTGATTCTTTTTTTTTTTTTTTGTCATACTGATCCTAAATTCTCTAAAAATGTGATAGTTTGGTCATTTTCGTCTAATTCTGTGAAATTTCTAACAAAATGAGTCATATACATTGCATGTGATTTAATTTGTGAGGGTATTTTAGTAATTTAATAATAATTGATATAAAATATTAAAAAAATTAAAATTACCTATCTCTCTCTTCATTTCTCAAACTCAAATCGATGGCATCGATGGAGGCAGGGGTGCGGGAAATGGGTGATAGAGAAGGATGGGGCGTGAGATTGGTGACGTTGGTGTTAAGGGGAGCCAAACCAGATAGGAACTCCCGGGGGAAGGGGGACGGCGAAAACCCAAATCAGAACCTTTCGGGGGGACTGAAACCCATATCGGAAAGCACGATGCTGGGGGGTGGGACAAATCCAAAATCTGGTGGTGGAGGTTCAGATTCGTGGGGAGGGGGGCAGCATTGAGTTTGGATTCCAAGGGGGAGGGTTCATATTAGTGTGTGTGTGGGGGGGGGGGGGGGGGAGGGGGGTGGAAGAGGGGACAGACCTTGAATCCGGTGGTTCGAATTCCAGGGTGGTGGGTCAAATTGCACAGGGGGGGGGGCGCACTTGGCAATGGCAAAGACTACGGGGGACAGACCTAGATTAGTGTTTGCTCGGGGGCAGTAGCACTGGGTTTTGAGTAGGAGGAAAGGGAGGCGAGAGTTGGGGGAAGGGGGGTAGGGTTTGAGTTCAGCTCTCTCTCTCTTATTTTATTTTTATTTTTTTAATGTTATTGATATGAATAAAAGTCTTTTTATCTTTTTAAGGTTAATTGAGTTCATATGATGGTTCACGTGATTCGTTCCGTTATAAATTTAACAGATTTGAATAAAAATGATCAAACCGTCACATTTTTAAAGAATTTAAGGTCAGCACGGTTAAAAAAGGAAAACATGAACTAAAGTATCATATTTAAAGAGTTCAAAGATTATTTTGACCAACTACTCAATAGATTAAGTAGTTTTTTTTTTTTTTTCAAAACTTTTACTTTTGAGAAACTATATAATCACATCATCTTTGCTTTAGCAAACCCAAATCAGAATTTCAAATCTTGGATCTATTCTGCCATGATAAGCTTGCTACAGCCAAAAATCATGAAGTTAGGCAGCGGCGACAGAGCAGAAGAAGGTGACGGTGAGGAGGTAGAAGAAGAGGGGATAAATGAAGTGGGCAATCAAGCGGTGATGGAAAAAAGGTGGTTCCGATGGGCTACAATGTCGTGGTCCTCTCGACGACGTAGATTTGGTGAGATTGGTCCTCTTTGGTCGAAGATTTGGTAATTATACCCTTTCTCTATTCTTTGAGGATGAAAATTTTTTCTTAGGGCTTGTTTGGTTCACAAGTTCAAACCAACATTTTCAAACTTTTTTTTTATCTTTTTTCTCAAAAGTTTTTGTCTTTTTCTGAAAAGTCAACATAATTTATTATTTAAACTTAAAAATCTTAACTCAAACTTACACACCAAACACCTTTTTAAAATTTTTTAAGATGGAAAACAGATGAGGTTAAAAGTCTCTATTTTTTTAAGAAAAAAATAACGCTTGCCACGTTGGGGATATCATCAAATAACATATGGGTCATAAAGGACAGGAGTCGGGCAAATAGCAAGGCTCTAATTTATATGGGTTTGGGACTATGTCATTCTTTGATTTCAAGATTAAATGGGTCTCTATAGATTTTCTTTTTTTTTTAATTAGATCTAAAATTTTATGGGGTTTTTTTTTTTTTTAACTGGCATGAAGTTTAAACATATACATCCCACTATGTTTTATATTTTATATTTTAATTTTTTTAATTAAAAGAAATAATTAATGTGTGTTTTCATTAAAACAAAATACTAGCTCGTTTGACACTTCATTTTAGACTTATTTTTAAAAAAAAAATTTACTATTTTTTCTCTCACAAAAATTTGAATTTGTTATTTAAATTATAGATTTGAAACTATAATCCAAACGGCTTAAAATATCTAAATTTTGGTGGGATGCAACTCTCTTCTACTTCTTCTTTTTTTTTTTTTTCCTTCAAAAAGAAAATTGTTATTCAGCAAATCTTTTATAGTTTCTTTTTCTCTTTTTTTTTTTTTTGTTGGAGTTGTAATTTTTATTATCTGGTTCTTTTTTTTCCCCTCTTTTGATCAATTATGACAAAACAATAAATCATATGTATGCTATAAAATTATCAAAATATTGAGTTGTGCTTGTACAAAAAATTTAATTAAGCACCATCTTGTATGTTAAGTTGTGCCATCTGCAATCCACTTTTTAATCCGAAATAAATAACCTGAAAATATGGAATTAAATATCAATAAAAAATAACAAAAGTATTTCGGTGGATTAAATCTTCAATATTTAAACTAAACAAATTCATCATTACAAGTTATCGAAAATCAACAAAGTATTGTTTTTAGCATATTGCAGTAACAGATAATTCATTAAACAAATCTTGTCAAAATAGAATGTGACAATATCAAATAACAAAGTATGACTGAATTTATATAAAAGATTGACGTAAAATATTTTGAATTGAAAAATGAGAGAAAGAGATTCAATCCATTAAAACATATAAACTTTACAAAACAAAACGAAAATCAAACCCAAATTGAATT
Organism: Ficus hispida; assembly: GCA_025413025.1. Taxonomy (NCBI): domain Eukaryota; kingdom Viridiplantae; phylum Streptophyta; class Magnoliopsida; order Rosales; family Moraceae; genus Ficus; species Ficus hispida. Next base: position 18,403,525 of record CM046370.1, read on the forward strand.
ACTTCACACATGAATTCATTACTAGCGTCATCACAGTGTCTAACCTAACTTGCAATTCGTCTTACAAAATTTTAAAAATAAAACAAAAGATGAAAATACAAGAAAAACACACTCTAAACTCTCAGCCAAATGCTGAGGGGGAAAAACAACGTCTAAGCTTTGCTGAACTGCCTTGCTTTTATAGGCATGAGCTTCAATGGCCTTGGAGTGAAATTTGGCGCAACAAATCCGCCACCCATGCTGGTAAATCAGCTGCAGACTCAGTGGAAAAACCATCTGGGGCTGAGGAACAGGGAAGCTGGAGAGAAGGCCCGTGATTCTTGGGCTTGGAAAGATGCAGCCCAGAGATATAATGAGGGCTTAGAGTTTCGGCCCAAGAACCAAGCAAGAAAGCTAGCACGCGGGAAGGAGATGACCTGCGAAAGAAAGAAAAGGAAAAGAAAAGGAAGAAAAATAGGGAAAATAAAAAGATAATAAAAGGAAAGGGAAAATAAAATAAAATAAAATAAATAGAAAATTAAATAAAATGGATTAATATCAAATATTGTCCAAAGTAAAATACGTTGAATTAAAATAATGAAAATACTCAATTAAATTTTAAATTATTTACCAAATTATATGAACAAAAATATATTTTCATGCACTTATCATCTCTCAATATGTAGATACACGTTCACAGTTTCCTCCTCCATAAAACTCTCTTCTTTTGGCATTCCCTCTTTTTAATCCATGTGCAATTGTTCATATTTGCTTGAGTGATTATTACTCGTTCAGTCAATGTTGAACATTCCAACTCAAATTTCTCATTTACTATGTCTTAACAATATTTTTATACGTTACTAAAGGGTTCTTTCTTTTTATTTTCTTTTCTTTTCTTTTCTTTTTTTCTTTTCTTTCCTATTTAGCTTTTGTTGAATATAAAGACATGTTTACCAGTCCTTACCAACTAAGCTAGCGCCGGTTGACATAACTTAGCAATATTGATTTTTGTAAATAAATTGGTATGTTAAAACAAGAATTTTTTCTAAACAACGGAAGAAAATTTGAAAGTAATAAGTACAATAGATTAAGACATTTAAGTTATACAGATTGTGATTTCCAATTATTTTAAGGCTCTAAAATTATGATCAGTCAAAATGCCTCAAATCACTCTCAAACAAAAATGAAAGAAAAGAAAAGAAAAAAGTCTAAATAAGTTAGAAATTGGGGCCCTCCATGGAAAATCAAAACATTTTAATAGTTCAAAATTACGGGTTTGGAATGATTTCACCAAATGCCGAATTGGGAGGCCAAATTATTAAAGAATATCAAATGATAATGTCCGGGAACTTCGTCATGACAAAAATTTTGCAACATGGAAGAACAATTATGATTGGTCAAAATGCACTAATCACACAAAAATATGGAAGAAAAAAGGAAAAAGCATCTCGCCAAATGAGGAGGCCAATTTAAGGAAACCCGGGCAAGAAAAACAAATAAAAGAAATTGGAAATATATTGAATTAAGGTGTAAGTTCCGCACAATAATAATAACAATAACAATAATAATAAAATGAAATGAAAAAAATACTAATAATAATGGTAAATCAATAATTACCCACTAAAACTTGGTTTTTGTGATTTCAACTAAATGTGCATCTTCAAACACTGGTAACTTCAAACATTTTCCACATTAAAATAGGATTCTTATTTTGGTTGGTTTGGTCACTAAGCAACGCATTAAAATTCATATTCTACAGCGAACCCAACGAGAAATTTTTATTTTGAGAATTCACTTCAGCACGCCCTTGCAAGACGCTCGCTGTAAAATTGAAAAAGAAATCATACTAATTTAACTTTTAACGTCTGTCACTCTAGCAAATTCCTCTGAAAAAAAGGTTGAAACTATAGTTAAAAAGGATAGCACAAAATTTATAGGAATTAGAAAAATATATCAAAAGACTTAGAGGTTCCAAGTCACAAAATGAATGTTATTTCCACTACTATAGTCTCACTCCCACAAGGAACAAACACCAAATGGTTAATAACAAAATGAAATAACATTATATTCCCTCACTAGTGTATTGCCCTCAAAAGCAGGCACCAAATCTCTAAAGCTCAGAAGCAAGAGAGTGATGCAACAACAAGGCCAACAAGAAGTGATTTGACGGAAATCGAGATCATCGATGAAGCAGATTGCGCCCTGGGAGTGGGTGCCGGAGCTTGTGCGTTCATGGCACTGATACCCGCCTCTGGTGCCGCGGCTGTAGACGCTGGAGAAGATTCCGTCGGTGAGAGAGCTGCAGCCATGAAAAAAATTCATATATAGGAACAGGATTCATTAGACCATGTGATGGAATACCAGTTGTGCTGTGAAACAGGACATACCAAACAAAATTTTCAAAAGGACTATTTACAGAATTTTGATAGAGGTTAAAGAGGAAAAAGGGGGAATCAACCAGGAAGCTAATATGGCAACATAATTTGTCAGTTTATTAGTATTAATTAGCACTAATTAAGTTTTTAATTTAAACCAATTTCTAATTAAGGCAACATAAACAGTCAGATTATTAGTATGTAATTTCACCGATATTTTTATTTTATTTTATTTAAACCCGATTGGTCAACTATTTTATTCATGACAACAGAACATAATTGTTTGGTGGTATGGCACCATTTATTAGGTCAAGCTCTTGACACATTCTCATCACTTCCCTTTCAGTTACAAATTAAAAAAAAAAAAAAAACAATTAATTTCAATGTAGGAAATTAAATTAACACAGCCTGTAGGAACAGGTATGTTAATAATCAGATTAAATTTTGAACAGCCTGATCTATTGCTAGTGCAGTAAATTTTTTCTAATATTAATTTTGGGTAAAGGAAAATACATAAGAAAAATGCTTTTAGACATATGTCCAAACCCAAATGCAAATTTAAGAGGACAAATCTAAGGAAAAGTTTCAAGAAAAATTAAAGGAACAAGATCAACCTAAACATTGTCAGACGAAGTTGTTAAGACATATCAAAAGAACACAAAATTTGTATTATATTAGACATGTAGATTAGAGGAAATTAGGAAAGAATACCTCCAACAACAGATCTGACGAGTCTCAGCTCCTAATCTTTAAAAAAAAAAAAAAAAAAAAAAAAAAAAAAAAAAAAAAAGCAACAAAAAATTGAGATTAGGAAGAAAACTTACCAGGAGCACCAACTGGAGTGATTGATACTGCAAAACAACAAAGGTCACAAAAAAATTAATTACCCATTTCAGACCCATTTATTTCTCATAATAATTAAAATAATAATAATATTATTATTAAAACCGGAATAGTGGACTCAGACAGCCCAAAACCCACATGTTAAGAGATTACAAATGAATTTACATAAGAAATAGAAGCAAGTGAAAATCTCATGTCCTACCCCAAAAAAATAAAAAGCAAAAAAAAAAAAAAAAAAAGCGGGGAAAAAAGATGATCAATTGGAAAGCAATTTTTTATTTTTTCAAAAATAAGAAAATTCCCAAAAAAAAGAAGAGAGAGAGAGAGAGAGAGAGAGAGAGAGAGAGAGAGAGAAGGAAACATTATGATAAAGCTAAAGACCCACGAACAGAACAAACATGTAAAATCTTTGCCGCACCACCAAACAAAATTAGAGGAAAAGATTGCGGTGAAATCATAACCTTTTTTGACACTTCAACCTAGCACTCAAAAGGTTTATTAACCCATAAAAACAAAACAAAACAAAAGGCAAAACAAGAGTCGAGAAAAATCCAAAAACAAAACAAAAACTTCCATATTTTTTAAAAACCGGAAAAAAAAAAAAAAAAAAAACAGAGCATAATGTGGCACCGTAAAAAGCATGTTAAAAAAAACTCCACATCTGAAGGAAAAAAAAAAAAAGAGAGAGAGAGAGAGAGAGGGAGAGGGGGTTAGGTACTAAAAATCAAAGCCTTTTTGGCACTTGCAGCATTTAACTGAAGAAGGAGAAAAGAAAAAAAGGTCAATTAGAAAAACAAACACTTTTCTCTCTAAATTTATAGGGGGAAAAAAAGACAGAGAAAAATATATATATAAAAAAGAGGGGGAAGAAGGAAGAGAGAACAGACAGGCACAGTTGGCGGCGGAGGAAGCAGAGACTTTGCAGGCGGAGGGGAGAGACAAGGCCTTGGTGACGTTCAAAACGACACCGAGTTGAGCGCTGCTCTTGAACGCCTCGCAGAGGCAGTTGGCGTCAGCCTTCAGCACCGTCTTCAGCCCATTGCAGCACGTCCCCTCCGGCGTCGTCACCACGCTCCCGTTCGAGACGAACGACAGGCAGTCCGCCATGTTCAGTATCAGGCTCGAGCAGTCCACCGCCGGCGCCGGCGCGTGGTGCGACGCTCCTTCTGCCCTGTTCACTGCCACCACCGACAGCAACACGACAACCAGAGCTATCATCTTCACCACTGCTGCTGCTGCTGCCGCCGCCATTTTTCTTCTTGGGTTTTTTTAGAGAGAGAAAGAGGAACAGAATTTAGAGAGAGAGTTTCTCAAAAAAACTTTTAGAGAGAGAGAGATGGGAATGTTGGGATTGTTTGGTGAGGGGGTTTTTGGTTTATATAGATGGAACTGAAGATGAATGTGGAAAATGGATGCTGGAAATAAAATAAAAATGGAGACTTTTTCCAAGTGACTCAGTAAGGAAAGAGAGTGAGTGAGAGAGAGAGAGAAAGAATGGCAATTACTTTTTCCTTTTTTAAAAATCTTTTTTTTTTTCTTGAAACCTTTTTTTTCGTTTTTTTATATGATTATTTTTGCTTCGGGGTTCGGGAGAGAGAGTGTGAGAGTTGCATGGTTTGATGGCTTTTTGTGAGGGCTGTAGAGAGAGAGAGAGAGAGAGAGAGAGAGTGGAGCCAGCGCCGCGTGTAGAATGATGGAGACGGGTGCAATGAAGGGAGTTGGGACACGCGTCGGCAATGGCCATTACATGCCCTCTTCAGTTTGCATGCCGGGGAGGGACTCTTTTCCCACTCCACCATTACAGCTATGGGGTTATAATGTTTCGCGTAATTGGTACATTTCATTTATTATTTTTTTTTAGTAAATTAGTTATTTTGTGTTTTAACTTCAATGTAATTTTAATTTTTGAATTACAAAATTTTTTTTTCATAACGGAAATATTCTTAAATTTTTAAAATATTACTCTAATAGAATTTTTTTTTGTTAATTTTTAATGAAATATATTAATAATTTAATTAAAAAATAGTATTAATTATGGATTTTCTTCACATATTAACGAAAAGTATTACTTTAACAATATTTTTAATAATTTATGGTTATTTTAACTACGAAAAAAAAACAAATAATGCCCTTAAACTATTAAAATGTCCATACAATAGTCATTTCTATTAAAATGAACCGAGCGAGTTCAATATGAATACTTGATCCGCTAGGTTCTGCTTGCCTGAATTGTAAAAATATAAGTCTGGTCCTGCCCTAAAGCCCGGTTGGCTTAAATCCGGACAAGATAAACGGGCTTTTGAAAAAAAAAAAAAAAAAAGAAAGATTTGGAACCAGAAAATTAGAAGGAGAAGATAGATAAAGATATTTAACATTAAAAAAAAAGAAAAAATAAATAATATCAACATTCAAATACCAACTTTTTGAAAAAAAAAAAAAATCAATTCCATGAGAAGGAAAAATAATCTATTATAATTATGTAATACGATTATGTAGCTATTTCACAGCTACATGTTACTTTATTTTTGATGAGGAGGCTATTTCTTGACAAATCAAGTACTTTTAAGTTCAAATTTCTGTAAGTTCTCAAGCATTTTTTGTTAGTTTAATGTGTTTTTGTGTGATCTTATCATATTTAAAATAAAAAAAAAAAGAGGATTTAGATGAAAATGTGACAAAATGGAAGTTTTTCGAAGTAATTGGAAAACGTTGTGGACAAAGGAAGTAAAATAAAGCAAGCCGGCATTGAATAAGACCTAAAAAGGGCCTTGGCAGCCAGCCTGGCGCGCCAGCACCAGGCAGCACGAGCCCAACAGCTGCCCAAGCAGGCCATGGTCGAAATCTTGGCATCGCCGAGCCAGGATAAGTGCCCGGCCGCCCACCTACCCAGTCTGCAGGTAGGCGTCTACTCAACCCAAGGGGCTCATGAGGGTTCCTTCCTCCGTCTAATGCCTCTAATTCATTTTGCTAATAAGTTAGATGATATTAGATTATGAATTTGACGCTCAAGAGAGACTGAGTTCATATTCCAGATTTAGGAACATAGTCTAGGTTATTGTGAGACTGGGAAGATATCAACACTTAGATAATCAAACTAGGATTTTAGTTGTTGTGAGTCTAGGAGGCGATTAACATCTTGATTTCCAATTTAAGGATTAAATTTAATGAATGTGGATAACAAGTTAGATAGGGATATCAAATTGGTGATTCATGCATATTATCTCATTCGACACTCGGGAAAGGTAATGATGTTAGATTATATTAGGCCCCTTGATTAATGAATTGAGTGCAATTGGCTAGCAATTGCTTAATAGGATGAACATTGGAATGATAAGGTGAAGTCAAGTCCCTAGTACATTTGTGCATAGAAGTTTCCATATTTTATTCTCGTGTTTACATTTGTTTTTGTTTTCTTTTAATTTCATTTAGTTAGGTTGCTTAGATAAAGTTAAGTTACGATAATCGTGGTACTTAGTGGCAATTTAAAACCCAATCTTCATGGGATCGACACTCTACTCACTCCTTATTACTTGTCCACGATCTGTGCACTTGAGGTTATGAAATCGCACCCAAAAAATCGGGGAGCGAATAAGTTTTTGGCGCCTTTGCCGGAGAATGGTGTTTTAGATCATTGTTAATATTTTTAGTTAGTAACTGGATTTTAATTTAGGTGTTTCTTTACTTTTAATTAGATATAGGATTAACTTTTATTTTGTTTCTGTACTTTTCTTTTCTTTTCTTTTTTTATTTAATTGTTTCTTGATTTTTATTTTGTTTTCTAATTTTTATTTTTTTCTTTTGAGTGTTTGTTTGTTTTGCGAGGTACTTGGAGATGGTTGATCGACAAGTCCTCTTAAGATTTGCTCAACGAGACTCAGAGCCATTTCATTGTGCATGGTGTAGATTCAAGGAATAGCTCACTTGGTTCCCTAATCATAGTTTCTCGAGGAAGTGTCAACTACAAAACGTCCTCGATGGGTTAAGCGCTACAGCAAGAACTTAGGTTGAAAAAGAAAATAGTACCACCTCTTTTTACCAATTATCCATGGATGAAGCCTATTGTTTGTTGGAAGCATGACTGATTATGACAATTGGAGTTGGAATTATTCACCAAACAACTAAGGTTGGGAGGAGAGTTCTAACATTCAAAGCCATGGGATGACACTTTACTTCACCATGTCGAGGCTTCTCCCGATCTTCAAGCCCCTTTTGCCCAATTTTCGAATGAAACGAGGCTTCGTATAGTGAAGTTGTAGAACCACCATGAGGAGCCGATACCAAGGGAGGAGAAATGAGAGTTGTTTGATGACGACTCTTTGAGAGAGGAAGAGACACAAGACTTATATATTGATGAAGAATCACAAGAATATGCCTATGAGCCTCGATCTCTTGAGACCTCTATTGTTGAGCCACCACTGTGCAAGGATGATCATTTTTATGAAGATCCGATATGGCTATCACTTCCTCCACCATCCTTAGCACCATTCATTCAAGCCCACCAAGCACATGCACCGGAGCCAAGTAGAGTTGAGCGTACAAGCCAATTACATCCATATGTCGCCAAGCTTGACGGCGTCCAAAATCAAGACCCATTTGAAGTGTTGTATGACATGTATTAGGGGCGAAAACCACTATTTGACGAGCTTCCTCACATCGGAATAATTGAGCTTAAAGACACTAGTTGTTTAGGAAAGACCCACATCAACCCGAGTACATACTACCATGCCTGAAGCATCTTAGCCGACCACACTAGGAGGCAAGATTGTATCGCCTCCCCGGTACATGTTCTTATTCTCTTGTACTCAAATAGAATATGTAAACATTGAGGACAATGTTTCTTTTGAAGTTTTGGGATGGGAACACTTGTTGGTTGATTTATTGGGTTTTAGCTCTGCTTAGGTGTTGGTTATGAACTTTCCTATCTATGAATCATGTTCTTGTGGCCATGCTTTTATATGCTTTTCTTTTAGGTTTGCTTGAATGACTTATGAGTTTTGTTGATATGAGATTACTTGATATTGATGATCATAATAGCTATTTTATGACTCTAAGTCTTTTGAAATGTAATTCATTGAGATTTATGTGTGCTTGACTAGCATTGATTGAAGTTCACTCTTGACTCTCTACATTTGAGCACCATGAGTCATGATCACATGATCTTTTGAACATTTGGAGAATGTTTATGTGTATTAGGTAGGCCTTGACATCTCATGAACACTAGAACCATATGAGTGAAACTTGAGGCAAAATCATAGGTTAAGTGTCATTGGAGAGATGATTTAGGCACTTCTTTGGATCGTTTGGGCTTTTGAAGCTAACCCTTAGGAAATTTATCATTTGTTCTCCTTATTAAGTCTTATAGCCTATTTCTTTCATTACCCACATAAGTACGTCCAACCACTAAATGAATTTCCCTTTCTTAAACCCATCACTAATAGGCATGATTGCATTTTTACATAGATTATTAAGAGTAAAGGCAAGTATGGGTTGCATTTGGAGATTCATTTGGTGGATTGGTTTGTTTTGTGTTATTTTGTTTATGAGTTATTATTTATTCTTTCCGTTTATAAATATATGCAAAGAAAAAAAAAAAGAGAAAATGTGGCTATTCCCAATCTCTAAAAAGAATAAATAAAAGAATGAGTTTGGGGGTGTAGCTTCGAAAAAAGAAAGAAAGAAAGAAAGAAAGAAAATAATTTATTATGCTTCGTGTTTTGTGTTTATGCATAGTTGTGAATAAGTTTATGCGGGAATGATTGAATGAAAAAGAATGATGAGATGGGGAGTTGGTGAATGCTTTCTTAGGGTTCATGCTTTCTTAGGGTTCATGCAAGATCTATGAGTTGTGATACATGCCTAGGGTGATTCGAGCCTAAAAATTCCAATCTAATCCACGTTTCACCCTAGCCATACATTACAACCTCAAAAGTCCTTTTGATCTTTAATGACACACGAACCTACATTAGTAGAGAGTGACACGAACAATGGACCAATGGTAGTTTGTAATTTCGTTATTTAGAGATCACTCATAATCTTCTAAGCATATAGATCTATCCGAAGTTCATTTGGTTAAGTGAGATCGATTGTGCAACACAAACACATTAAGAGTCTTTAGTAGAGTGAAATTGATGCTTGATGTTGAAATTCTAGATACTCTCAATGTTTGCATTTCCTTTGAGCTTGTAGCATTTTGTGACTTCAGAGATACTTGCAATATTTTCAATTCAATACAAAACTCACACTTTATTATTGTGTCTTAATACTTGATTTGTGTGTTCTTTCATTCTCTTTTAGTTTGCTTAAGGACAAGCAAAGGTTTGAGTTTGAGGGTATTTGATGAGGAGGTTGTTTACCGACAAATCAAGTACTTTTAAATTCAAATTTTTGTAAGTTCCCAAGAGCCTTCGTTAATTTATTGTGTTTTTATGTGATCTTGTAGAGTTTACAAATAAAAGGACGATTTAGATGAAAATATGACAAAATGGGAGTTTTCAAAGTAATTAGAAAAAGCCGTGAACGAAGGAAGCAAAATGAAGCAAGCTAGCATTGAATAAGACCCAAAAAGGGCCTTGGCAGCCAGCGCCAGGCATCGTGCACCCAAAATCTACCCAGGAAGGCCATGGCCGAAAGCCTGGCACAAGCATGCCAGACTGGGTGTGCGGGCGCATGTCTGCCCAGCCCAAGGGGTGCGCAGGCATGCCTTTCTCCATCTAATGGCTAAGATCTTGCCATTTCTATTAATCTAATGATTGAAAATCACTCATTTTAAAGCTTTTTATAATCCTCCTAAGCCTCAAACCCTAGTATGGAGATTTGGGGGAGGAAACGCAAGTTAGAGGCATAAGAAATTTTCTAGACAGAGGAGCTTGGAGTTGGAGATTCTTGAAGAATGCTTGGGAGAGATTCTTGAAGATTTTAAAGCTTGAATTTCATCTCCTCAAAGAGTTTTCTCATCCATTCTCTCTACCCTAATCTTTATTAAAATGTGTATGTGAGAATATTGTATGAACATGTTCACAATTATGGATTTCTTGACAAGATTAGTTGTGGATTTCTCTATGTTGAGCTAGAAATTATTTCTAGGGCTTGATGTAACTTTGTTTGCATTATGTTTTGAATATTTTGTCAATTATTAGTTTAAATTCCATTTCAATTTATTTATGTCTCTCTATGCTTAATGTCTCTAATTTATTTTACCAATAAGTTAGATGATCTTAGATTGTGAATTTGACGTTCGGGAGAGATTGAGTTCATTATCCAAATTTGGGAACATAGTCTAGGTTGTTATGAGATCGGAAGGTGATCAACACTTAGATAATCAAACTAGGATTTTAGTTATTATGAGGTTGGGAGGCGATCAAATTTTGATTTCCAATTTTAGGACTAAATTTAATGAATGTGTGGGTAACGAGTTAGATAGGAATATCAACTTAGTGATTCATGCATCTTATCTCATTCGATACTCGAGATATCTCATCAAATCTTGATTTATATGCTCGAGATAGGGACTAGTACATTTGTGTATAGAAGTTTTTATATTTTATTTTCGTGTTTATGTTTGTTTTTGTTTTATTTTAATTTTATTTAGTTAGGATGCATGTATAACGTTAAGTTACGATAATCACAGTATTTGGCAGTAATTTAAAACCTAATCCTTATGGGATTGACAGTCTACTCATTCTTTATAACTTGTCCACAACCCATGCACTTGTGGTTATCAAATCGCACCTGGTAAATCAAGGAGTGAACAACTTTTAAAAGAAAACATAGTCACATCTTGATACTCTTAAATCTTAATAAATAGATTATATGTATTTTTTTTAAATGATAAACATATGTTGCTTTTTTAAAAACAAAAACAAAAACCACGAATGGAAATGTTGATATCAACTCAGTTGTTGAGATTTTGATTTATGGATAATGTCAATAGAAATGTCAATGCCAATAGATATCCCAAGAAAACAATGGATATTCAAAGAAAAATTTATAATTTTTGCTGAAACTTTACAAATTATCAGAATAATCAATATAATATAATTTAAATTAATTTTATAACAAAAATAATTTATTTTTTAACCAAATACGAGAGCTATATTACACGATGTAATAGTGAAACATAATAATTAAGCCCTGATTATGATTTCATTATGATAATATGTACTCATTAATCATTACAAATAACATACTACAATATAATAGGGTACAGAAAAATTAAATATCAAATATAATATAGTATATATAAGTTTCAAGTATACTTAATCCAAAAGTATTTCTAACAGGTTGGAAAACATTAGGTATATGTCAATCCTAATCTAATATAAACAATACATTTCTCAAGATAACACCTGTGAATGGTTTTGAAGGTAATTCTTAATGTCTCACATGTACATTTCTTGATCTCTACTAACTATTAACCCATGAATTGGATATTGTTAATTTGTTTAATATAATGAGTAGCCTTGATGGGTATGTAATAATATTTCGATATTAAATTATGGTAGAGGATATACTTATATAAAAAAAAAAAAAAAAAAAAAACTGTCTCGATTTTGTACTTCTAAACTTGATGCCATTTGAGAACTATAAGGAGGATTATAACTGTTTGAACTTTGCTTGATTCTTAAGCTCATGAAATCAAAATTCAAGGCCAATCCTCATCAATTTGACTCATTTGAGTCACACTATGTCTTCTTACATGCTAGTTTCCAATTGCTCGATATACTCATCTGCTTTCTTATAACCATGATCTTCATCTTGTGTAATGTATTGTCATATTTTATTCATATTAAAAAAAATTAAATGTGTGACAAAATTGAAATTTTTGAAAAGAAAAATTCCCCGAGTTTTGGACATTTTGTGGAAATATCCAATAATATCCTAGATGTTCACAGATATTCTTGGATATCGCAGATATTTTTTGACATTGTAGACATTTGACAGATACGTTGAAAAGAAATATCCTTCTTCCTGTTGTCCATGTCGAGACTTCAAAATATGGATAATGTCATGGACATTTTCATCCTTGACAAAAACAAATTTAGGTTAGCAGCTCGCCAAGCTCTAAGGCACATCATCGGCCCTTGTGCTTGCACCTGATTGGGGACGAGCTCGACATTTGATAGGCTGGGCCTCGCCTGCCCTCGGGATAAAATTGCATGCAACAGGTTGGCTCACTAAGTCAAATCCATATTTACAGTTCTAGATATTTGTGCTGAAATCTGACCAAATTAACGACAAACTATATAGGACTTAAGAATCTAAATGAAAAAATTTAGGAATTCTTATTTGTTCTCAAGTAAGTAAAAAATGTACAACTTTGCTTTCCTCACCATAATTTATAGTCCTAAATGGTGGACATTACTGTATTTATATTATTGTTCATTTTAAATCCACTAATCTCCTCCTTTATACATGTGTTAAATTAGTTTTCAAATAGAGACACGTGGCATCTCTATGAGTATGTTTAGTTAGAGTGTGAGATGGGAGGGAGGGAGAGGGGTGGACAGAGAGAGGTAGAGGGAGATACTCATACCCTTGTTTGTCATCTCTTTTTACTCTCCCTCTGTGACGGTCATCAGTACCTATAAGGAAAAATGAAAGTTGTGCAGTCACATATCGTTTGTAAATAAATATATATGATAGTTCATAAGTAAAAAGATCACCTCTTAATAGTATAAAGCCTTTTGGGGTGAGCCCAAGAATAAAACCGTGTGGGCACAAGACCCAAAACATACAATATTATATCAAAATGAGGCATGGGTCAATACACCTCCATCTTACCAAACAACTTGAAGGTTTTTTTTATAATGCTCTTCATCTTTCATACTCTCCGTCCTTCTAACTCTTTTAATCATTTCTACTCTCCATCCCTCTAATCAAACGAGGTCTAGATCTTTTTGAATATCATTTTATCTGTCCTATCTCTTGCTTCTACACTACATTTCACCTGCTTCACTTTTCAACGTATGTCGTCGTTTTGCATGTTCCCGAACCCGTTCCCACATCAGCCCCCGAAAAGGCTCAAATTAGACGACCGAAAACTATAGGCTTGTCCTAAAGAATAATTTACACTCGAACAAGTATAAAGTCTGTTCAAAACAATACATCCATTTTGACTTGACTTTTGATTTTTGATGAATAAAAAGGACTCCGGACACTTGACTTTTGATTTAGCACATGAGGCATTTTTATGTTGAAATATAAATTTTACTATTTCTAAAATATTTAAAATTTCATTCTATATTTCCAATCGGCTCCTCAAATATTACCACTTAGTTTAATTTCTCAAACAAGAAAAAGATGTTTTTTTTTTTTTTTTTGGCTCGGACGAAAAAGGGAATGCGTATTGACATGGCTTCGCCATACATAAATTTATCCATTCGACTTGTATCTATATGTACTCTTGGCTTGACGTACCACATACTAGCTCCACTCACAATCCAAAGAGTCAAACAAACAAATGTTGTAACCCTCATTTAATCCATTTTTCAAATAAATAAAAAAAAAAATTCTCTCACAAAAATTAATTTTATTATTTGAATTATGAGTTTGAACATATACTCAAAACGGATCCTATAATTGATATTATTTTTTGAGATTGGTTTTTTACCTTCTAAATATACATACAAACAATGTATTTAAGAATGCTTGAATAATTTTCCAAACGAATTTTGACTTCACAAAAGTGTTTTCAGTCACACCATAAAATATAACTTCTTAACCCACCCCCCACCCCCCCCCCCCCCCCCCCCCCCCCCCCAATTTGAAGAAGACTTTTCAATCTTATACTAGAGTTTTAACCATAGCTAACTTCCTTCTCACTTTTTTTTTTTTTTACTGCTTATTAAGATTTAAACATCATTTTTATTTGATATCAAGTACTTTAATATAGTTTCAAAAATTATTTAAAAAAATAAAAAATCAACACTCTTATACCTCTCTCTTCTATTGCATATAATAATGTCTACCACCAGTAGTAGTAGCATATGAGGCGGTATCACGTTTGTGTAGAGTGTATTGCCACCTCTTGCTTTTTTATATTTATTTAAAACAAAATCATTGGATTTTACACAACTGTGGGATGGTTGTCATGATATGTTTAGGCAACTTTATATGGCAGGCACCCCTCAAATGCCCCACTGATGGTTTACAAAATCAAAAAGCGTCAAATTAGAATCATGTGGTTGAGGGGGAAAAAAAAAAAAGGGAAATTTGATGTGGATTTTTCAGACGCATTGAAGCATGGCGAATCATATTCTCTTTCTTATCCTTTTGACTTTCTCTTATGCATATTATTGATAGAATAGAACGCTTATTTAATTTATAGAGTATAGAGATATATAATAACTCCATAAGGGATACAAAAACAAGCTTAATAAAAAAATAAATCTTACCTTTTCAAAATGCACTCTACTCTATAGTTTTTTTTTTTTAATTGATCTGACTAAAAATCTATTGTTATTATCAGATTTTTGCCCTTTAATCTTACAGATTGGGCACTTAATAACTACCTGCAGATTTGACAAGACACGGCAAAAAACCAGAGAGACCTTCAAGAAAACAGTAACCAGATAGAAATGTGTTTTCATCGTACCCTTCACCATTATCGGTAGAGATTTAAGTGGATATGCAGTAATTGAAAAAAAAAAAAAAAAAAAAAAAAAAAAAAACTCCTATCATGGAGTGACCCTTCAGAGGAAAATATAACTAGAATTTTAGACGAAGATGAGATAACGAAAAAAAAAAAAAAAAAACCTCTAGGGCTGGTCACAGCTTAATTTTGATTTGTTGTTTTTTTGCTAGAAAATTTTTGATTTGTTGTTGTTCGCATTCACACTATTCTTTTTCCCCCCTTGTAATTTTATGTACTAAATGTATGTTTAAATGAAAAAAAAAAAAAAAATTCTGAATAGCTATTTACTGGTAGATATCGATAATGCATAGTTATGGATTGCAAATCTCATCAAGTTTTATCAAATGAGGTTTCTTTTTTTTTTTTTTTTTAATCGGTTCTTATACAATTTTACTTTGAATATAAAATTTGAGGAAATTTAAACGCTTCATCTTATAAAATCAGGTGTAAAATCATTGATATATGCCATACATTTAGCCACGTGCTCTTATAATGTTTTCGCTATTTGACAGTTCATAAAATGATTCAAAGAGGATAGATGTGAATGTTATTTCTAAAAATACAACATGGAAAGTGGCATTGAAAAATGATAAAACGGTGAATGTTATCTTAATCCATGTTTAAAATCAGCTACCACATACCTTTCTTCGTTTGTTTTGTCTTCATCATGTTTGTGCGCGTGTGTGTACATATATATATATATATATATATATATATATTTACACACACACATGTACATACATGTTATGCATATGTGTTTGTGTGTGTGAAACATCTAGGTGAGCAAGTACGTGCCAAAGTAGGAAAATAGCCAAACGGTGTCCAACTATTTCATATAAGAAGGAAAAAAAAAAACGAAAAAATTGAAACGTCCGGTTTTTGTTTTCTTCTAATTATTATTAAACGCTTTTGTAACAAAACTGAGAAAAGAAATGGGTGAGTAACAAGAATATGATCTGATGATCATAATGACGATTTTGATACAAGAATGGCTAGAAATTGGAACATGGGGAATCTGGCAACTTTCCAAGCTTCGTTGTTTATTATGGCTAAAGGTGTGCATATCAAACCCACGTGAAGTCCTATTAATTTCAGTTAATTACGACTGAAATTCGGTATTCCCAATAATTGTTATTGTTACTACTTAAAGTTTATGGTTGCAGAAATTTTTTGTTTCTATCTAGCTATGAATTTGAGTTTACTACACGGTAAGTTATAATCTAGCTTCATCATAAATGAATATATTGTTAAAAAAACAACAATTACAAGTTAAAAAAAATTGTTAAAAAACATAAATTGTTACAAAGAAGCAACAAAATTCATTAATTACAAGTTAAAAAGGGGTGCTGAATATGTGAAATAATAAACCGAAAAACAAAAATAAACACACGAGTGATAAATTAATGAATATTTTAATTAGGAGAAAAAAATTAAATTGATAATACGTTTTGCATTTCTTACATACAAATTCTTTATTTTTATTTTTTTTGCTTGTCTTTTTGATAAAGATAACTTAATTATTGTAGTGACGATATTGTGACATGAAACTGATGAGAAAGCAAGAAAAAACACACGCGCACACATATACATAAATAACTATAAAGATCGTAATTTTATGATAATGAAAATTTTATTGATCTTACAATTATATTAGTTCTGAACGATATTAATTAACACTGATCCTACATGGCTTTTCATAGGAATGGTGTTAAATATAGTAAAGTGACAAAACGTACTGCAAGTGGTTTTTTTTTTTTTTTAAATAATAGAAATTTATGTAATATTATAATAAAAATGGACATATTTAATTGGGGCCCTTAATCACTTTGTGTAATTATTTCGTTGTATATGCGCACGGCTACCTCCTTGACCCGCAGTCTGATCCGCACATAATGAGAGGGTTGGACCTAGGTTTATGGTTAGTGTCTTTTTAAAATATTTTAGCTATATTTCATATAGGGTGATTTTGTAGGATTGCTATAATATATATTTGGATTATTATCCAGTTATAATTATGTTAAATGTTTTTTTTTCTTTACCTTCAATTTTATAAATATAAAGAGTCAAAAATCTAAACAAATATCAACAGAGGACAACAAATAAAATAAAATAAACATATCTATTTGAGAGGTTATTTTCACAAATTTCTCTATTTTTTCTTAAAGCATACAAGGTGACCTGGATTCGGCAGGCTATAAGATAGGACTACATTTCAACATCAGCTAAATATTAAAATTTTACATATGTTATATTTGATAATAAATTTAACATTAAATATAACACATGTGAGATTTTGCATAATAAGTAATAATATATGAGCGTAAACAAATTCTAAATATAAGTGAGTGAGTGTTGTAACATTATAGTTGAGTTTGCAAATTTATAGGATCGCTCAATGGAGTTTTTCCTAGGTTCTACCATTTTACAATTATTGGGAGGATAATAAAAAAAAAAAAAAAAAAAACTACTCTATGATACACGATGAATAATCTAGAGAAGTTAAATTGTCGCGGTCCAGGCAGCAGTAAGTTTAAACAATCCTTTTAGGGGGGGGGGGGGGGGGGGGGGGGGGGCGGCGGGCGGCGGGCGGGGGGAAGATTAAGGTAAAACAGGAGTTCAGTTTCCGCATCTTTTTTTTTTTTTTTGGGGGGGGGGGGGGGGGGGGGGGGGAGTCGCGACCATTTGATTATGTAATTCATATAAAATGCTACTAATGCATTGTGACAAATTTGTTGATTTTGAACCTTTACTGAAAAGTTGACCTAACATTGGCAGTGCCCACTATTAGTGGTGTCAGAATATTAGTAGTGGCCTGACACTACTAAATATTGGCCTAAGCATCATTAACGATGTCAGTATATAAGCATCTCAATTTACTTCAAAAAATATATATATATAAGGACCTAAATAATATAAATTTATTAATCATTACATCAACATAACATAAAAAATGAATACTAAATTAATATGACATAAAATTAAATTAAAGTTAACTAAAATTTATATCATGTTGGTAAAGATGAAAAATGTGGTTATTTAAAAAATTCTCTTTAATAATTATTAAATATATAATTTAATAATAATTTTATATTTGACTCCATTATAAGGTGTTGAGTGCGAAGTCATCATCCTCAAGTTAAAAAAAATAAAAGTATATTGTACAAGAACTTAAGCTAATTGCTGCATAACCATTTTATTATATAGATTTTCAAATTTCAAAATATTAAGAAGGGACTTTGCCACCGAGACTTGGCTCATAAATAACATAAGCTTTTCCCATATGATTGCGGTAACTTGGAAGCATGATCAGCTGGTCCCTTTAAATGCTAAAAAAAAAAAAAAAAAAAAAAAAAAAAACATGCTTTAAGATCAGGGGCAACTTTCTTGACTTTTCTTTTGTCCGGACCATGGACCACCAATGTTTTCGATTAATTGACGTTGTGAATCGCACATTATAACTTGCTGTGTGTAGACCCCGCCAGGCCATCGATTGTTTAAACCCTAATAGTATCTACCGTTGAGGACTCAAGACGAGTAATAAAACTGATCCTTTTCTTTGATAAGGTATTGATTTCAAATCAACCCTATCATGAACGATTAGGATTTATAAATTTATTAATTTGTCACATGAAAATGCATCTCATTCTTATAATTATAGGGATACATCACCCTTTAGTATTCTTCTAACCCTTTTATTACGCGGAAAAAGCCACAATATTCCCTAGATTAGCCTTTTGTTCCACCTAAGCATCATGCAAACTCTATGTCACACTAAATTAAAAAAAAAAAAACACAGGACCTAGAATAGCTAAAAAATCTGAGTCCAGATAAGAATAGCATAAGCGGATCAGCTTCGAGTGAATGGAGATAAAACGAGACTACATCGGTGAATGATCCGTTGGCTTAAGTTCGTTAGTGTGAGTGTCAATTTAACACCCTGCAGATCTAGATAGATCCATATACTAGACCCCCTTGGCATTAGTTCCCCTACTATATATGTCTATACTACATATAGAAGTGTGAATAGTTTTCAAACTTTTTGTACTTCACCATTTGATCTAATGGTCTAAATTTTCAACTTTTTTCACTAATTTGAATCTATTGAATTAGGTTTAACCAAATGTCTCCTTAGTACTCTTACACCTCATTATCAATTTGTGCAAACTTGATTAGTTTCAAGTTTTTTTTTCAGAATCTTTTTTTTTTTCTTGATTTTGACTTGTAGTCTTCTAATCTATAATTGGGATAAGAAAATAGGATAGACAAAGTTATTGGTATATTAACTTAAATTGATTTGGCTGCATATAAAAGTTTTCAAATGCATATTTTTCATACAGTTTTCGAAAGTATTATTTTTTAAAATATGATCCTAATAATTTACCTTTTAATAAGCTCTATTGAGTTATTTTTACTAAATGTGTCGGATTTTGTTTTTTTTTTTTTAAATCTAATATTATTGTTAATTTATTTTGATCAAACGTAATGGCTTTTTTTTTTTTAATTTAGCTTTTAGAGTTTTTTTATTAGTTCAACTTTTGAAGTTCAAAACATACTTATTTGTCCTTTTTTTTTTTTTTCTTCTTTTCTTCTTTTTCTTAGATATATTCATGTCTCTATTTAAATACTTTTTTCCTCTAAATTATTACTCTGTTAGGTACCTTTTTCACCAATTGCTCAGTAAAACAGTTTTCTCAAATGTGTAAAATTATTTAATGAAATCTTGTATTGACTATTTAAGCATTATATCCAAAATTCACATTTCGGTTATTTATAACGAATAGGAGATTATTAAGTCAGTCTTAGGTTATTTTAGCCATTATAAATGGAGCTGATTTGATATTTTGTGCATCCAATTTCTGAAAATTATATATTTGAGATGGCTCTCCTTATTAACAGCTGATGAGTTAATAAAATTTAGTATACATTTTCCTGCTTTTGAATAAATAGTAGATTTATATTTTTGTATATACGAATTTTTCTTCATTCTCAAACGAGGTCCTTAATTTACTAGGGCAAACAAAAATTCAAGTTAAAAATTAAGACATTTTCCTCACCTTGACACAAGGAAAAAAAATTTATTAAAAATAGGACTATATTAAAGTCTTTTCCAACAAGAATTGCCAGCATTTTGAGATATATATACCTATATATCTTTAAGGTTTCTATAAAATGAAAAAATAGTACTTTCTTTTTGTAACCCATGTCAATTATTCTACATTATATGTATTTCCATTATGCTTATATTTGCACGAACTGTATCTACTCTTTTTGTTTTTGTTTTGTTTTTTGTTTTTTGTTTTTTTTTTAGTTTTTCAGAGTTTTGAAATTTTTCTTTACATATCTCCTTTCATTATAATTTTTGCCCTTCAATATAAAAGATTAGGTTCCTTTCAAAATTAAAAAAAAAAAAAATTCCCAAGGCACTTAGTTAAATTAAAAGCATACAAGTTAGTTAAAAAAATAAAAATAAAAAATAAAAAAAAAAAAGAAAAGGCACACAAGTGCCGTAGGCACTATCACAAACTGGTTTGTACATACAAGTTTCTAGGAATAAAATCTTAAGCTCTATTATCGCAACTGATTCAGTCAAAAGTTAGAAAGAAGATCTAATAGCCAACAAATCTAACAATAAGACCCTTTGGTCCATTGGAATCAAATCGCTCAAAAAGGCCATGTGACACAGCAAATCTACAACACTATTTCTCAATTTTTTGTTTTTTGGTTGTTGCGAAGAATAGCATGCGGCTGGCTAGCTATATGTGTCTGCGGCGGCAGCATACCAGTAATGATTTCATATACTCGTTGGAGCGTGATTTGTGGAGGGACCCAATTACACAATTCAAAAACATTCTGTGCTTTTTGCTAAAAACTATTCTAAGACCCATGATCTACAACTGTTCTTGATCATTTCTTGTGTGTGTGTGTGTGTGTGTTTTTTTTTTTTTTTAATTATTATTATCATTCGGTTTGTGCTTTCACTAATGCAAAAAAGTCAATGTGCTAACTTAAGTTGTCCCACATGTTGGAGATCTTATTTAATATGTTCGTTAATAATCTGGTGATAATCTTTTCGGTTATTGGCCGATTCAATCATTTTGCAATTTGAATATTGCATTCCGAGGTTAATTTGGTTTCGCTTTGCAAATATCGTTGTGCTAATCCTTCCATTTTCCATGGCTACGACTAAGCTAGCATTTTCTACTATGAACGTTGTGGAAAATCGTTTATGTTTTAGAATGAGAAATCAATGAATAAACGACAAATTTATATATAATATCATAACAATTTCAGAATATGAAAAACCAATCAAGAACAATTGTTTTATGTACTTACTTATCCAATAAAATATTATTACTATGAAACTTAAAAGTTTTACTTTGTTTTCTTTAATTTATGTATGTTTATTTTGCAATATCACTAGAATTAAAACTTGGGTCATCCACCACTAGTGGCTAGAAGTATTGCTAGGGCAAAATTGCGAGCAAGTGATCTAAGTATTTCCGAATTATGTGGCTATAGATGTTGTTAAAAGAGAAAAAAAAAAAAAAAAATTTAATGCTATTTTTTTAATACATTACTCGCTGTTCTTAATATTTGTGTCTGAGATTATTTTAGGGATCATAAGCTAGATGTTTATCTTAAATGTGAAATTTAGTATCCCTATTTCCTAGGATTAGAAAGCTTACCAGAGTGGCTTGTGTTTAGCTCTTTAACTAGTGTGTAAGCTTCTTATTTTTCATTTCTAGAGAGAGTTATTTTCTCCAATTCCTGGTTTATAAACGTGTTTGTTGAAAGAATTCATAACATATAGCATATTTAATAATTACTATTTAAATAAATAGTAACTTTTCTAAAACATAATTAATTATAGCATATTTTTATTTTTCAATTAAAACAGATTTATTTGTTTACAGTTTTACCTTTTCTCTCCCCTCATACTCTCTCCTCTTCAGTCTCTATCTTTGCTCTCTCTCTCTCTCTCTCTCTCTCTCTCATTAATTTACCACCACTGGTGCTCATCGGCGACTGACGGTGATGTCGAAGACAGACGACGAAGGATTGCAACGGCGACGAGGCTGCTCCAGATGACTTCTCGGATCTCCCCGGCATGACGATGAGGTTCGCAAGTGATCGATCTTCGGGCTCCGCGAGGGTGGCGATCTCCGGGCTCTACGAGCTTTGATAGGTCCACAGCTTCTGAGGATCACAACCGATAAGGACCCGAGGACCTGAGCTTCGATCTCTGTAACGACAGACGAGGACCTGAGGTTCGGAGATCAATTGCAAACTCCCCAGTGACATCGCAAGCGCGATCGCGATGTCTAGAATAGTTGCATGTCTTTCTACGGCGATATGGCAACTATGGAGGATCTTTTCTGCAACCTGGCTTCGCTGTTTGCCACTGTCGCTCTTCTTTTCCGACTAAAGGAATGGTGGCTGTGGTTGTTCCAATTTTCTAGGGTTTCCAATTTGGGAAAATTTTCATTTAGGGCTTTTTTTTAACCAGTGGTAGAAATTATAATTAATAAATTAATAAAATTCTCTTTTTCACCTTTATAGACAAGAAAACAATACACAAAAAATAGTAAATCCAATTATTTACCTTTTTTTTTTTAATCTAATTCATGATTGTTTGGTAAATCTAATTTGAAAAAAAAAATTGTAAATCTAATTATTTATTCGTAAATCTTTAATAAATTATAAATCCAAGTATTTACTAGGAAATCCTTTATATACTCAGATTTTTAAAGAAAAAAAACTGTAATTATTTACTAGTAAATCCTTTCATATACTGTAATTCTAATTATTTACAAGTAAATCCTTTCTATACTCTGATTGTGAAAGAAAAAAAAATTGAAAATCCAATTATTTACCAGTAAATCCTTAAAATACCATTAATCCAAATATTTACTAGAAAATCCTCAATATACCAAGATTTTGAAAAATAAAAAATAAAATAAACTGTAATTCCTATTATTTACTAGTAAATCCTTTTACTCTAATTTTGAAAAAAAAAATGTAAATATTTAATTTATGATATAATAATTTTTTAAAATTTTGTAAATATTTGGATTTATATAGTAAATATCGGATTGACATAGTAAATATTAGGATTTAGAGAAATACTAAAAGTCTACAAAACACTCTAAAAGAGAATTTGTAAATTTGGATTTCCGTGAAGATAACAAAAAATATAAACTAAAACAACTAATGGATTTATCAAGTAAATATCATATTTACTATTGCATTTTATAGTAAATATTATAATGTAAATACATGTATTTACAAGTAAGAACTATAATGTAAATATGTGGATTTACTATAAATTACCTATATTCACAAACATTATAGTTCAATCCCAAAAATAAGATAATGGTAAATACATGTATTTACCATAAATTACCTATATTTATAAACATTATTGTTCAATCCCAAAAATAAGAGAATGATAAATACATGTATTTATCAAGCTTTATATGTTTTTACCACATATATTTACAAACATTTCAATTCAACCACAAAAATAAGAAAACCTAACCCCAAATTACAAAATCCTGGCCCCAAATTGAAAAATCCCCAGTCGATATCAACTTCGCCGAAGATAGCACCGACATCGTCGTCGTCGGACCTAACATCATCGTCGCTTAGGAGATCACGACACCGTCGGCTGTCGAAGTTACGATCTTCTCTTCCTGCGATGGCCGTCGTCACCAGAAGCCGGTGCAAGAAACAACGTGGACAGAGACTGACACGAAGTTGAAAATGGAGATATCATGTGATCTCCAGAGCTTTGCCATTGTCATTGCCCAGAGCTTCTCCGAGAAGGTAAGTGTTAAAATATATAGAGCATAAACAATGAACAAATGAATCAAATATAAAGAAAATTGATACAACTGAAATTCAACCTTAACTAGGATGAAAGAAACAACACAAAGAAGAAACCGTCAAGGCACGCAAGACACACTTTCCTTAAAACAGATTCGTCTCCTCCAGTAAGTACACGAGACTTTAACAGACGTCTGTCTTCCAGGATACAACGACGAACAATGGTAATCTAGCACGATCGAAAACCGCTTTCGGCGAACTTGAAACCAAAGCCTTCCCTCTATCACCAAACTTCAAAAACCGAACACTACTAGAAAACGCATAAAAGAAAACAAGAGGAAAAGAATCTATGATGTGTGTTCAAGGTGTGATTTCAAGCATGTGGAGGCTTCTTTTTATAGGCTCGAAAATGAGGTGTTACAAAAACAAAAGTCATGGGTTTTAATCCGAATTAATGCAATACCATTAGTGCTGCCTATTTACACCATTGGAATATAAACAATCATCTAGAATATGAACAGATAACTGTTTATATTCTGAAAAATAAATCCAGAATTTATGTTGGAAACAAAAAAAAAATTTTGCAAAACAAAGCCCGTGCGAGGGTAAGCTCGATGAACCGACATTCGCATTACCCACGTCGTGCGGGCGCACTAACTCACTGGGGCTGTGATTTGCACCCCCCTGCACGTGAGAGAGCATCTTGGGTTCATAATCTTACCTAAGTCCAAAAGTGCAAATCCTTATAAAGTCCATCAAGCTTTCATGCCTAAGCAATGTGAGACTCCATATATATAAGCAACTTTCCAATAAAATTCTATTCCAGTGGGCACACTTTGAGCATCAATTACATTCACCTAAATACCATTTTGAGTGTATAAATATATGATTTCGATCTCCTCGCGACGGAGAATGTAAACCTGCCAAGGCCCGTTAATTTACTAAGTGGGTCCCACTCAAATTTGGTCCTCAAAATGGTTTAAAAAGCATTTTTCCAACAATCCCCCATATGAATGAAATTGACCAATGATGAGGGAAAACAAAAGACACTACACTGTGATAGAGTTCTACGGTTAACATTTGCATAGGATAGGTAGGCGTTAACCTTTGAGTCTTCCCTTGTGAAAATATACTTACTTTACTGGATGATCAGTAAATGCGTTGTCCTTGAACTATTTTATTGTTTGTGTAACGACAGTATACCTCACACAGATATTTTCCTGACATAGTTTCAGTTCTCATGGTTATGTCCATTTTGGCCGTGGACATCGTCCTGGTTCTGCAAGAGTTCTTAACCTATCTCATATGGGTATCACTGTTTTCATCACAGGAATGAGCTGGAGGGTAACCCCTACAGTGATTCTACTCTGTCTATATAGTTTAGTTATCCCATTGAACCTAGATCTTGGGATCTCCAGTCAACTAGGTTGGGTTTCCACTGTTTCGACCTATTATATCATGGGCTTAAGTCCCATTCCCCTTGATGATTTTTTAACTAGATTTCTATTCAACCCTTTGGTTAACGGATCCGTAATATTTTCTTTTAACTTTACATAGTCAATTGTTATGATTCCAGTTGAGATTAATTGTCTAACGGTATTGTGTCGACGACGAATATATTTTGACTTACCGTTATATATGACATTATGTACCCTGCCAATAGCAGATTAACTATCACTATGTATACATATTGCAGGTACAGATTTCGGCCTTTCTGGAATATCTTTTAAAAACTGTCGTAGTCATTCAGCCTTTTCGCCGCTTTTATCTAAAGCTACAAACTCAAATTCCATCGTGGATCTGGTTATTACTGTCTGCTTAGAAGATTTCCACGATATTGTTGCACCTCCCAAAGTGAATACATATCCACTAGTGGCCTTAGAATCCTGTATATTAGATATCCAGCTTGTATCTGAATATCCTTCTAGAACAGAAGGAAATCTAGTATAATGCAGCCTATAGTCACGAGTATAATGTAAGTATCTGAGTACTCTAACAGTTGTTTTCCAGTGGTCAGCCCTTGGATTACTCATGAACTTACTCAAACAACTCATAGCGAAAGCAATGTCTGGTCTTGTATAAACTTATTAAGTACATTAGACTCCCTATTACTCTAGCATACTCCACTTGATATATACTTTCTCCTCTATTCTTAGACAGATGTTGATTTAAATCAATTGGAGTTCTGGCCATACCAGAATCATCTTTACTAAATTTATCAATTATCTTGCCCACATAGTGTGAATGACTCAATATAAGACCATTAGACAACCTTATGATTTTAATTCCCAATATTACATCAGCTAGTCTCATGTCTTTCATGTCAAATCTTGAATTCAATATATCTTTGGTAGATTTGATCATCCGATCATTGCTACCTGTGATTATCATGTCATCTACATATAGATAGAATATGACATATCCGTCTTCTGTATTCTTGACATAAACACACTTGTCACTCATTAATTTTGGACCCATTTATCATCATGGCACTATCAAATTTCTCGTGTCATTGTTTTGGGGCTTGCTTAAGTCCGTACAAAGACTTCACTAGTTTGCAGACTTTCTTTTCTTGTCCTGAAGTTATACAACCCTCGGGTTGTTCCATATAAATTTCTTCTTCGAGATCTCCACTAAGAAAGATTGTCTTTACGTCCATCTGATGGACTTCAAGATTCCGCAGTGTGACAATCGCCAAAATCATTCTTATAGAGGTTATTCTCGTCACGGGAGAATATGTGTCAAAGTAATCAAGGTCTTCTCGTTGTCTATACCCCTCTATTACAAGTCTAGCCTTATACTTATTAATTATTCCATATGCCTTCATTTTCCGTTTGAGAATCTACTTAGAGCCTAATGGTTTACTTCTTGAAGGAAAATCCACTAACTACAAGTACGATTTTGCAAGATAGAATCAATTTCACTCTTTATGACTTCTTTTCATAAAGGACCCTCATTGGAGCTTATTGCTTCTTATAAGTTTGAGTTTCAGCCTCTAGCATATAGGTCAGAAAACCGGGTCCAAACGATTTTTCTGTCCTTGCCCTTTTACTTCGGCTAAGCTCTTCTTCCTCTTTTTCAGTTTTATAATTTTGCTCTTAGTTTTGACTATTCTCTTCAACAGTCTCATATGTTCATTTAGACAAACTTGGACCATCTTCTTTGGAATTACAAGGAAATACATGTTCGAAGAACGATACATTCCTAGATTCCATTATCGTATTATTGTCTATGTTAGGGTTTTTAGATTCATGTACAAGGAACCGATATGCACTACTGTTATGGCCATAGCTAATGAAGATGCAATCAACCGTTTTATGACCTATTCTTATCTTCTTTGGCCTGGGTACCAACACTTTGGCAAGACATCCCTATACTCTCAAGTATTTGTAAGAATGTTTCCTTCCTTTCCATAATTCGTATGGGGTTTTATCCTCTTTCTTCTGGGGAACCTTATTTAAAAGATAGTTAGCCGACAAAATGGCTTCCCCCCACATGTTCTGTGGCAAACCAGAACTTAACAACATTACATTCATCATATCTTTTAAGGTACGATTTTTACGTTCAGCCACACCGTTTGATTGAGGAGAATAAGGGGGCATGAACTCATGAATAATATCATGTTATGCACAAAATTCACCAAATGGTTCCACATATTCACCACCACGGTCACTTCTTACCATCTTAATTTTCTTATTAAGTTGGTTCTCAACTTCTTGCTTATAAAGAACAAATTTCTCTATAGCCTCATCTTTGCTTTTAAGCAAATACACATAGTAATATTTTGTGTTATCATGGATGAAAGTGATGAAATACTTGTTACCACCTCTTGTTTGAACCAACTTTAAGTCACAAACATTACTTTGAATTAATTCAAGTGGTTCAGTATTCCGTTCAATTGTTTGAAATGATGATCTTATTTATTTTACCTCTACACAAGTTTCACACTTATGTTTGGAATCAATTTCAAAAGTGGGTATGTGATCCAAGTTAATTAATCTATGCAATGTATCAAAATTAATATGTCCTAGTCTACCATGCCATAAGTTAGAAGACTCAAGCATATAAGTGGAAGACTTTTTATTGTTATTGATGGATTTGGGCTTAACAGCCATTACATTCATTTTTCACATCCCATCTTTCACATAACCCTTTCCCACATACATTCCATATTTGGACAAAACTATTTTCTAGCCTCAAAAACCATCTTGAAGCCATACAAGCTCATTATTGTTATGGAAATCAGATTCTTCCAGATATTAGGCACATACAGCACGTTGTACAGCTTCACTTCCTTCTCGGACGTCATCTTACTGTCCCTTGACCTTTGACTTCAGAAGTTGCAGAATCGTCAATAAACAACTTCTCCCCAGTTTCCAAAGGAACTAGGTCAGCAAATACAGCTCTATCTGAACAGATATGATGGGTGGTACCAGTGTCTAGCCACCACTCCTTTGGGTTAGAGTCCATCATATTGACTTTAGAAACTCCAGCCAAAAGACTGATTTCAGATACCTCTTGGGTGATGGTGTCGACCAAATTGGCTTCTTTCTTTTTTTTTTCGGCATTCTACAATCAGCCGACTTATGACCCATTTTGTCACAATTGAAACACTTTCCTTGGAATTTTGTTTCTTAGAAACTCTACCTTTAGGTCCCAGTTTAGATCCCGTCTTCTTATTCTTCGAGCTTTGACCATGCTTCACCATATTAGCCTTAGCGGAATTGGCAACAACATTGTTGGAGAACTTTTTCTCCGAGCCCCTATTATCCTCTTCAATGCGAAGTCTCATAATGAGGTCTTCCACATTCATTTCCTTCTCTTGTACTTCAAATAGTTCTTGAAGTCTTTCCACACAGTGGGTAGCTTCTCTATAATTGCCGCTACCTGAAAAGACTCACTAATAACCATTCATTCAGCATGAATTCCGTGAATGATTAATTGAAGCTCTTGAACTTGACTAATGACTGTCTTGGAATCCACCATCTTAAAGTTCATGAACTGTCCCATCAAGAACTTTTTAGCACCGGCATCTTCAGACTTGTACTTATGATCCAAGGACTCCCACAGTTCCTTGGTCGATCCTTCATGCTATGTACAATATAGAGTGAATCAGACAAGCCATTCAGAATATAATTCCGACACATGAAATCAGAATGTTTCCAAGCATAAAAAACAAGCAGTACTTGAGCATCTGCCCTCATCCTCTCTAACATTAGGAGGATTCTCTTTCAGGAATCTCGCAAGATTCAGAGTGGTCAAATAAAACAACATCTTTTGTTGCCACGTCTTAAAATTCAGTCCGGTAAATTTATCCGATTTCTCATTGTGATTAACAGGAATCGAGACAGCCAAAGATTGCATTGAAGACAAAGCTACCCGAGATGATGGCACCGATGTCGCAGATAGATTCTCAGTTAGCATGATGTTCATGTTTCTAGTCATTTCTAAAAACAATCCAAATATTAGAACCAAACTAATTACTAAATTATAATACCAAGACCAATTAAGAAAAGTTATAAATACTTATAACTTATTAGTATAATAAATATATAAGTTATATATAATATGGACTAACGTTTGTAAAGGAAAAAGTTTATATATAACAATAATATTATACATACATACATACATGAATAACCATAAATCGAAGGAAAAAAAAACGTTATAATTCCAGGTTTAATTTTTAATAAAAACATATATGCATGTAAAATAAATGCAAACCACAAAAACAAAATTTTAGCAATTTTATGGTTTCCATCCGATTGAACTAAAATAAATATGATGAACGGCGACTGCAACAAAAATAACATTAGCAATTCCTTTCGAATCCGAACAACCTGTCCATCGTCTATGAAACGAATCTATTTTAAGATTGTTAAAATATATAGAGCATAAATAATGAACAAGTGAATCAAATATAAAAAAAAAATTGATACAACTTCAACCTTAACTAGGATGAAACAATATAAAGAAGAAATTGTCGAGGCACGCGAGACACGTTTTCCTTAAAACAGATTCATCCCCTCCAGTAAGTGCACGAGGCTTCAACGGACGCCTGTCTCCCAGGATGCAACGACAAACAACGGTAGTCTAGCACGATCAAAAACCGCTTCCGGCGAACTTGAAACTAAAGTCTTCCCTCTATCACCAAACTTCAAAAACCGAACACCACTTGAAAATGCAAAAAAGAAAACAAGAGGAAAAGAATCTGTGATGTGTATTCAAGTGTGTGATTTCAAGCTTGTGGAGGCCTCCTTTTATAGGCTCCAATATGAGGTGTTATAAAACCAAAAGTCATTGGTTTTTATCCGGATTAATGCAATGCCATTAGTGCTGCCCATTTACACCATTGGAATATGAACAGATGATTGTTTATATTCTGAAAAATAAATCTGGAATTTATGTTGGAAACAAAAAAAAAAAATTTTGCAAAACAAAACCCGTACGAGGGCAAACTCGACAAACCGACATTCATGTCGTCCACATCATGCGGGCGCATACATTAGGTCCCTAACCTACCGGTATTGTGATTTGCACCCCCCTGCGCGTGAGAGAGCATCTTAAGTTCACAATCTTACTCAAGTCCAAAAGTGCAAATCCTTATAAAGTCCATCAAGCTTTCATGCCTAAACAATGTGGGACTTCACGTATATAAGCAACTTTCTAACAAAATTCTATTCCAATTGGCACACTTTGAGCATCAATTTCTTATTCACTTGAATACCATTTTGAGTGTATAAATATATTATTTCGATCTCCTAGCGACGGAAAACGCAAATCTACCAAGATCTGTTAATTTTCTAAGTGGGTCCCACTCAAATCTGGACCTCAAAATGATTTAAAAACCTTTGTTCCAACAGTAAGTTCAAGATCCAGCCTTGCAACAAACGACGACAACATCTCCGATGAGGGAGAGAGAAGATGAGCGATCGACAGTGTGATTCTCGGGTCTGTGACTTTCCGGCGAGGGGAGTGAGATGATCTAATTCTCCGGGTCCTTCGCAATGGCAGCAGCGACCAAAATGGCAAGCTTGCTCTCGATGGCGATGACGATCAAAATGGTGAGCATGCTTGTGACGTTGACGGTGGCCGAAATTGGAATATTTGATCAGAGAGAGCCAGGGGTATATTTGGTTTTTTGTTTTATTAGTTGTTTTAATTATGCTATTTTGTAACAATATTTTAAATTCTACTATTACTTTAAAACATTATCTTGTCTTATGCTATTTGGACTAATCAATATTGAAAAATACTATTTTAAAAAAACAATTCATACTACATAATTCTCACCAAGAGAATAAATTAACAAAATAATTAAGCTCTTATAGTATTTTAGGGTTACGTTGGTAAATGATTTTTAAAAAGTCTTTTAATAAATGGCCGAAGCTTAATTAGTGAAATCGTTATTTTTCTAATTGTTTAATCAATAATTGATTAATTAATCATAGTTTATCAGAGATCGATGAATATTTATACGTATTTTTCATTGATAGACTATGGTTAGTAATTGATTAATGATCTTTTTTAAATTAAAAAAATCATCTACTTATTTAAATAAATGTTTAAAAATTGTTTATTTACCTAATTTTCTTTGATCTACTAATTAATCATAGTTTATCAGTAATTGATGAATTTATACATATTTTTCATTAATCGACTATAATCAGTAACTGATTAACGATCTTTTTTAAATTAAAAAAACCGTCCACTTATTTAAATAAGTATTTAAAAACTGATTATTTACTTAATTTTCTTAGTATTTATTAGGAGTGGGATGTAAATTTATCAAGAATTGTATGCACATGATAAGTTCATGAAATAGTTTATTATTATTATTATTATTTTCCTTAAAAAATGAGGGATATAGTTGTCAATAGTGACGAAGGTAGTTGCATTTTAGGAGACAGAAACTCTTTAGTTTAACTAAAAGTACATTTGAAAGAAAATTTCAAATTCAAACGTTCTTAGTATTTTTTTTTTTTTTTAGTAGAATTGGAATGGCTGTAATTTCTCCTAATGATTTTATCAATCACCAATTATATCTTTCTTAGGAATGGCCAATTATATCTTTCTAGGGAGTGACTTGACTTGACTGAGGTAAATTGGTCAAGCAGACTAGCTGGAAAGATTTTGTCCTTTCTGTAATAATTTATAATTTCTTTACTTGATTTGTTTCATATTTGACATTCCAATGGTAAAATGGAATCCTTTTGTGACTCTCAAGGATAAAATTAAATAAATAAATAAATAAAAGATGTGCAAACACAAAAATCTTAGACAATGATGTGGCCTGTTTGGCCAAGGGAAGATTACTTGTTCATGACAAAATGGATTTCAATTTTCAACATAGTCACGCTTTTAGAGCAATGCAACTAATTCTCAATGAGGATGTTATGTAGTCTGAAGAGCCAGTGGCCTAGTTTGGCATGTGAGTACGAGATAATCCCAGACACGTACTCACATGAATCCCTCAAGACGTAAATTGCTCCTATATTTAACATATTATTATGAAACTGATTTAAACCTAAAATATTGTCATAAATTTTTTTATCTGGAGTTGTTAAAGAAAGAATGAGGATGATAATTCAAGTCTACCCTTCTAAAGTAATACTGGAAATACTTGTTTGAGCATAAGATTTTGTGTAAAATTTGTGAGTACCAGATAATCATCCCAGACGTTCTCTTATATGATCTTACATGAAATAGATTGCTCATATATATTATCTATGATGATGGAACCTACTCGAACAGAATATCATGTCGAGAAAAGAACCAACAGTCTCACCTTCCTAATAAATAAGCCGCAGTTAATTTTTCTGCTGTAAAGAACGAAGAAGATAGATTGCAAATTCCAATTCTGCCCTTCTAGAGTTATACTAGAAACACTTGTTTGAGCTCACGATTTTGTGTAAAATTTGGGCTTGGTGACTCTTTTTACTCCTTTAGTAGAAATAAGAAACATAGATTGGTGTGACTATCATCAAAGTAAACCATGGTGGAATGTCCCTAATCTAATTAACCACTCAAACCCGAGAAAAATCGAAACAAAATTCAAAATCCAGAAAATACAATCGTACTCTCATTTACTGCTCTGTTAAAAATTCGTGTGACGAAAGGAGACAGCAAAATGTGGACAACAGATGACAACCCGAACCACAAGATACAAATTTATTTTTATTTACCATTTATTTTTCAAATTTAAGAACTACTGATATAAAGCAGTGAAACTGACTCTTACAAGATGGATTTTTTCTGTACTAATGATACAATGACAACTACATCGTCGAGTTTGCCACCGGCATAACCCACATATCCTGCTGCCTGAGCTGCGTCTGCAAATGGACTCCTTAATGATGACGATGGTCCCACCTCTTGCGCTCTTTTAGCCAAGAACTTTGCTGTGTCCTGAAATAGATACATTGTCACGCAGACAAAAAAAGCAAGCACCTAAAGAAATGGTCTGGTTATCAACACAAAACACAATCAAGCTTCGCAACTAGAGATGACAAAGATTCAGTTCAAACTTGATTTATTTGTCAAAGGTGTGCCCTGTTTTAAGGACCAAACATCTAAAGGGCCAGTGCTCCAAACAAATGTAGTTATTGTAGTCATAGAAGTGCGCGTGAATCACGAAGGAAACAAACAGTGACAGAACCATCATTTTGGTAACCACAAGATCGGAACTACCATGCCGTACATTAACAAAATTAGAAATTGGAAGACATGCTTGGAAACAAACCATATAATTCACATAAGATGTCTATTGTCTAAATCATTTTGATAAAGCATAGTTTTTGGAAGTAAATAATAGATTCTATATGTCTCATACATGTGTGCATGTGTATGTCAGTGTACGTCTGTCTATGGACATAGGTATGGGTATGGGCATGGCCATGTTTGTATGTATCCTTATATGTAAATGTACTATACTTGTATATATACACGTAGGGTTATTTATATTTGTCTAATTCTAGCTATGTATCTAGGTATTTGTCTAAGCTTGTGTTATATTAAGAATAGCAAAATAACTCGTCATAAATGGGGGCATTAAGGTTGACAAATCTTATGTGAGCCAAGTGCTGGTATTAGCGCTCTTCTAAGGTTGCGGCCAACTGCTTACTAATTTTCATTCCATTTGTCATTTTTGAAGAGGTTCTAAAAAGTAATAAGGATAGACGAGGCACCTGTGGTTTGAAACCAGCTTCCAATGTTTTTGATACAATTGAAGCAATTTCATGTTCGTATAAATTGTCAAAAAGGCCGTCTGTTGCAATGACAATTACATCGCCCTCATCCAAGTCAATTTTATATCCCTGAAACATATTATGTGCGTTAATATAATCTGCCTCAATCATTGGCATCATGCTTATTATTCACAATGAAGAAGTAAAAGACAAAAATGAGAGGCGAGAACAAAACAACAGCATCCCTCAAACATATTCTAGAGGGAAAAATGGAGGTCGTTTGTGCTTCCGAAACGATTGAGACTTCGCCATCTAAAATTCGGTGGGAGATGTAATTTCATATTAACATACCTCTATGAGTTTGGAGGGATCATCGCCTCTTTCAATATGTACAGGAAAATTGAACTCGTGTACCATTGGCGATGACTTCTCAAGGACAGCACCATTTCGAAGTATGATGAATCCTGAGTCGCCAATGTTGGCCACATGGAAAGTCTGTAAAAGTTCCACTGTTTAGCATGTAATTGCAAGAGTTCTAATTTATATTTAACATATCTTAAACGTATTTATTTATTTATTTATACATGTATGTTTGTTTATGTAACTAATAATACACATGCACACGCACAAAAAACTTGCCATCCTTGCCTCCCTCAGCAACTAGCGCCTTTCCTTACGTATATGCCTTAACTTCAACCAAGGAATAAATCTTCAAAAGCATGCATATTCATCATCATGAAGGAATCTACCAATCTCCCTCCACGCTGCACATCCCAGATCATCCCTTTTTCTTGTTTTAGTAGTAATTTTTAATCTTTCCTTTAGATTAGTAGTTCTGCTAAAAAGAGGAGTCCCAGAGAGCGCTAATTTGAGTAAGCACACAAGGAGATGGTAAAAGGAAAGCAAACTTAGAATAGCATAGCATAACCTAGATAACTAATATCTGAGTCTATTTGGGGCTTTTGCCCAAGAACTTTACTCGAATTGGAAAATTGCCCCCCTAAGCTTTTAGTCTTGGCAAATTACCCTCCGAGTCTAGCAAGTGTTGCAAAGTGCCCCAAATGGATGGCAAGTGTTAAAATATGGACAGAAACATGATCGTGCAAATCATGTGAGCTGAAAGGCAGAGACTGGAATTTCGGATGACAACAGAGCACTCACGGCACACGCACAAGGACGTTTCCATCCAATTTTAGGCTATTACTCAGAACATAATATATTGCAAAGTTGCAATAGTCCACCAAAAGCATAGAATAGTTCACGGGTTGAGTTGACAAAGTTCTCTGCCCAAGAAAAATCATGAAAAATTACCATTCAACAAGGTCTTAATTTATAATAACTAGGCTGAATACCTGTATCCTCCAGAATATGCAATATAAATACTGACCTATCAATGTCATATAATTTCCCCCTTATTATTTTATTCCATTATACTTTTAGCACTTCTATCTCAAAAGGTGCATCTAGAAAATCCACAAACTTGTTATGTACTGCAGTTACAGTGTTTGCTTGATGATATTTCAGGTTCTGAACTACTGACTTATATTAAGTATTTACAGTCTCTATAGTCCCTTGATCCACAACACATCACCACTAAACCACATTATCATCGTGCACTTCAACACATGGCTTCTCAAACGCATCCTTTGGCTTCAACATTTCCAAGATATCAAATTGGACTAATATATCCTAGACCTGAAATAGTAAGAGATCTCTATGACCAATAGTATGAAACAAATGAGGCAGGGGGGCGGGGTGAGGAGGTTGGGGTTGGGGTTTAGGTCCGGTAAGTCCAAGGTTCAATCCTTGGCAAGTGTTTAAAAAAAAATAGTATGAAACAAATATAGCTTATGCATGGCACACAGAAAATGTCATCGTTAAAAACCCAACCACAGCAAATAATACCGTCTTATGACACAGGCACGGGAACATGACAGAGATAACATTCCAAAACATACTTAAACTGATATTCATTCTACAAGGGAACTTATGTATAGGATGTTAATACTTTTTTCTTTATGCTAAAAAGAAGTTAATACCTGACCATCAAAGTGAGCAACCAAAATTGTAGATGATCCAGGTGATTGTGCTTCTGCAACACTTCTAATGAGAACTTCTTCTGGTTCTTTCACTTGAATGCATTTGAAATCTGCTACAATTCTTTCACAATTATCCATGAGTTCTCGAGCATAGAGCACAGCACTGCTTCCTGAAGAATGAGAAGAAGTAGTTAAGTATGACATGATTACAGAAACAAAAACCTACATCTATAGAAGGTAAATGGAATTTAAGATATATTCAACCGCAGTTTTCTTTCAATGATACTTCTTAGTACGCATAAAATGTTAAAATAGACAGATGGAACAGTTTCATGGCCCGCTTTAAAATGTTGAGAGAGAAATGAGACAAGATTACTACAAGAGTATTTAAATGACTTATGTAAGTCGATATTTTGTACGAAGCGACAAAAATCTTGAAGATACGAACATAGAAATTCAATCCAACAATGCTCCCATGTCCAGTCAACAAGAAATCTTTTTTCTCCCTCATTCGAATATCAATCGGCTGCATATTACAAATTGACTTGACGCATAACACAAATGTTTTATTACACTCAAATTAGGTTAAATAGGCTGAGCTTTTTATTTCACACAGGCCACATTAAGGGAGAGATTTTATAATTGGCCAGGCTCCAATATGCATTAATCTTGCTCCTGGGAAAAGCCCATACTATAATTACGGCAGTGAACATAGAGTCAATATTGCTTCTATACAAATAGTAAAATCGAACCGGAAACAAGGAATAGGTAAATAAACATCTCCAATAAATTGCTAAATTGATGTGTCAATGGTAAATTTAGGCATTTGGGTGAAAATATTGCTCTCAACGAAGTGCTATATTAGATGTCATCTGCTAAATTTGGTGGCAGATTTCCCAAGTGTGGCCAATGTTGAAATTTGGCATTTGATTTCTGTTGTTTAGTGTCTCAATTTTTTCATCTAATTATAATAAGTTGATCATTTTCAAATTATTTAAATACTAAAAATTTTGGGAATTTCAATGCTTAATGATGATAACAAAAGGTAGATATAGAATTAGAAATAGCATTATATAGTTGAGCACAAATATTCAAATATACTATTTTTCACACTCTTTTTTAAAAAATATAGCATTGGCATGAACATATACATTGGAGATGGTCTAGCATCACAAACAGTTAATTGTTGCTAGGAGCAAAATGATAGGGAAGAAATAGCCAAAGCATGACATGAGTTTCAATGAAAATTTTAATACTGAGCCACAAAATCAGAGTACTATTTCCTAGAAAATTATATAAGAGTTACACACATGCACCATAGCAAGTCATTAGATTGAGTTGTAAATATTTCAAAAGCTAATGCTTATGATCCAGCCTCTACTACAATGGTATATACTGAAGAAAGCAATCAATGATTATTTTTAGTTTCTTAAAAGGTTAGCACAGATACCTTCTAGTGACCACTGACCAACTCCGTCAGCCACACCTAGCCAACTTTGGGAAGCAAAAAAATAAGAATCTTCTACACCTGTCACAGCCTGGCAATTATTAATTTTGGAAGTATTACTATTAGACTAAAATTCAAGAAAAGCATCAGACTCAAGGTGTTTGTAAGTCGTGCAAGTTTGTAGATGCGCACACTATCAGAATTTTAAAATTGAAAGACCAGCAAACCAACTTTCTCATGTTTGGTCTTGCTCATAGCAAAATGGAAGTTTTTACATTCAAAACATAAGAATTTTTGTTGCAATTTAAACATGAAACAGACTTAAACCAGCCATAACTTGATATGGATGAATTTAGAAAGTATAAATTCTCCCAAGCCACAGACTCGTTTGTCAACATGATATTTCTGTCCTAAATTATCCACAATCGCCAAACAATTATGCATGTAGAAAGTAGTACCATATCACAAGAAAAGGAAAGAAAGTAAGTATACCTTTTGAGGGATGTGGCAACGAAGCAGCACCAAAAGATAATACAAATCCTGCTGTGGAAGTTTCCTCCCTATGTACACAAGGAACAGAAATGAGGAACAACCAATGGACAATCCTTCTCTGAATAAGTACTTTTTTCTTTCTTTGAAAACCTACATTTCAGTGTGGGGATGACTATAATAAGTTAACAAAAACTGACTTGTGAAAACAAGCATAATTTTAATGTGACGACAGGCAAAAGAAAAGTACAAATGCGAATAAATCCTATTGCAAATAACAAATAGTTTACTCAATACACACACGACACAAGAACACACGAACACACTATGATGTACATATATGGAAATCTATTAACAAATAGAATCTACCTACGTTCAAAAATGGGACTCAATGTGATTGTATCAGTGATTGCCAGACATCGAGCATCTCATTACAGAAACCAAAATTGGATATTCAGCACAACTACATGATACTGTACAAAGGATACCAACATTTCTTCTGTAGAGACTTCAATTGGCCTCTGCACATCCCATATGAATGGAAGTATTCATGCAAGAAAGTTGCACCAAAAATTAGATGCAAGTAGGGGCAAAGATACGACGTAGCATACCTACTGGGAGTTTCTTTAATTGAATGGAATTCTACAACTTCAGAGATTGACACTCCTGCAGCATTACTTCCGTTTGTTTTACTCGCTCTCTCTTCTTCAGAACTTTCGGAAGAGACATTATAACCTAACTACATGCACACGAAGATAAAAGCTATTCAGCTCCATGAGAGGAATGTGGAGAAAGAAGAGTTTAACAAAATAAATTATTACAAAAAAAAAAAAAAAAAAAAAAAAAAAAAAAAGGGAGAAAGAAACAAAGAAAAATAAAAACACATAGCTAATCAGACTGCAGGTTTCAAGCAATGGGAAACCTTTCCTGAATGATGAGAAGGCTAAATGATTAAGCTGTTCACAAAATTATCACCATGTAGAGCAGCACGTCTACAACAAGAAGTTAAATAATTATATTTACATGAGTAGACAGAATGGAGGGCATGTTGCATACTCATACATAAGCAGACAACACAAAATAGAGAAAGACTTGTCACTGGACTTGCTTTAGGCACCTGCTCAGTAAGAGAAACTAACTTCTCGGTAAATAAGACAGATAAACAATAAGAGCACTAACGTCTAGTTGGAAATCCCCAGTCTTTGAAAACAACCTCAGCCTCTACAGGATCTACTCAAAGGTATAACAGAAGAATCAAAAGAATAAATCACCTCAGGACCACAACGTTTTCCTCTACTACTTTATAGTCTACCCCTGCCATGAGGAAACTTTTTAAGTGACCACTATATATGTAGAATCTTCAACTCTGGATCAACTATGCTCAATTTATAGAGTTTTTAAAGTTTTTTCAGATTACTCTTGCATTAATTTTAATAAATTCTTGAAGTTCTTGGATGATAGAAAAGTTAAAACATAATTCATGAACGTTTGAGTTTTCGACATGTTTTAACAGGGAACTAAAACTTTTCAACGAAATGGTGCTACAATCCATTCATTATGATCATTTTCATTCAATTGCGGACACGGATTCTCAAAGTCAAACCATCACCATCATAGACATTCTACTTAGAAATTGAGACTAACCGCAATAGCAGTTCCAGTCTTGTCTGACTCAACATCCGCATTAATTGTATGTATTTCCTGATCCAGTGATGTTTCGGCCTGTATCATGGTGGACGCATTCGTTACCCCAACAAGATCACCATTATCCTCGCTAGATGTTGTTAGACTAGCAACTTCAGCATGGGAACTCTCTTCACTACTTGCTCGAGGAGCAAAATTATCAGCTACATCTAAAACTCCGTTCTCACCAATGCTTGCACTATTCTCCTCAATGTCATTACGAATTTCTTCATTTGGAACAACATCAACTCCTGAACCAGTATTTCTAGTTTCAACCACATCAATGGCATGGTCTAGAGAAACTTCACCTATGCTAACTTCAGAACGAGACAAATCGCTTATTTTAGTATCAAGTGCAGCCTCTTCAACTGATTCACTCAACTCAGATGTACTATCAATTACAGACTCTTCTTCTCCACGTTCTCTATCTTGAACACTAGTGGCTTTATTGGTTAGTTTGGCTGAGTTTCTTCTTTCTCGCCTTTTGGTACGAGATTTAACTTGATCTTCTGCAGTATCTGGCTCCGCTCTATAATGGAATTGCTCATTATTATCCCCGTCACGAACAATACTGACTTCTCTGTTTACTTGGGCTGACTGTCTTCTCCCTCGCCTTTTCGAATGAGATTTTACTTGTTCTAAACTACTGTCCGGTCCCATACACTCATCTGATTGTTTACCAAATTCCGTTATCGAACCTTCAGTAGCAGCATTGTCAGCCTTCAAAACGTCAGCGCTTGCAACCGTTGTTTCACCGTCATTGGTATGTCCAAACCGGAAGATTATGCTACCGTCCGAACTCTCTGCTCCATCAAAACCAAGAAACAACGATCAGATTAGTCAGACACTAAACGCAGTAATAATGAACAAGTACTCAGTTTTGTAAAATCTCCAAAGGAGAAAACAAAATTTATCAAATTGCTGCAATATTTTGCCGAGCAACCAAACAAAGAGCAATGAATACTCTGTCATTCAAAATGCGCAGTTTTCTAAATACTATCCTTCTCTTGCTGAATAAGCAAGAGAAAATCAAAAGAGAAATTAAACGAAAATCAATGACAGTGACGTGGAGAACACTAATCACAACCAAATACAGAAACAAATACTCTATCTAAATACAAATTCCAAACACGAACAAATTATCCTTTATCCCGGGAAACAAACGGAAATTCGAACGAGAAAAGAAACGGAAAATTCAGTGAAGGCGTACCGGAAGTCGAGAGGATGACGAAATCGGAGGATGAAGAAGTTGAGCCGGAATCGAATTTGGAGCTCCGTCGCTTCGATGATCGCATTTTAGGAGCGCAACTTCGAAGTTGATTGTTGTTATGGTGAGAAGGTTTGGAGAAGAAGAGAATGCGGGAAGGGACGAAGAGAGTGTGGAAGCTCGGAGGCAGAGAAGCTCTGAGAGGGTTTCGCCAGATTTTCGCCATTTTTGTAAAGCTTTTGGGTTTCTATTTCTGCATGTTCTGTCACTTCGCCAACCGAAAATGTTCTCTCTTTTTTTTTTTTTTTTTTTTCCTTTTTTGGTCAAAATTGTTTGTTTAAGTAAAAGAGAAATTGTGTTGATTTTGTTATTAGGCTTGGTTGAGTTATGTATGTGTCGAACGGAGACAAAAACAAAAGACGGTTGAGATTGTGGATTCCGTTGTGGGAAAATCCAGAGCTAATGAGTTGATGATCGTTGATATTTCTTTCCTCATAGCCATAAAGAAGGATATTTCTCTGTTTGTCCCTCAAAACTTTTTCACCCTCTTGTGTACTGGTCCCTAAACTTTTTTTTTTTTTTTTTTAAGACATACGTAGTAAATAGTTTACTTTTTGAAATTTTTTTTTTATAAATGATGGAAATATTAGAAAATTAATTAATTATTGAAATATTAAAAAATTAAGAAAATAATTATTTTTTAAAATAATAATTAATTAATAATTAATCAATATTAATATATATGTTTTATTAAATAATTATATATCTGATCACAGTTAATTATTGATTGTTCCAAGTTCTTCGTGCGAAGATGACTGCATACATAGAGCATTTTCATAAATTCATTTTCTATCTATCCTGCATCATGTTGCAGTGCATCATTTTTTTATTTTTTTTTTATTTTTTTAACGGGTTGTTGCTTATTTCTCTTTCCCTTTCCAAAACTCCCAATTTGCCATGCCCAACATCGTACCTTCTGCATTTTATCTATTCACATTCTATCCACACTAAATTTACTTTCCTTTTCTCCTAAATATACATATTTATCATCAGAAACACACATTCACCTCCACTTTTTTAATTTAAATATATAATTTTCAACTAATAAAATAGGACTCCAACGTGTGAAGAACAAGATGAAACAATTCAAGATAGAAGACCTTAGTAGTGTGTTTACTTACGCGTAAACGGAATGATCATAAATTAGAGTTAATAAAATTTAGAATGAACATGATTTAGATTGAAAATTTATAGTTTGAATAAGTTATTTGCTTAACTCTAGATTTTAGAATCAGAGTCATTACAAATCATAATTATGCGTTTATTTAAATCTAAAATCAGAATGTATTATTGTATATCTATTTAGATACCCCTTCATAGTCGTGTTTCCACAATTAGAAATTGATTACCTTGTATATCTATTATCGTAATCAAACTAATGGTATATTAAGAGGTAAAATATTATTTTTAAATTAATGTAACTTTTTGTTTCAAAATATTTTTAAATATATATATAACTTGAATTAAAGTAACTACAATAAAAAAAATAAAAGTGTCAAAAATGGATACATAATATTTTGTCCTGATGAAAATAAATTAACAATAATTAAGATTATTATATAATAATAAAATAATTAATATATGTTATTATAATTATTTTTGGGTATTTTTAATATAACTAAGGATAAATAGTAATTTAAAATCAATATCAAGTTTCCGAAGGGGGGAAAGTAGTCCTTTATATTCACCCATCCATAAATAATTAGATAATAATTAAATAATTAATATATATTTTTGTTATTATATAGATATTGTATTTTTATTATAACTAAGGCTAAAATAGCAATTTCATATCAATATTAAAGTTTGAGAGTTACAATCCAAAGGGAGACACGTGATTGTCAAATCCATTTCTCATTCTCAATCTTAAATTGATATGAGACCCATCATTCTCACGATCTCATTCCTTGAACAAAATGAATAAGTAAACATAAGATTAATTCTCATTTTCTACTCTCATCGCTCACTCTCGAGAAGGATACATGCCGTAGAAGTGAGGGAGAGCTTAAAATCCATTGAATAACTGTTTTAAAATGTCGTAATCAATTTTAAATTATATTATATGATATCTATCGCCAAATAAAATATAACTTTGTTGTAGATGGTCGTTCCAGAATGTTAGTCGTTCCACCATAATATATAGAATAAGAAGTGATATTTCTCAATTTGAGGTAGAAATTTAATTATCTTGAAGTATAATTATACATTTTCAATATTATTGTTACTTTTTTTTTTTTGTTTGATAAACATATAAATAACAAGGAACAATGGTCCTGTAGACAGCCCTAAATAATTGCCCAACAAACCTAAATACTGTTTATCAAAAAAAAAAAAAAAAAGAAAAAACCCCCCGTAAATATAGTAATAGGTGCATTTCACACTTCACACATACTTTGTTCAAAGGGTAATCCCTCCCTAAC
Organism: Ficus hispida; assembly: GCA_025413025.1. Classification (NCBI taxonomy): domain Eukaryota; kingdom Viridiplantae; phylum Streptophyta; class Magnoliopsida; order Rosales; family Moraceae; genus Ficus; species Ficus hispida. The sequence continues at coordinate 18,446,712 of CM046370.1, forward strand.
AATGATTATTATTTTTTAAAAAAATTTTGGGTATTGATATTATTTTTAAGGAGTCACATCAAAGTAAGATTTATAAAAACCATGTGGGGACAGAGGCCAAGGGCGTTGTTTCTAAGCCATAGTGTGGGGGGTTAAAATGAAAACCAGAAAACTTCTTTTGAGAAGTGAAACATACACAGAGAAATATGGTCCACATGGTTGGAGGCAATAAGAGAAATAGAACTCTGAGTTCCCATTGGTCCGAAATCTATCCACGAAACCCTCCCAGATTTCATGATCCTACTTGGCTCCTTCCAAATCATCCCTTTAGATTTCTTAATATCACCTTATTCGTTCTGTGTTCCCTACCACTACTACTACTACTTCAAAGACCAAACTCCAAACCCAACTTCTCAGCTTCCCCCTCATCAGTTTGTCGAAAAATGGCCACGACATCGGCTGCGGTTCTAAACGGTTTGGGCTCGTCCTTCCTCTGTGGAAGCAAGAGAAGCAATGGCAACAGCCAGGCCTTGTTCTCCGCCGGAGCCAAATCCGGCGCCAATCTCTCTCCCAAGAGATTCATTGTTGTCGCCGCTACCGCCAAGGCCAAGAAGTCGTGGCTTCCCGGTGTTAGAGGTGGCGGCAACTTCGTCGACCCCGAGTGGCTTGATGGCTCGTAAGTCATTCTTTTTTCTTTTTCTTTTTTTTTTTTTTAAAATTCCCCCCACAACAATCTCTCTTATCACATTTCACCTTAAGACCAAAATCCACATTCAATTATTCACTTGCCCCAAAAAAAAAAAATCTAACAGATAACATGACATTTATTTTACAGAATAATTATTTTACGACACTTTTATAATTTTTTATTTTACAAAAAATTGATTTATTGTTGTACTTTTATAAAGTCATTGTTATATCATATTATAATTTGTCCTGTACATCATATGGATTATTTATAGATCCGTCATTAAAAAAAAAAAAAAAAAAACTCTTTGAGGCATTTTGTCATACAACTGAAGGGCACGATCCGTGTTCAATCTGTGCTGAACCATCTCCGAAATTGCAGGCTCCCAGGCGACTACGGCTTCGACCCACTAGGCCTCGGCAAGGACCCAGCATTCCTCAAGTGGTACAGAGAAGCCGAGCTCATCCACGGCCGGTGGGCCATGGCTGCAGTGGTCGGAATCTTCGTCGGCCAAGCGTGGAGCGGCATCCCCTGGTTCGAGGCCGGCGCGGACCCAGGCGCCATCGCGCCATTCTCCTTCGGTTCCCTCCTCGGAACCCAACTTCTGCTTATGGGCTGGGTCGAGAGCAAGCGGTGGGTCGACTTCTTCAACCCGGAGTCACAGTCCGTGGAGTGGGCGACGCCGTGGTCTAGGACGGCCGAGAACTTTGCCAACGCGACAGGTGACCAGGGGTATCCCGGTGGGAAATTCTTCGACCCGCTCGGGCTCGCCGGGACGATCAACAACGGCGTGTACGTGCCAGACTTTGAGAAGCTGGAGAGACTGAAGTTGGCAGAGATCAAGCACGCCAGGATCGCCATGCTCGCCATGCTGATCTTCTACTTCGAGGCCGGTCAGGGGAAGACCCCGCTCGGGGCTCTTGGCTTGTAAATCGTGTCGAGTCGTGTCGTGTAGTAATGGTGTTTGTCAATGGTGTTAATAGATTTAATTGAATTTTACAGACTAGAGGTTGGGGAACAAGTTCAACTGAGCTCATTTCGAAGACTCCTTTTGGCTAATACTTAAAAATACTATCCTCTCTCTTCTCGTGCAGACTATTGCTTTTACTAACATGAATGGATGCTTTGTATTAGCATTATGATCATTTTTTACGTACCTTATTATGTTTATTAGAGCATCAATACACGGTATTACATACTAGTTTTCTGATCATGGGCATTACAAGGAACAATACAGGAATACAAAAGAAGGCCAGTCCTCAATCCCAAGCTAAGGTTTTACGGCCAGCCCTCTTGGTTCTAAATTCAAACTTGTGGTACGAAACAAGAATTTTCATTTGAGCTAGTTGAAAAGAGTCTAAAGCAAAACACAAGTATTGAAAGGCTCTATCAAACATCGTTTAAAATTTTCCCCGTTTTCTCTTGAATAGTTAGGAAGATTAATTTCATTTGAGCTAGTCGAAAATAGTTTAAACCAAAAAAACATAGCCACGAAAAAAGCTTTTAGGCAGTGTGATGATTTAGTATTTCCATCATGTTTATGGTGTTTTCATAAGCAAGACAAGATAATTACAAAATTATTTATTAAGAAAAGAACAAGACACACAAATACAAAATTATTTTAAAATTAGTATACTCGTATACTAATTTTAAAATTTCAAAAAATCTATCTTGAGCTCTTTAAATTAGAGAAAATTCAGTGAAATGTCACATTTACCCTTAAAAATAATTACACAAAAAGTCTATTTTTAGAGTCTTATTTTAAAATATGTTACTTATTTGATAATATTACATAAATGTCCATTAAAAAAAAAATAGCTGCTTATAGTACATATTTTGCCCTCTTACTCTATTTAACATAATTTTCTTTCATTAACATAATTTTCTTTCATTATGATTCATATTTTTTTCCTTTATTATTCATCATTATTGTATCTTTATCTTAACACTAATTATTTATTATAATGATGACTTATTAGTATAATTAAAGTAGATTTCTTATAAACGTATTTTTAAGTATAATTTAAATTCTTTATGATAATTATAACATTATTGTGATAATTAATTTATTATTATTGGTATTATTGTAGAAGTTAATTTCTAAATTTTAAATGTGTGATGAAATTATTTATTTATTTATGATAATTATTATATCATATGATGTTTTTTTCGATGTGTTAGGCTTTTTTTATATTTTTTTATAATATCTATTTAATTTTTTTATATGTTCGTTATAAATTTTATTGGAATGACAAATTATTTATTATAATAATTATTTTCATGTATTATACAACTAACATCAGTTATGTCCTTTTTTCTTTATAAAAAATAAGTAAAATGATCTTTTTTCCTTTTTATAAAATATTTGTTTAGCTTTACATTTTTTTTTAGAGATTTTTTCTTTCCTTTTTTAATCAATTCTTTATTTGTGTAATTTCAATTCTTCATGAAAGAATATGATCTTTATAAGTATCAATTTAGACATTCATATAAATAAATAAATAAATAAAAGAAACTTTTTAAATCATAATTTTTCAATTTAGACATTTATATAAATAATCCTTACTCATACTGAACAGTGTCCAAACAAGGTGAAATGTCAACTAACACGCTGGATGACAATGGCTGAATATGAAAATTTCCGAAATCAGACATCCGGACTAACTCAGGGGAGAGATTTGTCGAAATTTTTTAAGGCAAAGGGCAAAGGGGTTTTCCATAAGTTTTTAATATATATATATATATGTGTGTGTGTGTGTGTGTGTGTGTGTGTGTGCGGGTAACTTAAAATACCCAAAATGCAGAGGAAAATTAGGTAGTAAAGTCAAGAGATACATGTGTGTTTACGAGCTGAAAAATGCTAAAGCAACTCATAACATCGCCACAAGGTTTCCAGATGGGGGGGATAAAAGGAACAATGACGAGAATTGGTATGTATACTAGTCGAATTCAGCAGTAGAAGCAACATATTAAGAACAAAAGTTTAATTTGATTCACCAGCTGTAGCCAGCAAAAACTCGCCCTCACACACAACCTCCCCTCCGACATATGCCTTCCCTTCCATTTTTACTATTCCAAAGCGTCTTTGAAACTTGATCAGTGTCATTCTCATAACTAACGTGTCACCGGCTATCACTGGTTTCCGGAATCTCACTTTGTCAATTCCAGCAAAAAAGAAGAGCTCGCGAGAGCCTCCCACTTCTGGTTGCAGCATAACCAAACCACCAACTTGTGCCATTGCCTATATCAAAATGAAATTGGCGTTTTACTTATCAGCTAAACACAGACAATAAAAACTCAGCACTAAAATGAAATAAACTAATCTTTTCTGGATCTATTATTCCCTTAATCTTACAGGCGAATAACCAAGGAGATATTTCCCACCAGGAAAACAGAATATTATGTTTCAACAGCCAAAGCCACGAAAGAAAAGGTCCATTCTTACAATCAAGCAGGGCCTTGTCATATTCAAGCATGAACGAAAAATCCTAATCATCCCGCTTCGGGTGAGTCATGATGTGGAATAGGAAGTGGGCCCCTCATGGGAGCATGGTCCACTTCCTGTTATACATTCTGACTCACCCGAATCGGGATGAATACTAGTGCCTCATGCTAAACTGTATCGTACTTGGCCACTTGCTATAACACCCGACGCTCATGTAAGAAAAATACCACACGTGCATTGAGCAACGAGCTATAATGAAAACAAAATTCAAACTTGGGTCGAATTTAATCAAATTAAAGAACCAGTTTCATGTGACAACAGATTAAACACACACCCCCATGAATTGCACAGTAGAAATCAACATGACCCTGAAGAAAGGCAAGACAACTATTTATCGTAAGACAAAGATGCAACAAGAACAAATGACGTCCTGCATTGATAAACACTTGATTGAAGAGTAAAAGACAAAACAAAGGAATCATAGCATTTTATCAGATTCATCATGAAAAAGGGAAAAACAAATCGTGATTGTTGTATTATTAGATCACAAAAACAAGCAGTAGCTAATATTCGGGCACGATAACCATCTTTAGTATAAAAAGTATTGATGTCTATGCATCAAATGACCAGTTTTTAGAATTGGAGAGTAATGCAGATGAAATTTCCAACATAGTAAAAGAACAATTCAGACCAAGGAAATTACCTCAACCATAAGAACACCGGGCATGATGGGCCTCTCAGGAAAATGCCCAGGAAAAAAGTTGTCGTTAATTGTTACATTCTTGATTGCAACAACTGAAACTCCAGGATTGTATTCAATCACTCTATCCACTAAAAGAAATGGAAACCTAAATGACCACAGAAGAAAAACAAAAGGATTTGATTAAGGGCTTTGCATATTAGTCAAAATTTTACTTCTTCCAATAGAAAATGTCCCTATTCTTTTTATTCGATATTCTCACATATACCCCCAACTTTAGGTTATTCCATTTTGCCCCTTGAATTTTGATTAATCCCCAACCCATCGTTAGAATTTCTGTTAAAGAGGGATAAAGTGGGATCATGTGTTTTTTTTTTTTTCCCTATTTGTTTCTAATAGAAATTCTAAAAAAGAGTCAGTTCGACTAATCTCCTCTTTTTCTATCTGTTTTTAACAAAAAATATTATAATGTAAGAATACAGGGAGCAAAATGAATGATTTTAAAGTCTAGGGGGGGCAAAATGGGAATGACAAAAGTTCAGGGAGTGGAGATTGATATACTAATGATTCATATTCATTTTCAAACAAGTCATTGTTCTACAAAACTCTTATTAGATTGAGTAAATAATCGGTTTTCCTCAATAAATTATTGATTTACATAAAATAAAATTAAAAAAAAAATCAGAGACAATTTTGAAAACAAATCTGCAAAACACACATCCAATCACAATTTCTTGGCACCTTTAAACTACGTTATTGTAATACATAAACACCCTCTTATCAGAAGGCTAATGCAACACACAAAAAAACAAAAAACAAAAAAAAAAACAAAACAAAACAAAAAACAAAAAACAAAAACAAAATACACAAGTGGTCAAAAAAATGAAAATTTAAAAACATGGGTTTTCATGATTTAAGTCCAGAAAGTCACCTGTGTGGCAAAATGTTTCGAATCTGATTTATGTCCATCACCGTAGGAAACGCTTCATATCCTGCAGATTTGCTCACAAGGATTCATAAATAACCCAAAAGAAAACAGAGGAAAACAGAGAAAAAAGCTTTTAAAAAAATCGAGGGAGAGAGAGAGAGAGAAGGAAAAGTTCATTACTCAATTCGATAGGAAGAGTATCTTCACAGGATTCCTTTGCAACGTCGACAAGCGAAGAACGAGTCTTGAGAGAGAAATTTTCCTTGTTCTTGAAATGGGTCGGTGAAGATTGAGATCTGGGGTTGCCATTAAGAGACAGTCGTGAAGGGCATTGAAAGTTTAGGCAACGAAACTCGGAGGTCGGAGAAGGACGGAGAAGCGAGTTAGAGAAAGATAAGGCCGCCATTGTCGAAGCTCGAAACTGAGGAGGAGGACGAGAAGGAGGAGGAGGAGGAGAATGGGAAAGTGTTATTGTAAAGGGTGGGGCATTTAACGGACAATCTATGACGACAATAACGAGGTATTTGGATTAGTTGGTTGGCATGTGGTGGCGAGTTTGGTTTTCGAGACCGGCGGAGATGACAACGTTGCTCCTTTTTGCACTTTTATTAATTTACTAGTTTAGAAAATCCTTTAATGATACATATATATATATATATATATATAGTGTAAATCACATGAGAATAATTAAAATATCAAATGACAATATTATATATTAATAGTAAGTCCGCTATTCGGTCAAACTCTGATAGGCTCTAGGCCTTACCTTACTCTTTCGGGGTTCACTCTTCTACTTAAGCTCCTTAAGTTCCTAGCTAGGCTGATGCCTTTGCCGAGTCTGAAACTCCGACTCCTAAACTAAAAACTGGCCGGAAATGCCCATTTTGAGCTCGCTCTGGCGGATGTTCCCGCTGATCTTGACTTTACAAATAGTACAAATAGTCAGCTTCTGTCTTTCCATACAGAGTATGGCACTTTTCTTGTCTCTTTTGTCTTTCTGTGGCTGGTCTTTCTTTCCCTTTTTCATTCTTCATAAATGCATCGAATGATTTTTTGGAGGGCGCTTGACCTGTCTTAGCTTTACAGCTTCGTTCCCTTGCTGCCCGAAAGGCCTGATTTTCGACTTGAAATTATACCGATGATTCCCGGGTAATAAATCCACTGAAGCCTATGTTACCGACTTTTGGTTAGAGAAGTTAGAGTTAGGACATGCCAGTCTCCGATTAGATTTTCGTTATTTGATGTTTTTTGAATAAGATTCCCAGACTGAAAACTGTAAAATGTTCTTTTTTTTGAAGCCGATTTCACCCTCTTTGCTTGGGGAAAGGCTCTCAGTTCTCCCAGCTAAGAGTAGACGACGAGAATGGCACTTGTGCCCAGAAGTCATTAAAAGACCGTTCGCCAACTACTCTACTATTGATTGATCACTCGTTAACCCCAAAATGGAAAGATTCAGGAAAAGCCGATTGGCGGCATCAGACTCTTCAGTGACAGCTTCTGATGAAGCGAAACGAAAAAAGCCTATTTATTGATAGGTCAGGCCTTCAGAAAGACTTGTGCCATCTTAATCTTCTAGTTTTCACTCTTCTAGTTTGCCGTTGACTCTGCTCTTAGAGTCGATTCCTACTCTCGAAGAGAAAGCAGGTAAGCCCTTAAAAGAAAAGCTTTGAAGCGGAGACTATTGGTAGTGATATAAATGTCATCTAAATAAAGGCAGGTGCCATCCCCGCTGATTAAAGGAAAAACTCTTCGCTGGGAACGCTCTTCTCCCTCTAGCTACTATTCTCCGGGCTTAGGAAAGATTATTCTATAAAATTGCCCGCGCTAGGCATCTGATCTTTTAAGAATTTCCTGTGCTAAACATATGGGCCCAGTTGCCATTTGTCCGTAGGATTATGGCCTGAAAGGTGCCTTTCCAGCGGAAGGAAGACAACCGAAGAAAAGGAAAGGACAGCGGAAGATGCAGCGATAGCAGGACTCTTTTTCCCTAGATGATTCAGTGATAGAAGTTGTATCCTATACTGAAGCCGACTCCGCGGCAGAAGTTTGATCATCTACAGCATCTGATTCCGGTGAAGCGAAAAGAAAGCTATAGGTAAGTCAAGGCCTTACAGTTTAAGTGAAGGATCAGTGCCCTTCCCGTTTTCTATTACTTACTTTTCTGCTTACTATTTAGAATGTCGAGTACCGTCCCTCCTCTAGGGAAGGAAGCCTTCAATCTAACTAAACTAAAGGAAAAAGCCCGGAAGCTTTGAAGTTGAAGCTAAGCTATTTAGAGAAAGACCGGAGGAAAGATCTGACTTGAAAGAATGTAAAAACTTTAAACTTAAATTTTTTATCTTAGTTTTATTTTTTTTAAATCAACAAAAATTATAATTAATTTTTAAAAAGTCAACCAACTTAAATTTAAAAATTTCAACTCAAACTGTTTTATCAAACGCATCCTAATATTATGATAGCTTTAAAAAGAGTTTGTTTTATTCACAAAAAAAAAAATTTTGTTTTATTAGAGGCAAAGAAACAAAAGAAAAGGAAATAAAGCGGAAAACAATAAAGATAAAGTGATATGTGATAGTTAAACATGGTAGATAAAAATATTGTAGAAGTTCTGTAATCTCTTGGATTAGTTAAGAATTAAGATGAAAGAAAGGGAAGGGGAAATTAGAGAGAGAGGGAGAGACATTTAAAGGTAAATACTATTTTTTAAGAAGTTTTTTAACAAATAATTGAAGTTTTAAAAAATTAGTTAAAAGATTTATTTTTTTAGATTTTTTTAAATAATCAATCACGTATAATATTATTAATTTAATAAGTCAATAATTGATCATAATTAATTATTAATTGATTATAATATAAATAATTAAATTTAATAATTAATTAAACATGAAAAATAAATAAATAAATAACAAACATCTATTTTACTACAAAAAAAAATTGACCATATTAAATTGAGTGATTAAAATAAAGGGAAAGGTTACGGTAGAGACCCTCTGAGGGTCTCTACCGGTAAATACCTTTTTTGGACCGTTAAGATTTAATCGAACGGTTCAAATGTTGATTGTGTATGATATTTATCATGCACCTAACCTCACACAATCATTCCCACCTAAACTCTTTTCCGTCGCCGGCGATCTTTCTGCCGCCGGCGACGGACGCCGGCGACTCATCCCGACGCCGACGACCCAACTCCGGCCACCTCCGGCCCCAGCCCCGGCCACCGGCCGTCGCCGCCGGCGACCCTATTTTCTCTCTCTTCCCCTTTCTCCTCTTCCCCTCTCTCTCTTCCCCTCTCTCTCTTCCCCTCCCTCCCGCCGGCCCCACCCCGGCCGGCCCCACCCCCGGCCTCCCCCACCCCCGGCCGCCTCCCTCCCCCGGCCGCCACCCTCCCCGGCACCCCCCCGACGACCCCCCTCTCTCTTCCCCTTTCTCTCTCTTCTCTCTCTCTCTTCCCCTCCCTCCCGCCGGCCCCCACCCCCGGTCCCCAGCCAGCCCCCGGCCACGCCCCCTCCCCGGCCTCCCCCCACCCCGACGACCCCCCTCCCCCGGCCGCCACCCTCCCCGGCCCCCCCCTGTCGCGATTTCGCAAAATCGTGAAATCGCGAAATCGCGAAATCGCGATTTTGCGAAATCGCGAGAAGGGGGGGCCGGGGAGGGTGGCGGCCGGGGGAGGGGGGGTCGTCGGGGTGGGGGAGGCCGGGGAGGGGCGGCCGGGGGGCTGGCTGGGGGGCCGGGGGTGGGCCGGCGGGAGGGAGGGGAAGAGAGAGAGAGGGGAAGAGAGAGAGAGAAGAGAAGAGAGAGAAAGGGAAAGAGAGAGGGGGGTCGTCAGGGGGGTGCCGGGGGAGGGTGGCGGCCGGGGGAGGGAGGCGGCCGGGGTGGGGGGAGGCCGGGGGTGGGGGCCGGCCGGGGTGGGGCCGGCGGGAGGGAGGGGAAGAGAGAGAGGGGAAGAGAGAGAGAGAAGAGGAGAAAGGGGAAGATAGAGAAAATAGGGTCGCCGGCGGCGACCGCCGGGGCTGGGGCCGGAGGTGGCCGGAGTTGAGTCGCCGGCGTCGGGGATGAGTCGCCGGCGTCCGTCGCGGCGGCAGAAAGATCGCCGGCGACGGAAAAGAGTTTAGGTGGGAATGATTGTGTGAGGTTAGGTGCATGATAAATATCGTACACAATCAACATTTGAACCGTTCGATTAAATCTTAACGGTCCAAAAAATGTATTTACCGGTAGAGACCCTCAGAGGGTCTCTACCGTAACCTTTCCCTATATTAAAATTAAAATTCATGAACAATGTTAAGAAATATATGATAAGAAATATCAATAATATTTAACATCACTCATTAATAGAGAATGTATTTCATAATATAAGACTCATTTTACTATTAATGTGACATTTAATATCATTGATATTTTAAAGTATTTTTCTTTATTTATTTTTTTTATTTTTTTAATTTTATGTAAATAGCTGGTTTGATCCTAACCTTTTTACGAAATAATTATTTGATTCATAATTTTTTTTATTAAATTGATCTATAAACTTTTTAAAAGAGATCAAAATGGTCTTAATTTTTTGTAATGGTCTCTTTCTCTCTGCATGACTAATCAAAATCGCTATGAGGCTATGGTCTCTATCTGTTACTAGTCAAAGGAGAAAATTAGTTGGAGAGTCATGTTTTGAGTTATTGACTAATGGTCAATCAATTATTTATTATGAAATTTGGTGATTGACTATGAAATTTTGTGATTTACGTTATGATTAATCAGTAATTGACAGTAAATTAATCATTAATTGACTATTAATCGGTCAATTACTAATTGACTATTTAAGACAATTGATTAATAATTTTAGAAAAAAAAAGTTCTTTTAACTAATTTAAGAATTTTGATCATTTATTAAAAAACTTCTTAAAAAAAGACTACTTAACTATAAATATCAAATTAAAATTAATAATTTTAATGTTATAAAATAATAAAATTATCAAATTTAATATTATGATAGACGTAAATATAATGACGTATCAAAATAATGACATTCTTTCTAATAACCCGCTCTGGGTTGTCCTCAGCACATTATGATTTCCTTTTTCTTTTCTATCATTTTTTTAATGCTATATGATTTGGCGCCATATGACCGAAAACAATTTTATTAACTATTAGGTAAAAGCAAATGAAATCATAATATTTTTTTTTAATTGATGAAACGAAATCAAAATTTGATAAAGAACAATGTTGCAAAGTGATAGGAGCTATTATCATGTTTTAAATATGTACTAGTGGTGAGTGCACAATTGAAAAAAAAAAAAAGGTAAATCAAATGAAAAGTTATTTGTGAGATGTTATAAAAGATAATAATTAAATAGTTTATATGGAAAAAAAAAATTTGGATAAGGATACATTTGAGAAAAAAGTTTCAATTGAGGCTTAAAAAGTGAAAAAAGATAGAAAGAATGAAAAAAGAAAAGAAAACAAAAAAAAGTTGTCACTTGTCATGTCAGTTGAAGAATATATTACAAAAGAATAGTATTTTTACTCTTTTAATATAGGATGGATAAAGATAATAGTTGACAACTATAAATATTTTAAGGGTAAATTACTAGATTAGTCCTTAAATTTATAATTTTATGTAATTTTAGTTCCTAAATTTTTTCCATAGCTGGAATGCCCGTTTGCCAAATAGCACGGAGAGCTGAATATCAGCACTCTAATTAACATCACTAATTTCAAAATTTTTGGACTTTTTTTTCAAAATTGTGAGACTTTTTTAGATGGATAATTAGTTAAAAGTTTCCTAATAATAAGGAGGCCTATTTTGCGTAAAAAAGGGGCCTTACTCAAGCGCCTTGATGGCTTCACCCTAGAGCCAGCTCTGCAATAAGGAGTTGTCAACAAAAAAACAAACATCTCTTAAAAAAACGAACAAACAAACAATAAGAAGTTGGTTAATTGTTAAAACCATTTTGTTTGTATATTTAAAAGAGTGCGAAACTATAAAACTTTCATCCCTCTCCTTGGATTTTCTGTTTCCGATCTTAGTCGTTCTCTTTTGAATTGTGCTCTTCTTTTTTTTCTTTTTCTTCTAGTTCTTTTACCTTAATTTCTCGGGGGCCAAATTGGACATGGAGCTATTCAACACAAGCGCAAGAACAGTCATTCCCATAAAACGTTGTGTCACATTCCCGGCGAATACGCATTCGATAGGGCTATGGAACAAGACCGACTATTGGCGTGTCAACGCCACATTGCCCTACTTCAAATTCTCATTCCCACTGCAGAACTACACCATCCCGGTTCTTGAAGTTGAGATGCTCTCGATGTTTTTCGTCACCCAAATCTCGCATTTTTTTCTCAAGATGATCGGCTTGCCTATGTTTGTTGCTGAACTTCTTGTAAGTTCCCGAATTCCTATCTTTTGTTTTTTGTTTTTTTTTGTTTTCACTAGTTTTTTTTCTGGTGAATTATTGCAATGTGAACGAGTTTGGAACGGGGATAATTTTTAGAAATCAAAGCACTAGATCATTTAATTCATATTTAATTAGACGTTGATGTTCATAATATAGATTGGTTTGGTGCATTTGAAAGTGGAGGGACCAAAATCTTGAATCAAAATATTTCAGATTCTCTCCATTATTCTAAACTTCCTCCATCAATTCCGTCTCTCAATCAACCACACATGCTATTTTCTTTCTGTTATTGCTCTTTATTGTAACTTCTTTTTCTTCCAAATTTTCCTCCTACCATACAAAATAACAGAAAACAAACATGCCAACAATTCCACGTAACATTTGTCAAAAAACGGAAAAAATTAAAAGAAAAAGAAAGTAAAAAAAAAACTATGAAAACTAATTGACAAAAAAAAAAAAAAGCAATTGTCTCTTTAATTCTTTTTTCTCTTTTATTATTATTATTTTTTTTAAACTTAAAGGGGTATTTTATATGATAAAGACTTGAAAAAAAAAAAAAGTATGAAAATAGCTACAACAAGAAAATTGTTTGTTTACGTAGTTTAGATAAATAACATGTTACATCTCTTACTTTACTTTTATATGATAAAAAAAGGGGCGTCTTTCTTTAAGACAGAATAGTTCTTGTGACAAATTTTATTGGCAACTGTAACCTCAAAATTTTTTTCCTTAATACTCATGATGCAAATAGGAGTTGTTTAAAAATGTAAGAATTTGCACGGACTATGCAGGCTGGAATATTCCTCGGCGATGCAATTGCCCCAAGATTCATTGAAAAGTACTTCCAGACGGTGTTTCGCCTCAACAACCAGGACATCCTTGGGACAATGACACTCTTTTCCTACATGATGTTCATCTTCCTTAGTGGAGTAAAGATGGACTTGAGCATTGTGTTCAGGACAGGGTCTAAGGCCTTCCACACCGGCGCTTTGGCCATGGTTGCGCCCCTTCTCCTCGGCGCCGTGACTCAGCTCCTCCTCACACACTATTGGAATCTCACCAAGCAAGAGAATCTTCAGCTCATGTTCATCCTCACAACACATTCCATAACCTCCTTCCCCGTCATCGCCGTTCTCCTCGAGGACCTTAAGATCTTCAACTCGGAGCTCGGTCGACTAGGCTTGTCGTCATCGATCATCAGTGACATATTGGGCATGTTCTTGACGGCTTTGGCCACCCTAGCCAAGGTGTGGGACAAGTCTGTAGCCTTGGGGTTTTTGGACCTTGTGATGGTCACGGTTTTCACCCTTGTTGTCGTTTATGTCGGGAGACCAGCCATGGTTTGGATGGTCAGCCAAACACCTGAAGGAAGGCCCGTCAAGAAGATCTACCTTTCCATCATCATCATAGCCGTTATGTTCTCTGCGGTGCTTTCAAATTGGTACCACATGACGCTCATGTTTGGGCCGATGATATTGGGCCTGGCCGTTCCCGATGGCCCCCCACTTGGGGCTGCTCTTGTGAAGAAGTTTGAGCCTTTGGTCTCTGGAGTTTTGTTGCCTCTTTTTGTGACCATAGGCATGATAAAAGCAAGCCCCTTCGACCTCAAGATTGATTCCACTTTGACCCAAGCCAACGCCATTATCGTTTGTGTCATTATATTGTCCAAATTTTTCTTCTCCTTCATTCCTCCCTTAATGAGTAAGATGCCTCTCAAGG
>CM046370.1:18460659-18508634 GCA_025413025.1 Ficus hispida
ATTTGTTAAGGGTTCTCTCGACCTATAAGTACATGATATATGGCCCTTGGAAACCTTATGTCACATTTGCAGGTTACACTTGTAACTCTAAAAAGATAGTGAAATCTCAAGTATCAGAGAGGACATAACCAATATATTTACGTTGAATCTATATAAATAATCTATATGTTTTTTGTTTTCTGCAATCGTTACTTTTACTAATTTGTGATTCCCTGCTACTGTAATAGTCTTCTGGGATCTCAATAATTGTGGGATTTGTTAGATGAGTTTGACCTATCAACAATTGACTCCGAACCCAAAGAAACTAAGAATGGTCTGATGTAGAGACGTTGAAACCAAGCTGTATAGAACGCTGAGGTTCCCACTGAACGGGTCTTGTTGTTGCTCCAAAATGCGCAACCCGCCCAACAACAACCCAATGTCGGGTGTCGCTGAGTAACAAAAGCCACCAGTTGAGGCGGGAACTGGCCAGCCCCAACGACAACCGTGAATGCCGTACCGCATAATGCTTAGAAAGAATAACATCCAGACCAAAGAAGTCTTACCACTTACATGTATTGGCATATCGATAATTAACGAATAAATATATTCGTATAAAATGTATAATAAAGTAATTGAATTATGGTTATTGTGATAGAAACAATTAAAAAAAATTACATGTTTTAACAAGTGTATAATGCAATTTATAAGAAAATAACACCCTAAGAAAAATATATGATAACATGCAAATTATATAATAAAGGAGAAATCAAAAATATATATATAATAAAAGATAAAGTTGTCATTTTATAAATAAAATATATTTTTTGATTTGTCTTACATCTCAATAGCAAACAAGAAAGATGATTTTTGTTTTCTTTTCTCGCCATATCAAACATGAAAGAAATGATATCTCTCTCCTTATCTAATGTACCATTATATCTTTTTACTATTCTTTCCCTCCAACCAGAGCTAAAGAAAACGTTATACGATGTGCTGTAAAAGATTTTCTTACTGTGTCTGTGCTTTTTTACAAATTTTTTTTTTTTTTTGCCCTTTCTGCTTTTTTCCCCGGCCCTTTTGTTTCTTTACCTTTATTTAGTGCTCAAAAAAGTAAAAGGCGTAATTAACATAACCTCCATTCGATCCAAATCCTTGAGAGATCTTAGTGGTGTAGTGTCTTGTTATATTTCTCGCCAACCTATCATTGACAAAAGAGTAAACTGAAAGAAAGCGTCTAGTGTATCGAGCATTTAGCGACAGTAGTTCACGTATGAAATATATATATATATATATATATATCAACTGCTCGATACACTAGAGATAAGATCAATTTATATCTTTCCACCATAAAAGATAAATATATGTCTCACTTTATAATGTTGTTGGATTAATCTGGAATTTTCTTCTTTTCCCAGAGCAAAAAATCTTTATTTTTTATACGAATTATAGTCTCACAACAAAAAATTTAAAAAGAAAAAAAAAAAACTCAGGAAAATGAGAGGAAACTGTAATCTTACTAGGCTAATTTCTTTACATGAACTTATCGTTTATTAGCTATGCATACCACCCGAAAATTTTGTCAATTAGTTCGCAGATAGGTCTATTGACACTCATCGATAATTTTCTAACACCAGTCAAGCATTTTAGAACCAAAATTACTTATTTCACCTTTTAGATTTCTCTAAAAGCCCGTATAATTGAATTATTGACTTTTATTCTTTCTCCACCGACTCAATCTAGTAATTTTTTCTTTTGTTTTTTTTTTTTTTTTGTTTTTTTTATTTTTTCCGAGTTTTTTTTTTGACATATTTCACGAGAATTCTTCATCTGCTTATATATTTAACATAGCTTGCATTTTATGTACGTGTTTAGAATGAAATTTTTAGATCGAAGTTGATTGACTTTTTAAAAACTAGTTATAATTTTATTGACTTTTCAAAAAAGACAAAAATTAATATAAAATAACTTAACCAAATGGAACAGTAGTCTTACTTCATGTGCTCTCAAATTTGTTTAAAAATTGACTTTTTTAATTTTTAATTTTTATTTTAATATACAATAAGGAAGCTCTTCTGTGCCTTCCAATCCAACTGTTGCACTGAAATTGATAATTATGCTAATTCCTTATTATCCATTTGATAAATGAGTTTGAGTTGAAAAAATACAGTTTGAGTTGAAAATTTTTATTGATTTTTTAGAAAAGTCAAAAACTTTTTCAGAAAAAGACAAAAACTAAGATGAAAAAATACAGTTTGAACTTGTTCACCAAACGAGACCTTAGTCTCATACATACCAAACACCTTAATTCCAAGATTTCACATATAATGTTACTCAAAAACCCAAAAAGATGGTAGAATATCACTTGATCCGGTTATATGAAACTACCTAAAACTTCTTAACCTCTGTAATACCCATATAATGTTCTTTATCATATATTTTAAAAAATATATATATATATATTATAAAACAATTACAAACAACTGACGAAGAGTTTTCATGCTCTTATAGCGCTATATAATACTTTTATTTACAATATAGTATGATTCAAATGATTTACATGATCAATTTATTGTTCATTCCACGATTGCAATTTGATCCCAAAATACAACTTTTCTTCTCTCTCTCGTAATTTTTTTTATTGGTAAGTAATCACCAATCTATTAAACTACTGACTGGATTAGCCTTAATTGGTTCTCTCTCTTACTTAAGCAGCGAGTTTTTCAAGTAAAAAGAGAAGTTGTTTTTTAAAAAATATAGAGTCAATTAAAAGTAAGTGGGGACAAAAAAATAACAAAAAAAAAACCTTTTATAGAAGTCCGAAAATATACAAATATATATATATATATATATATATATATATATTATACAATTAGTAGGGCAGTCCGCTTAGCCCAACACAACTCTAGTAGCATACTCACCATTTTTTGACAATACAAAAACAAAAACATATAACTATGTGGTGGAACACTTCTAAACCGTGTGATCATAACAAATTAAGAAAAATACAACTTATGGTAGATTTGACAGTAAAAAACTGTATGCATATTTGTAAAGGTTTTTTTTTTTTTTTTTTTTTTTAAAACCCTATCGTATAATACTTTAAATAAAAAAAATAAAAAAAATAAAAAAAAAAAACTAGAAAACCATTATAACCCGACGGAACCAACAAGCTTGGTCAAGCCAAAAGTGACTCCCATGGCCAGCCATCCTCCAAGCAAAACCCGAACTGACGGCTTCACCGGCGGCGCCTTACCCAAGACTGCACCCAATGCACCAAACACTAGCAAGGCAAGGCTCACCACCGTCACTATCACACCCAACCTGACCTTGTAATCCCTCACAAACGCCGCCCCAATAAGCGGCACCAGTGCTCCAACCGCAAATGCCGCAGCCGAAGCTGCCGCCGCCCTTACCGGGCTCGGTAGCTTCTCTTTCTTTATTCCCTCCTTACCCTGATCTCTCTCCATCTGAGCAACCTCGATGTCCCGCTGTGAGTAGACAGAGACAAACTCTCCTATGGCCATGCTGCAGGCCCCGGCGACAAGGCCGGCGATCCCGGTCAGGATCATCGTCTTCACGTCTGTCCTCACCGCCCCGACTCCCATCATCAAGGACGCTGTTGAGAGCAGCCCGTCGTTGGCACCAAGCAAGGCGGCCCGGAGCCATTGTGCCCGGACGGTATAGTCAACCGCCTCCACCTCCACCTCCACCTCCACCTCCACCTCCACCTCCAGTACCTTCTCTTGTTGTTCGACATCCTTGGAGGGAAGTGCGCCGAGTGTCGGTTTGATGACGGATGGCTGGGAGCAAGCTGGTTCTCCTTTGGCCATGGCGGAGAAAAAGAAGAAGAAAGATTAAATATTTCGGTAAATAAGAAATTGTAAAAGAGTGTAGGAATGGGAATGGATGAAATGATGTGTGGAGAGCACACGCCAAGTTTGGAGGGAATTTATAAGGGGGAATCCTTAGTGGGGTGGTGAGAACATGGTGGGGACTTTGTTTGACACACCGATTGAAATCAAAATTCCAACTCTTATTTATTTATTTTTTTAACAAAAAAATCAATAAAAAATTTAATTAGTTTTGAAAAATAAAACAACTCTAACTCAAAAAACTTCAACTCCAAATGGTGTACCAAACACAAACTTATTTAATTTCTTTTAGTTTTCTCTAAGAAATTTATATTTTCATTCTCATTTTATCTCTATTAATATAGATTATCCTTATATAAATCCTTAAAAACTTTCTCATTTACTATACACTATTAAAGAAATAATAAACTGACGCTGTCGATGGTGGGAAATCCTAATTGGAGACGGGTGGAAAGTAGGGTTTTGTGTGTGTGTTTTTGTGGGAATCTAATGCTTTCACACTTAAAAGTTGAAAGCAATTAGGAAATTAAAAGGGTTGGCTGGGCCTATCTGCCGGTCGAGTATCTCCCATTTTTTATTTCAACGGTTGATTTTTCTATTAGTAGAGACGTAGAATAAAGGTACATTATAGTTAATGAGATTGAGTTTGATCTAACGGTCAGTATTAATTGCCATAGCTTACAGGGTGTACATATTTTGGTGGAGTTCTGCACTGCTACGCATGCATAGCATAGCTTGGTATCGATTTGTATGTAAAAAGAACGTTGAAAAATTGAACGTATAGCCTCCGTACTCGGAAATAAAGTAAGGAAATTCAGATGCGCAAGTTATAATCAACGAGCCAATATGTCTTAGGTGGGTTGATTGCGTACATGTTCTTATTAAAAGTCTTCAGTTCGAGTCACCATATAATACATTAACCTGACTGTCTTCAAAGTATCAGCGGTGTCATGACGTAATGTGACCCGAGATTATATAAGAACTCTTAAAAAAAAAAAAAAAAAAAAATTGGAGTAAGTACTATCCTAGATAATCACTTTTCAACAATTAAAAATAAGCGAAATTCGGTTAGAATTTCTTTGTCACAATAAAATTATGTACACTACTTAATCACAAGTGCTTATCATAATTTATAATTATGTAATTTTTTTTTTCAACTTGCTCATGTAATTCTACTTTAGTTTAGAGTACTATGCTTATACTTTCAGTTGCAACCATTTCTATTAGTGGAATTTTCTGTGCGTAAAAGTTTTTTTTTTTTTTTTTTTTGACCTGTTAATCTCAATTTACTACAAGACACGTTTTTGCACGACGTCATTTCAGAATGGTAGTTCTAGCTAGATGTCGGTCTTCCTGTTCCGTGTGGTGCATGCAGGAGGAAGCTCTTCTAGTACTTCGGCAACGTCGTCATTGCTCTGGCGTCTTGTCATCACAACTGTTCTTCAAATAGTTCTGCTGGGATTCTAAGGTTTGGAGGTTTAGGCCTCCCTCCCACGTCAATTGTTGACGATGAATTCACCTAACAAAATGTACGGTGTCGAAGTCCCTCAAAAACAACCATGAATGCAAGCAAACAAAGAGAATTGAAAGGCGAGTGTAGTAAAATAGAGAAAACAGATATTTATAACAGTTTGCCTTCTGAAAAATGGCTACATTCTCTTTAATGCTAGGGGGTTTCGCTACATTGGATAATTTCACATGACGTAAT
This sequence comes from Ficus hispida, assembly GCA_025413025.1. Taxonomy (NCBI): domain Eukaryota; kingdom Viridiplantae; phylum Streptophyta; class Magnoliopsida; order Rosales; family Moraceae; genus Ficus; species Ficus hispida. The sequence goes on from CM046370.1 coordinate 18,466,222, forward strand.
CTGTCAAAAGTGACTTAGGGTTACAAATGGCTTAACCCTTATTTATGGCTTACTAAGAGATAACCCTTTATAATATTTGAATTTACAATACATTTTGTAACTGTAGATCCTGGATGATGGTCGTTCTCTCCAAGTATTAAGATATTTAACCTTTATAATTTCACCGTGATCTCTAGTATTTTAAACATTCGAACTTGCAATAGCTCTCCGGTTCATTTAGTCCTTCAACTGAGCTCGTCTGTGTACCGCGAACATTTGAAGCAGTTCCCAGTTACGTAGTTATGTTGGGTGAGATCTTTTAGTTTTTTTTTTTTCCTTTTCTTTTTTTCATTTTTTTGGGCAAAAATGTTATGTACTAACCTAGAGCTCCATATATAATACAATTACAGGCAATAAACTTCTCAATCTTCCGCTGACTTGTCAATATTTGGACAAGAGTGATGCTAGGCTTCACGAATTTTTTTTTTTTTTTTTAACTCAAAAAAACACGATAACCGTTGGAAAGTTGAAAATTTCATGTCAAGCTGAAGCCCAAGCCCAAGTCTTCTTAGCCTCCGTTCAGTGTTATGGGTGGAGGTAAGATTTTTTAGTTGAGTTGAAGATAAGTAAAGTTGAGAGTTAGAATTGAGTTGAGTGTTTGGATTTAAAAATTGAGTTGCATTAGGAAATGTAAGTGATTAGAATTGTATTGTGTATTGGAAATTAGTAATTTTTTATTCCATCTTAATTTAGTTTCTATGTGTAGAATAATTATTACTGTAGTCCATAAAAAAAATATTTTTAGTTGGGTAGTTTTTTATGGCTCGAATTTAGGAGGTTTTTATCCCATTTTATCGTTTTCGCCCCCAAATAACATGCCACTGTAGGTTGTGAAGGGAAAAATGGAAAAATAAAATAAAATAAAAACACACATCAACAGCATACATCAAATTATTTATAATCTTTTTTAACTAGCCATTAAAAACAACAACAAGAATTAAATAATTGCTAACTAAAAGTACTAATAAAAAAACATGAAATTCTCCCCCTAATCTATGTTAAACAGATAAAAATAACCTTAATTTCAAGTGGATTTACACCGTGGAAAATCGTTGATATCTATCCCACAAATCATCGGCCAAAACTTCTCAGCTGATTCATTGCACCCCTCCTCGATGCATCTTGCTGCCTTCCCGTACTTGAACCTGCATCATCGGCCCTATCGATCAACACGACATCTGCGTTAACATCAACATATCTACCTATAAGCATACCATCTACCGCATACTCTTCAAGAATAGAATCCCCAACCTGTACCATCCTTATAAAATTATGAACAATCACACACATCATTAGGATCATTACTTGTTTTTCCATGAGATAATTATTGATGCCTTTAAGTATTTTAAATATGGCCTTCCATACACCAAAAGTTCACTCAATACAATTCCGCAGAGATGAGTGCGTATAGTTAAATACTTCCCTCCAGGTGCCCAGTTCAACGCGACATTTCCAATATTCGGGTAAATAATACGTCTCTCATCGAAATGGACTCAGGAAACGATCTTTATTAGCGTATCCCAAATCGGCTACGTAAAATTTTCATACAAAGTAATCATCACATTATCAAAACTATTTTATAATTACTTGATTATTTATAAACATTCATATAATGTTACAGAGGATCTTACCAAGTGGCGGTATTGGGAATCCATGAAATGTTATTGTCTCTTCCAGCATTCTTGCATCATTACAAGATTCCTCATAGCCGGCCAATATATATATAAACTTCATATCGAATGAGCAGACAGCCAATACATTCTGCGAGTTCACACATTTTCGATTAATCCATTCTTCAGAATTATCCTCACGTGATGCACATGGTACGTGTGTTCCATCTATAGTGCCAATACAGTTCTGCATAAGGAATGAAAAATGTAGATTATGGTGAATAATGCATTAATAACACGTGTTAAATCACAAAAATTTAATTTGTCATTTCTCTAGAATCATGAATATGAAAATTTGATGTGATGACATCGATTACTTACATCAAACCAGGGCCTATATTTGTAGGAATGCTCCTCAATCAAAGATTGAACCTCTGTGTAGTCGGGTGGTCTGATGAACCCATCTTTCAAAGCACAAATAGCCCTCAATAGTTTAAAGAACCAAAGAGAAGTTGTCTCTTTAAAATGCTGGAACAAATAAAAAATGTACATGTTCGTTGCGCCTTGGGAACAAATTGATTTAAAAAAAAAATTAACAGCTGCTCATTGACAAAAATGATTAAAATGTTATACACCAATTAAAAGGAATTGTGAAACTTTTTTCCTATTATGTCTTGGCCGCTCCATACATGCAAATAAATTTTGTTCTTCCTTTTGGCTCATATGTTCTTTTGTTGGTGTCCTTTTCCTATATATTTCCAATAATATTACGTCACGTATTTAATAAACACTATTTTTTAGTTAATGTGGCATGATATTGTAATAAAATTTACGTTTTTAATTTACATGTTATAATATTATTAGAGAAACATATATGAGACAAAAATAGGGATTGACATCTCTTATCTAATTTTGATATCCCAAATAGTATTTAACTAATTATATTTTAATATATCATTAAAGTATTTAAATTTTAAGATATAAGAAATCAATTATAAAGCATTTAAAACTTTTTAAAATGACGTGATATAATATTATTGGTTAGATATAATTTGATATATCAAAAATTGGACAGATGATGTAGATCCTAAGAATAGGGGGATAGAGAAATTGAATAGGCACTTTCCAAGTACAAGAGTGAGAAAACCAATTCGAACTTGATTTGGTTCAAACTCTCATGACACTTACAGACAAATTTCTCCTTTAAATTTCATGACATGCAAATAGTTTCTGATCACTAATTTCCACGGGATCAATTTAGACCAATTAATAAATGTCATGAAATAATTGAATATATCAAATATATTCAATTATTTCATGACATTTATCAATTAGTAGAAGGTTTTAAATTATGTATGAATTATCTAGTTACTATGTCAGTGGTTTTGATTGTTAGTTTCACAATTAAACATAGTTACATCAAATCTTTAAATTATTCAAATGAAGTGGCACAACAAAGTTTGTAATTGGTACAACAAAAGTGAGCTCGCTTTTTCAAAAACAAGATTGTAAAGTACTCTACTTCTCATTGGGAGATTGTTTATCCCGACCTTGATTGTAGTTTTCTCCCGGTAAGGACAATAAAATATAGTTTTTTTTATCCAAAAATATATATATATTTAGTATTCACACAAAATGAATAAAAGGAGTTATAGCTAAACGGTCTTTTTTTTAAAAGGAGTTTTTTTTAACAAATTATTAAAGTTTTTAAAAATTAATTAAAAATATATTTTTTACAAAATGATTAATTAATGATTGATCACATAATATAGTTAATTTAATCGATCAGTGAATCATCAATTAATCATAATGTAAATCACCAAATTTCAGACTCAATCACTGATTAATTATTAATCGATAAAATTACTAAATTTCATAGTCAATCACTGATTGACCAAATATGAAAAAATGACAAATAGCCATTTTACTAAATAAAAAAGTTGGGTCATCTATTAAATTAGGTGATTAAAAAATATCACATAACCTAATTTTCCTTTTAAATCCTAACATTGATTTTAAAAATTGAACATTATCGGACTTATGTACAAATTTTGCCATTTATTAATCTATTTCATTTTTTTTAAATGGAGAAAACTGTGGTAGAGCTCCAATGAGGAACACTACTAGTAGTGATCCATCCATTCAATGGTTAAAATTAACAGTGTGAGTACATGAACAATTATGATTTAAAATGCATCTAATGTTAATATAGTCTCATATACACACAATCCTTTATTTTATTTCAAATTTAATTTTTTTTTCTTTCCTCAATTTTTTACCTTATCCTTAAAAAAAAAGATCTAATATGGGGAAAAAAAAAAACTCTACGTCAATCTATTATGAAGCCGTCCCCCATGCGCGACCTCTGGTGAAGGCGCCCCCCCCCCTTTAAAAAAAAAAAAAACCCTCATCCCTCCCTCCCAACCTGGCAGCGGTCCTTCTTGGGGGCAAGATTTGCAGGTTTGCATGTTAGGCTTTCTCCAGCAGCTTCTCCGGCGGCCAAGTGTAGGTGATGGCTAGGGGTATTTTCTGGGTTTTGGTTGAACTTTAACGGGTTATTTTTCGTTTTAGAAAAAAACTTTGTATATAAAAAATTTTATTCAATGTACAAGTGTGTATCAAAAGTTGTGTGTTCCTTTATATTTCTACCGTTAGATTTCATCTTAACGGTCTATAAAACAGTATCTATGGTAGTGCTTCTCAATGAGGCTCTACCACAGACATTTCCTTTTTTAATACCTATTTCTTCTCTTTTACTAGATTTTATGGTTTTCCACCCGTTTTTAATTTCTCATTTACCTATGAATTTTCAGTTTCAATTGAAAAGAGTTTTTAAAAGTTAAAAGACTTGTTGTTAACATGTCTTAAGGAGGTTAATTTTTTTTTTTTTTTTTTTTAACTTGGGAGGGGGATTCAAACTTTACATCTTTTGGTGGAGTTAGATGTGATATTATCTCTAGATTATGCATGTAATCACGAGGTTATTAATTACTTATATTCTTGTAATTTTCAACTTTTCATATTTGTTTGATTATTTCTTATTTTGACGGGTTTTATGTTAATTTTAAAAAGGAAACTTTCATACTTCAAGAATTGTTTGGTAGTTTCTTAATTGCAACAAATTTTGTTGTAAGCGCACTTGATTCCACCATAAGATTTAGAGTTAAAACCCCCATCCTCAAATTAAAAAAAAAAAAAAAAAAAAGGGTAAAAGTTTCTTATTTTAACAGTTTATCAAATCTAGATTGTGATTTTTTTTTTTTTGGAGAAATTCTAGCAAATAGTATATTTTATAAGTACTCTTTAAGTTTATAACATGTTTTTTAAAAGATGATAAATTAAAGTCTATATTTTCTAGTAAATTCTTGGATTTTCTTGAATACAGATTTACCATTAATATTTTTATAACAAATTTATATGCATAGTTTCATGTTATAGAGAGGGAGGAAGAGTGAAAGAGCAAGAGGAGGAAGGATGAGAGTTTTTTTGTTATTGTGTGATCATAAATTTAATTATGCTATTTGTTAATATATTTAAAAATTTATGTTATAATTTACTATTACTCTTTTTAAAATGCTATTTTGCTATCTCTCCTTTTTTTTTTTTTTTTTTGTGTGTTGGGATTTGCAAGCAGTTTTCTTTCTTTTCTTTTCTTTTCTTTTCTTTTTTTTTTCGAAAAAAAGATTTGATTACTTTTTTTTTTTTAAATGTTTTATTAATGAACCAAATCGTCTAAAATAATGTCTCCAATAAACATGGGTACAATGTCAACACCAAATATATGACAGAAAATTTTAAAAGTAAATTTGGCTAACTGGTGGGCTGCCGTATTATGTACCATCCCAGATAATACGAGTACCGCAAACACAATCACCAACAACCAACTTAGACAACTTCTCATATAAGCAACAACTACATCAACATCTTTAAGGGACCTCCATAAATTAACAACTTAAAAGCGAGATGACAAATCTTTTGTTTAGTTGGCGGGAAGAGTGGAGGGAGAGGAGATATGAAGGGAGAGCCTCTTCTCTTGGACCCGTCAATTTGGATGGATCCTTCATTGGAAGGATTCAACAAATCCTTTCAAATTGAGATGAAATTACAATTTAAACATTCAAAAATATATATATATATATATATTAATAAATTATAAAATGAACAATATATTAATTGTATTAAAAAAAACTATCATCTATCATTTCAACTCTCCCTCCATCCTACCAATCAATATAAGTGATTCATATAATTTTCTCCATATTTTATATTCTTCATCCTTCCAACCCTCTCATTCTTTCCTCATCTCCATCCTTCCAACCAAACAGAGCCTTAGGGCCACACACTCCGCATCATATGGGTTTTAAGATGAATGCTTCCTTATCATTTATTTATTTATTTATTTATTTATTTTGGCTAGTTTTAATAGTAGTAGTCTTGAAAATTTTTATCTGCAATCTAACATGACTTTTCAACAAATTTTTTTATTGTACCACTGACATCAGATTTTGAGGATCCCACGTAATTAAATTATTGAAAATACACCTACTTTTCCTTTCAACATCTTTTACATTTTCATTTTGCCTCTTTATTTGAACTCCCACCTCTCTCTCTCTCTTTTCGTTTGAACTCACACACATCTCTCTCTATCTACTTTAACAAATTGAAACTTTCTTTCTTTTTCTTTTTCAAATTAAAGGTAAAAATAACTTTTTTGTGGGAAGTTTTGATTAAGACTACGTGTTGGTATATTTATTAGTTTAGGTTCTTCATATTTCCTCATTGTTTATGAGTAATGTAGGGTTATAACGTAAGATATAATTATTCCAAACGAGTTTGACCGTTAATCTTCTTTGCATTTAATATATCTTAAAAAAATATTTGGGTTGTGTTAATGAGGAGATGAGGACAGATTTGATCATATTTGTCTCTAATTAAATAATAAGTTGGATATAACCATATTTGCTCTGTGTGTATCCATATGTTACAGAAATAATAATTTGATTTCACATAATAATTACGACAATTAGCAATGGTAATTTTTATTACTACTCTATGTAGTAATTATGATTATTACCATAAATAATTATGATATTGACTAAAAATTTCACCTAGTTTTAATTATATATTAATTGCATGTACCTATTTTTATCAAATATAACAAACGTTAGTAGAAGTTAGACAACTATATTGTTCGCAAAATCATGAGATTATTGATTTAAAAAAAATGTGGGAGTCAAAGAGGACGCGGTTTCTAATCAAGAAAGGAAATATCAGTTATTGGACCGGAAATATAATTTATGGGTAAACTACCGAGATTAAGCATGAGATCAAAACCGTTCTGTTAAAGAAACCAAAATCCGAAATCAATTTGATAGCATAATCAAAGCTTGATAATGTTGCTTTTTTCTGGGATTTTTTTTTATGTATATTGGGAAATTATGACAATTATCTCTAGTAATTGCGATGTTGACTGAATACAAGTTACGTAATTTTATTTTTTATTTTTATTTGTCAATTTGATCCCAACATTGTTTATAATTAAAACTTATACCTATAACTATTCTTACAGGATGTAAAGATCCGGCCAAACTCATCAAGAAGCTTGATCAGTTTGGAACACATGCATGCCGAGTTATTCGGTGTTCAAGCGGGTACAAGTTCAAATCACTACCAAATCCACTTCGATAATCAGTTCAATAACATGCATATTGCCAATCATAAAGACGACCAAAAAAAAAAAAAAAAAGTTGTCTTCAGACAAAGACGTTACACTATTAGTATTACTATCATCATCATCATCATCATTAGTTTTTTTTTTTTTCCTTTTGAGGTAAAAGACGTTACATTATTGATGGAAGGCTTATGTTTCTTTCTTTCTTTTTTTTTTTTTTTTTTTTTTTTTTCTCAATGTGATATTTTGAGGGGGGGGAAAGGAAAAAAAATAGACATATGGATGTTCAAATTAAATAAATAAATAAAAGGGAAAAAAATAAGATAAAAGAAAATAAATATATGGATGTGTACCAACTTTCAATTAAAAGAAAATAGATATATTTGTATAATTTGTCATATTTACCATAGTCAAATGGATTAAAATTAGTATATGTATAAACTAGTCTTGATCTTCTTCAAATTAATGTTCCGTTTGGGACGTTTTTCTAAAAGTTTTTTCCCAACATATTTTTGACTTTTTTCTCCAATTTTACTATTCACTTTTCCAAATATTTTAAAAAAACTTAAATTTTATAAATCTACAACTTTATCATTTTAAGTCAAAATGAGATAAATTTTTTTTTCAAATTGTATAGAATTTCAAGAAAAACAAAACAAAATCCATATTCTAATTTTTTCTGAACACATTTTAAGTTTTAACATTTTTCACTCCAAGCAATTTATTTTCACCAAACACACATTTTCAAAACGTAAAACAATATTCAACCTCCAAAACACCATCTTCAAATGTGTTCCCAAGTGGGACCTAAGAGTTCTCTATATTTAATTAAGCAAATAATTGGATTTTAAAAAAGAAAATAGTTTTATTGAATTTATATACATTAGTGAGCCTAATGGCTTCATGTAAAATATAAATCTGAACTATAATTTTAATAGCCAGTATTTTAAAATACTTGCCCATTATATGAAGTAATATTTTATCTATACATAAACTAAAACCTACCAAAGTAAGCAAACTCTTCACTTTTTCATTCCACCATTCCCAAACAAATTTAGAAATTTACTCTGTTGTTCAAGGTGTGATTTTTTTTTCTTCGGATTACTCTATTGGATTCTTTCCAACTTGAAATAACTTCATCTTGATATATCAATTCATTCTTCTTCAACTTCTCATTTCCACTATAGGTTTATATTTCTTTTTCTTGCTTCTTGTTCTGATTCTTTTCATTTTTTTTTAATGTGGAACTGGTCGGCCATGGTGCTGCATGTTTTTTCTGAACTCTTTTTTTTTTATGTGCTTATATATTGGTGATAGTATGCTAATTCCGATTAGAAAATTAGAAATATCTCTCTAGAAATTAGTGATTTTTAGTTTTTAAATATAATTTTATTTTATTTTTTTAATTTAATTTGTGATAAACTTAGACATGCCTTCTTTTTTTTTGTGAAGAATTTTGGGCTCATGAGCTGTAATGGTATTAGTTCCATATATGAAAGATAATTTTTTGAATAACTGCTTGATTGTCAATATTAAGAATGAAATTACTATAAAATTTAGTAGTGAATCAATTATAAATGAGTTTGTCTCTGTAAAAGATCGTTGAGTACAACTTATATTTTAAAAAAGAAAATAATATTTTGAGGTATATGAATTTAACATAGTTGCTATATTATTGAGAAAATAATGTTAGTTGTAAGTGTATAAATTTTTTTTTTCTACGAGTGATATATTAGACTTGGAGTTTCAAGATGTAAAACTTGAATGACTCTGGTGTTATGAAGATATTAAGATCAATACTTTAATTTTAGGTTATTTCTTAAATTATTTTTATTTTTAATTACATATATAACTAACAGTGGTATATTATACTATTTAGATATAATAACAACGTTTCATGTCAATATATCATGAATTTAATAAATAAAAACTGTTACATGTATAGATATATATGTTAGTATAATCTTCATTAAAAAAAAATTTTGGCCCCCTATCAATAAATCTTAGCTCCGTAACTAACCGTAGTTAATTTGCTAAATACATACACCCCAATTGTTCTATACAATTTGGAACACATGAAATTTTAGTCAATACCAGAATTACTTGTAATAATAACTATTATTATTTTATGAGTTACAGTGATTCTACTTATTACTTTGTTTGAAATAATTACTGAAAGGGAAATTCTATTATGATATAAATTTAGATATCTTGCAATCCTTAAGAGAATGACAAAAACAAAGGATGTGAACTATTTTTGAAGTGAATCATGCCTGTGTGCCACTATATGCGAGGGTAAGGGCGTGCAAAATTTTATTTTCATTATTGACGTCAACACCTTTTACCAATAATCCCATTATTTTGCGACTATAAATCCAACTATTACTAAGGTTCGTTAGATTTGATTAAAATTAAGTACACGCAATGAGTATACAATTAAAAATTGCTACTCCTAATTTTCATAATTAGGAGCTGAAAAGCTGAATTTTTTGTTTCACGAACATAACGATACCTGAAAAGCAAATTTACTTCATATCCCTCATATTTTTTAAATTAGAAAAATATCACCAACTAGTGTCCTCAAAAAGACAACCCTAACCTTTTTTTTTTGTAATATTTTATCGAATGCAATGAATATAAATAGTCAAAGTAGTTTGTAATAATCATATCTTACGAAGAACGTGGAAAATATGAAAAGCCTAAACTAAAGGTGCAGTTTGTTCAAATGAAGAGAGAAAAAGAAAAATGTGAAAGTTCAAATGAGGGGAGAGAGAGAGAGAGAGAGAGAGATAGAGGGGTAGCTGAAAACTTAGAGGTATTTTTGACAATTTAACTACGTAAAACCTTCAAATATGATGTGACAGTATTAAAAAAAAAGTTTGAAAAGTGGTGTTGAGTTTAAAATAAAATTTTTTTAAAGTGCTAGTTTAAAATAAATTTTTTTTAAAGTGCTATTACTGAATTTTAATCCTATTTTTTCCTTTTATTTGGATGTTTAAGAAAATTTAACATTAGATTAATTTTTTGTTTCTCTTTCTTCTCCTTCTCTCTTACTTTCTCTCTCCTCACTTGCTCTCCCTCATCTTCTCTCTCATCAACTTTCACCTTTCCCACTTCCTCTCTCTTCTCTTTCTCAAAAGGGGAAAATATTTTTTTTCTTTTTAGAAAAAGAGAATGCTTTTTTTTTTCCCCAAGAAAAGGAGGGCTTTTTGTCCTTAAAAAGAAATCGTAGGCCCTATAGCCATGTGGTAAATATTAGAAAATAATAACGTCATCAAAATTGATATAGTAACCCCAAAGAAATTATTCATTTAATAGTATAAATCTATAAGATATTATTTCATGCAAAAGCCGAAGCCAACTCGATCCCAAACATAAGTAATTTCTGTGGGGTTGGTACTCAAATGCTTCTCTTAGAAGAAATTTGTGAAATAAAGTTTTAAGGTAATAAAGGGAAAAATATTTAATAGGGTTTTATGTTATTCTCTTTCTCCATTTCATGCTCATCTCTCACTTTTTTTTTTTTTTTTAAACTCATCTCACACTTTCTTTCTCTTTTTCCCGCCGCTGGACCCTTGTCTCATGGTCATGCTCCGTCTTTATGACATTATCTGAGACAAAACATGCATTAAACAGATATTTATACTAATAATTCATGTAATAGATTGCGCGTTTTTATGGCCAAATGTAATAAGCCTCGATAACTATTTTTAATCCTTTAATGAGGTGTATGAAGTATTCATATGCGGATGATAAAATTACAAGAACGTAGTTTAAACTCTTACTTCACATAACAACGTTTTCAAACAAAATTTTACAATTCAACTTCAAATTATCTAAACCTATATTTCATTTTCTCTCTCTTTTATTTCAAAAAACTCAAACTTCAAAAGTCCATAATTTTCTAATTACAAATTAAAACAAGATTATTTTATTTTAACTCACACAAAATGACGAGTGTAACAAAACATGATTCATATTTTTTTTTTTGTAAAGAAATTTCAAATTTTTATATTATTTTCTAAGTCATAGTTTATTTTCAATTTATATTTTAACCAAATACATATTTTTTAACTTTAACTATTATTCCAAATGTAGTAAATAATGTTAGGCACTTTATTTTGAGGAGATAGTATTGTTGTCTATTTCATTGGGGGTAAAATAAATCTAAACTCATTGTTGGTAATTATGAAATAAAAACATCTATTATTGTGGACCACAATAAAAATTATATCAATTATTTGGCAATTCAATTAGAAAAATTAAATTCCATTTACGATGTCCATATGAGCTAATCTTTAATAATTAAGAACTCAAAATCATGTAGTCTTTTGAGTTGTTAATGGATAAAACCAAGGATGAAATGTCTACAATATCGTCGATATTTCCATGATGTGTATTATCTATATTTTGAAGTCTCGACATGGATAATTGAGGAGGGGACAATATACCTTTTCAAAATATCCGTCAAATGTCCACAATGTCCACAAATATCCGCAATATTCATGAATATCCAAGATATTTTTGGATATTTTCACAAAATGTCTAAAAACTCGATGAATTTTTTTTTCAAAAATTTCAATTTCATCACACACTTTTATTATTTTTTTTTAATATGAATAAAATGTGATAACATGCTACACAAGATGATCAAGATCATAGCTATAAGATAGCAAGTGAGGGCATTGGGTGATTGTAGTATATTAGTGGACGTGATATGACTCAAATAAGTCAAACTGATGAGGATTCGCCTTGAGTTTTGATTTTATGAGTTTAAGAATCAAGCACATCTCATACGGTTATAATCCTCCTTATAGTTCTCAAATAGTGTATAGTTTGGACGTACAAAATCGAGATGGTTTTTTTGATATATTGGTATATCCTCCACCATAAATTGATATTCAGATGTCATTGCATATCCATTAAGACTACTCATTAAATTGAACAAATCAACAATATCCAATTTATGGGATAATAGTTGGTGGAGATCAAGAAACATACATATGAGACATTAATAATTACCTTCACAACCATTTAAGAGTAATATCTTGACAAATGTATTGTTTATATTAGATCAGAATCAATACCTACCCAATGTTTTCTAATCTACTATAAACTCTTTTTAGATTAAGTACACTCGGAACTTATATGTGCTCTTTTATGTTTGACATTAAATTTTTAAATATCCTATTACATTGTAATATGTTATTTGTAATGATTAATAAGTACGTAATATCATATTGAAATTACAATCAATGCTTAATTATTATGTTTTGCTAGTACATCATGCAATATAGCTCTCATTTTTTTGTTAAAAAATATATTATTTATGTAATAAAATAAGTTTAAATTATGTAATATTGAGTATTTTGATTTTTTGTAATGGTTCAGTAAAAATTATAAGTTTTTCTTTAAGTATCCATTTTTTTCCAAGATTACCGTCGACATCGACATTTCTGTCCACGTTATCTTTAAATCAAAATCTTAACAACTTCATGATATTGACATTTTCATCCTTGTCTATACTCAAGGATGAAAATATCCACAACATCACATTTCTATGACTATATTCATTTTTTGAAGTTCTGACGTGGATAACGTGAGAGAAAGATATTTCTTTCAGTAGTATTCACCAAATGTTTACAATGTCAAAAAATATCTGCAAAATCCATAAATTAATATTTTTAAATAGTTCAACAAAATGTCCAAAACCTAGGGGATTTTTTTTTTATTTTTTGCAAAAATTTTTGTACTTTTCAATTTTTTTTTTTAATATCAATCTAATGTGAGAATATTTTTCAGCCCATAACGGTTGCACCCAAAAAACATAAGAGAAGACGTGATGTAACTGAAATGAGTCAAACAATGAGGATTCTATTATCTTAAGTTTTGATTCCATGAGCTTCGAAATCGAGCAAAATTCATATGGTTATAATCCTCCTTGTGGTTCTCAAATGGGATATAGTTTCGAAGTATAAAATCAAGAGAGTTTTTTTTATATATTGATATATCCTCTATCACAAATTGATATCGAGATCTCATTACATATCTATCAAGACTCCTTATCAAGTATGATAAATTAAAAATATTCAATTTATGGGTTAACATTTGGAATAGACCAAGAAACATACAAGTGACACATTATCAATTATCTTCAAAACTATTCAAGGGTAATATATCGACAAATATAGTGTTTAAATCAAGATCAGTACCTACCTGATATTTTCCAACCTGCCACATACTTTTTTTGATATTAAAAATACTTGAAACTTGTATGTACTATTTTATGTTTGTCATTTAATTTAATTCACTCCAATATATTATTGAATTTCATTTATAATGACTAATTAGTATATAATATCATATTGAAAATACAATCAACACATAATTATTGTGATTTTCTATTATACTATGCAATATAACTTTCAAATTTGAAAAAAAAAATAGTACTTTTCTATTTTAAAATTAGTTAAGATTAAGTAGTATTGATTGTTTTTATATTTTATAAAGTGACAGTAAAAAATTATAAGATTTTTTTTTTTTAGTAATAATTTTTTTCTTGGGAGATCCGTGGACTTCAACATTTATGTTGATGTTATGCGCAAATCAAAATATCAAAAATTTCATCAACATCGATATTTTCATCATTGTCTATATCATGGATGAAAATGTCCATGACTGAACATTTCCACGATATTATCTGTATTTAGAAGTCTCAACATAAATAATGGATTCTTCCAGGAACATCTCTTAAATGTACCCAATGTTTCAAAATATCCGCAATATCTGTTAATGTCCATGAATATCTAGGACATTTTTGGACATGTCCACAAAATGGCCCACAAAATGGCCCACAAAATTTCCAAAAACTCGGGGAATTTTTTATTTATAAAATTAATGTTTTGTCACGCATTTCATTCTTTTTTTAAATATCAATAAAATATGACAATATATTACACAAGATGAAGATCGTGGTTGTAGGGCAATAGGTAGGGTATTGAAGTGATTGGAGACCAACAAATAAGAAGACGTGTTATGGCTCAAATGAGTCAAACTGATGAGGATTATATTGCCTCAAGTTTTGATTTTATGAGCTTAGAAATCGAGTAAAGTTCATACAGTTATAATCCTCCTTACAAGTCTCATAGAGTGTCGTTCAGAAGTATAAAATCGAGACGATTTCTTCAATGTATTAGTATAACCTCCATATGTTAATATTGTGCCGTCATTGCATATCTATCAAGTTGGATAAATCAACAATATCCAATTTATAAGTTAACAGTTGAAAGAGACCAAAAAATAAATATGTGATACACTAACAATTACCTTTAGAACTATTCAATGGTAATGTTATTTAGATCAAGAATAATATTGACCTAATGTTTCCAACCTGCTAAAAATTCTTTTTAATATTAAGAACACTAAAAACTTGTATGTACTCTATTCAGTTTGAAATATGTCTTTTTTGTTCTCCATTATATTATTGTACTCTATTTGTAATGACTAATGAGTATATAATATCATATTGAAATTACAATCAATGCATAGTTATTGTGACTTCCTATTAGATTATGCTATTTAACTCTCATGTTTGCATTAAAAAAAATGTATTGTTTTTGTTATATTAGTCCAGTTAAATAATATTATTGTTTCTACATTTTGTAAAGTTTCAGCAATTAATTTTAAATTTTTTTTAATTATCCATTTTTTTCATGTAATATCTATCGATATTGACATTTCTATCGACATTATCATAAATTAAAACCTCAACAACTCCATCGACATCGACATTTTCATCTTTGGGCATAACAGAATTAGCAAAAACCAACACCCAAAAATTAAGCTGAAAATCCCATTAAAAATCATTTTCAGTATGTAGACCTTGTTAAAAAGCTTATTTGTGTACTTGTAAAATGGAGAGGGAAAAACCTAATATGAGTGGTAAAAGAACTTTAGATTATAAAGAGACCTAAAATGAAGTAGATTTCGTCTTGAATGAAAAGAGAAGCCTTTGCATTTGCAATAGAATTAGCCAAACTAAGAACACAAACTCCTATCAAACTTCACCGGAATCTACAAACATTTGAAGGGGAAAAAAACGAGAAATAGTAAAGGATGGCCTTTTTTATTTAATACCAGTTATCCTCTCTCGTCATTCATCTATAAAAAAAAACCTTATTTTTTCTCTACCCTCACTCCCCCTCATTTCTTCCTACAACAACAACGTCATGAGTTCTATCACAATTGTCGCATTTCTCTCACTAACTGTGCCTCCCACAATGAGATTAATCAAAGAAAACCAGAAAGTAAAGGCTAAATAATTGCATTCTTCCAACGGGCAGTGAAAGACGAGTTAAATTTGCTTCCAATAGATAATTATGTGCACCAATGTAATAAGCAAAAAGCCACCTTCAGTTGGTCAAGCTGACATTCAGGATTGCTTTTATTAATTATCAACTTGAGTCTCTACTGTTGGAAAAAATGCAGTCCTCTAGAAGAAAACCATACACAGGCATATCTAGGCCAGGGAACAAACGCAGCTGCACCGAAAACAGTGTTTCCAATTTAAACAGAGAAAGCAAATGGGAGAAAATGAGCTCCATATCACTTGAGTTTTGCAAACAGTTTTGGCGCCACCTGCATCGCAAGGCCGTAGTGTTAGGAGGGTAACACCGTGCAACAACGAGTTTATACTACGTAAGTATCTATTATTGTTGACAAATAATACTTACACATTTGTCAACACAAAACCAATAATCGAAATATTGTCCGGTACAATGCTTGTGCCCAGATTCATCGCCTTGGATTCTTTTAACACAGGCCTACACAAAAGAGTACATTCACAATACGTGAGTATCTATTTAAGTGAATTTCACATTTTGGATAGAAAAAGAAAACATGGCTTTTACAGGGTCGATAAACTATGACAACAGGCTATAATATTCAACAAAAAAATTTCTTAGCCAAAGCATGTATATAAAGGAGAATAAGTACGGTCGTAAAGAACCAATACAAAGGCAAACAATAAGAAAACATTAACCCCCATAGAAAAACATTAGAAAATCAATATAGACAAGCAGTGTTATATGCTAGGAAGTCCAAAATGCTAAAGCATACCTGATATTCAAGCAATGGTTTCACACATTTTGGCTTGCATGCCTCTTCAAGATACTTCTTTGGATCAACAGGCTCATCATCCGCCCTAAATCCATGGAGGGCAATAACAAGGACAACAAAATGAAAAAAAAAAAAAAAGCAAAACATCAAGGGTAAGAGATAGTACAATTCACAGCAAGTACCAGATGAGGCACGATCACAACGTTATCCTTAAATCTCATAAGCTGCGAGACTATAATGTTATGAAGAGTACCCTGTAGATTATCATCTACTAATTTCCAGTTATCTAATTGATTGTCTCCTAGAAACGCTATTTTATTATTAATAAATGTACAATGTCTATAACTCATCCATTGCCCAAACGTTGTGCGCCATTGTTTCCTATCGATGCTCTAAAATATGCCTTAATCAATAAACTGCATTTTGCTTGTGTTTAAGGAATGAAAATCGCTTCTTTTTATAATCACTCTTCTCTCAAAACACTCATCTTATAATAATACACTACAGTAAATACTAAATAAAAGTGTGTCACTAATTCTTATTTACATTACGTGGATAGAGTTACAGGTTTCTATTATATGTTCTGCTCCAAAACTGAGTCTTGTTAATCTCTTCTGTGCTTGTCTATTCAATTCTTAAATTCTATCAAGGAATTATTCCTTCCAAATTAGTGACATAGCCATAGGAAGCAAGAAGCTTAAACAATTAAGTATTTCAAGTTTCCAGACACTAATCCCATTTTTACACAAGTAGTTAAGTTCAAGTTAAAACTGTTTACAAGATTAGCTGAAAAAGCACCTAAGTTGTAATAAATTTGGAGAGAACACGCCAATTTAGTCATATTCAACTGATGCATGAATTTTTCCTTCTTGGGTTTGGACGCAGGATACAAACATACATCCAAGTGGCAGCATCGATGTTGTTTTTCATATACATTATTTCGGTCTTTCTTAACCCTTTCTACAGCGTGGAAACTTATGGGGGTCGACTCCATGTTTGTAAACTAGATCTTTGCCATGCACTAACATAGAATAGTCAGTTAAGATACTCATGAAGCCTGTTTTCGGTCCAGCACTAGTTCAATCAGAAAATATGTATGGGATTTTACATTGGATGTCTGTATTCCCTTGCACAGTTTCAAATTCAAATCTGATTTCTAGGATGATTTAAAACCATAATCAAAGATGCTAGACTCTACTCTTTCATTTAATCACAAGAAATTTAGGATATATTCATAAACAAATTACCAACTCATATGTTGTTGAAACCCGAGGTTGCATATCATACAACAACTGATGTAATGCCACAACAGAAAAGTCAAAAGATTACAATGAAATCAAAACATAAAACATAACAAGCCAAGTTATTAGCAGATAACATGCCATTTGTCGGTTTTAGAACTTTAAGTAAACAAAGCAACCATACAGAATAATAGACCATAGGGTAACTACAATCTTTTCAAACTATTACGTATCAGCAAATGAAGCTTCAACTTGCCGCATCTTAGATTCAAAATGGTCTCCGAGAGCTTATATGATGGAAAAATATCTAAATATCAGTTGTAGATCATCTAGAAAGCAAGAAGAAACTACACAGCTAACCCAATTAATTATCCAAGAGTGCCCTTGGAATGCCATTCTGATTCAAGCATATAAATAATTCTATTCAGACAAGACAGTATCACATAATAAAAACCAAAACGTTTGAAACAACAGTTCCCAATCAGCACCAGCGTTCACAACATCAATACTGCCAATTTGTATTAGCTTAGTGACAATTTGGGAAATTTGGATGTACTAAGCAGGCTTCTATTTTATTGATTTTATGAAGTATTTTCCAGTAAAAGTTGAAACTCTTGACTTGTCTGCACTTTTATTCTAGTCATGTCTGTCTTTATCCAGTTAAGAGGTTTCTAGAAGTTTTAAAGAGTTGCAAGAGTTTTTTCCCTCAGTTATGTGTTTAGTGTGTGTGTGTGTGTGTGTGTTGGCAAGAAACATAACTTCATTAAAAGAAAGAAAACAAAGGAGATCAAGAGGAAAAGCAGTCCTCTAAGAAGGCGCGAAACTAAAGAGAACAACAAGCTACAAAAAATAGCAGCAACTAACTTCCCAATTCCGTAATAACCAGTCCTCCAATTAAGACGACTATACCCGTGGATATAATAGTTTTTTGTCTTAATTTAATAGGTTGTCATATAAGAATTATAAAAAAAAAAAACCCAACCAGAAAATAAAGGCATAAAAGATTAGGGCATACAGAACCAGGAAGAAATGTAATAACAACTAACAAAAATAACATTTTCTTACATAGCGAAGAGATAGGACAAAAGTAGAACAACACAACAATGACGAGACTTCCAGGTCACCTAGCTGCATCACATAAATCACAAGGCAAATCAGCAAGAGTATATTTAAAACCGGCATTGGAAAAGGCCAAATACAATGCATGTATTTTAATACAGGCAATGGAAGTATCAGCCACCAGCGTGATTTCGACACCCGACTCCACCAAAAGATATAGAGCTCAAATCCCCCACCCCAAATTCAAAAAAATAAATAATAATAATAATAATCATAAAGAACATAAGCCACCAGCGACCAAAGAATGCTATAAATAAGCTTTTTTTTTTAAATAACTATGAATAACATTAGCAACAAAAAATAAATAAATAAACAAGGAATTCCATAATCTCTGGCCCTAAAATTAGAGAATTTAGATTTAGATGCCATAGAATTTCACATTTGGTTCCAAAAATCAGGACTCAACCCCAAGAAATTAGGAAAAAAAAAAATCTTCCATTTCTCCCAAGGAAAAAAAAAAGTTCACCATAGCAGAAATTCAAATCACCATTTAAAAAAATATATATCAGCTTCACGATTTTTTAATTTCCATCTTCTGAGAACGTTCAAACGTGTACGTATAAATATATATATATATATATATATAAATATATATATATAACAATATGATGAATAAAATGAAAAAGGGTCAGCCTTTAAGCAAAATATAGTCTAACAAATCCTTCTATTTCTTTTTTCTTTTTTTTTTAGGCGCTGTTTTCTCGACTGCCAAAAGCAAATTTGATATATAAAAGCAAAAAGAGAGAGAGAGAAAAAGAAGATCAGATTGCTGGGAATTCAAAATCTGATGCAATTCAGTACCTAAATTGACGAAAAATGACAACGATGGTAGATCTGATACTTCCGAATTGCGAAAATTCGAAGATATGATAGGGAAAAAAAAAAAAAAAGAGGGGGGGGAGGGGCGGGCGCTGTACCAATGAAGAAGAAGAAGAAGAAGAAGAAGTCCACAACCAGATCCGGCAGTCGAGTTTCGGAGAGAGGGGCGAGGGAAAGTAGGTTTCTGCTTTCGGCTGCTTTGGAAATTGGAAATTGCAAGAAAGAAAGGTATCACCTCCGTCACTATGGGCTTTATCTTGGGCCACCTTTCAAATGGGCTGGATCGTTATGATTTTTTGGAACTTTATACGGAGACAAGCAGACGCTAATTTAAAGGGGGAGTATTTACATATATAATCAAATTAGCATCATATTTTTTAAAATATCTAAAAACAAACTTACTTGTAAAATTGATCAAAATATAAAAATAATTAAATTGTGATGCCAAAAATATCCTTAAATCTAATTCGAAAAACAAGAAACATGATAGTTTTTGGTCTTTAAAAAAAAATCAAAATAGAAATTTAAAAATCTTTACAGACATTCCCTTTATATTCCCGTATTTGAATCCAAATTTATTTATGGATTACAATTTATTTATTTTTTTATGAATATGTTTTATTGTTTCTTATTGATTTTTATATGTGTTGTCAATATATTATAATATTATGTTTTATGAATATGTTCCCCCCCCCCCCCCCCCTCAATGACCATAGTGATCCGAAAAGCAAATACATTTTCAGCTACCAAATACTTGATTTGGTAGGGGAACGTTTTAAAAATTTTACTTTCTTAATGCCCTTTAATTACACCTTTTTACTCAGTCATTTCATAAAATAAATTCAAAATGAAGTTTTTAACATAGGACGAGTACATATATTAGCAATAAATTAATCTACAATTTATTTAATCTAATAGTTAATACTATGAAATCATATCTTGCTCCCTTATTAATGAGCACAATAGCATACATGTATGAAATAATTTGATTGTAGAAGTTAGGTGTAATTTTTTTATAGATATATAAAGTAATGATGAGAATATATCGATGTCGACAGAAATATCGAGTGTCCGGTATATGAAAAGTTGATGGATAATGTCGATATTGATGTAGGTGAAAATGAAAAACCCAACGGATGTTTGCATTAAAAAATTGAAAATTTCAAGTAAAATTATAGAGAATGAAAAAGAACTAACTAATACATAATTTGATCTATTTTTTACTATAAAATTAATATAAATATATATATATATATATAAACAATTTACATAGAAATGATACATGATAGGGAAAAAAAAACATTGATCGAATAACAACATTATTAAGTGCAAATTTTAGAATATCATAATATTTTACATTGCATTAAAAGCATACAAAGCCTATAAATAAATGTAAGTAGTCTTCATGCATCTAAAATTTAAAGATAAAAATGAATTTTTTGGAGGTTCAAAAATATAAGTTTGCAGCCCATCTTGATATAAGCAATACTTTTCCCAAGAAATAATTTACCTGAACGTTAAAAAAATGGTCATGTTGAACTTAAGAATTTATTGTTGTTATTTCTATTGACAATAAAATATCACACAATAAAGGGCATGTGAATTTTTTATTTATTAAAAATAGAGAGCGAATGCACCAGAACTTTATTGAGAGTAACTACCATACAGCTCGTTTTTTAGGACGTTCAAATATCATCTATTAGCTAAAATACTGCATATGTATTGTAATTATCGTGTACCCTAACCCATAGTATTATAGGTTGGGAAATTTAAAAAAAAAATTTAAAAGTACTCTTTTCCTATTAACTTTTTCCTTTTTTTTTTTAACTTCTGAATGGACCCACATTAAGTAGTACCTTCATTTACAACTATGTTATCTTTTGTTTTCTCTCTTTATGAGAAAATACATTCAAAGCTTTCTCAAGAACACCAAAGCTATTTTAACAATTTTTTTGTCTATAATATAATTAATGTTAGCGTGTGTATATGGTAACTACTTTCACATCTTACCCAGTGAAAGTTATTTTTAGGTATGGACTCTCTCACATATTGCCTCTTCACAGAACTCCAAAGTTATTTTTAGGTATGGACTCTCTCACATACTGCCTCTTCACAGAACTCTATGGAGCCTTTAAACCCACCTGAGCACCATTCGTCGCTCTGCTTTCAATCTGGTAATTGTGCTTCGCGGAAGACTAAGCAATCCACAGCCAGAGGAGACGGTAAGCAAAGCAATAGCTTTAAGTTGTTCTTATGACGACATTGGCACTGGGCTCCACCCCCTCTGAATGAGCATGTCAGAGTTCTTGCTTGGATTGGACATGGACAAGTTGTTGGAAGAAGTCCCTTCATTACAGACCAAGACCCTACAACCCGAGCCCCCTCACCTCTAATTCGATTCCTCCCAACTACATTCATCTCCAACAATATAAACAAACTAAAGATTTTTTTCTCAAATCTCTAGATCAAGCCCCAAAAATAGAACACCAAGAGAAATCGATAATTGTTTTTATTGAAAATCTCTAGATACTTGTCAGCGATGGGGCACATTGAACGATGGCTAGTGGGAGGAAGTTTTCTTGGTCGGTAGCTATGGAGATAAGGGTTGAGAGATCTTAAGAAAAAAAATTTTGAAAAAAGAGAAGATTTTGCAATAATCCTCCATTAAAGCCCAATAAATCTTCTAAATTTCTTGTTTGTTGTTAATTGCTCAAAAAATTTGCAGAGTTGTAATGGTGGGTTTGGATTTTGAGGAACATGTGTTGGAAAAAAAAAATAGAGAGGAAAAAAAAAAACAAAGTTAATCTAAAATTGAAAAAGAAATAAAGATTATGTGTTTATTAGCTTATATTAACATCAGTATGTCAAACTTCATCAGCATTCATTTCACCATACCACCATTTATACCGTTAGATTGGACTCTATTGATAGTTACTCTCAATTGGTCTCTATCATAGACCCCCTTAAAAATAATATTCTTAATTTTTTTTAATCTCTTTCTTTTATATATATATATATATATATATATATACACATTGAGATCGATAGATATTTAAGATATATATGTAGAATGTATCCGGATATTCTGGTAAAATTTTGAATGAAGAAAATATATATTGATAAGTTACAGATATTATCCGGAAAGTATCGATATTTCATGAATTCTTAGGTAAGAAATATCTATAACGTTATCGATATTTTCATCATCGATATAAAATACGTTATCCTCAAATTTACATATGTTGGGTAATAAAAAAATAATTTATTTTATTTTTATTATATCTATTATATATACTAAGTGCCTTGACACTTTTTTTTTTTTTTTTTGTCAATTTTGCCCATCCTTTTTTTAAAATTACCATAACAAACATGTTCTTTTTGTCTATATAAAACGACAAAAACTTATGAAAAAAATATATAAACAACAAAAATGTGGCTTCTTCTTCTTTTTTTTTTTTTTTTCCTCTTGAATAAAATCCAATTTAATTTACCCAGGTTACACTCAGAATTCTCCTTCTCGTCTTATCTCATAAAAACTCAATCGTCATCCTTACAACAACCAATAATGGAAGAAGAAGAATGAGATGAAGAAGAAGGTGTAAGATGCCAGACAAGAGCGTCTCTTCATTTATTTTTGAAATTAATAAGATTTACTTTTCATGACATTTAAAGGGAAAAAAAAAAAATGGTTCTATACTGGCATATTCTTCTTTAGCAGAGCAATCAACATTCATTTAAATTCAAATTTAGAAATTTTCCACAAAAAAAAAGTTTTAAATTTCACAAAAGAAACAAATAGAGCCAACACTTCATATATTCTTGATAGGTGGACAGCCAAAACTGTAGAGACCATAGATCCTTCCACAATGCATGATTTCCTTTTGCCCTCAAACCAAATGAAAACTGAAGCCTCCAATGCATTCATTAACCCGCACTTAATTCAACAAGTTTTCATGTATATGAAAAAGATTTACTTGTTCTTCCATTGTTTCTCCAAATATCTAACTCAAAAACTTCGAAATCCCCATATTATGAGGATCTGACAGTTAAACAAAATCTTGTAAAGTCCTTTAACTCTTGAGCTCAATTCACAGAAGCGACACCCCCATCAATAGAATTCAAACAATTTTTGTACTGCTTTTGGTCAGATAAATTAAAATCACCACAAGATTTGCGGCTTTTGAAGAACAAGACGGAGGTAGGGAAAGAGAAGAGGCAGCTTGTATGGTGAAAAAACTTACCATACATGAAACATAATACAAAATTCGTACTAAACTTTTTGACAAAAGAGGTGATTTACACATTATGTATATTATAAAAATATAATTAACGTAATATAGTTTACATTTTAAGGAGAAAAAATTGATTAAATATTGTGGAGTAAGAATGAAAAAAAAAAAAAAAAAACTGTATGAACAAAAAATGAGATTGATTCAAGGAGGAGACTGCACGTCCCCAGTAAAAGCTAGTGTATTTAAAAAGATAACTTTCAGCTACCAAAACACAATTTTGGTACCTGAACAAATGTTTAAAAAGATAATTTTCAGCTACCAAATGTTTCTGCTACCAATATTTGATAGCCAAAAAGTGGCATTTGCGATCATATTTGTATGCGGAACATGTTGAATATTTTATTTTCTTTACGCCCTTTATATTACACCTTTTTTTTTAATTTGTCATTTCATGAAATTAACTCAAAATAAAGTTTTAAAGATAATACAAGTACTTATATTCACATAAAATTAACCTAAAATTTATTTGATCAAATTTTTTATATTAAACCATATCTTGCTCCCCTATTAATGAATACATAAAATATGCATGTGTCAAATGATTTGATTGTGGTAGAATTAGGTTTAATTTCTTGATACATATACAAAGTATGTTATCCTCAAATTTTCGTGTGTTGGGTAAGAAAAAAATGATTTTAAATTTATTTTCATAGAATAATATGCACACCAAAAAAAATGTAACTTTCAGCTCTCAAAATACGATTTTGGTAGCTTATTCAATGTTTCTGCTACCAATGTTTGGAAGTAGAAACGTGAAATTTGTGATCAAATTTGTATTTGGTAGTTGCATGTTGCTTTTCAACTACCAAATACCTAATTTAGTAGTGGAATGTTTTCAAAAATGTTATTTTCACTATGCCCTTTATATTACACTTTTCTTTTGTCATTTCATGAAATAAGCACAAAATGAAGTTTAAAATATAACACAAGTACGGAAATTATCATAAATTTAATATACAATTTATTTGATCTAATAGTTAGTAGTAGGAAATCATGTATCGCTCTCTTATTAAAGTCTGCATAAATTATAAATGTATCAAATGAATTGATTGTCATTGAAGGTGTAATTTTTGGATACATATATAAGATATGTTATCCTCAAATTTACATGTATTGGGTAACAAAAAGAAATGATTTTGAATCTTTTTTCATTAAATAATTTATTTTTTTTTTTAAAAAAAGATAACTTTAAACCAAGAAAATACGGTCTTTGTAGCTGATTCAATGTTTCTACTACTAATATTTACTAATTGAAAAGTGACACTTGGGTTTGGGTCCTAATTTGTATTTGGTAGCTGAAATTGCTTGTCAGCTACCAAATACCTAATTTGATCGCTGAATTTTTTCTAAATTTTATTTTCTTTATGCCTTTATATTTTTTTTTTTTTGGTCATTTCAGAGAATAAACTCAACAAGTAGTTTTTAAGATAAGACAAGTACATATATTAACATAAAATTAATTCGCAATTTATCAATCTTCTAGTAATTGTTATTAAAAAGGCATATATCTCGTTATCTTATTGATGTATACATAATCATGGATCAAATGATTTGCTTGTCGTCCAAAGTGTAATTTTTGGATAAATGAATGACGTTTGTTATCCTCAAGTTTAAGTGTGTTGCGTAAGAAAAAAATGATTTTAAATTTATTATCAAATATTAAGTAAAATGAAACTTTGGTAGCGGAAAAGTGGCATTTGCGACCTATTAAGAAATCATATCTCGTTCTCTTGCTAATGTATATAGAAAATATACATGGAAAGATCAAATGATTCGATCGTATTATTAGTAAGTGTAATTATTGGATACATGTATTAAGTTATGTTATCCTCAATTTTACGTATGTTTGGGTAAGAAAAAAAAAATTGTACCAATAATATTTTTTTTAAATATAATAGTTTTAAAAGGTAACTTTTAACTATCAAAATACAATTTTGATAGCTGATTCAATGTTTATGTTATCAATTTTGGTAGCGTAAAAGTAACATTTGCGACCAAATTTGCATTTGGCAGTTAGAAATGAAACATTCAACTACCAAGTACATAATTTGGTAGCGAAAGTTTTTCAAAATTTTATTTTTCTTTATGCCCTTTATTTTACACCTTTTTTTTTTTTTGTCATTTCAGGAAATAAACTAAATGTGTAGTTTTTAGGGTAAGACTAGTACGTATATTAACATAAAATTAATCTACAATTAATATGATCTTATAGTTAATATTAAAGAAGGCGTTATCTTATTCATATATACATAAACATGGATCAAATTAATTGATCGTAGCGAATACGAGATCATCTCATTCACTCAAAATTTCCAAATTAACACAACATGGGGATGATATTGATTTTCTTGTACGAAATTATGAATTTCATATTTATGATTGAAGTTCCCTACTACCTAAGATAATACATATAAAAAACACTGAGGAATTGGTCTACCAAATGTTCTCACACATTGATGTTTCGAGAAACATATAATAAAAGATGTAAGAACGTTCCCAACTATCTAATATAGCACATTTCCAAAACACCGATGAATTAGTCTACCAAATGTTCTCACTTATTGATGTCTCCAGAAACATATATACAATAAAAGATGCAAGCCTGCAAACCATTCAGGACCAAAGTCCAACATAAATTAATCATCGATTAAAAATACAAGTTCTTTTATGAGAAAGGCATTTTTAAAGAACATATTACGACGTGGTCTAGTTCAATGAATTTTCCAATACAGAGATGTATTATTCTACTTTGCAACACATTGCAAATGACTCAGATAAATACTTTCACCAATTTGAAGTAGACAACATCACAACCTTATCATAATAAAGTATTCAGCTTCATTCAACAGTTGATGAGCAAAAGATTGATTCTTTAATACTCAAGATTATATATGCTTGTATATTGTCGCAACATGTGTACATTTTTTAGAAGATTTTCTAAAAGTAATTAATCATGATATATCTTACTCTAGCAACATATTTTAAAACAAATAACATTTATTATTAAATAACTTGCCAAAGATGCTTCATAATAATGTCTAAATGTCAAAACACGGTTGCTTTACAAGCACCTGATTTTAACCCCAACTTCGGACATCAGAGAGTAATCCGATTGATAACATTTAGTAATCTTTGGAATTATCTTTTGTATTCTACCTGATTATCTTTTGTAGTCTACCGGGTTTTTATATCACATTAATAAATTTATCGTAATCTACTAGATTATTTTTTCCCAACACAAAAAGTTTGGTCGTCTCTGGTCTTGATCACCGTAGAGTATTCTGGTAATAATAAGAGTAATCTGGTATAATAACGAATATAATCTACCAGATAAATTGTCAAAATCCATACTAATTAAGAAAACAGATTACGATAAAATTATAGAAAAACAATTATATATACAAAAAAACAAACCAAATATGATGATATCGAAATTCGTTATTCCAAGTACACATCGACAAAATAAATCCACAAAATAAAAAAGAAAACATGAATAATCAGTAAAATTACAAAAAACTCTGTTCAGGTTCAGAATATTGTGCTTATATCTTCCCTAAATCTCTCCATGCCTCTTGTTCATCAACCAAACCACCGAATTCACCACCGATAAACAAACCCAAAGGTGTTTTCAACAGAAGATTCGTGTTAAACCCTAACCCAAGCGTTTTTCTTTTTTTTTTTTTTTTCATTGATTGCACCATGCAATTTTGGAACAGATTTGAATGATCTCGAAAGCCGACAAGGAATTCGGCAATCGCGGAGAAAAAAAGGGAGGATCTCCAGGGAGCGAGGAGACCCACCTCAGCCGGCGTAGTTGCGGCGTCGACGGTACAAGGTGGCAACAACAGCTACTCCGATGGGGACATGACGACAGCACTCGAAAGCCGACAAGGAATTCGGCAATCGCGGAGGAAAAAAGGGAGGATCTCCAGGGAGCGAGGAGACCCGCCTCAGCCGGCGTAGTTGCGGCGTCGACGGTACAAGGTGGCAACAACAGCTACTCCGATGGGGACATGACGACAGCACTGAATTGGATACCAATTTATGTGCCAATCAAGAAAAAGATAATTGCTCACCGTTACTCATAAATTGGTATATCTAACACTACTTTTTTTTTTTTTCTTTTTTCTTTTTGGTAGCATAAAGCCCAAACTTGCTTTGTTTATCAAGTATTACACTTTCGTTTTAGAACATATAATTTTTGTGTAGTCTTCAAGGAACAAATTATAGTAGAATCACCAATCATTTCAGGAAAGCCAACCTTTTTTTTTTTTTTTTTTGGATAAATCAGTAAAGCCAACTTCGTTAAGCGTGGCTTTTTATCTCTCTCTCTTAATTGTACTTTTTATTAAACTAATTTTTTTTAACAGAAAATCACCTCAAGTACAGCTTGATACTATCATTTATGGTCAGAAAATTATCACCTCAACTGCTATAAGGAAAATTTTAGTTGTATAGAGACAAAAAACAATACTAACAATGTTAGTCATGCATGATCATATACATATATAAATATATATATATATATACAGAGTGATGATGTGCATGTCCTAAACATAGGCGAAAATGACAATTCATGCAATAATATATATATATATATATATATATATATTTGTGTAGGTCACTGTCAATACAGCTACTGGCCACATGACCAAAGTTCTCACCTACCCAACCCAATTTCCCTACCTCTTTTATATTTTTAGGGGCAGGACCATTGTGCCTGTTAACGTCTAATATGGGACAGTGGCCTCCAAAGTAAAGGGATCACAAAGGTAAAGAAGTAAAGAAAGGACAGATAAATATAATGAAATTCCCTCTTAGTATAGTAGTCGTAGTAGTTCGGAGACTGCAAACTGCAGAGGTTCTGCAGCTTAGAATAATGGGTTTCATTTATAACTGAGCTAGGTAATTATTATTTTTGAAACCTTAGTTAATTACTGAACAAGATGATGGTGATTATCAGAAGAACAGGAGGGCCAGAACTCTGCTCTCCTCACCTTCGAAATGCTTTCAAGAACTCCGACCGGCGAGACGTGTCCCATCACAGTTACCCTCTTCGTTTCCAGCTCTATACTGAACGAAGTCACTCCTGATATCATCCACAGAATGCCACAACGATGCATTAGTTGCGTGAATGATATTGCTAATGGCTATGAGATTCGTTTCCTTTTAATTAACAGTCTATATATATATATATATATGCACCATATATGTGTTACGTTAGTAACATGTTTGTATGTATTTATCATTATTTTTGTCTTTTTTTTTTCCTTGAAAATGTCCGTTTGGATCGCTTGTCTGCTTTTAAAAAGGAAAATTTTCTTGTTTTAAATGAGAAAGTATTTTCATTTTGAGCATAATATGGTATTTGGACATGTGAAAATTTTTCTTCTTGAAAATAAAAAGTTATTTGGAATGAGAAGAAATGATGTTGGGAATAATGTATTGTAAGAAGATTTCAAAAATATTCATTTTCTTTTTTTCAAAATGATATTATACAAAATAAGTTTGAAAATATGATAGTTTCATTTTTTCAAAATGAAAGAATGATAAAAAAAATTGAGAAAAATACTCTTTACAAAAAAATTTTAATTTCGGAAATTGAATATGTCATCCAAATATTAGGGATGTACACTTACATCTTGAATGTGTTAACACCCTTAGATAATGCGGTTATTTTCTTCTTGAAAACCTCTAATACAGAATGGTCTTGTGCACCAACTACACTAATAATGTAACAGTTGTATATCAAATTAATATCGTCCGTCTCCTAACAACTTAAATTTTTAGGAGAATTATTTATTTAAATCTAATTCTCATTATAAAAAAATAACTTATAGTTACTAACATTTTTTATGTAACTAGATGTCATTCTTAGTGACAAGGTTGTGACAAATTATATATGCAATTAGTCACAAAATTTTGTTGTGACCTAAAATTTTTAACCACGAGATTTTAAGTCACATGAAAGTTTGTCACGTTGTGACTAAAAATTATGTGGACAAAAGTTTTAGTCACAAAAAAATAGATATATGATTATATGTATTAGTCACAACATTATCACTAAAAGTGGTATTTAGTCACTCAAAAAAATGTAATTGACTAAAAGTATGATAGAAAATGCTGTAATGCAAAGTTCATTCGTTTGTAGTGTCTTTACAATAAATATCTTTTTTCAAGGACGATGAAAAGGACAACAAGAGTGAAAATATGAAATATGAAGGGGATAAAAAAAATTCTATTGCAAATGTGAAGAGAAATACCTTCCATTTTAGAAAGATGTTTCTTGAGTTTACCAGCGCAGCCTTGACAATGAAGAGAGACCCGCATAACAACCACCTACAATCATAAAGGCAATTTCTCGTATTGTCCAAGCTATATGTTTTTAACCACAAATAATGCATATCATAAAATCACCAAAATGTCTTCTTCTTCTTCTTCTTTTTTCCCCCCCTCTCTTTTTAGACCAAGTTTGTCAACGCCATATTAGAAGGCGTGACCCAGTTCACAAGACATGTCAATTCTATACGAAAACTTAGCATTAAATTGAGCAAAGACTTTTCGTGTATAAAGGCTAAAGTTACTATCAATTCATGTCCTAACATGTACTCGTAATTGCATTGTCTAACTTCAGGATTGGCTCTAATAGAATGAAAACCAAATAGGGTTCTAATTTCTATACTATATATGCACTTTAAGAAACTAATTATACAACAAGGTATTTGTACTGATACCTACAAACTTGTTACTTTTGTCAAACTTATTACACTCTGAACTTTTAATCTTAACAGTTTACTGCATGAACTTTTTAAATTATTACAAATACCCTATTTAGTTAATTTTGCCTTAAATTGAAAATTTGAATTCCGAATATTTGTATTAGGGATTGTATTAAATCTGAAAATTTTTATTGTAAATGGAGTTTTTCATATTTACATGAGATATTTATGAGCTTTTTGTGACTAATTTAATGGAAATTAATCTATATGGGGCATATTGCAATAATTTAGCATGTCTAGAAAGCAAATTGTTAAAATTAAAAGTTTGAACAGTAAGTTTATAGAAAGTTTATAGAAAGTGACAAAATTGAAGGCATCATTAAAACTTGATTATTTGTACTCTCTCTTTTTTTTTCCCCTTATTCCCCTAAAGAGACGGGGACAATCAAAATCTCAACTGCAATGTCGAAGTTAATATTTTTTTTTTCAATAATAAAAAAGGAGATCAGTAGTATCTTCATACTCTGTTCAGTTCATTATAGAAGTCTATTATAATTACATGATCCTGATCTTGGACTTCAACAACTATTAGTTCAAAATATAAAGAGTCTACCAGCATATAGTCTGTGTCAAATAAGACGTGAACCTCTGGACAGATACGACTAAAAGCTTCAAAATAAAACATTCTCGTTACCACTCCACAACCACTCAAAAGTTAATGTAGTTCTGAGTAGAATACCTCCAAAAAGTAAAGGCTAAAATTATTAGGTAGGATGTCAACAGAAACCAACGCTCATGGTCAAAATTTATTTCTCTTCACCAAACAACAAGTGGCCAAAGTGAAGGAAAGCAAACCAGATCGTACTGGAATTCTAGTTTATCATTACCTCATAAAGCCTGACATAAAACTAACATACCATTCTGCAGATAGATCATTTAATCATTTCTATTTCAATTGATAAGATCGATAGTGTCAAAGGCGAATTCTGCTCTTTCTACTTTTGTTTTCCTTTTTTTTTTTAAATAAAATTAGTGATTTATTTAACCTCTTTAACTTACAAATTCCGTATACGTAATTGCTAGTTAATTCCAAGATTTGAGCATGCAAAAAATAAAGAAAAAAAATCATTCGTCTTATATAATTTTTATTTAGATATTTGAAGCGCTAAAAGGATAGAAATCAGACCTGGAAAACATGGTCAGGCACGGGATTGAGTACTGCCGAAGGTTTCTGGAGAGGCCGAATTTGTTGGTGATTTTGGCTAACATTGCTCAAAGCAAGTTCTCTCTTGATGGAAGGCGAAAACACTGATGAAGATTTCTTATGATCGCCCAAAGTGTTGGTACTAACGAACTCATTTTGCGACGGATTGTGACGGTGATGATCGACGAGCCTCGAGTACTTGACACTACTGAGTAATCTCGCATTATTATCGATAGTACTACCACCAAGACTTGTGGTAGTCGTAGTTATGTTTCTCTCTCGGAAGGATCTTCTCCCCGGAACGATTACCGAGCGTGAATCGGGGATGATGCAAACGGCGGTGGCTGCCGGGGAATGGCACGTAAATGCCCCCATCTTCTTCTTGGTCATGCTCTTCATGTTCATCATAAAATGTGTAACGTTTCAGGGAGAGAACTCAAGAAAAATGGTGTTTATAAGGGAAAAAAAAAAAAATTATATATATATATATATATCTATATATATATAATGGTCCAAGCTAGGGGAGAAGAGAGGATAGAATGAGATCGTGTGGTAGTAGAGAGAAATTGGATAGAATATTAACATGCAGAATTTATGACGGAGCTAACCTAACAGAGAATGGCTGGCACTGTCAAATGTTTTTTTTTTTTTTTTTTTTTTTTTTTTTTTTTTTTTTTTTTTTTTTGTATCGAGAGCAGTTTTGAATGCCTTTTACCCTCCTGTCTTTTTCTCTTAGTTAATGTTTAACTCTCTCGCCAAACCTATCCAATTTACTTGATATTGAAAATTGCAGATTTTTTTTTATATTATTTTGGAGATTAATTTTGCTATAGGGTTCCAAATTTTTTTTTTTTATGCATAAATGTACGTAATTGTTGCTGTGGGGTGTTTTGGGAAGGGGGGGGGGGGGTTGCCTTAGCTAAACACAAAATGGAGTTAAATTGATTGTATCCAAGGATTGAAAAATCGACATTTTCACCGATATTTCAGTGGAAATTTCTATATTTCAGAAGTACCGATATAATAACAAGAGTATCGTATCTTTTCCGCAGAATATCCGTGAAATTTTCATGAAAATTTTCGTAAATATAGTTTTTTTTTTTACAGAAATATAGATTTCTGTGAAAAATATAGTAGTAAATGACAAAATATCATGAAAATTTCCAAAAATTTCTAAAAATTTCCACGGAAATATCGACAAAATATCTATAAAATGTCAATCATAATAATTTTTTTTTTTTGTCTTTAACACAATAAAATTCATGATATATTTAATTCACGCACAATTTATATATATATATATAGTAGAGAATAAGAGACATATAACATGTCTAAAATTATATAAAATAAATACTCAAATGTCGTACCATCTTGGTATCGATGTTATTTGCATTAATAAGATATTGCAAATACTTTCGAATATTTTAAAAGCTTTTTTAATATTAATGTTTTCTTACCATGTATGAAATAATAAATGTAATCTACCAATATTATGTTACATTTTAATTATTGTACTTAATTGATGAACGCCAACTTATCGTTTACTATATTATGTTTCTTACCATATAAATTTATCAAATACTTAGTATTTAACTCAAAATTTCATTTAATTTATGTATTATTAACTAATTTATAGTTTCATAGAGTTTTATTGAAAAAACTAGTATTTAAATGAATTTCCATATTTTTACAATACTTTCCACCGATATCAAGTTTTCCATCAATATTTTCGTAAAATTTAAGTGCTGATATTTCTGTAAATATTGATATTTTTATCCTTGATTATGTCTATATATGTACACATAAATTGTAGGGATAATAATATGGACCACTTCATGATATTGCTGATCATCGTCTGATCATTTCAGGGATTTTTATTTTTTTATTTTTTATTATATTTTCTCTGTGTATAAGTAAATATTATTTTAGTAATAGATTTATACCCATTTTTAAACTTAGAAATGAGCGGATTCAAACTCTAGATGAAATCAAATGTTAAATTATCGATAAATTATGCTTCTAACTATCTTATATTCCTTCTTAGAAATGGTATATTATTCCTATGCTATACTTTCTTGTAGAGAAATCTAAAACCAAAATCTGGGCATCTCTATCTTTCTTTCCTTTTCTTTTCTTTCCTTTTTTTTTTTTTTTTACCTCTTTAGCAGTACTTGTTTTATTTACGATGTTCTTAAAAACAAAAACAAAACAAAACCAAACCAAACCTTAAGAATGAGAGGGGATACGAGCTATGCATTTTATAGTTGAGTCAATTTTAAAATAATCGATAAACAATGCTTGCAGCCATGACATCTTATATTCCTTCTTAGGCACGGTATATTATTCGTATCCCCTCGTATTAATTTATTCGTACATTATGATTTATTGTGGGGAAATCTAAAGAAAAACCAGAAACTGGGAATCTACATCTCTCTTTTTTTCTTTTTTCTTTTTTAATTTATTTTTCTTTAGTGAGAATTAGGGCATATTACTTCTTTTTTTTTTTTCTTTCTCAAAAACGGTTTCAGATAACAGGAGAGCCCCACATGCAATGCTAGTATATATATCGTACAAGTCAACAGTTGATTTGTGCATCATATATTTTTACTATCTCACATTTGGTGCTGCGCAAGCATGCACCAATGTGTACTGATCAGAATTGCTATTTCCTTCCTCATTTATTATTCGTCAGACATCTTTCATTTTCTTCTTCTTTTTTTCAATTTCCTTGCTAAACTTTCCTCATATATCCTCTATATATATATATATATATATATATATATTCACACACACTAGTTGTATGTACGTACTTCATATATGTGGATTTAATTTTCTACATATATATCTATATATTTTTTTTATTTAAAAAAATGTAGATATAAAATTTTTAAATAAAATAAGCAATTTATAATTATTTTTTAAAAGTTAAGAGCAAAAAATGCAGGAAAAAAAATTAAAAAAATAAATAAGTAAAAACTTTTCAGTCCAAAAAATAAAAAATAACAATAATTAAAAAATAAATAAGTAAAAACTTTTCAGTCCAAAAAATAAAAAATAACAATAAAAATGATTGCACCAAAGAGTAAAAAATATCAAACGTTGATTTCATCCGGTAAAAGGAAAAAATTTTGAAAAAAAACTCACAAAAGGACAAATTAAAATACTAAAATTTTAAATAGTAAAAAACTTGAGTTTTATATAAGAAAATAGATTTAGAAAAATTTTAAAAATATATATATATATAATTTCATTTTCTTTTCTTTTTCACATAGTCTGCAAAATAGTACATCATTTCATTAATACGTATGTGGACAGGAGCGGACCTGTGTTGCGTTGCTAAAGGAAATCACCGTTCCCACTAAATTTTTCTTATTTTAGTATAAAATATTTTGTGTTTTTTTCTTTTTTTCTTATACTCAAAATTAATTATCTCATGTAAATTCATTAAATATTCTACTTTTTTACCCATAAATTCATTGATCGTATACATCAAGCAACAAATTTTCAGTTCTATCGAAAATGAAGTGATCGTACATGACTTTCGAGGGTGTGAATTTTTTTTTTTTAAGGAAAATCAAGAGTATGAAAACTTGTCCTCAACTGTTGCATATGTGTTGGTTTATATTGTGTGTCTATGTGTTTGGTAATTTTTCGAGAAGACTGCACTATATTATCTTTTGTATCATGTCATCTGTTTCTTTAAAAAAAAAAAAAAATTAGAATACTAGCTCCGCCATTGTAATGTGGGAAATATCTCAAGTCATGTAGTAGCTAGAATAGTTCTGGCTCTTATAGCATTCTATTTATAAAAAAAATTAATAATTAATTGTTTTAGGTAATTTTTTATTTAGAATCTTGAAATATGGACTATTTAGAATTATTAATGCAAAAGACAAATGTCACTTAAAAATATTACATTATAGGTGTATTTTGTAAGAGAATATATATATATATATATGAATAGTCTTAAATCCGGTGTCAAATGATATTCGATAATGTGAATTTTAGTTACTATTAAATGTGAATTTATGTAGAAAAAAATGTAAAATAAGATAAATTCAGTTTTATTTTAACTATATTTTCTTTTGTATAAATTCATATTCACAGTAACTGAAGTCCACATTATCAGATACCATCAAGTATCTAATTTAAAACTTTGAGTGTGTATATATATATATATATATATATATATATGTGCGCGCGCGCGACAGCGCATAAATTGAACAAAGGTTGAATGCTTGTCCAACGCACATGGCCAGAAGAAAAAGGATGTCAAAATGGAAGGCATAAAAATTAAAGTAAAACAGCTTTTTTTTTTTTTTTTTTTTTTTTTTGCTTTTTAATGGAAATGGAAAGAAATATACAGTTAAAAGTGCAGAGATGCAGTGCAATAAATGAATTTACGGAGGGTCAGCTCCTTAACACAAAAGCTGGTAACAACTCATATTATTTCAGATCAGATCATACTGGTCAATTCTACAACTATATTATATTTCAGGCCCACCTTTTTGCAGTCTTCTGTTGGGTTACTTCTGAATTCTGATCAGCACCTCGCAAGTAATTAACAGGAAAGAATTTTTATGTAGTTTTGAGATTTGAATTTGTCTTTATAAAACATTAAGGGCTACATTGTTGGATTATAATAGAAGATCTCAAAAAAAATGTTAAAAAAAGCAGCAGATAATATTAAAGTTTTGCACAAACTGTCCGTTTTACCCCTGGGATATATGACGGCGACAGCACTGAGAGAGTGTTACTTCATGAAGGTCGTCAATGAGCTTTGATCATTATCATC
Source organism: Ficus hispida (assembly GCA_025413025.1). NCBI lineage: Eukaryota > Viridiplantae > Streptophyta > Magnoliopsida > Rosales > Moraceae > Ficus > Ficus hispida. The sequence goes on from CM046370.1 coordinate 18,502,848, forward strand.
ATCGTGTAAAGTTTCCCAAGGCTCACCGGAGCTCGGCATGTCAGTGATATGGGGACTTGGGGTTGCAGTGTAGGTTTAGCGAGGGACGTAAAGATGGCAATGGTCCTTATTTTCTTCTTCACTTTCGATGGGGGGGGGCCAATATTCGAGGATGGGCCGGGCATAAGAAGAGATCTTTTCTCCTAATTGGAAGCATGACAAGGATGGGAATTATAATTCACGTATGTTTAATCTATGTATGTTTTCAATAACTTTCAAGTTAAATAGGATTTTTTTTTTTCCTGGTTAAAAAGACTAAAGGTTCCGTTTGATATTCAAGTTTAACTCCAACCAAACTATACTTTTTCATCTTAATTTTTGTCTTTTTTATGAAAAATTAACAAAATTTATAATTAGTTTTTTAAAAATCAATCAAGTCAAACTTAAAAATTTCATCTTCAACTAACCTACGCTAATTACTAGCTAGTTTTTTTTTTTTTTTTTTTTGTCTCAAAAATGAAGAAGGTAATGAAAAAATATTTACTAGTTAGCAATTTTAATTGGTTAATACTAGTTAGTAAATGCTATTAACTGCTCTAGTTTTTTAACTTTGTTATTTTTCTTTGGGATATTTTTGTGGCTTCATTGCTAAGATTTAGTTTGCATTGTTTAGAATTAGTTTTGTTGTGTGAATAACCTTCGATTTTGATCTAAATTCATGATAAATGTCTATCATAGATCTGGGACATGAGATTTAGTTTGCATTTGTTTAGAACTAGTTTTGTTGTGTGAATAACCTTCGATTTTTATCTAAATTCATGATAAATATCTATTATAGATCTGGGACATGATACAGATATTATAGATCGGGGGGCATAATTTTGATAAATAATGGAAATATTGAGAGAAACAAATAGATGAAACATTTTGACACAAGTGTTACATATCAGAGAGTACAACTGGTACAGTTCATGATATAGGAGAAATGTTTACACTAATGACGTAACTCAAGAGAAAATAACCAAAAAAAACAAAAAGAGAGAGAAGGAAAAAGAACTCAAAATAGAAGAAATATAGAGTGGGGAAAATTTCCTCTATGAATACTGAAAACAAAAGGAAAAGTATTTACTGTCACAGTAGCTTTAACACGAATTATAATAATAAAAAGGGTTCAGATAAAGAAAAATGATCTATTTATTAGACCACCTTCACAAATCTTGAGATACAGAAAATGACATTTTATGGTGGGGGTGCGTTCTGTGGCAATTACTGCCCTGTTTGGTAGCACCCTAATTGATTTCCTTAACAACATCAACTAACCCCATCAAAAAAATTACAACAACAGTACCAAACCCAATGTGCGATACTAACTGGACACCGAACATAATTTAATGAAAACAAAAAGAGAAAATGAGGGGAAAAAAAAAACATATACACAACATGTGATCTTACTACAAAATGGGTCTCCATAGTCTTTCTTATGTGTATACGGAGAGGGAACCATATGAAGGGGGGGATTATCTGGGACCAGACAATTCATCCGGAGGGATATGTGACGTAGAGTCGACGATCCAATGGGTATTTAGATGGTGGGCGTGGTTAACGTCTTGGCGGAACATCTCATCTTTCTGCCATTCCTCCCATCTCTCCGCCAACCCATCGCCTTCGAGCATCCTGACCACTTCAGACATCTTTGGCCGTTCGGATGCAGAGCTTTGTGTGCAAAGAAGAGCCACTTGGATCAGCTGCTCCACCTCGTCTTCAATGTAATTGCCCTGTAGATCGGAATCAACCAGCGTTTCCAACCTCCGATCCTTCAAGAGTCCTTTCACCTATAATGCCAAAGAGTTCAGAAAGTTGGGACAAAATTCAATAGCTTATAAGCAAATGATTCTATGCTAATGGCTCACCGGAAAACCCATGTGGTAGATCGGAAGTTCGACATAGAAGAACTAATGATTGGTGATTAAGCAATTAAAATAAACATTTAAACAAGTAACAAACAAAGCACAAGAGTTGGTAAGTTAGCGGAGGCTATTCAAACAGGCATCAACATTGATTTCTTGAATGTTCATGTTCTTATGGACCTAAGGTAAAGTAAGCTGGGGAAATTTGGTTGCGGCAATGCTTTGGTTAAAATAAGCATCGGTTCCGCAACCTGACTGGTTCAATTGATTAAAATCGAACAAAATGCCGTGAACTACCATTTATGCACACCCACACCATGAGCCCCAAGAGGGGGGAAAAAAAGACACCTGAGAAAAAATTAAAACACAACAAGGGAACCGAAACTACATACACTTGGCCAACCAATTAAAGCAGCAACCAAACGGGGACTTTTATTATGAATCAGGTATACGGATATACGTTAATTATATTTCATTCGCATAAATGTAGAATTCGATAAGCTGAAAAGCTCCTCCAAAATTTTGAAGTAGCAACCAAACGGAGACTTTTATTATGAATCAGGTATATGGATAAACGTTAATTCTATTTCATTCACATAAATGGAGGATTCGATAAGCTGAAAAGCTCCTCCAAAATTTTGAAAGTAGCTTTAAAAAATGCAGCATCATGCGAACCAGTCCTTAACATTCATTGTCATTGCCGAACAAGAGAATATGCATGCATGATTAAAACATTAAATGACTCGAGGAAAGAGACAGCAAGTAAAATTCATCCTTTATCTTGCAACCTAACGTGTTGTCAACCTAGCATTTTGCTTTTCCAACCAATTGTTTGAATAAACGTACTAAGAAAAAACAAACGTTATGAGGAATCATGCATCAATTGATGGCAATGGAAATGGAAGAGGGACACTAGGGCAGCCGATGAATCAAGTGCAGTGTCATAGGACGATGAAACTATTTTACCACTTAAAACTGCAACAAGTACTTTGTAAATCTTTGAAAATCTTTACTTTTTTGACATTTTGTACTCTGATTTGTCAACAAACCCCCCAATTTACTTTTCCTCAGAGTCATCGAGAGATGAGTAGTTTCTTTGTTATTAATTACCTAGAGAAGGCCCTTCGAGATTCACAAAATTGGAATTAGATTCCGTGACATATAACGTGACATTGAAACTCAAGCATAAAAAACAAAATGTTCACTTGGAGCAATTATCTATCGGGGGGTGGCATTTTTTGAGATGATTATGTGAAACGAACCAGAAATATGGATGAACAAGAGCATGTTTCAATTAAAAAACAGAAAAGAAATTTAATAGGCATGCAAACATATAAGAGGAAAGAAATCCATACCCAATCAAGTAACATGACATCATCGTCATTTGCAAGCCGAGCAAGATCAAAAGCCCTTTGTCCAGTTATGAGTTCCAAAAGCATAACCCCATATCCAAAACATCAGTTTTCTCCGAAGACTTTCCAGTTGACAGGTACTCTGTGCTATATGCCCAATTGTGCCTCGTACAGCGTGGTAACATGAGTATCTTTGTAGTCCATGAGTTTAGCCAACCCAAAGTCTCCAACAACTGCCTCAAATTCTTCATCTAACAATATATTTGCAGCTTTAACATCACGGTGAATAATCTTAGGATCACAATGATCATGCAAATAAGCAAGACCCCTCGCAGATCCCAGTGCAATGCGGTTTTTCGGACTTGCCAATTAAGTGGTGGATGTGATTCGGGACGTTCTGCAGTTCATGCATTAAAAAAATATTTAAAAAATATTAAAACAAAACCCCCGTAAGAGAGGACTAGCTCGATTTGAAATGATATCCTCACAGTAGTCATCTTGCATGACACGTCAGCTCCAACTTATTTTAGCATATAGAGAAAGTTGCTCCTTACTTTAACTAGTATTTTGCCAACTCATGAGGAAAAAACACACACACACACACAAACATGCGCACGAAATTGATTAACTAGGACCCCTGAAATTAAGCAAGAATTTGACACCCAATGTCAATTTTACAATGAATGCCCAACATTTACCCCTAAAAGTCGGATTACCAACACAGAGTTAGCAAGCAAACCACGATGGGGAATGAAACTAAAACAAGAAAGCAATTAAAAGCATTTCTTAATCGATTTAATTATAGATTAATCAAAGGAAACAAAAGCTAAGAAGAAAACCTCTTAAACATGATGCTACACTTCCATTAGCCATATAAGGGTAGACAAGGACCCGTTCAGTTGGTGTCATGCAAAAACCACGTAGGCGAAGTAGGTTACGGTGCACAGCCATGCTGATCATTTCTACTTCCGTTTGGAATTGAAGCTCCCCACCCTGGGTACGCTCCTCTTTAAGTCTTTTTTACCGCCACCAGAGAACCATCAGTAAACGCCCTTTATAGACCTTACCAAATCCACCTCGGCCAAGAATATTTTTATTGCCAAAATTATCCGTTGCAACTTGCAGCTCACGCAGAGAAAACCTTTTGAGCTGTCCCAGATGAACTTCTGGATCCTCCTCAGCTGTAAATAATAAAGTTAAGTGAGCATTCATCCCATACGGTAAACTATGACAAATTATTGTTCTCTCTTTTATATTTCAATTCACCAACCAGGTACATCAAAGAAATGTCCTCTGGTTTCTTTCGCCGCACATGGCAAGAGCAATTGCAGGGATAGCAAAAAGAAGAGCAGCACCAGCAGCAACTCCTCCAGCAATAGCTCCAGTGGTACTACCACCTGAAATATAACCAGTTTAACTGCAGGAAAACTAAACCTCTCAAGAGAAGCCTGTATTTTAAAGTTCGAGAAACTCATAGTTCCAAATGCTAACGCCTTTCAAGTATTAATGAAATCAAATTAGCCAGCTTCTCTCTCTTCCTCCCTCCTATCCTGGAGGTCAAATAGAAGAGAGGAAAGAAACAAAGATTCATATAACGCCCCAACTTTTAATTAACCATAATTCATTAATTAGATGTTAGATATTAAAATAGAAGATGTTACGATAATATATTTAGTTAATTCTAACGTTATGTTGAATTATTTTTCACAGGTAACGTGATGATGATTTGATGAAATAGTGTGATTGTTTAATAATGTGGATATATTGTATGCAAGCATATATATATCTCTAATTACTTTAAGATATTTCCGAATTCTATTCTTAGAATCTCAGTAAAAAGTATTTATCTAATTTTGATATTTTCTATCTTCCAATCAAGGAATTTGGGGATTAACTTTTAGCCTTTAATTCCTATATTCATTGTAAATTTTCTTTCCACATTTATGAAATTAGATAAGAATGAAGGTAATGTTTTCTACTCATATTCAATAATATATTATTTTCCACCACCTATTATTAATAACATATATATGTTACCGTATATATGTGCATATGATTTTCTTACATGTAAATATATATTACTTTTTTTAGTTTCGCGGTTACCGTGTACATATGTGGTCTGCAATGTTTGTATATGTTACCTTTTTTAATTTTCTGTATTCAACGTCATATATATAAGGTACGTATATATATTACTTAATTATATGTAAGTTATATAGGCATATAGTGTATTTACATGTTAAGCCAAAAAAAACAAAAAAAACAAAAGAAAAAGAAGAGTCAATCAGAAACGTGAAGAGAGGAAGAGTTAAAAAAAAAAAACCTTCTTAAATTTTCATACAATTCTTTAGCTGTCTCATATAATTCACTCACTCAATATAGATTCTTGACAGCCTAAAAACTCTCTTTAAAACTAGAGTCAATTATCTCTCTCACAACTCTCATTCTAAAGAAATTTCACGCACATTTCTTATTTGTCTCTCTATCTCATTCCTCTACCTCCCTAACCTAGCCACTGTTATCATCATCCTTTACCTTCTTCTATTTTT
>CM046370.1:18508734-18532870 GCA_025413025.1 Ficus hispida
AAATGAAATCACTAGATTCTTTTTTTTTTTTTTTTTTTTAATTTGGGATAAGATTATTCGAATTCCGTATCTTTACATGGAGTCAAGTGTGATATTACCGACAAATTATACCTGCAACATAAAAAATAACTAAATTTGTTTCTTACAAATTAGAAAAATGAAAAACTAAAATAAAGGCTCTTTTTAAATCTAATATATTAGGCGGCCCTAAAAGAAAATATTACTCTCTCAGAATTTTTATTTTTATTTTTATTTTTCAAGTGACACATGTCTAGAAGATAATTAGTGAGCAACCTAATGTCTTGTGCAAATACAGTACATTACTGATATTAGACAACAATATATATATATCCACAATATATATTTATATATAGACAGCATTTACATAACTGGTGTATAGTTGTAGCTCAACATGCAGGAGCCACTAGAGAGGGGAGCAAGAAATATATTTAATGAAAATGTATATCAAAATTTTTTTTAAGATAAAATAAATTTTTGAGAGATTATGTAAGAATTTTATTTTTGTAGATTTATGTGAAATTTTTAATTTTAATTAAACTAAACAGTAAAATTTTTTTTTTTTAGAATTAATTTAATGAGAATTATGTGAGAATTTTTTTTATTTTAATGGAGACAAAATAAGGACTAGAGGAGAATTTTTATTTTAATGAAGGCAATTATCAAAATTATATAATTTTTGAAATAAAAATATGGGGTAGAGTAAAAAAAAATTGAAGCAAGCCAAGGATAAATATTATGAAAATGTCTTGAAATGAATACATCAAAACGAGGAGTTGAATCATATGACATCCAGCTATGTGTCCATTTACTCGCCCAACTTTATTATTATTATTTTTTCTTGTTATTATAATATACGGCTTTGACTATTCCCTCTTTTAATTGGCCGTTTTGCTTACTTTCTCTCTGCGTTGACGTCACTTACATATCTCCCATGCACGTTACTCTTGACTTCACAAAATATATTTAAAAAAAAAAAAAGAAAAAGAAAGAAAACCTTGTATATTCTTGTATGGGCTGTAGTTTGTGCGTGAGAGACTGTCAATGGACGTGCATGTATAAAGAGTAATTTTATTTGAATCGAAATATTAAAAATGCGATTAATTTTATTTCCATAGAAATTAATCTCCTCACTCAATTCCTACTATATATATCTAAATACTATTTTACTATACAATAAAGTGAAATTATTTAGTAGATTATCCTCCTCACTGAATGCTTAACTCAAGTCGTAGCCATCACATTAGCTGAGATATATGGGCAATCTATTCGTAAGGAATCTATATATCACGTGGGTAGACATCTACTTTCCCGAGGTTATCTAAGAATACCACCTCTACCCCTATAACCCATTAAGTTTTAGTCCAAAAAAAAAAAAGAAAACAGAGAAATTATTCAGTAAATCGGATTTATCAGGTCATCGTGCTTACATGATAGATCCGTCTAATTTAAGATTTGATACTTGGATATTTTATCCATGTTATTTTTTTGTTTTAGATTTCTCTTTTGTTGACAAGTATTACCTTAATTATTAAACTTGAAAAACAATAGGAAGATATATATTTCAACCGCTACCAACATGGAAATTGAAAATAGATGCTTTTAAAATCTATTGAATTTTTTTTATATATATTTTATTTAAGAAAGGTTTTGATTAATTGTCTTCATGATATTTAAAAAAAAAACCCCAAAAAAAAAAAAACTTGAATCAATTTGGTTAGGATCTTCTTGTGTTTTCATGAATGAAGGTTCCATACCTCCACACCACCCCCCCTCCCCCCCCCCCCCCCCCCCCTCTATTTTCTTGATTTTTAGTTTAGCTGTATGAGGAGATGTCTCATTTCAAGCAATAAGGTTTTCTTTTGAAACAACTAATAGTTCAAGATGATGTCGTATGTAACATAAACGAAATCAACTAAAAGAAAAAAGTTTCATATACAATATAAATGAAACAACTAAGAGGAAAAAAAAAATCACAAGGTTTTTTTTTTTTTATTTGCGTGGTTGTTTCTTTCTTTTTCTTTTTTCTTTTTGTTTTGTTTTGTTTTTTTTTTTTGTTTTTTTGTTTTTTTTTTTTTTTTTGAGGAAGTTGCAAGGTTGTTTCAATCTTAAAGAAATTTAAATATATTAAAATAAAATTTTAAAATAATATATGAAATTTATTTGAACTCAATTGATTATTATAAAAGTTTTTTTTAGGAAAGATTACTATAAAGGATTAACTGAGATATTTATGATAATTTTGATTTAATAATTAAAGTAATAATTATTAGAAAAAAGAAATCTAAAACAAAAAAATGACATGGATAATGCATCCAATTGTCAAATTTTAGTTAGATAGGTGTATTATATAATATGATAATGTGAAACATCAGTCCACTGAATAACTTCTCCGCAATAAAATTGCGCTAAACCTTATTAAGAATACACCTTCACTTATACCTCCAAACTAAGTATAAATAGCAGAGAAATATCATGAAGGACTCTAGTGATAATTTGATTTTAAAAGTTGGCGGTCTTTTAAGGTGCTAATAATGAAATTTCAAAATGACTTTTCGGTAGTGGATGTATGAGAATTTGCTGCCAAATTTTTTTATTTAGTAGCAGAAGGTTAAGCTCTTCAAACTATATAATTAGTATTATTTAGTAGCAGAAAAGTGCATTCCGCTACCAAAATACGTGTTTGGCAGCTAATTGTCTACCAAATATTACTCGCAGAATGTCAGATCTGCTACCAAATTGAGATTTATATACCATTCATCGAGTAAAAAAATTTTATAAACAACATTTCTGTTTTTATTTAACACATCTGCGTAAGATATGATATAATAATAAATATATGTCACAAACACAACTAATACTAAATTCACAAAATTTACACCCTATCATGAAAAGGGTATACACAAGAACTAATGACACGTGATTTCTTTACATATTTAGACCTAATTATTGAAATATAGATTAATTCTATATGTGATATGTACTTGAATAATCATAAAATTCTTAAATTTTAGTTAATTCATGAAATAAGGAATTGAAAAACAAAAATAAAAGTCATGAAATAATGAATTAAAACTTTGATAGATATTTCGCTACCAAATATTTGGCAGCAGAAAGGTGCACCCTGCTACCAAAATATATGCTTGGTAGTAAATTGCCACTTATAGTCACAGAATGTCAAAATCTACCGCCATATTGAAATTTTGGTAGGAAAAAAAAATTCAAGTTATGTAGATAGTAGTTATTAAAAAAATCGAAACAAGTTTCCATTTTTTTTAACACGTTATTTAAGTAAGATTTGATGTTATATAAACAAATACAACTAACATTAAGTTTACAACATTTACTCAAAATGGTGAAAGGGTATACACATGAATTAATAAATACACGATTTGTTTATAATAAGACTAGTAATTGAAATATAGGCATAAAAGTTTCGTTCCAATTAATTCATGAAAATGATGAATTAAAAAAATATCAAACATTAAATTTACATTAAATGGAGAATCCTTTTAGATTAAAAATTTGAGAAATTGAAATTTCATAGACATTCCGCTACCAAAACACATACTTGGTAACATAAAGGTGCATTCCGCTAACAAAATAAGTGTTTGGTCGCTAATTATCTATTTCCTATGAATTTGGTAGCAAAAGTTTTTTTGTTTTTTTCAATTTATTTTCGATATCATTCATTAAAAAAATACAAAACTTTTTGTTTTTTTGTTTTTTTTTTTTACTTAAAAACTTGTCTGAGTAATAAGTTGTGTTGTTTATATATATATATATATATATATATATATATATAAATGCAACTAATATTAAATTCGCAACTTTTACTCCATATCGTAAGGGTATAACAAGAATCAATGAACATGTGATTTGAGTGATTTGTTTACAAAAAGACTAATTATTGAAATATGGATTAATTTTTATATTAAAATACGCAATATGTACTTGGACTTGGATAATCATTAAAATCGTATTTCAAGTAATTCATGAAATGAAAATTAAAACAATTAAATACTTGCATTAAATGGATAATTCAACTTTACAGACATTCTGCTACAAAAACATGTATTTGGTAGGAGAAAGGTGCATTCTGCTACCAAAATAAGTGTTATGGTCACCAATTATCTCTTTCCACTATGCTCGTCAAATTTCTTCTTCCGCTGTCAAAATTTGGGCATATATATCTTTGTCTTCTGCTATCAAATTATTTTGGACGTGTAAGGTTTGGTCACAGAAAAGTCAAATTCTTGTAGTAATTGCAATGTAATGTTATCATGAAGCTGTAGAAGATCGCGATGATTCGCGATCTATGATGGCATTGAAGACAAAAGCAGAGTTGAGATCTAAAGATCTACTGCCGGAGATGCATTATATGATCGTGACGAATATTAGACTAACTCAGGTTCGCGAAGTTGCAAAAGTTTATGAGTGAGAGAAAGCGCTAGGGAGGGTGACAGAGAGAGAGAGAGAGAGAGAGAGAGAGAGAGAGAGGCGAGATAGAACAAAAGGAGGATGTCATGAGCTAAAAAAAAGTTTTGGTTTTTTTTTTTTTGGCAGAATGAGGTCAACGCAGAGAGAAAGTAAGCGAAAACGGCCAACGACGAGAGAGGAACGGTCAAAGTTGGTATTATACAACAAAAAAATAAGGCATGTAAAGGACTTAATTCTTACCGTGTTTTGAAATCCAGTGATCAAAACTGGATAGCGCGATTTGCCTGTGCATGTTTTTGCGCGTGATTGGAAATCAATGCCGTTTTCTTTCTTTGTCGTTTTCTTTTTTAGTTTTTGTTTTTTTTTTTTTTAATTTTTGCTTTTGCAACCCTTTTGAAAACAAATCGGTAAAAAACCAAAAAAAAAAAAACAAACAAACAAACAAACAAAAAAATACCTTAGAATCTTGTCTTATTAGACAGCCCCTACGGTCTAATGATTCAAATTGCCTTTTTTTTTAATTTTTAACTAAATCATCTTTTTTTTTAATAAAATTTTTTAATAAATGATCTAAATTTTTAAAAATTAGTTAAAAGATTTGTTTTTTAAAAAATGATTAATTAATTCTGTAAAATAATCTATTGCTGATTGATTATAAATTACTTATTATCCTTAATATAAATAATTAGACTTTTATAATCACTGACTGAGGATAAATAAAATCACAAATTTTTAATAGTGATTAATCATGATTTACTATTAATATAATAAAATAAAAAAACACCATCGCGAAGCTTTCGAAAACCCATTCGACTCCTCCCTCATTCTCTCTCCTCGCCATTATAGCCGCAGCAGCTACGGCCACTGTTGCCACCTCCCGCCGAAGAAGCTTCGCCCATTGGAAACGTGAAGCGTCGCAAATCACGAGAGAAAGGTAGGACCACGAAGCCGGAAGAGCCACAAACGCCGCCGTTTTAGCCCATGGGGACTGATCTCAAATAGGCATGAAGAAGCCACTGCGCGAGCTCACGAAGAAGACGAGAGAGATATCCCATCGCCGTCATTGTCGCCATCCCATCGTGATCTAATTCTCGTTGTCGTCGTCTTCTCCGCGCAGTCTCGTCAAAGCTCCAGTCGCAACAGCTCCGACCGCGGCTACGTTGCGCCGGCAGAGCGAGAGTGAATAGGGCATTGGGGCTCGCCGGATTTCAGAGAGAGAGAGAGAGAGTCTGGTGAAGAGAATGAAAATTGATTGGTCAAAACATGATCTTTAGACCATTAAATAAATAAAAGAAAAAAATTAGGCTATCTATTAAATTTCAAAAAGTGACAACAACTTGATTTCTCTCTCTATTTTTTTTTTTTTTTTGAACGACGTAACTATTGAGTGGAAAACATTATGCAATTATGTGGATTCCTTGCGTTCCAATCCTCCTGCATGCTGAGCCACAACTATGTACCAAAAAATTAGTATAGTGTTGTAATTTCAGTATAACTGCATATTTGCACAAGAGATTAGGTAGCACATATATTTATCTTCTTAGTTCTTACGAGGCTAATGCCCGTGCGTTGCACGGTAGCAGGGAAAAAAAATTAACAACAAAATTATGAGAATAAATAATGTATATCAAGCGTAGTTAAGTAAGGAATGTAATATATTTATAGTAACTTTGAGAATTTAGTTGTTTTTTTTTAATTTAAATTTACATTATGATATCTGTATTATATATATCAGTATAGATATATATTTATATTTACAGATACAAAAAGTTTTGAAATAGGCAAAAAACAACATACTCAAGACTAAAACCAACACTTGCGCCACAAAAAATGTACCGAACACAAAAAAGGGGAAAAAAAACAGAACGGTGCAAAAAAAAAAAAAAAGGTTCCGAGAGAGAAAAATTAATAAGCCGAAAAAAAATTTACACTCCCACCATAAATACTGTACGGATAGGGGGAAAAAAAGGGGGAGGGGGGAGGGAGAACCCTCAATAAAAAATTAGGGTTCCCAAACCAAAACCCCCAAATTCTGAGGGAAAAAAAAAATCGTAACAAAAACAACGTTCAAGGATAAAACAACACAATAAGGATGAGCATCCACATTTTCAACATAAAAAACATCTGGCCGTACAAAAAATAATGCAACATTCAAAAATTAGGCTTCGGAGATAGGGGAACAAAAAATCAAGAATCAAAAGTGAACATTACAAAATAATGAAATAAACAAAACCCAGTAGAAAAAATAACTCAAAAGTTTTCGGAACAAAAATAATTTCCAAAAAAAAAATTCCAAGAACAATCAACAAAGACCGAACTTCGAAATCTTGAGAGAACAAACACAACCAAACGAAAAAAACCATGAACAATACAAACCCAACCAACAAACATAGAATGATCGGCCATCAGTGCAAAAGGAGCCCAAAATGGAGGGTTTGGACGCCAAAAATCCAAGGAAGAAAAACACAAAGAGAAGCAGAGCAGTAGAGAGAGAGAAGGAAAATATAAAATACACAAACACAAAATCAAGGAGGAGAATCGGCGGTGAAAGGTAGAAGAGAAAGGGAGAAATAGGGTTTGGAGAGCAAAAGTTTCAAGAATATGAGAGAGAGAGAGAGAGAGAGAGAACGGCAGAGAGAGAATGAGGAACGAAAAAAAATAGAGAGAGAAAGGGCAAGAGATAATGGGCCGGCAGCAGGAAGAAGAAAGGGGAAATAAGGGTTTGGAGGGCAAATAATTGAATTTAATTCAAAAATTTTTAAAACTCCCGCCTTAATACCTACCACGATGGTTATTTGGGAAAACCGTCGTGATATGTGAACATACCACGACGGTTTTCCCCAAAAACCGTCGTGGTAGTGTCCAAAAATAAAAAAAAAAATTTGGACCCTACCACGACGGTCGACAAAAACCGTCGTGGAAGCATGAAGCAACAAAAAAAGTACAGGAACATACCAAGACGGTTTTCCCCAAAAACCGTCGTGGTAGGGTCCAAAAATTAAAAAAAAATTTTGGACCCTACCACGACGGTTTGACAAAAACCGTCGTGGAAGCTCAACCGTCGTGGAAGCATGAAGCAACAAAAAAAAGTACAGGAAAAGCAACAAAAATTAAAAAAAACAAAACAAAAACAAAAATCACTGTTATTAAACGGTGAAATATTGCACAGTAGCAAAGCAGCAAAAGTAAAAAAAATCTCAATGAACAGTACAGTAAAGCAGCAAAAGTAAAAAAAAAACCGTAGCAAAGCAGCAAAAGGAAAAAAAACACTATCCAGTGAACAGTAAAAAGGCAACCCTCATTTAGTATATTAAGTAATTTTATTTCTATAATTAGTATAATTTGATTATAAAGAGAGAGAGACACACGAAGAAGATTCAAAAGAGAAAGAAAGAGAGAGAGAGAGACGTGCGCAGAAAAGAGAGAGAGAGAGGGAAAAAAAAGGTAGAAAGAGAAAGAGAAAAAGACAAAGAAACTGACAATCATTCTTAGAGAGGTAAAATGTGATTTTACTGTTCATACCTCCTTTTAGTATATATAGAACCTCATCCGGCAGCCAGGGGAAGGAGGGTAAAAGGTAAATGCACTGTGCAACACTGTTTGTACTGTTCAACACTGTGCGTCACTGTAGCATCAGCGCAAAAAACGGGGGTGTTATGCACTGTTCATCACTGCGCTCTACTGTAGCAACAGCGCGAAAAACGGGGTGGGATACTGTTCAATACTATGTGTTACTGTAGCTTGAATGCGAAAAAGAGGGGGGAGGGGGGAAAAATTACTGTGCAATACTGGTACGATAACAGTAAAACCCCCTTCACTTTAGTATATGTATATAATATGTTACATGGGAAAACAAACATACAAAACAAAACAAATTAGAGAGTAACATTTATTTTAGGGTCCCGTAATAATTTCTTGGTCTAAATTTTATTTTTATCTCAATTTTTTTTAAAAGGGCTTTTAATTTAGTTTTTTTTTTTTTTTTTTCTAATTTGTAGACAGCGAATTTCATTATTTTCACTTATCCCCACTGGCCCTAACATAAATTACACCTTAAGCTGTCACGAAAGCTAATCCAGTATCCACTGTAAATTAACGTGCCATTTTGGAAGATTGCATAACAATGAACTACTGCGTTTATTTATGATTAGACAACAAGTCGTAGTTGAACAATTCATAATATATCCACTAATTAGATAGAGTGATTATATTTGTACCCATCAAATTGATAAATATACCTTCAATTAGTAAATATTTCCTAATATAAATTTAAAAATCTTTTCTTTTACAAATACTTTTAATATAAAATCAGATTTAACCTTACCATACCACACTTTCATTTTAATTTGAATTTGTTTTACGGAAAATAAATTAACAAACCCACAAAATTACAATATGTATATATATTTTGTATGATCTTCTCTGTTATATGTGTTTATACATATACGTTAATGCATTACATTTATTTTTGCAAATAAAACGTTAACATAAGGCTAGGCGTTTAAATTACAACTGAAAATAGAAGCATCATTAAATTAATAATTAAAAAAACATTAAGCATTATTTTGGGGGAAAAAATCATTCCTACATAATATATAAGTCTTGGTTGCCTAAAGCAAAAAAGTATTTGTCTGCCAAATGCAGTTGAAGTACAACCAGATAAACACAGTGTAAAAAAGATCATTTAATACTATAAACAAAGAAGAATACTTTGAAGGAGACCAATTTTAAGCGGCGGATGGATTTTGTGAGTCATGACATTGAGTGAGCTTTTTGTTTGATGAGCTGTGTTGGTACATAAAAAGTTAAATTAGGTATTACGATGAAAATATAAAATTTTCTTTAATTATTTAGGAAGAATAATAATTAAATAGGAGTATGGGGTGTAAATATAACTACTCATTAGATATGATATTTTCTCTCCATCAAAAAATACAAAGATTTATTTGCATTCAAATAATATTTAATTAATTATATTTTAACATATTATTAAAGAAATTATATTTTAATATATAAAAAATTAATTAAAAAATATTTTAAATTTTTTAATATTATTAATTAATATTATTTGAGATATCAAAAATTAGAACATAATGTAACGTAGACAGTTGTTGTTGCAAAGATGCTGTCCCACTTGATCATTCCGTGTATTATGAAACGCGACTTTTTGGACACTTTCCCGTTATCCAATTGGCCGGCTTTTCTTACTCTCATCTTTGTTCTCCGCATCTTTGACTTTCTACGTCTTATAAATTCTTCTCCATCCCACGCTTTCTTCACAACATCACAAGCTCCATATTCCTCATAACTCTTTCTTTTCCAATATCTTATAGAGAATTCTTTTCGTCAATAACCAAATATTGAGCTAGAACTACACACACACAGATATATATACGGTTATTATATCGATGGAAGGCCCGATTCTTTGCAAAAATTATCCATTTGTTTATTCTTTTGATGCTTGGCCTTATTACTACCACATCTGTGCATGGCCAAGGAACGCTTGTTGGGTTCTATACAAGTACGTGCCCTAGAGCCGAAGACATTGTTAGGTCCACAGTTGAGTCTCATTTCCAATCCGATCCCGCCATAGCTCCCGGCATTCTGAGAATGCACTTCCACGACTGCTTCGTCCAAGGCTGCGACGGCTCCGTCCTCATCGACGGCCCTAACACCGAGAAGAGCACCCCGCCCAATAACGGAATAAATGGTTATGGCGTCATCGATGCTGCTAAAGCAGAGCTCGAGGCCGCCTGCCCTGGTGTCGTTTCCTGCGCTGACATTCTCGCACTTGCCGCACGTGATGCTGTTGTTTTGGTAACTGACAAGACGTCTTGCTCTAATACCGCATAATATATATATATATATATATATATTAAGGTTTTTTACTAACAAAGAATATTATATAAAAATGTATGTTCTGCAGACCAAAGGTTTCAGTTGGCAAGTTCCTACAGGAAGAAGGGATGGGCGAGTTTCAGTGGCTTCGGAGGCTTTGACATTATTGCCTCGCTTTGATGAATCCATGGATTCCCAAAAACAAAAGTTTTCAGCAAATGGTCTCAACACTCAAGATCTCGTCGCCCTTGTTGGTAATGATTCTACACACACATGTCATTCCTATCTTATTCAAAACTTACAGAGAAGACAAATTTTTTAAAAATCTATTTAACAACAAAATCCAAATAAATAATGATAATTTTATCCAACAGGTGCACACACCATTGGTACTAGTGCATGCCAGTTCTTTAGCTACAGACTGTACAACTTCAGTACCACCACTGCAAGTGGCGCCGATCCCACCATCAACCCTTCCTTTGTTCCCACCCTTCGAGCGCTCTGCCCGCAGAATGGCGACAGGGCTAGGCGGGTAGATCTCGACACCGGAAGTGCCACCCGCTTCGACACAAGTTTCTTTGCAAACTTGAGAAACGGCCGAGGAGTTATCGAGTCTGATCAGATGCTGTGGAGCGATCCCTCAACCAGAACGATCGTTGAAGGCTTCTTGCGAGTAAGAGGAGTGCAGAGCCTAAACTTCAACGTGGAGTTTGCCAAGTCCATGGTGAAGATGAGCAACATTGACGTCAAAACTGGCACTCTGGGTGAAATTCGCAGGGTCTGTACTGCCATTAATTAACTAACTCAGACTCGGATAACTTTCGTTGTTAACAAACAGATCAATTTTTTTTCTTTTTTTTTCAAGTTTCATTTATTTATTATTATTATTATTTAATTTTTTGCTCCGAAATTGTCAAGCGTTAATTACTTATGGTTGGTTACATGTAAGTTTTAAGGTATGATTAGCGGCTTGAATGTATTGTTTGGAAAATGATCATGGCAACAGTGAAAGTTATGTATCACTACGTCTAATACATAGTAATTTATACCAAAAACAGAGGAAGTAGAAGTAAAAGCTAGTCGCTCTAATTCTATTGTTCATCTCTAAAGATTTTAAATCATCATAATTTTCATATTTGATGAGGAGTTCATTCTTTCATATCAATCTTTCTTTCTACTCTATAGCTCAGTTTGAGATTTTGTGCTTTTTGTAAGAGCACTACACGGATGTACAAGTAGAATCTAAAAGTTATGAAAACCAACTTTTCAAAATATCTTAGAAGGCACATTGATTTTAGTACAAATTGCTTTTTTTTTTTTACACTTTTATCGAACACTATGGTTGCATCGTTTTTGTGCGAAGTACTTTCAGTGATTCTAAAATAAATTCAAAATTGGGCCTGGGAACAACAATACTGTCAAATTTGTGCCTGGTTGTTAGCTTTCAATGTTGGATGGGATTCTTACTGGCATGGTAAATTGAGAAACTGCTTCTTAGATGTGGTGTCCTATTTATATATCTTTAACGGTCTACCTCGAAGTATAAAATATTTCATTCTTAGATAAATGTTAATACGAAAAAAAAAAAAAGGCCTAAAAGTTTAACACCAAATGTCCTCCTAAACGTTTGAGAGAAAAAAAAAATAAAAAATAAAAAAAATTAAGTTTGCAATTTGACTGCATCCACAAACCTGAAAGTACAAAGAGGAATTACAAATTTCCAATGAATTCCCGACGTTAGTTACAATTCAGTTTAAAAGGCTAGCTTCTTTTTCCATTTAGATTTTTGATGTCATTGGTCCTTGCTAGTTTCCAATTCTGTTGTGATAACGCAACTCCTATGAATCACTAGTTCGAATGCTTAACTTTCTTCTGATATTAGTTGTCATTTCTCTTCAAAAAAAAAAAACAACGCGCAACTCCATTGAATCACTTCATCCAGAAAACAGTGTTAATTTGTCATAAGCCCTGCATTCCTTCCACAGCAAGCAAGTCGAGGGAGGAACAAGGCGTGTTGAACATTAGAAGCCTAAACGGATACATTTGTTTTCCTTTTCCAACTTGAGAAGGTGACAAGAAATTCTTGAGTCCGATCATATCATCTATGATGTGATACTTTTTCTACAACTTCCAGTTGCACATTTCATGAGAGGGTGGCTTAGTTCATTGCGTTTGGTTCACCAGTTGAAAACATTTTGGGTTATAATTGTTTAACTTTTAAAAAATTAATTAAATATTTTGTTGAATTTTTAGAAACAAACAAAAAATGAGTTTAAAAAGTGTAGTTTAAAATGATGTTCCAAATAAAGTAACGTGGAGTCTGGAAAGTAGTGAAGATTTATAACAGTTGATTTCATGAGGAAAGGGCGTATTTTTTCCGTTGTGATTTACCGGTTAAGGCAACAATTTCAACACGTGCGCAGGGAATCAATCAGTTAAATTTGTTTTTCTGCTCTATAATTTCTGCAATCTAAACCCAAATATCAGAACTTTTGACCTCCAATTGCGGTGACGATGTCACTTTTGATTACTTTTGATCTTCATTATTTACCAGACATCTGATGATCATTTGAATCACTGCAGTATCTTTAGTACCTTCAATCTTACCGCATGTTTGCCGATTTTTGTTTATCAAACCATAATACATGGGAGTCTCGAAAGAAAAGTATAGAAATAACAACCCGGATCCATCTCTAACGCTTACGAAGAATAACTCGACAATTCAAAGTACTTCTACTGTGTACTAATTAAATATTCGTCTTGTGACAAACAAAATAAATTAAAAATAAAAATAAATTAAAAATTAAAAAAAAATTTATTTAAAATGAACAAAAAAAAATGAAAGAAAAAAATATAGCTCAACATAAGGGGGGGGGGGGACTAAAATGGAAAAAAAATAAATTTTAGGGCGAGAAAACCAAAAAAAAAAAAAAAGATAAATGAAGGACTAAAAAAAAATAAAATAAGAAGAAAGACAGATTTCGTCCAAAACGGTTTCCATTTGGACGAAATCAGCAACCCATATTGAGCTTTCCATACATCTATAGATCCTTGACTACCTACGTTTATAGATAGTTATAGGAAGATCTGTTTGTCATGTTTATCAAATCATAGCATATTGAGTTTTAGAAGAAAATGAAAGTAAAATAACAGGAATCACCGATTACTTTTCTAATGTTCACGCAACTATCAGAAAGTGACGGCTTTGTTTGGTTAGACATTTTAAACTAACCATTTCAAACTTTTTTTTGTCTTTTTCCCCAAAAGTTTTTATCTTTTTCCCAAAAAGTTTTTTGTCTTTTCTGAAAAGTCAACATAATTTACTATTTAAACTTAAAAATCTTAATTCAAACTTACACACCAAACACCCTAGAAGTGAGAAATAATCCAAACTCTCTTTTTGCATGATATAAGAAAGTCAACTCGCCAAAGAACATAATCTTCAAGTTTTTCTTGTTTTCCTGTATTTTCTTTCAAGAATCCAGAGACTTAGCCTTTAATTTCAACCTCTTACTCAGATCTAGAGTCACATAATTAAAACTAAGTACTATAGTTAGCCAAGCACAAACCAGCACACAAGATGAGGCTTATAGTCAAATTGCTTATGATCTTGCAAGCACCAAATCTCGTTACTCAGTACATTACTCCATTCATGCCGAACTCAATCACAATACAAACCGAATCTGTCTTCATCCTATAAAGTCATGAAACTAATAGTTCACACGATTTCATGCCATTTATGCCCTTTGCAATTTCCTTGACTGCTTCTCAGCCGCCGCTATGCAAGTTAGAAGTCATGAAAACATTAGTGACTCGCAAAATCTGAAGCGATGAAAAGAATCTTTCTCAACTAAACATACACCATTAAGAATTACAGTGCTGCTACCAATCCTAGAAAAGTTATCGTCAATTTAAGTTTCCTGGAGTGCATAAGGGGGGAGACTAAGCAAGGTTAGGCCCTTTCAGACTCTATTGAACCACCTAGCAGTCAAGTATGATCTTAAGATGGGGAAGCTTGAGGCAAAAGCTCCATAATCTAAAGAAAGTGAGAAACTCCAGCCATGGAGCAAATTCAGGAGACACGAAAGCTTAGGCCCTTCCAAATCAAACCCAACACAACAAACAGACAATTTGAAAATCACATCGCAAAACTTCAATGCATGAGTTCCACTTGAAATAGAAACCAAACAATAATTGCTGAACTAATTGCGTGATTAAGCATCTATGATTCGAACAATAAGATAGAAAAAGTAAGATTCTCGTCCTAGTGAATGTATCAAAGATCCGGAAATATCCCATTCTCGTATAACGTGAACCCTCCAAATCATCCAACAACCTCTTAAAACTTAAAAGTTACGATAACAGGCAAATCGTGCAATACCTGCAGATTTTAGTACAGAATACTTTTATACGAATCGTACCCACTAATGAACCCGACTAATCAAAATCCAAGACCACAAACACCAAAAATAAAATAATAGAAAGCTTGATTTCGATGCAAAATTTTCATATGGACTCTAAAACAGAACACTCCGTACCACAAAGCACAAAAATCATACTGAAGTCAATCAAAGGAAACAGCAAAAAAAAAAAAAACCAAATTCATTCAGAAATTCTCAATGACTTTATAGGTGTACAAAAACAAATTCAGAGAGAGCTATACACCATCAAAGCAGGTAGATTACACACTATAACAACAACCAAAGTCTGTCTACGTATAAATAAAACAGTCTCAAAACAAGGAAAATCTCTAAGACCTAAAAAAAAAAAAAAAAAAAAAAAAAAAACACAACAAGAACAGATATAGATATTAACCTACACAAACTGTTTTATCAAGCATTTGAAAACAACTATACAACATCCTATTACCTGCAAAAGCAAATCACTTCGAAACCAAAAGGATTTCGGGTTTCTTAGCCTTGCTTGGAGTGTTAGCATTCGATGACGAATTCACCGCGATTGCTGCAGCAGCAGCAGCTGCCTTCGCATCCGCTCTTGACCTCTTGTCGAGCTGAATTAGGCTCCGTGTCGCCAAGATCGCCTGCGGAACCAAATCGTGAGACGCCCTGGCGTACAGACGCCTCACGGCAACCGCGGCCATGTCCTTCACGTCCTGAGAATTCAACGGCGCCAGCAAACAATGCCCCAGAATCCTCAATGCCGGTTGCAAAAGCTCCCAAGGAAGCGGAATTCTTGAACCTATCGAATCAGAATTCTCACCGCTACTACCAACACCCCCACTGCCTCCATTTTCGATCCTCAATTGCGCAATGTTGTCGACCACATCCTCGATTCTGTCGCCATTCTCCAAACACCTTATCTCCGGAACCCTAGAAACCACCGAATCATCGTCGTCGTCATCGAATTGCCTCTCGCAGGCGCATTCCCGCCCCGCCCAGGCAGCAACGAAGCGGCAGAAATCAAGCTTCGACCACGCCGGCATCTGCGAGATCTGCTTGTAGTAGCAATCAAGCGCGACGCCGACGATGCTCGCCCGCTTTGTCGACTTGACAGCGATCTGCGGCTCGAGAGGCGGCGAGAGAACGCCGACGGAGTTTTTCCCCAAATTCGGGTTGGAGATCTTCTGGCGAGGGGTGTGGTAGAGAGAGGGCTGAGAAAGATCGGGGACGGAGACGAGGACGGGCTTGCCGGCGCGGGACTTGGTCTCGGAGGTGTAGATGGCGAGGAGGACGGCCTCAAAGCCGGCAAGGGAAGGGAGGGAAGGAGAATCGGAGGAGAGAGAGTGGATGCGGGAGAGGTAGAGGCCGGAGATCAAGGGGAGGAAGGAGAAGACGACGAGTCGGAGGTGCGGATCGGAGGAGAGGAAGGTGTCGTAGAGCCAGTGGCAGAGGGGGTCGGAGCCGGAGCCGGAGAGGGAGACGAGAGGGCGGAGGAGAGGGCGGCATAGGCGTGGGGGGAGGAGAGGAGGGAGAGGGCGGGGCGGTCGGAGTCGGCGAGGGAGGAGAGAGAGAGGGAGACGGAGGGGTCGTCAAGGATGGAGGAGAGAGAGTGGATGCGAGAGCGGGCTTTGGAGATGGACTCCCACCAGGAGTGCATCGGATCCGAAGGAGCGGAGGAACTAGTAATGGCGGCAGTGGCGACGGCGGCAGCGACGGAGGAGGAGTTGGGGTTTGGGGTGGTGGAGGAGGAGGAGGAGGTGGAGGAGGAAGGGGAGTTGCCGGCGGGGGGATGGTTGTGGAAGTCCATGGCTGAGTGAGGAGAAGACGATTGGTGCATCAGAATCTTACTACCATTTGGTGTATTCACCTCAGTTCGTTTTTAAGATATTTCATCTCTCGTCATTATATATGTCATCTAAATTTGTGCTCGTTCCTTTGCCTGCCCCCCTTCTCTTCTTGAATTTGTTCAACTCTTGGCTTTGGACCTATTTTCATTGGTGCCCCCAAACTTTACCCTCGTTATGATTTTGGCCCCCTGAATTTCTATTTGTATTGTATCAACTCTGAACCTTTCAACTCTGAATTTAAATATATATTTCTATTTATATATATATATATATAGTCTGAATCTTACTACCGTTTGGTGTGTTCACCAGAGTTAAAGTTTCAAACATATTTCATTTCTCTCGTCGTAATTTTTTTTTTAAATCATCTCATTTAAATTTGAAATAATAAAGTTATAATTTTTTTATTTTTTATTTTTTATTTTTTAAAATTTGAAAATTTGAATAGTAAACTTGATTTGTTTTTAAAGAAAAAGCCTAAAACAAACAAACAAACTTTTCAAAAAAAATATGGTTGGAGTGGACCAACCAAACATAGGGCCATGTAAATGAACAATTTTTGCAAGCCAAAAATAAATAAACGTTGTACTAAACACGTGTTTGGTTGATCCGCTTGAGGTTGTGCATTTGGCTTATTAGAGTTAAAAAGTGTAAAAACTTGAAATGTTTTCCAGAAAAGAAAGGCTAAATTGTTGTGATGGTCCATGAACTCTTTATGAGGGTGTCGATTGGTCCCTCAACTTTTTTTTTTTTTTTTTAGTGGTTGTCCCCAAACTTCTAAAAAGGGTGCAAATGAGGGTAAAACCCTAACGTCAGTTTAAAAAATCACGGTTTTGCCTCACGTGCCCTACACATAGCTTCAGTTAGGGATGAAAATAGTAAAACAACAAGCACATATGATTTTGGAGGGAATAAATTAGGGATTTGGGATAAAATTAGGGTTTTGTTTTTTTTCCTTTTCTCCTTTATGCAGAGGCTCACGAAATCAACTCCAAGGAAAATCTTCAATGGCACCGCCGAGCTGCTTTTGTGACACGCCGTGCAAGCTGATGATGTCGTGAACAGATGCAAACCCAAGGCGTAGGTTCTATGTGTGCAAGATGGCTGATGGTATTTGATTCCAAGATTTTTTTTTTAAAAAAATTTGGAAGCAAAAATTCAAACTGATAAGTAATTTTTTCTACATAGACTGGTGGGTGTGTATTTTGGAGGTGCTTTGATCCACTAATATGCCCTAGATCTAGATAGATCATACCTGATTTGTTGTGAAGGATCGACGAGTTTAAAGACCATGTAAGGGGACTGGAGCAACAAAACCATGAGAATGTGAAGGGAATCAATATTTGTAAGCTTCTATTTGTGTCTTGTGGTTTTATTACTATGTATTGTTTTATGTGGCAAAGACAGTGGAAAGTGTCTGCTGAGTAATGGTTGGACGTTTGTATTGTTTGTATCTCTTTAGGATTTTTTTTTTTTTTTTTTTTTAAGTAAGTGGACTCAAATTTTGGAAGTTGTGTGAAGTCCCCAGTGCCAATCGTAGTTGTAAAGGATCTCTAATTTGACAATGATTGAAGAATATCAATTTGGATAATTACATTATTATTTATTATTTTGCTATAATTGTTTTAATTGTGTTTGGATTGTTGGGGATTAATTTGTTTGCTTTTTGTTTTGATTTTGAATTTCAGCAATATGTTGTTTGAAAAACATAACAAAGAAAAATGCTCATAAGCCTGTGTGTCGTCAAAGTAATATGTCAAGTAACAATTGTTTGGAACACAAAAAGCAAAATCTAAAACTTAAATCTTCATTTTCATATATAATGTTTCAGTTGGTTGAACTATACAGTTATAATGTGTATACAAAAAGAAAAGCAGCTAAGAATCCATTTGTATCTGTCAACCATGCTATTGCTATGCACCATGTGATATATGCAGCTAACAAAATGAGAGTTATGTGTAAACTATCTATGCACCTACCTAAAGAAACCAACCATAAGCAAAAGGAGCTGTCTAAAAGCAGTCTTAAAAGTCTGAAGGGGCATAATTACAAAAACCATTAATATAGGCAGTCTTAAATATATAATGCAGCCACACTTCAGTTATGCTTCTCCTAATAGTGAACTTGGAACGATGGCCAGCTTGAGTAGATGCTTATGGTGCTACAGTGGGGGTTGGCATGAAACCTTGTGTTGTGGGGCCTGGGTTGATGGCTGCTGGGCTGCTTGTTGTAGGGCCTGGGTTGATGTTGCCGTGAGTGCTGGCTGCTGGTATTGCAGTGGGGATTGGATGCTTGTGGCAGGTTTCTCGTTGTGTCCCTCATGCCTAAATGGCTGCATTAAATGACTCACACATATTGTTGAGCAACACCTCACACTTTGGAAACTCACTAAAATGTGATCGGGTCCACTGAGATGGATCAAGTTTCGAGAGCCATTCCCATGCCTCCTTGCTAGTTTCTTTCAATTTGTTCATTTCATCTTAAAACCTGTGACATAAAAAATAAAAATAAAAATAAAAATAAATAAAAAAAGAATTACAAATGGTCAAAATGTCAAAAACAAAAAAAGAAAAAAGTATATCAAGGAACTATAGTGGCATGGGCAGCATTTTGAAGCATTTGTTTTAGCGATAGGCCCTTGTGGTTGGTTTTGTAGTTGTTGTACAAATGGCGCACACAAAATCGATGTGGAGCTTCATCAAAAGTTGTCTTGACAGCCTCTATAAGCCTTTTCTATCGATCAGATATCCAAGTGATATGATCACCGCGTATTATTCCCAAGTCTTCCTTGAGGAACTCCAAAAACCAAGCCCAAGTACTATGGCACTCTACTCTACAATGGCATAAACTATGGGATATATTTCATTGTCTGGATCAATGCCAAAAGCTGCCCCTTGTGATGACCCTTAATGAAACAACCATCTAGTCCAACAACTGGGCGGCGGCCACCAAGAAACCCTTTCTTACAAACATCAAAGCAAACATATATTCTCTCAAATTCGGTAACACCATCAGCTGTTGTATTGCACTTCATTTTCACTGTTGAACCGGGCTTTGAAGTCAATAGCTCTTCACAGTAGTCCCAAAGGTTGGCATATTGTTCTTTTATTGAACCTTCAATGACCTGCATGGAATATTTCCTAGCCCTGTAATAATGCCATTTGGTGACATCAACCTGGATGTCATCAACAACCTGTTGCTTAAACCCGGATAAAGGCCAAGTCGGATTGGCACGCCACTGATTCAAGTACTTCTTTGCCAACCACAATGAACTGATTTTCTTGGTGAAAAAATCTAGGCCACAAGTATGTCATCATTTAGAGTACTCACCCTGAAAGAAATCCCATCTCTCTCCACCGAGGCATAAACCATCGATGGACAATAATCACAATACTTTACCCTAACCCTGCGTTGGTCATTCTTCACCAGCCTCACTATCCTATGTTGCACTATTGAATATTCCTTAATAGCTCTTTTCAAGCAACCACATGAGGGAAAAATCAATCCAATATTAAACTTGGATCCCTCATGTCAACAGCCTTATTAAACTCATTATATCGACTCCCTCTCACCTTTCTACCAAGTGGCTCATCCTCATCTTTTGAACTTTCACTGTCAATGAAATTAGAGTCATACTCATCACTCTCCACGTGCTCAGCAGGAATCTCAGTGAAAGAAGTGTCATGGAAACCTTGCCAACTGATTGTAGGATCATTGATATGACGAAGCACATAGTTTTCCTCTTTGTCTAACTGCCCAAACTCAGAGTCATTCATCTCTTCCTCATTGTGGGGCTTAGCTGTAACTTCAGTAGCTGTAAGTTTAGCGGGAGGCTCGGGAAAAGTGGGAGGAGGATTAGTGTTGTTTTCAATGAAAGGATTAGTGGGAGAGTCAATGTTGTTTTCAAAAGGCTCGGGAATAGGATTACTAGGAGACTCAGGATCAATAGTATTTAGCTGGGAAAGATCAAACTCAAATGGCCCTTCCTCATACCCATTGAACTCATATACATCTAAATCTGTAACCTCTGGCCGATCAGGGGTTGTGTAAAAAATTTTAGTTACGAAATGAAAAAACACAGTTACAAGTTGAAAAACTTAATCTTAAACAACCAACAAGGCACATGTATTAAAGCCACTAAAAAACAAATAACCTGTGAAACAAGCACTAGTGACTAAAATAATGAGCATTTGGAGTTCTGTAATATGGGGTATTAAAAAAATAAAACTTTACATATTAGTGAAAAATTCCCACTAAAATCATGGATTTCAAACACATAATAAACTAAAAATAAACACCCAAGTACAGAAATAAAGCCACTAAACAACCAACAAGGCATATGTATTAAAGCCAATAAAAAACAAATAACCTGTGAAACAAGCACTAGTGACTAAAATAATGAGCATTTGGAGTTCTGTAATATGGGGTATTAAAAAAATAAAACTTTACATATTAGTGAAAAATTCCCACTAAAATCATGGATTTCAAACACATAATAAACTAAAAATAAACACCCAAGCACAGAAATAAAAGCACCTACAATCATAAACAAATAATAAACAATATATGAATCAATATAAAAATAAAAACAACGAAAATCAATGTCTCAAAAAAAAAATCCACTCCATCAGATTATTATCTAATCCCTAAGAAATCAACATGTATGTAATCTTATGCCTAAAAAAACGCATAATATTATATAATTAATTAATAAAAATATAATAATAACAGAGATTCCAAACACCAAACCTTATTATACACTAAACAAATAAAATAAACCCACAGATCAAAAGAAAAATCAAACATCAGAGATTTTCAAGAAAATAAAGTAATCAGTCACTTACAGTGGAAAGGTTGGCCACCTCCTTTGTAGCAAATAACATTCATCTTCACCACCAGCAAGATTGTCAAAGAAATCAATAAAGAAAGTCAAGAAATTGATTCAACAAGGCAAACCCTAGAGAGAAACCCAATATCTCTCCATTTTGAGGTGTTTTTTTTTTTTTTTTCCTGCTTGAAATTTCTGAGAAGTGAGAAGGGGGAAAATGAAGAACTCCCTCAAATAACCCATTAGTATTCCCGCATAAATCTAGGGCATTTTGGTATTTTTGCCCCTAACTGAAACCATGTGCAGGGCACGTGGGACGAAACCATGACTTTTTAGATGGGCGCTAGGGTTTTACCGTTTTACCCTCATTTGCACCCTTTTTCGAAGTCTGGGGACCAATCAATAAAAACAAAAAAATTGAGGGACCAATCGGCACCCTCATAAAAAGTTTAGGGACCATCAAAGCAATTTGTAAAAAAAATATATATATATATAGATATTGTTTTGTTCGTCTTGAAATTATATATAATATATAAAAAAAATTTCATTTGAACTTGTATATGTAAAGTTACGAATGTTTAAAGTTTGAATTTTAAATTATAATTGAAACTGTGTAGAGTGAAATTAAATTGATTTTTCAAAAGATCAGTACAAAAAAGAAATTGAAATTTTTTAGTTTAAACGAATTTGTAAAACATAGGCTAAGTAATTGTGGGCTAAATAATTTATTTATGTGCTGATACATACTGCATTTTGCTACTAGACCAAGGATATTAAGAAAATTAATTAAAAATATAAAGTACAAGTTTTTATTTATTGAAGCAGAGTTGAACATTTTTTTTTTTAGATTGTTAGTTTATTTGGTAAATATCAGATTTATCAATTAAATCCTTTATATCTTTTATTCATCAAAATCATTTTTATTAAAAGGTAGATAGGTCTGCTTTTTACTAATTTGGTAACTCAAATATTACGACTGAATTGAAAAAAATTAGGAACGAAATCAAACCAACGTCTATTACAGTCATAATTAGCAGCCTAACGAGCATTGACATGTGTCGCTTCATTAGCAGACCTATTAACAGATCCAACAATAGGATTGTCCAACTGAATGTCCTCAAGGATCACTCCTTCCGCAAGGTCAAGGGTTGCTTCACCTTTGAATCACATTATCAATATCACTTTCCACATTGCTAATTGCAGAGTGGTGTTCCTCAGTAAAGGAACATTCAGCAACAAGAGGAGAGAAAAGTTCGGTAAAACAAAAAATCTTTTGGGCCCGTTTAACATAGTTTTTATTTTTGCTTCTCGCCAGTAGAAAAAGAGAAGCAAAAGTTGTAGCTGTAGCTTCTCAATAGGTGTTTGGAACCAAATAGCGTTTGAGGTCAAAATGATTTTTAAAGTATTCTAACAAGTAATAAATATGTTAAAATAAAGTTTATAATGTCTAATTTAAATTTTGTTATTAGTTTTAAAATCAATTCAGAAGAACTTTTGTCATAAGCCACATCTCTTGACTTTGACATGAAGTACTTTTGGAGATTGAAAACTCTTCTGATAGCTCATCTAAATACTTGCAGAAGCTATTTTTGGATCAAGGAAGCCAAAAATAGTTTTTAGAAAACTCTATCAAACAGATCCTTTATATATAAGTCAAAGCCTTAAATCTTTTGTTTTTTTTTAATCAAAGCAGTTAAACATGTTTTTCTTTAGGTTTTTTGACAAATATCGGATTTACCAATTAAATCTTTTATTTACCAAAGTCAATTCAAAGTTTAGTAAAACAAAGAAGCTAAACATAGTAAATACCATATTTAAAAAATTTAGAAGGAAAAATTAGGTGAACATATAGTTTTAAACACTTTATTTAAATAAATTGGTCGATTTTTTTAATCGAATAAATTGATCGTTAATTAGTAAATCAATAATTGACAATAATCAATAAGTGAAAAATAATCTTTAGGGAAAAAAAACAAAAAAGAAAAAACAACGAAAACTGCATATTGACATTGGTCCCTCCGTATTTTTTAAGGGAGAGACTGTGGTAGAGTCTCTTCCAAATGACTCTATCGGTAAAGCCTTTTTTTTTTTAACCATTAGATTTAATCGAACGGTTGACATATCAGGGGTGTACCATTGTTATCACACACCTTATCTCATATAAACTTCCTACCCCAAGAATTCTCTATCACCGGTGATCTTTCCACCACCGGTGACAAACGCTGGCGACCCACCCTGACGTCGGCGACCCCCCTCCAGCCCCAGCCCTAGCCCCGGCCGGCCGCCGGGACCCCCTTTCTCTCTCTTCCCCTTTCTCTCTCTTCTCTTCTCTCTCTCTTCCCCTTTATCTCTCTTCTCCCTCCCACGACGACCCGACGCCGGCGACCCACCACCGGCCCCACCCCGGCCGACCCCCTGCCGACCGCCGGCGACCCCCCTTTCTTGCTCTTCCCCTTTTCTCTCTTCTCTCTCTCCTCTTCCCGCGTCCTCCCCCACTCGAGGCCCCCCTCCCCGGCCTCCCCACCCCCCCAACACCTCCCCGGTCCGCACGGTGACAAACGCTGGCGACCCACCCCGACGTCGGCGACCCCCTCCAGCCCCAGCCCTAGCCCGGCTGCCGCCGGGACCCCCTTTCTCTCTCTTTCCCTTTCTCTCTCTTCTCTTCTCTCTCTCTTCCTTTATCTCTCTTCTCCTCCCACGACGACCCGACGCCGGCAACCCACCACCGGCCCCCCTCGGCCGACCCCCTGCCGACCGCTGGCGACCCC
>CM046370.1:18532970-18561821 GCA_025413025.1 Ficus hispida
AAACATGATCTTTAGACCATTAAATAAATAAAAGAAAAAAATTAGGCTATCTATTAAATTTCAAAAAGTGACAACAACTTGATTTCTCTCTCTATTTTTTTTTTTTTTTTTGAACGACGTAACTATTGAGTGGAAAACATTATGCAATTATGTGGATTCCTTGCGTTCCAATCCTCCTGCATGCTGAGCCACAACTATGTACCAAAAAATTAGTATAGTGTTGTAATTTCAGTATAACTGCATATTTGCACAAGAGATTAGGTAGCACATATATTTATCTTCTTAGTTCTTACGAGGCTAATGCCCGTGCGTTGCACGGTAGCAGGGAAAAAAATTAACAACAAAATTATGAGAATAAATAATGTATATCAAGCGTAGTTAAGTAAGGAATGTAATATATTTATAGTAACTTTGAGAATTTAGTTGTTTTTTTTTAATTTAAATTTACATTATGATATCTGTATTAATATATCAGTATAGATATATATTTATATTTACAGATACAAAAAGTTTTGAAATAGGCAAAAAACAACATACTCAAGACTAAAACCAACACTTGCGCCACAAAAAATGTACCGAACACAAAAAGGGGAAAAAAAAACAGAACGGTGCAAAAAAAAAAAAAAGGTTCCGAGAGAGAAAAATTAATAAGCCGAAAAAAAATTTACACTCCCACCATAAATACTGTACGGATAGGGGGAAAAAAGGGGGAGGGGGAGGGAGAACCCTCAATAAAAAATTAGGGTTCCCAAACCAAAACCCCAAATTCTGAGGGAAAAAAAAATCGTAACAAAAACAACGTTCAAGGATAAAACAACACAATAAGGATGAGCATCCACATTTTCAACATAAAAAACATCTGGCCGTACAAAAAATAATGCAACATTCAAAATTAGGCTTCGGAGATAGGGGAACAAAAAATCAAGAATCAAAAGTGAACATTACAAAATAATGAAATAAACAAAACCCAGTAGAAAAAATAACTCAAAAGTTTTCGGAACAAAAATAATTTCCAAAAAAAAAATTCCAAGAACAATCAACAAAGACCGAACTTCGAAATCTTGAGAGAACAAACACAACCAAACGAAAAAAACCATGAACAATACAAACCCAACCAACAAACATAGAATGATCGGCCATCAGTGCAAAAGGAGCCCAAAATGGAGGGTTTGGACGCCAAAAATCCAAGGAAGAAAAACACAAAGAGAAGCAGAGCAGTAGAGAGAGAGAAGGAAAATATAAAATACACAAACACAAAATCAAGGAGGAGAATCGGCGGTGAAAGGTAGAAGAGAAAGGGAGAAATAGGGTTTGGAGAGCAAAAGTTTCAAGAATATGAGAGAGAGAGAGAGAGAGAGAACGGCAGAGAGAGAATGAGGAACGAA
This sequence comes from Ficus hispida, assembly GCA_025413025.1. Classification (NCBI taxonomy): domain Eukaryota; kingdom Viridiplantae; phylum Streptophyta; class Magnoliopsida; order Rosales; family Moraceae; genus Ficus; species Ficus hispida. Next base: position 18,534,356 of record CM046370.1, read on the forward strand.
AAAAAATAGAGAGAGAAAGGGCAAGAGATAATGGGCGGCAGCAGGAAGAAGAAAGGGGAAATAAGGGTTTGGAGGGCAAATAATTGAATTTAATTCAAAAATTTTTAAAACTCCCGCCTTAATACCTACCACGATGGTTATTTGGGAAAACCGTCGTGATATGTGAACATACCACGACGGTTTTCCCCAAAAACCGTCGTGGTAGTGTCCAAAAATAAAAAAAAAAATTTGGACCCTACCACGACGGTCGACAAAAACCGTCGTGGAAGCATGAAGCAACAAAAAAAAGTACAGGAACATACCAAGACGGTTTTCCCCAAAAACCGTCGTGGTAGGGTCCAAAAATTAAAAAAAAATTTTGGACCCTACCACGACGGTTTGACAAAAACCGTCGTGGAAGCTCAACCGTCGTGGAAGCATGAAGCAACAAAAAAAAAGTACAGGAAAAGCAACAAAAATTAAAAAAACAAAACAAAAACAAAAATCACTGTTATTAAACGGTGAAATATTGCACAGTAGCAAAGCAGCAAAAGTAAAAAAAATCTCAATGAACAGTACAGTAAAGCAGCAAAAGTAAAAAAAAAACCGTAGCAAAGCAGCAAAAGGAAAAAAAACACTATCCAGTGAACAGTAAAAAGGCAACCCTCATTTAGTATATTAAGTAATTTTATTTCTATAATTAGTATAATTTGATTATAAAGAGAGAGAGACACACGAAGAAGATTCAAAAGAGAAAGAAAAGAGAGAGAGAGAGACGTGCGCAGAAAAGAGAGAGAGAGGGAAAAAAAAGGTAGAAAGAGAAAGAGAAAAAGACAAAGAAACTGACAATCATTCTTAGAGAGGTAAAATGTGATTTTACTGTTCATACCTCCTTTTAGTATATATAGAACCTCATCCGGCAGCCAGGGGAAGGAGGGTAAAAAGGTAAATGCACTGTGCAACACTGTTTGTACTGTTCAACACTGTGCGTCACTGTAGCATCAGCGCAAAAAACGGGGGTGTTATGCACTGTTCATCACTGCGCTCTACTGTAGCAACAGCGCGAAAAACGGGGTGGGATACTGTTCAATACTATGTGTTACTGTAGCTTGAATGCGAAAAAGAGGGGGAGGGGGGAAAAATTACTGTGCAATACTGGTACGATAACAGTAAAAACCCCCTTCACTTTAGTATATGTATATAATATGTTACATGGGAAAACAAACATACAAAACAAAACAAATTAGAGAGTAACATTTATTTTAGGGTCCCGTAATAATTTCTTGGTCTAAATTTTATTTTTATCTCATTTTTTTTAAAAGGGCTTTTAATTTAGTTTTTTTTTTTTTTTTTTTCTAATTTGTAGACGCGAATTTCATTATTTTCACTTATCCCCACTGGCCCTAACATAAATTACACCTTAAGCTGTCACGAAAGCTAATCCAGTATCCATGTAAATTAACGGCCATTTGGAAGATTGCATAACAATGAACTACTGCGTTTATTTATGATTAGACAACAAGTCGTAGTTGAACAATTCAAATATATCCACTAATTAGATAGAGTGATTATATTTGTACCCATCAAATTGATAAATATACCTTCAATTAGTAAATATTTCCTAATATAAATTTAAAATCTTTCTTTTACAAATACTTTTAATATAAAATCAGATTTACCTTACCATACCACACTTTCATTTTAATTTAATTTGTTTTACGGAAAATAAATTAACAAACCCACAAAATTACAATATGTATATATATTTTGTATGATCTTCTCTGTTATATGTGTTTATACATATACGTTAATGCATTACATTTATTTTTGCAAATAAAACGTTAACATAAGGCTAGGCGTTTAAATTACAACTGAAAATAGAAGCATCATTAAATTAATAATTAAAAAAACATTAAGCATTATTTTGGGGGAAAAAATCATTCCTACATAATATATAAGTCTTGGTTGCCTAAAGCAAAAAGTATTTGTCTGCCAAATGCAGTTGAAGTACAACCAGATAAACAAGTGTAAAAAAGATCATTTAATACTATAAACAAAGAAGAATACTTTGAAGGAGACCAATTTTAAGCGGCGGATGGATTTTTGTGAGTCATGACATTGAGTGAGCTTTTTGTTTGATGAGCTGTGTTGGTACATAAAAAGTTAAATTAGGTATTACGATGAAAATATAAAATTTTCTTTAATTATTTAGGAAGAATAATAATTAAATAGGAGTATGGGGTGCAAATATAACTACTCATTAGATATTGATATTTTCCTCACATCAAAAAAAAAAGATTTATTTGCATTCAAATAGTATTTAATAATTATATTTTAACATATTATTAAAAGAAATTAATTTTAATATATAAAAAATAATTAAAAAATATTTTAAATTTTTAATATTATTAATTAATATTATTTGAGATATCAAAAATTAGAACGATAATGTAAGTAGACGGTTGTTGTTGCAAAGATGCTGTCGCACTTGATCATTCCGTGTATTATGAAACGCGACTTTTTGGACACTTTCCCGTTATCCAATTGGCCGGCTTTTCTTACTCTCATCTTTGTTCTCGCATCTTTGACTTTCTACGTCTTATAAATTCTTCTCCATCCACGCTTTCTTCACAACATCACAAGCTCCATATTCCTCATAACTCTTTCTTTCCAATATCTTATAGAGAATTTCTTCTTCGTCAATAACCAAATATTGAGCTAGAACTACACACACACAGATATATATACTTAATTATCGATGGAAGGCCCGATTCTTTGCAAAAATTATCCATTTGTTTATTCTTTTTGATGCTTGGCTTATTACTACCACATCTGTGCATGGCCAAGGAAGCGTGTTGGGTTCTATACAAGTACGTGCCCTAGAGCCGAAGACATTGTTAGGTCCACAGTTGAGTCTCATTTCAGATCCGATCCCGCCATAGCTCCCGGCATTCTGAGAATGCACTTCCACGACTGCTTCGTCCAAGGCTGCGACGGCTCCGTCCTCATCGACGGCCCTAACACCGAGAAGAGCACCCGCCCAATAACGGAATAAATGGTTATGGCGTCATCGATGCTGCTAAAGCAGAGCTCGAGGCCGCCTGCCCTGGTGTCGTTTCCTGCGCTGACATTCTCGCACTTGCCGCACGTGATGCGTTGTTTTGGTAACTGACAAGACGTCTTGCTCTAATACCGCATAATATATATATATATATATATATATATTAAGGGTTTTTTACTAACAAAGAATATTATAATAAAAATGTATGTTCTGCAGACCAAAGGTTTCAGTTGGCAAGTTCCTACAGGAAGAAGGGATGGGCGAGTTTCAGTGGCTTCGGAGGCTTTGACATTATTGCCTCGCTTTGATGAATCCATGGATTCCCAAAAACAAAAGTTTTCAGCAAATGGTCTCAACACTCAAGATCTCGTCGCCCTTGTTGGTAATGATTCTACACACACATGTCATTCCTATCTTATTCAAAACTTACAGAGAAGACAAATTTTTTAAAAATGTATTTAACAACAAAATCCAAATAAATAATGATAATTTTATCCAACAGGTGCACACACCATTGGTACTAGTGCATGCCAGTTCTTTAGCTACAGACTGTACAACTTCAGTACCACCACTGCAAGTGGCGCCGATCCCACCATCAACCCTTCCTTTGTTCCCACGCTTCGAGCGCTCTGCCCGCAGAATGGCGACAGGGCTAGGCGGGTAGATCTCGACACCGGAAGTGCCACCCGCTTCGACACAAGTTTCTTTGCAAACTTGAGAAACGGCCGAGGAGTTATCGAGTCTGATCAGATGCTGTGGAGCGATCCCTCAACCAGAACGATCGTTGAAGGCTTCTTGCGCGTAAGAGGAGTGCAGAGCCTAAACTTCAACGTGGAGTTTGCCAAGTCCATGGTGAAGATGAGCAACATTGACGTCAAAACTGGCACTCTGGGTGAAATTCGCAGGGTCTGTACTGCCATTAATTAACTAACTCAGACTCGGATAACTTTCGTTGTTAACAAACAGATCAATTTTTTTCTTTTTTTTTCAAGTTTCATTTATTTTATTATTATTATTATTTAATTTTTTGCTCCGAAATTGTCAAGCGTTAATTACTTATGGTTGGTTACATGTAAGTTTTAAGGTATGATTAGCGGCTTGAATGTATTGTTTGGAAATGATCATGGCAACAGTGAAAGTTATGTATCACTACGTCTAATACATAGTAATTTATACCAAAAACAGAGGAAGTAGAAGTAAAAGCTAGTCGCTCTAATTCTATTGTTCATCTCTAAAGATTTTTAAATCATCATAATTTTCATATTTGATGAGGAGTTCATTCTTTCATAATCAATCTTTCTTTCTACTCTATAGCTCAGTTTGAGATTTTGTGCTTTTTGTAAGAGCACTACACGGATGTACAAGTAGAATCTAAAAGTTATGAAAACCAACTTTTCAAAATATCTTAGAAGGCACATTGATTTTAGTACAAATTGCTTTTTTTTTTTTTACACTTTTATCGAACACTATGGTTGCATCGTTTTTGTGCGAAGTACTTTCAGTGATTCTAAAATAAATTCAAAATTGGGCCTGGGAACAACAATACTGTCAAATTTGTGCCTGGTTGTTAGCTTTCAATGTTGGATGGGATTCTTACTGGCATGGTAAATTGAGAAACTGCTTCTTAGATGTGGTGTCCTATTTATATATCTTTAACGGTCTACCTCGAAGTATAAAATATTTCATTCTTAGATAAATGTTAATACGAAAAAAAAAAAGGCCTAAAAGTTTAACACCAAATGTCCTCCTAAACGTTTGAGAGAAAAAAAAAATAAAAAATAAAAAAAATTAAGTTTGCAATTTGACTGCATCCACAAACCTGAAAGTACAAAGAGGAATTACAAATTTCCAATGAATTCCCGACGTTAGTTACAATTCAGTTTAAAAGGCTAGCTTCTTTTTCCATTTAGATTTTGATGTCATTGGTCCTTGCTAGTTTCCAATTCTGTTGTGATAACGCAACTCCTATGAATCACTAGTTCGAATGCTTAACTTTCTTCTGATATTAGTTGTCATTCTCTTCAAAAAAAAAAACAACGCGCAACTCCATTGAATCACTTCATCCAGAAACAGTGTTAATTTGTCATAAGCCCTGCATTCCTTCCACAGCAGCAAGTCGAGGGAGGAACAAGGCGTGTTGAACATTAGAAGCCTAAACGGATACATTTGTTTTCCTTTTCCAACTTGAGAAGGTGACAAGAAATTCTTGAGTCCGATCATATCATCTATGATGTGATACTTTTTCTACAACTTCCAGTTGCACATTTCATGAGAGGGTGGCTTAGTTCATTGCGTTTGGTTCACCAGTTGAAAACATTTTGGGTTATAATTGTTTAACTTTTAAAAAATTAATTAAATATTTTGTTGAATTTTAGAAAACAAAAAATGAGTTTAAAAAGTGTAGTTTAAAATGATGTTCCAAATAAAGTAACGTGGAGTCTGGAAAGTAGTGAAGATTTATAACAGTTGATTTCATGAGGAAAGGGCGTATTTTTTCCGTTGTGATTTACCGGTTAAGGCAACAATTTCAACACGTGCGCAGGGAATCAATCAGTTAAATTTGTTTTTCTGCTCTATAATTTCTGCAATCTAAACCCAAATATCAGAACTTTTGACCTCCAATTGCGGTGACGATGTCACTTTTGATTACTTTTGATCTTCATTATTTACCAGACATCTGATGATCATTTGAATCACTGCAGTATCTTTAGTACCTTCAATCTTACCGCATGTTTGCCGATTTTTGTTTATCAAACCATAATACATGGGAGTCTCGAAAGAAAAGTATAGAAATAACAACCCGGATCCATCTCTAACGCTTACGAAGAATAACTCGACAATTCAAAGTACTTCTACTGTGTACTAATTAAATATTCGTCTTGTGACAAACAAATAAATTAAAAATAAAATAAATTAAAAATTAAAAAAAAATTTATTTAAAATGAACAAAAAAAAATGAAAGAAAAAAATATAGCTCAACATAAGGGGGGGGGGGGGGACTAAAATGGAAAAAAAATAAATTTTAGGGCGAGAAAACCAAAAAAAAAAAAAAGATAAATGAAGGACTAAAAAAAAATAAATAAGAAGAAAGACAGATTTCGTCCAAAACGGTTTCCATTTGGACGAAATCAGCAACCCATATTGAGCTTTCCATACATCTATAGATCCTTGACTACCTACGTTTATAGATAGTTATAGGAAGATCTGTTTGTCATGTTTATCAAATCATAGCATATTGAGTTTTAGAAGAAAATGAAAGTAAAATAACAGGAATCACCGATTACTTTTCTAATGTTCACGCAACTATCAGAAAGTGACGGCTTTGTTTGGTTAGACATTTTAAACTAACCATTTCAAACTTTTTTTTGTCTTTTTCCCCAAAAGTTTTTATCTTTTTCCCAAAAAGTTTTTTGTCTTTTCTGAAAAGTCAACATAATTTACTATTTAACTTAAAAATCTTAATTCAAACTTACACACCAAACACCCTAGAAGTGAGAAATAATCCAAACTCTCTTTTTGCATGATATAAGAAAGTCAACTCGCCAAAGAACATAATCTTCAAGTTTTTCTTGTTTTCCTGTATTTTCTTTCAAGAATCCAGAGACTTAGCCTTTAATTTCAACCTCTTACTCAGATCTAGAGTCACATAATTAAAACTAAGTACTATAGTTAGCCAAGCACAAACCAGCACACAAGATGAGGCTTATAGTCAAATTGCTTATGATCTTGCAAGCACCAAATCTCGTTACTCAGTACATTACTCCATTCATGCCGAACTCAATCACAATACAAACCGAATCTGTCTTCATCCTATAAAGTCATGAAACTAATAGTTCACACGATTTCATGCCATTTATGCCCTTTGCAATTTCCTTGACTGCTTCTCAGCCGCCGCTATGCAAGTTAGAAGTCATGAAAACATTAGTGACTCGCAAAATCTGAAGCGATGAAAAGAATCTTTCTCAACTAAACATACACCATTAAGAATTACAGTGCTGCTACCAATCCTAGAAAAGTTATCGTCAATTTAAGTTTCCTGGAGTGCATAAGGGGGGAGACTAAGCAAGGTTAGGCCCTTTCAGACTCTATTGAACCACCTAGCAGTCAAGTATGATCTTAAGATGGGGAAGCTTGAGGCAAAAGCTCCATAATCTAAAGAAAGTGAGAAACTCCAGCCATGGAGCAAATTCAGGAGACACGAAAGCTTAGGCCCTTCCAAATCAAACCCAACACAACAAACAGACAATTTGAAAATCACATCGCAAAACTTCAATGCATGAGTTCCACTTGAAATAGAAACCAAACAATAATTGCTGAACTAATTGCGTGATTAAGCATCTATGATTCGAACAATAAGATAGAAAAAGTAAGATTCTCGTCCTAGTGAATGTATCAAAGATCCGGAAATATCCCATTCTCGTATAACGTGAACCCTCCAAATCATCCAACAACCTCTTAAAACTTAAAAGTTACGATAACAGGCAAATCGTGCAATACCTGCAGATTTTAGTACAGAATACTTTTATACGAATCGTACCCACTAATGAACCCGACTAATCAAAATCCAAGACCACAAACACCAAAAATAAAATAATAGAAAGCTTGATTTCGATGCAAAATTTTCATATGGACTCTAAAACAGAACACTCCGTACCACAAAGCACAAAAATCATACTGAAGTCAATCAAAGGAAACAGCAAAAAAAAAAAAACCAAATTCATTCAGAAATTCTCAATGACTTTATAGGTGTACAAAAACAAATTCAGAGAGAGCTATACACCATCAAAGCAGGTAGATTACACACTATAACAACAACCAAAGTCTGTCTACGTATAAATAAAACAGTCTCAAAACAAGGAAAATCTCTAAGACCTAAAAAAAAAAAAAAAAAAAAAAAAAACACAACAAGAACAGATATAGATATTAACCTACACAAACTGTTTTATCAAGCATTTGAAAACAACTATACAACATCCTATTACCTGCAAAAGCAAATCACTTCGAAACCAAAAGGATTTCGGGTTTCTTAGCCTTGCTTGGAGTGTTAGCATTCGATGACGAATTCACCGCGATTGCTGCAGCAGCAGCAGCTGCCTTCGCATCCGCTCTTGACCTCTTGTCGAGCTGAATTAGGCTCCGTGTCGCCAAGATCGCCTGCGGAACCAAATCGTGAGACGCCCTGGCGTACAGACGCCTCACGGCAACCGCGGCCATGTCCTTCACGTCCTGAGAATTCAACGGCGCCAGCAACAATGCCCCAGAATCCTCAATGCCGGTTGCAAAAGCTCCCAAGGAAGCGGAATTCTTGAACCTATCGAATCAGAATTCTCACCGCTACTACCAACACCCCCACTGCCTCCATTTTCGATCCTCAATTGCGCAATGTTGTCGACCACATCCTCGATTCTGTCGCCATTCTCCAAACACCTTATCTCCGGAACCCTAGAAACCACCGAATCATCGTCATCGTCATCGAATTGCCTCTCGCAGGCGCATTCCCGCCCCGCCCAGGCAGCAACGAAGCGGCAGAAATCAAGCTTCGACCACGCCGGCATCTGCGAGATCTGCTTGTAGTAGCAATCAAGCGCGACGCCGACGATGCTCGCCCGCTTTGTCGACTTGACAGCGATCTGCGGCTCGAGAGGCGGCGAGAGAACGCCGACGGAGTTTTTCCCCAAATTCGGGTTGGAGATCTTCTGGCGAGGGGTGTGGTAGAGAGAGGGCTGAGAAAGATCGGGGACGGAGACGAGGACGGGCTTGCCGGCGCGGGACTTGGTCTCGGAGGTGTAGATGGCGAGGAGGACGGCCTCAAAGCCGGCAAGGGAAGGGAGGGAAGGAGAATCGGAGGAGAGAGAGTGGATGCGGGAGAGGTAGAGGCCGGAGATCAAGGGGAGGAAGGAGAAGACGACGAGTCGGAGGTGCGGATCGGAGGAGAGGAAGGTGTCGTAGAGCCAGTGGCAGAGGGGGTCGGAGCCGGAGCCGGAGAGGGGAGACGAGAGGGCGGAGGAGAGGGCGGCATAGGCGTGGGGGAGGAGAGGAGGGAGAGGGCGGGCGGTCGGAGTCGGCGAGGGAGGAGAGAGAGAGGGAGACGGAGGGGTCGTCAAGGATGGAGGAGAGAGAGTGGATGCGAGAGCGGGCTTTGGAGATGGACTCCCACCAGGAGTGCATCGGATCCGAAGGAGCGGAGGAACTAGTAATGGCGGCAGTGGCGACGGCGGCAGCGACGGAGGAGGAGTTGGGGTTTGGGGTGGTGGAGGAGGAGGAGGAGGTGGAGGAGGAAGGGGAGTTGCCGGCGGGGGGATGGTTGTGGAAGTCCATGGCTGAGTGAGGAGAAGACGATTGGTGCATCAGAATCTTACTACCATTTGGTGTATTCACCTCAGTTCGTTTTTAAGATATTTCATCTCTCGTCATTATATATGTCATCTAAATTTGTGCTCGTTCCTTTGCCTGCCCCCCTTCTCTTCTTGAATTTGTTCAACTCTTGGCTTTGGACCTATTTTCATTGGTGCCCCCAAACTTTACCCTCGTTATGATTTTGGCCCCCTGAATTTCTATTTGTATTGTATCAACTCTGAACCTTTCAACTCTGAATTTAAATATATATTTATATTTATATATATATATATATAGTCTGAATCTTACTACCGTTTGGTGTGTTCACCAGAGTTAAAGTTTCAAACATATTTCATTTCTCTCGTCGTAATTTTTTTTTTAAATCATCTCATTTAAATTTGAAATAATAAAGTTATAATTTTTTTATTTTTTATTTTTTATTTTTTAAAATTTGAAAATTTGAATAGTAAACTTGATTTGTTTTTAAAGAAAAAGCCTAAAACAAACAAACAAACTTTTCAAAAAAAATATGGTTGGAGTGGACCAACCAAACATAGGGCCATGTAAATGAACAATTTTTGCAAGCCAAAAATAAATAAACGTTGTACTAAACACGTGTTTGGTTGATCCGCTTGAGGTTGTGCATTTGACTTATTAGAGTTAAAAAGTGTAAAAACTTGAAATGTTTTCCAGAAAAGAAAGGCTAAATTGTTGTGATGGTCCATGAACTCTTTATGAGGGTGTCGATTGGTCCCTCAACTTTTTTTTTTTTTTTTTTTAGTGGTTGTCCCCAAACTTCTAAAAAGGGTGCAAATGAGGGTAAAACCCTAACGTCAGTTTAAAAAATCACGGTTTTGCCTCACGTGCCCTACACATAGCTTCAGTTAGGGATGAAAATAGTAAAACAACAAGCACATATGATTTTGGAGGGAATAAATTAGGGATTTGGGATAAAATTAGGGTTTTGTTTTTTTTCCTTTTCTCCTTTATGCAGAGGCTCACGAAATCAACTCCAAGGAAAATCTTCAATGGCACCGCCGAGCTGCTTTTGTGACACGCCGTGCAAGCTGATGATGTCGTGAACAGATGCAAACCCAAGGCGTAGGTTCTATGTGTGCAAGATGGCTGATGGTATTTGATTCCAAGATTTTTTTTAAAAAAAATTTGGAAGCAAAAATTCAAACTGATAAGTAATTTTTTCTACATAGACTGGTGGGTGTGTATTTTGGAGGTGCTTTGATCCACTAATATGCCCTAGATCTAGATAGATCATACCTGATTTGTTGTGAAGGATCGACGAGTTTAAAGACCATGTAAGGGGACTGGAGCAACAAAACCATGAGAATGTGAAGGGAATCAATATTTGTAAGCTTCTATTTGTGTCTTGTGGTTTTATTACTATGTATTGTTTTATGTGGCAAAGACAGTGGAAAGTGTCTGCTGAGTAATGGTTGGACGTTTGTATTGTTTGTATCTCTTTAGGATTTTTTTTTTTTTTTTTTTTTTTTTAAGTAAGTGGACTCAAATTTTGGAAGTTGTGTGAAGTCCCCAGTGCCAATCGTAGTTGTAAAGGATCTCTAATTTGACAATGATTGAAGAATATCAATTTGGATAATTACATTATTATTTATTATTTTGCTATAATTGTTTTAATTGTGTTTGGATTGTTGGGGATTAATTTGTTTGCTTTTTGTTTTGATTTTGAATTTCAGCAATATGTTGTTTGAAAAACATAACAAAGAAAAATGCTCATAAGCCTGTGTGTCGTCAAAGTAATATGTCAAGTAACAATTGTTTGGAACACAAAAAGCAAAATCTAAAACTTAAATCTTCATTTTCATATATAATGTTTCAGTTGGTTGAACTATACAGTTATTGAGGTTTTTGGTGAGGGAAAAATAATTCTTTTCCTTGAATTATTCCAACGATTACAGCACAATATATACAGCAAGGGTCAACTGATCCTTGGGAACAAATTACACAATCTAAGGAAGTAAATAAGGAAACAAATTAAACATAAATCAGCCAGCTAACCAACTGATTCTACAGCTAGCATTTGGAACCAATTCCTCCCTAAAGTCTAGGGATTCCATAATCTTCGACACCCCCCCTCAAGTTGGTGCGTAAATGTTCATCATACCCAACTTGCTAGTGAGAAGCTCAAAGTTAGGCCTGAACAATCCCTTAGTAAAAATGTCGGCTATCTGCTGCGTTGTAGGTACAAATGGCAAACAGATAACTCCTCCTTCCAACTTTTCCTTGATGAAGTGTCGATCAATCTCAACGTGCTTTGTCCTATCATGTTGTACTGGGTTGTGAGCTATGCTGATAGCTGCCTTGTTGTCGCAGTACAACTTCATTGGACCTTCTGTCGATTTACCCAGTTCGTCAAGAATCCTTTTTAACCACAGCATCTCACAAACACCATGTGCCATGGCTCGGTATTCTGCTTCAGCGCTACTCCGGGCTACAACATTTTGTTTCTTGCTCCTCCATGTGACAAGGTTACCCCATACAAACGTGCAGTATCCTGATGTAGATCTTCTGTCCGTAACTGAGCCTGCCCAGTCAGCATCAGTATAGGCTTCAATAGTCCTTTGCTCCCCCTTCTGGAAGAAGAGTCCCTTCCCCGGAGTGCTTTTTAAGTATCTCAGGACTCGATATACAGCTTCAAGATGCTCCTCATAGGGAGAGTGCATAAATTGGCTCACAACGCTTACTGCAAAAGCTATATCCGGTCTAGTATGGGCTAAGTAGATTAACTTACCCACAAGCTTCTGGTACCTTGCCTTGTCAACTGGTGCCCCCTCTGTAACATCTCCAAGCTTCTGGTTGGGATCCATAGGAGTATCTGCAGGTCGGCATCCACTCATGCCCGTTTCCTTGAGAAGATCCAGGACATATTTCCTTTGAGAAATAACCAGTCCTTTCTTTGAACGTGCTACTTCCATCCCTAGGAAATATCTCAGTGGCCCCAAATCTTTAATCTCGAACTCTAGAGCTAGAGAACTCTTAAGTCGTTCCATTTCTTCCAAATCATCACCTGTGAGAATGATATCATCCACATATACTATTAAGACAGCAATCTTACCTTCCTTGGATTTTTTTATAAACATGGTATGATCACTCTGGGCCTGAACATATCTTTGGTTCTTCATGGAACGAGTGAACTTATCAAACCACGCCCTAGGAGATTGCTTGAGTCCATATAGTGATTTCTTCAGCTTACAGACTTTTGAGTTGAATCTCTCATCGAATCCTGAAGGTGCATCCATGTAAACCTCTTCCTCCAAATCTCCGTTCAAAAAGGCATTCTTCACATCTAGTTGATGGAGTGGCCAATCAAGGTTAACAGCAATTGACAGAAGTACTCTGACTGTATTCAATTTGGCAACTGGAGCAAAGGTCTCAAGATAATCGATACCGTAGGTCTGGGTGAAGCCCTTAGCTACTAAGCGAGGCTTATACCTCTCAATGGTTCCATCCGAATTGTACTTAACTGTGAAAACCCACTTGCAGCCCACTGTCTTCTTCCCCCTTGGTAGATCCACTACTTCCCATGTTTGATTCTTCTCAAGAGCCGCCATCTCCTCATCAATGGCATTCCTCCACTCTGGAACCTGTAAAGCCTCCTGTACATCTCTTGGAATTTCCACAGAGGAGAGTTGTGAAGTGAAAGCAAAGAAAGCAGGGGATAATTTTTTATAGGAGACAAAATGAGACATAGGATGTTTGGTGCAGGTCCGCACACCCTTTCGACACGCAATGGGAATATCTAGATCATCAAAAGACTCGGTAGAGGAATTTTTACCTAAGAGTTCAGATACTACAGGTGCTTTCCCTGGTTCGGACTCTTGGCTTTGAAGAGAGGCGGGGACTTTATCTTTTGGGCGGAAGTTTCTTCGGAAGTAGGTCTGCAACTTAGTACATGTTATGTCTCTGTCCCTTTCTTCTGTACGGTTTTCAGATGGCACTACAGATAGGGGAACCGTTTCTCCTATATTCTCTATACCTATTTGCCTTACTTGTTCAGAGTCCAAAACACTTGGATCAGAATCAATAGGATTTGACTCGTCAGGATCTAAAACTTGAGTTTCAGCAATAGTGTCCTGTCGAGAAGTTTGAAAAAATTGTTCTTCTTGATTTTCAAAGACATCATCATCATTCGAATCTTCTCTTTCTCTCCCCCTCTGAAGATGAGCTCCAAAAAACGGTTGGTCTTCAAAAAAGGTGACATCCATGGTTATAAACATTTTCTTTGAGATAGGGTCGAAGCACTTATACCCCTTTTTTGTTGGTGCATAACCGACAAAAACACAACGTGTGGCCCTAGGATCAAGTTTTCCTCTACTGTGATCATGATTATGAATAAAAACTGTGCATCCAAATATTTTAAGAGGAAGGTCAGAGATAAGCCTAGTTGAAGGATAAATGTTTTGGAAAACACTTAACGGAGTTTTGAATTTTAGAATCCTAGAAGGCATTCGGTTAATCAAGTAAGTTGCGGTCAAAATTGCTTCACCCCAGAGATATTTAGAGACATTTTTTGAAAAAAGTAGTGCTCTAGTTACTTCTAAAAGGTGTTTATTTTTTCTCTCGGCTACTCCGTTTTGTTGAGGGGTATCATTACATGAACTTTGGTGCACAATTCCTTTCTCGAGAAAAAAAGGTCCAAGAGTTTTATTAAAATACTCTGTACCATTATCACTTCGAAGAATTTGAATTTTTGTTTGAAATTGGGTGAGGACCATGGTATAAAAATTTTGAAAAATATTTTTAACTTCGGATTTTTCTTTTAGTAGGTAAACCCAACTCAACCTTGTATGATCATCTATAAATGTTACAAACCATTTTTTGCCCGAAGGTGTAACGATCCTAGAGGGACCCCAAACATCAGTGTGAATCAAAACAAACGGCTTTGTGGGTTTATAGGGTTGTAAAGAGAAAGACGAACGATGATGCTTAGCCAATTCACAAAACTCACATTGCAAAGAAGAAGGATTTTTATTCTTAAACAAATCAGGTAATAAGTGTTTCAAATAATGGAAATTCGGATGACCTAATCTATAGTGCCATAACATAATCTCCTTATTGGTAAGAAAAGAAACAGAACCATAGCATGTACTTTGTACTGGCCGTTTCAACGTCGATCCTTCTTCAAAAAAATAAAGTCCTCCACTTTCTCTAGCACTGCCAATCGTCTTCCCCGAGGTCAGCTCCTGAAAAACACAAGATGAAGGAAGGAAATTAACTTGACAATTAAGATCACGGGTTAATTTACTTATTGACAGAAGATTGCATGACAGACTAGGCACATGAAGAACTTTATGAAGTGTGAGTGAGGAAGAGATAACAATGGACCCTATTCCTGCTATGACTGACAATGAACCATCAGCAATTCTGATTTTTTTGTTTCCTGCACACGGGTTATAGGAACAAAATAATTTTGAAGATCCAGTCATATGGTCAGTAGCACCTGAGTCAATAATCCATGAACAATATGGATTTGAGTTTTCGCAAGAAAGGGCTGCAATGAAATAGTTACCCTTTTTCGCCAAAGAACAAGAGGGATTTGAGAATTGTGGGGATTGGAAGAGCTTGTACAGGTGGCTTAGCTGTTCCTTTGTGAAGGAGTGCATCTCTGAGTTGACTGATTGCCCCGGAGAATCTTCGCCCACAGTTTGTAGTGCTCTGCCTTCTCCTCCGGTCTTCTTCTTTTGGTTCGGTGGCCTCCCATGGAGTTTCCAGCATGTCTCCCTAGTATGCCAATATTTCTTACAATGATCACACCAAGGTTTTTTCTTTCGGTTCTCCTCCAAATCTGGTCCTCGAGAAACCAGGGCTGAACTCTCAATGTCAGGACTATTCTTTGGTTCCTGCGGTTTGAGCATTACTCTACGCCTCGACTCCTCCCTCCTAACTTCAGAAAACACCTCTCGGATTGATGGTAAAGGCTTTCGGCCGAGTATTCTCCCTCTTACTTCATCTAGTTCGTGATTGAGTCCGGCTAGGAAGACATACACACGGTCATTCTCCTCCCTCTTTTTGTACCGAACGCTGTCCTTCTGGCAATCCCATTCGTCCTCATAACAGAGGTCCAACTCCTGCCATAATGTTACAAGTTCGTTGTAATATGACGTCACATCTCGATCTCCTTGTTTCGCCTTCCAAAGCCTCGTTTTTAGGTCGAAAATCTGAGACGAGTTCTCCACATCCGAATACATATCGCGAACTGCTTCCCATATATCTCTTGCTGTCGGCAGAAACAGATGGGGCTTTCCTATGGCAGGTTCCATAGAGTTGATTAGCCACGCCATTATAAGAGAGTTTTCGGAACGCCATACCTTCAGACTTGGGTCATCAGCAGCTGGTCGTGGGGTTTCTCCAGTCAAATGTCCAAGCTTTCCTCTGCCATCAATCGCGAGTCTGATCGATTGAGCCCACTCGAGGTAATTGCTGCCATTTAGTTTATGAATAGTCAACTGCAGAGACAGGTTTGGGCTGGAATTCTCCATGTTGTTGTTCGGCTGGGTGTTGGTTGGTTGGGGTTGATGGGTTGGCTGGGTTTGGCGTGTTTCTGAGGATGAGGTTGAATCAGAAGCTGTTTGGGAGGTTTTTTTCTGAGAGCCAGTCATAGCTGCCCTAAAATCCATGGGAGGGAAGGGTTTTTTTTCGGCTCTGATACCATGAGGTTTTTGGTGAGGGAAAAATAATTCTTTTCCTTGAATTATTCCAACGATTACAGCACAATATATACAGCAAGGGTCAACTGATCCTTGGGAACAAATTACACAATCTAAGGAAGTAAATAAGGAAACAAATTAAACATAAATCAGCCAGCTAACCAACTGATTCTACAGCTAGCATTTGGAACCAATTCCTCCCTAAAGTCTAGGGATTCCATAATCTTCGACAGTTATAATGTGTATACAAAAAGAAAAGCAGCTAAGAATCCATTTGTATCTGTCAACCATGCTATTGCTATGCACCATGTGATATATGCAGCTAACAAAATGAGAGTTATGTGTAAACTATCTATGCACCTACCTAAAGAAACCAACCATAAGCAAAAGGAGCTGTCTAAAAGCAGTCTTAAAAGTCTGAAGGGGCATAATTACAAAAACCATTAATATAGGCAGTCTTAAATATATAATGCAGCCACACTTCAGTTATGCTTCTCCTAATAGTGAACTTGGAACGATGGCCAGCTTGAGTAGATGCTTATGGTGCTACAGTGGGGGTTGGCATGAAACCTTGTGTTGTGGGGCCTGGGTTGATGGCTGCTGGGCTGCTTGTTGTAGGGCCTGGGTTGATGTTGCCGTGAGTGCTGGCTGCTGGTATTGCAGTGGGGATTGGATGCTTGTGGCAGGTTTCTCGTTGTGTCCCTCATGCCTAAATGGCTGCATTAAATGACTCACACATATTGTTGAGCAACACCTCACACTTTGGAAACTCACTAAAATGTGATCGGGTCCACTGAGATGGATCAAGTTTCGAGAGCCATTCCCATGCCTCCTTGCTAGTTTCTTTCAATTTGTTCATTTCATCTTAAAACCTGTGACATAAAAAATAAAAATAAAAATAAAAATAAATAAAAAAAGAATTACAAATGGTCAAAATGTCAAAAACAAAAAAAGAAAAAAGTATATCAAGGAACTATAGTGGCATGGGCAGCATTTTGAAGCATTTGTTTTAGCGATAGGCCCTTGTGGTTGGTTTTGTAGTTGTTGTACAAATGGCGCACACAAAATCGATGTGGAGCTTCATCAAAAGTTGTCTTGACAGCCTCTATAAGCCTTTTCTATCGATCAGATATCCAAGTGATATGATCACCGCGTATTATTCCCAAGTCTTCCTTGAGGAACTCCAAAAACCAAGCCCAAGTACTATGGCACTCTACTCTACAATGGCATAAACTATGGGATATATTTCATTGTCTGGATCAATGCCAAAAGCTGCCCCTTGTGATGACCCTTAATGAAACAACCATCTAGTCCAACAACTGGGCGGCGGCCACCAAGAAACCCTTTCTTACAAACATCAAAGCAAACATATATTCTCTCAAATTCGGTAACACCATCAGCTGTTGTATTGCACTTCATTTTCACTGTTGAACCGGGCTTTGAAGTCAATAGCTCTTCACAGTAGTCCCAAAGGTTGGCATATTGTTCTTTTATTGAACCTTCAATGACCTGCATGGAATATTTCCTAGCCCTGTAATAATGCCATTTGGTGACATCAACCTGGATGTCATCAACAACCTGTTGCTTAAACCCGGATAAAGGCCAAGTCGGATTGGCACGCCACTGATTCAAGTACTTCTTTGCCAACCACAATGAACTGATTTTCTTGGTGAAAAAATCTAGGCCACAAGTATGTCATCATTTAGAGTACTCACCCTGAAAGAAATCCCATCTCTCTCCACCGAGGCATAAACCATCGATGGACAATAATCACAATACTTTACCCTAACCCTGCGTTGGTCATTCTTCACCAGCCTCACTATCCTATGTTGCACTATTGAATATTCCTTAATAGCTCTTTTCAAGCAACCACATGAGGGAAAAATCAATCCAATATTAAACTTGGATCCCTCATGTCAACAGCCTTATTAAACTCATTATATCGACTCCCTCTCACCTTTCTACCAAGTGGCTCATCCTCATCTTTTGAACTTTCACTGTCAATGAAATTAGAGTCATACTCATCACTCTCCACGTGCTCAGCAGGAATCTCAGTGAAAGAAGTGTCATGGAAACCTTGCCAACTGATTGTAGGATCATTGATATGACGAAGCACATAGTTTTCCTCTTTGTCTAACTGCCCAAACTCAGAGTCATTCATCTCTTCCTCATTGTGGGGCTTAGCTGTAACTTCAGTAGCTGTAAGTTTAGCGGGAGGCTCGGGAAAAGTGGGAGGAGGATTAGTGTTGTTTTCAATGAAAGGATTAGTGGGAGAGTCAATGTTGTTTTCAAAAGGCTCGGGAATAGGATTACTAGGAGACTCAGGATCAATAGTATTTAGCTGGGAAAGATCAAACTCAAATGGCCCTTCCTCATACCCATTGAACTCATATACATCTAAATCTGTAACCTCTGGCCGATCAGGGGTTGTGTAAAAAATTTTAGTTACGAAATGAAAAAACACAGTTACAAGTTGAAAAACTTAATCTTAAACAACCAACAAGGCACATGTATTAAAGCCACTAAAAAACAAATAACCTGTGAAACAAGCACTAGTGACTAAAATAATGAGCATTTGGAGTTCTGTAATATGGGGTATTAAAAAAATAAAACTTTACATATTAGTGAAAAATTCCCACTAAAATCATGGATTTCAAACACATAATAAACTAAAAATAAACACCCAAGTACAGAAATAAAGCCACTAAACAACCAACAAGGCATATGTATTAAAGCCAATAAAAAACAAATAACCTGTGAAACAAGCACTAGTGACTAAAATAATGAGCATTTGGAGTTCTGTAATATGGGGTATTAAAAAAATAAAACTTTACATATTAGTGAAAAATTCCCACTAAAATCATGGATTTCAAACACATAATAAACTAAAAATAAACACCCAAGCACAGAAATAAAAGCACCTACAATCATAAACAAATAATAAACAATATATGAATCAATATAAAAATAAAAACAACGAAAATCAATGTCTCAAAAAAAAAATCCACTCCATCAGATTATTATCTAATCCCTAAGAAATCAACATGTATGTAATCTTATGCCTAAAAAAACGCATAATATTATATAATTAATTAATAAAAATATAATAATAACAGAGATTCCAAACACCAAACCTTATTATACACTAAACAAATAAAATAAACCCACAGATCAAAAGAAAAATCAAACATCAGAGATTTTCAAGAAAATAAAGTAATCAGTCACTTACAGTGGAAAGGTTGGCCACCTCCTTTGTAGCAAATAACATTCATCTTCACCACCAGCAAGATTGTCAAAGAAATCAATAAAGAAAGTCAAGAAATTGATTCAACAAGGCAAACCCTAGAGAGAAACCCAATATCTCTCCATTTTGAGGTGTTTTTTTTTTTTTTTCCTGCTTGAAATTTCTGAGAAGTGAGAAGGGGGAAAATGAAGAACTCCCTCAAATAACCCATTAGTATTCCCGCATAAATCTAGGGCATTTTGGTATTTTTGCCCCTAACTGAAACCATGTGCAGGGCACGTGGGACGAAACCATGACTTTTTAGATGGGCGTTAGGGTTTTACCGTTTTACCCTCATTTGCACCCTTTTTCGAAGTCTGGGGACCAATCAATAAAAACAAAAAAATTGAGGGACCAATCGGCACCTCATAAAAAGTTTAGGGACCATCAAAGCAATTTGTAAAAAAAATATATATATATATAGATATTGTTTTGTTCGTCTTGAAATTATATATAATATATAAAAAAAATTTCATTTGAACTTGTATATGTAAAGTTACGGATGTTTAAAGTTTGAATTTTAAATTATAATTGAAACTGTGTAGAGTGAAATTAAATTGATTTTTCAAAAGATCAGTACAAAAAAGAAATTGAAATTTTTTAGTTTAAACGAATTTGTAAAACATAGGCTAAGTAATTGTGGGCTAAATAATTTATTTATGTGCTGATTACATACTGCATTTTGCTACTAGACCAAGGATATTAAGAAAATTAATTAAAAATATAAAGTACAAGTTTTTATTTATTGAAGCAGAGTTGAACATTTTTTTTTTTTAGATTGTTAGTTTATTTGGTAAATATCAGATTTATCAATTAAATCCTTTATATCTTTTATTCATCAAAATCATTTTTATTAAAAGGTAGATAGGTCTGCTTTTTACTAATTTGGTAACTCAAATATTACGACTGAATTGAAAAAAATTAGGAACGAAATCAAACCAACGTCTATTACAGTCATAATTAGCAGCCTAACGAGCATTGACATGTGTCGCTTCATTAGCAGACCTATAAACAGATCCAACAATAGGATTGTCCAACTGAATGTCCTCAAGGATCACTCCTTCCGCAAGGTCAAGGGTTGCTTCACCTTTGAATCACATTATCAATATCACTTTCCACGTTGCTAATTGCAGAGTGGTGTTCCTCAGTAAAGGAACATTCAGCAACATGAGGAGAGAAAAGTTCGGTAAAACAAAAAATCTTTTGGGCCTGTTTGACAGAGTTTTTGTTTTTGTTTCTCGCCAGCAGAAAAAGATAAGCAAAAGTTGTAATTGTAGCTTCTCAGTAGGTGTTTGGAACCAAAGAGCTTTTAAGGTCAAAATGATTTTTAAAGTATTCTAACAAGTAATATATATGTTAAAATAAAGTTTATAATGTCTAATTTAAATTTTGTTATTAGTTTTAAAATGTATTCAGAAGAACTTTTGTCATAAGCCACATCTCTTGACTTTGACATGAAGTACTTTTGGAGATTAAAAGCTCTTCTGAGAGCTCATCTAAATACTTCCATAAGCTATTTTTAGATCAAGGAAGCCAAAAATAGTTTTTAAAAAACTCTATCAAACAGATCCTTTATATATAAGTCAAAGCCTTAAATCTTTTGTTTTTTTTTTAATCAAAGCAGTTAAACATGTTTTTCTTTAGGTTTTTCTACAAATATCGGATTTACCAATTAAATCTTTTATTTACCAAAGTCAATTCAAAGTTTAGTAAAACAAAGAAGCTAAACATAGTAAATACCATACTTAAAAAATTTAGAAGGAAAAATTAGGTGAACATATAGTTTTAAACACTTTATTTAAATAAATTGGTCGATTTTTTTTATCGAATAAATTGATCATTAATTAGTAAATCAATAATCGACAATAATCAATAAGTGAAAAATAATCTTTAGGAAAAAAAAACAAAAAAGAAAAAACAACGAAAACTACATATTGACATTGGTCCCTCCGTATTTTTTAAGGGAGAGACTGTGGTAGAGTCTCTTCCAAATGATTCTATCGGTAAAGCCTTTTTTGTAACCATTAGATTTAATCAAACGGTTGACATATCAGGGGTGTACCATTGTTATCATATACCTTACCTCATATAAACTTTCCCACCCCAAGAATTCTCTATCACCAGTGACCTTTCCGCCACCGGCGACAAACGCCGGCGACCCACCCCGACGTCGGCGACCCCCCTCCAGCCCCAGCCCCAGCCCCGACCGGCCGCTGGGACCCCCTTTCTCTCTCTTCCCCTTTCTCTCTCGTCTCTTCTCTCTCTCTTCCCCTTTATCTCTCCTCTTCTCCCTTTCTCTCTTCCCCCGCGGTCCTCCCCCCACTCGAGGCCCCCCTCCCCGGCCTCCCCCACCCCCCAACACCTCCCCCGTGACCCCCCGGCACCCCCCGAAGACCCCACCGGCCCCTCTTTCTCTTCCCCTTTCTCTCTCTTTTCCTTTCTTCTCTCTCTCTCTTCCCCTTTCTCTCTCTTCTCTTCTCTCTCTCTCTTCCCCAGCGACCCTCCCCCACCCGAGGCCCCCCTCCCCCGGCCTCCAGTCACTGTTGGGGGTGGGATGGGGGGGCGCCGGGCGGCCGGGGGTAGGGGGCCGAAGGCCGGGAAGAGAGAGAGAGAAGAAAGGAAAAGAGAGAGAAAGGGGAAGAGAAAGAAAGGGCCAGTGGGGTCGTCGGGGGAGGTGCCAGGGGGGTGGGGGGAGGCCGGGGGAAGGGGGAGGGGGCCTCGGGTGGAGGGAGGGCCGCGGGGGAAGAGAGAGAGAAGAGAAGAGAAAAGAAGAGAAAGGGGAAGAGAGAGAGAGGGAGGTTGCCGGCGGCCAACCCGGGGTGGGGTCGGTGGTGGGTCGCTGGCGTTGGGTCACCGCAGGAGAGGAGAAGAGAGAGAAAGCGGAAGAGAGAGGGGAAGAGAGAGAGAAGAGAAGAAAGAGAAAGGGGAAGAGAGAGAAAGGGGCCGGCCAGGACTGGGGTCGAAGGTGGGTCGCCGGCGGTGAAAAGATCGCCGACGACAGAGAATACTTGGAGTGGGAAAGTTTATATGAGGTAAAGTCTATGATAACAATAGTACACCCCTGATATGTCAACCGTTCGATTAAATCTAACGATTAAAAAAATGGCTCTACCGATAGAGTCATTTGGGAGAGATTCTACCACAGGCTTCCCTTTTTTAAAAAGCAATCACTTTATTAATTTATAAAAATTTTGGTAATTTATTGAAAAAATTCTTTAAAAATGATTATTTACCCTCATATCCAAGATAAAAATAAGTAAATAGTTTATATATGAAACTTTTCAAATAAATAAAATATTTTTTAATAAATAACATATGTATTCATAAATCTATTTTTTTTATTTTAACAGTTCTGTAAATATGTAATTTATTTTTTTAACTTTAGTAATTGCTATATATATATATTTTTTAAAAGGGCAATTCAAAGTTGATTTTTTTTTATATATATTTTAGATTTTTAGTAAATACAATAGATTTGATATTACATAGTAATCTAGTATCCATTGATAAATCAAGCATTTATTAGGTAAATCTTTTAAATACCTTAATTTTTTAGATTTTCAATTTATATGTATATTGGATATGTAACGGGCAAATTTGCATAATCTTTTATTTGCTTTTTAGATTTTAGATTTTTTTTAAATATTAATGGTTCATTTAGATGTTCAATTGTATTTGGTATATTGTATTGTATTTTAATGCGTCCATTACTCCATTGTATCCACAATTAAGGTGTGTTTTTAGATTATTTATATTTTAATAATCATTTTA
Organism: Ficus hispida; assembly: GCA_025413025.1. Lineage (NCBI taxonomy): Eukaryota > Viridiplantae > Streptophyta > Magnoliopsida > Rosales > Moraceae > Ficus > Ficus hispida. The sequence goes on from CM046370.1 coordinate 18,557,469, forward strand.
GTGGATATTGTTGTGAAGAGAGAATTAGTACTGTGATTGATAAAAATAGATAAAAAATTTAAAAAACTAAATGAATATTAAATGAGTGCATACTGTTTAAATCAAATTGTATTCAAATGCAATATTTTGAGGAACCAAATAAGTTAATGTGCACTCGAGCAAATCCACGTGACGCAAAGTTTTTTATTTGCCAAAATTTCTTAAAAAAAAAAAAAAAAAAAAAAAACAGAAGACATTTCCAATCAACCCCAAAATAAGTTCCTAATAGTAACTTCAATCTTAATTCCCAATTCTCCATCTCTTTCAGCCCAAGTTAAATCCCGGTCAAATGACTTAAAAAAACTAGTAAAATGCTGACATTCGTTAAAACAACTATGTTTTGATATATATATATATATATATGTATGCATATATATTTTAAACGTGCTACTTCTTCAATTTCTCAACTATAAACATGAGTACAAACTTTCAAAACAAAAAACTGAGAATCCAAAATAAAATACCCAACCCAGTTATCCAGCTTTTTTTTTTTTCTTTTTTCTTTTTCCTCTCTGAACCCTGGTCATTAAGCGTAGACTACCTAGCCTCTCATCTTTTATATTATTTTTTGATGAAACAAACGTGTAACTTATTTTTGGATCCTTCTACTTCTTCTTCTTCTTCTTCTTCTTTCTTCTTCTTTGTGTTCTTCGATGGAGGACGAGAATATCGACTTTACGCGGTGGGATTCTTGGGCACCTGGCTACAGATTTGAACCCACCGATGAAGAACTTTTTACGTATTACTTGATACCAAAGAGCAAGGACCAAGCGTTAGAGCCAAACATGATCCGGGACATTTCTTTATACGACTTCACTCCTGAGACACTTTCAGGTATTTATGAAACGGCATTCTTTGGCTTTGCAATCCTTTTCTTTTTTTTTTTTTTTTTTTTTTAATTTCTTCTTTGATTTTTTAGTTTATCTTCGTCTTCTCTCTTTTTCTTTCTTTCTTTCTTTCTTTTTTTTTTTTTTAGTTTTTGAAGACACAGATTTAGTTACAGTTTTTAAAGAAAAGTAGTTTGTTTCGTTAGGTAAAATCATCATTCTTTTTGTGATTGAGAGTTTGATCTATTCGTATAATTTGCATTCGTAAGATTGGGCATTGGCCTTAGAATCAAGATCAATTATCTTTTCAAGAAAATGGCCACGATGTAATGGTTGTTTAGCAATTATTTGTTTAGGCGCACCATAAACATCAGAAGTGCAATTTTTTATTTGTTAATTGCACGATCTTGTCGATAAACCGTTCTCGTAATTGGATAGAGAACTATGTCACGTATTTTAATTCCACTTTAACTTTGTTGAACTTTCTTCAAATTCAAAGTATCTGGCCTTTTTGTTCTCATTTAAATTAGATTGCATTTGTTTCTTGAATCAGGTGCAAATACAATTTCATGTCAACATCCTTGTTCGGATTATAATTAAGTCTACATAATTGTTTTCAATAAATCGAAGATACTATAGCGTCATAACCTTTTTTTTTTTTTTTTTTTTTTTTTTTTAAAGAAACCATGAGAGACATTGATTTGAGTTTTTCTTCATTCAAATTTTCTGCAGAGGAGTACAAGCCCCTAGTAGAGGGAGTATGGTATTTTTTCACACGGAGAACTCGAAAATTTGAAAAAGGGATGCAGAATAACCGAGTTGTTGGAGGTGGATATTGGAGATCATCACGAGGAAGACATGATGTATACTCCAATGGCAGGAAAATTGGATCCAAGGATTCATTGACGTTCCATCGACTAGGAACCTCCCCAAAGGTAAAGATGGGTGAAAAGACTGACTGGACTATGCAAGAATTCTCGCTCCCCTTGGATCGGAAGAGAAAACGTGAAGTTGAAGAAAAAGACACCAAGGTAATGAGAATTTTACTCGTTTTCTCTCTCTTTAAAGATGTTAATTTTTCCTCAAGCTATATTGTGTTATTTATCTTTTGATTTCTTTGCAGCTTGATGAACATGTCCTTTGTCGGATATATAAAAATGCCCTCCATAGTGCCATCAAAGCTTTAAGGAGTGAAAACAAAACGGTCAAATTTCTACCACACATCACTGCACTAGCTTTAGATACTCAAGAGAGATGTGAGGAAGTACTACCTATATCGTCCGTCAAAGATGCTGCTCCCACAATGGCGCTCCCTCCGCCGCCCGACGACCATCCAGCCATTCAGCAGTCCGACAGTAACGACCCTCTTCACGGATTTGACTCTTCAACTCACAACGAACATGAAGCAACTGCCACGGGAAGCCTCCCTTGCATGAAAAGCGGCGAGAGTCCCCTCACAGGACTTTCATCGAACACATCTGACTGGATCATCCACGAAATCACTCTCCCCTTGAATCGAACGGGAGAACGTAGTGTTGAAGAAAAAGACATGAAGGTAATGAGAAATTTGACTCGTTTTTTCTCTTTAAAGATGATCGTTTTACTCAAACTACATTTTTTTAATCATCTTTTGATTCCTTTGCAGCTTGAGGACCATGCTCTTTTACGGATATATAAAAAGGTCCCCCGTAGAACCAATAACAAAAACGTCCAAATTCTGCCACACATGCCTATATCGTCTGTCGAAGACGCTGCTGCCACTACGACGCATCTGCCGATGCCGGACGACCATCCCGTCATTCGGCAGGCTGACAGTAACGGCTCTCTTCACGGAATTGGCTCTGCAGCTCACGATGAACATGAAGCAACGAATTCTCTCACAGGACTTTCATCGAACACATTCAGGACTGTCCCAGCAGCCCGGGATCAACCTCTTCAGAGCGTTATTAGGCCCGATAATCTCACTGCAATTTTGGTGAACCTTATCGATGCCTATTATCCACGACATTCTGAGCCCAGTTTTCCTCAGACGACATCGAGTTCTTCCGGTGCTGGTATTAACCCTCAACAAGAAAACGACAATGATTCCATTTTTGAGGCTCCCGAAGAAATAAATCCGCTGTGACTTCTTCAATCATAGTACTACAACCTATTGATCAGCAGCTTGAGATGGAGGATGAATGAGGGAACACTGTGTAGTCATTTTACGACATGTCGTCTGAGATGACGAGTCAGAATGTATCAATACGACATGACGGCATGAATACGACATTTTTAAACTGAGAGCAGCTCCAATTTTTTCGTACTCTCTAATATAGTGCTACTTTTAGTGTTATATTTGATATGTACTATATTGTATCTAACTTCTAAGGTTGTCAAGAAGTTTATGATTAATTCTCGGATTATTAGCTATCTGTTTGAATTTTAAGTTTGTGTTAAATTTATATTTTAGGTTACAATATTCATACCAAGTTACACATAGAATATGACTTGGCTAAAGCAACAGAGTGGTCTTTTACTTCACTAACAACGTAAACTATTTTTTTAAAATAAATAACACGAAAAACGAAACAAAAAAAAAAATGTATTACAATGTTTTTCAAAAGCTACCATATATATTTTGAGAATTTTACAATATGAAAATATATGATACCAATAGAGTTTATATTGAATCCTCATATCTATTGAAAAAGCTGATTTCCTTTACATGATTCTTTATTTGATGTAATTTTGAACAAATTTAATATTCACAAATATGAACTACCAATAAATATATTCTATCATAAAAAACTTTCCTAAATATATCAGTAGCTATACTTAGACATCCCGATAAGGTGGGCATCCCAATCTCATTGTTTTACTAAAGAACAAAAAATAGGTACAAACAAAGTTTAAGAAAATGGGAAAAATGGAAATAAAACTGAGACAAACTTGCATGCAACCGGAGATTACTCTTATAGAATTAAGCATTCACTTGCATCTTGATTATGATCTAAAGAAAAAAAAATACAATTGCTCATAATTGAAAAGTTCAATATAACATTTCCAAAAAAAAAAAAAAAAAAAAAAGGTTACAATATAAAAGCAATCAAGGCTCCGCCTATATATGTTATGGAAATGGGAAAGAAAATGGGAAAACAAATTCTCATTTATTGATAAAAATGCTAAATTTTCATTTACTTTAAAATCCCAAGATTAGAAAACATTTTCATGTAAATTTTCCATGCATGATGATTTGATTATCTTGAAAAACAACTTTTCGCCTCCAACCCAAACAATTAGTACACACTGCTGTTTAACAGAGGCTACAAATTTTGGGAAAAGAACATAATGAATAATGAACACCTACGAGCTCAAATTAACTAGAAAGCTTCTGTTGTTGTACCACCAAAACAGAAGCTTTGCTGACAACATCCGTCGAGGCAAGCAAGTCTCCCACAACACCAAGTTCCGGAAATTCACTCCATTCATCTAAACCCGACGTCAA
>CM046370.1:18561921-18731451 GCA_025413025.1 Ficus hispida
TCCCCTGGCTGCGGATGAGGTTCTATATATACTAAAGGAGGTATGAACAGTAAATCACATTTTACCTCTCTAAGAATGATTGTCAGTTTCTTTGTCTTTTTCTCTTTCTCTTTCTACCTTTTTTTTCCTCTCTCTCTCTCTTTTCTGCGCACGTCTCTCTCTCTCTCTTTTCTTTCTCTTTTGAATCTTCTTCGTGTGTCTCTCTCTCTTTATAATCAAATTATACTAATTATAGAAATAAAATTACTTAATATACTAAATGAGGGTTGCCTTTTTACTGTTCACTGGATAGTGTTTTTTTTCCTTTTGCTGCTTTGCTACGGTTTTTTTTTTACTTTTGCTGCTTTACTGTACTGTTCATTGAGATTTTTTTTACTTTTGCTGCTTTGCTACTGTGCAATATTTCACCGTTTAATAACAGTGATTTTTGTTTTTGTTTTGTTTTTTTTAATTTTTGTTGCTTTTCCTGTACTTTTTTTTGTTGCTTCATGCTTCCACGACGGTTGAGCTTCCACGACGTTTTTGTCAAACCGTCGTGGTAGGGTCCAAAATTTTTTTTTAATTTTTGGACCCTACCACGACGGTTTTTGGGGAAAACCGTCTTGGTATGTTCCTGTACTTTTTTTTGTTGCTTCATGCTTCCACGACGGTTTTTGTCGACCGTCGTGGTAGGGTCCAAATTTTTTTTTTTATTTTTGGACACTACCACGACGGTTTTTGGGGAAAACCGTCGTGGTATGTTCACATATCACGACGGTTTTCCCAAATAACCATCGTGGTAGGTATTAAGGCGGGAGTTTTAAAAATTTTGAATTAAATTCAATTATTTGCCCTCCAAACCCTTATTTCCCCTTTCTTCTTCCTGCTGCCGCCCATTATCTCTTGCCCTTTCTCTCTCTATTTTTTTTCGTTCCTCATTCTCTCTCTGCCGTTCTCTCTCTCTCTCTCTCTCTCTCATATTCTTGAAACTTTTGCTCTCCAAACCCTATTTCTCCCTTTCTCTTCTACCTTTCACCGCCGATTCTCCTCCTTGATTTGTGTTTGTGTATTTTATATTTTCCTTCTCTCTCTCTACTGCTCTGCTTCTCTTTGTGTTTTTCTTCCTTGGATTTTTGGCGTCCAAACCCTCCATTTTGGGCTCCTTTTGCATTGATGGCCGATCATTCTATGTTTGTTGGTTGGGTTTGTATTGTTCATGGTTTTTTTCGTTTGGTTGTGTTTGTTCTCTCAAGATTTCGAAGTTCGGTCTTTGTTGATTGTTCTTGGAATTTTTTTTTTGGAAATTATTTTTGTTCCGAAAACTTTTGAGTTATTTTTTCTACTGGGTTTTGTTTATTTCATTATTTTGTAATGTTCACTTTTGATTCTTGATTTTTTGTTCCCCTATCTCCGAAGCCTAATTTTTGAATGTTGCATTATTTTTTGTACGGCCAGATGTTTTTTATGTTGAAAATGTGGATGCTCATCCTTATTGTGTTGTTTTATCCTTGAACGTTGTTTTTGTTACGATTTTTTTTTCCCTCAGAATTTGGGGGTTTTGGTTTGGGAACCCTAATTTTTTATTGAGGGTTCTCCCTCCCCCCTCCCCCTTTTTTTCCCCCTATCCGTACAGTATTTATGGTGGGAGTGTAAATTTTTTTTCGGCTTATTAATTTTTCTCTCTCGGAACCTTTTTTTTTTTTTTTGCACCGTTCTGTTTTTTTTCCCCTTTTTGTGTTCGGTACATTTTTTGTGGCGCAAGTGTTGGTTTTAGTCTTGAGTATGTTGTTTTTTGCCTATTTCAAAACTTTTTGTATCTGTAAATATAAATATATATCTATACTGATATATATAATACAGATATCATAATGTAAATTTAAATTAAAAAAAAACAACTAAATTCTCAAAGTTACTATAAATATATTACATTCCTTACTTAACTACGCTTGATATACATTATTTATTCTCATAATTTTGTTGTTAATTTTTTTCCCTGCTACCGTGCAACGCACGGGCATTAGCCTCGTAAGAACTAAGAAGATAAATATATGTGCTACCTAATCTCTTGTGCAAATATGCAGTTATACTGAAATTACAACACTATACTAATTTTTTGGTACATAGTTGTGGCTCAGCATGCAGGAGGATTGGAACGCAAGGAATCCACATAATTGCATAATGTTTTCCACTCAATAGTTACGTCGTTCAAAAAAAAAAAAAAAATAGAGAGAGAAATCAAGTTGTTGTCACTTTTTGAAATTTAATAGATAGCCTAATTTTTTTCTTTTATTTATTTAATGGTCTAAAGATCATGTTTTGACCAATCAATTTTCATTCTCTTCACCAGACTCTCTCTCTCTCTCTCTGAAATCCGGCGAGCCCCAATGCCCTATTCACTCTCGCTCTGCCGGCGCAACGTAGCCGCGGTCGGAGCTGTTGCGACTGGAGCTTTGACGAGACTGCGCGGAGAAGACGACGACAACGAGAATTAGATCACGATGGGATGGCGACAATGACGGCGATGGGATATCTCTCTCGTCTTCTTCGTGAGCTCGCGCAGTGGCTTCTTCATGCCTATTTGAGATCAGTCCCCATGGGCTAAAACGGCGGCGTTTGTGGCTCTTCCGGCTTCGTGGTCCTACCTTTCTCTCGTGATTTGCGACGCTTCACGTTTCCAATGGGCGAAGCTTCTTCGGCGGGAGGTGGCAACAGTGGCCGTAGCTGCTGCGGCTATAATGGCGAGGAGAGAGAATGAGGGAGGAGTCGAATGGGTTTTCGAAAGCTTCGCGATGGTGTTTTTTTATTTTATTATATTAATAGTAAATCATGATTAATCACTATTAAAAATTTGTGATTTTATTTATCCTCAGTCAGTGATTATAAAAGTCTAATTATTTATATTAAGGATAATAAGTAATTTATAATCAATCAGCAATAGATTATTTTACAGAATTAATTAATCATTTTTTAAAAAACAAATCTTTTAACTAATTTTTAAAAATTTAGATCATTTATTAAAAAATTTTATTAAAAAAAAAGATGATTTAGTTAAAAATTAAAAAAAAAGGCAATTTGAATCATTAGACCGTAGGGGTCTGTCTAATAAGACAAGATTCTAAGGTATTTTTTTGTTTGTTTGTTTGTTTGTTTGTTTTTTTTTTTTTTTGGTTTTTTACCGATTTGTTTTCAAAAGGGTTGCAAAAGCAAAAATTAAAAAAAAAACAAAAACAAAAACTAAAAAAGAAAACGACAAAGAAAGAAAACGGCATTGATTTTCCAATCACGCGCAAAAACATGCACAGGCAAATCGCGCTATCCAGTTTTGATCACTGGATTTCAAAACACGGTAAGAATTAAGTCCTTTACATGCCTTATTTATTTTTTGTTGTATAATACCAACTTTGACCGTTCCTCTCTCGTCGTTGGCCGTTTTCGCTTACTTTCTCTCTGCGTTGACCTCATTCTGCCAAAAAAAAAAACCAAAACTTTTTTTTAGCTCATGACATCCTCCTTTTGTTCTATCTCGCCTCTCTCTCTCTCTCTCTCTCTCTCTCTCTCTCTCTGTCACCCCTCCCTAGCGCTTTCTCTCACTCATAAACTTTTGCAACTTCGCGAACCTGAGTTAGTCTAATATTCGTCACGATCATATAATGCATCTCCGGCAGTAGATCTTTAGATCTCAACTCTGCTTTTGTCTTCAATGCCATCATAGATCGCGAATCATCGCGATCTTCTACAGCTTCATGATAACATTACATTGCAATTACTACAAGAATTTGACTTTTCTGTGACCAAACCTTACACGTCCAAAATAATTTGATAGCAGAAGACAAAGATATATATGCCCAAATTTTGACAGCGGAAGAAGAAATTTGACGAGCATAGTGGAAAGAGATAATTGGTGACCATAACACTTATTTTGGTAGCAGAATGCACCTTTCTCCTACCAAATACATGTTTTTGTAGCAGAATGTCTGTAAAGTTGAATTATCCATTTAATGCAAGTATTTAATTGTTTTTAATTTTTCATTTCATGAATTACTTGAAATACGATTTTTAATGATTATCCAAGTCCAAGTACATATTGCGTATTTTAATATAAAAATTAATCCATATTTCAATAATTAGTCTTTTTGTAAACAAATCACTCAAATCACATGTTCATTGATTCTTGTTATACCCTTACGATATGGAGTAAAAGTTGCGAATTTAATATTAGTTGCATTTATATATATATATATATATATATATATATATAAACAACACAACTTATTACTCAGACAAGTTTTTAAGTAAAAAAAAAAAAACAAAAAAACAAAAAGTTTTGTATTTTTTTTAATGAATGATATCGAAAATAAATTGAAAAAAACAAAAAAAACTTTTTGCTACCAAATTCATAGGAAATAGATAATTAGCGACCAAACACTTATTTTGTTAGCGGAATGCACCTTTATGTTACCAAGTATGTGTTTTGGTAGCGGAATGTCTATGAAATTTCAATTTCTCAAATTTTTTAATCTAAAAGGATTCTCCATTTAATGTAAATTTAATGTTTGATATTTTTTTTAATTCATCATTTTCATGAATTAATTGGAACGAAACTTTTATGCCTATATTTCAATTACTAGTCTTATTATAAACAAATCGTGTATTTATTAATTCATGTGTATACCCTTTCACCATTTTGAGTAAATGTTGTAAACTTAATGTTAGTTGTATTTGTTTATATAACATCAAATCTTACTTAAATAACGTGTTAAAAAAAATGGAAACTTGTTTCGATTTTTTTAATAACTACTATCTACATAACTTGAATTTTTTTTTTCCTACCAAAATTTCAATATGGCGGTAGATTTTGACATTCTGTGACTATAAGTGGCAATTTACTACCAAGCATATATTTTGGTAGCAGGGTGCACCTTTCTGCTGCCAAATATTTGGTAGCGAAATATCTATCAAAGTTTTAATTCATTATTTCATGACTTTTATTTTTGTTTTTTCAATTCCTTATTTCATGAATTAACTAAAATTTAAGAATTTTATGATTATTCAAGTACATATCACATATAGAATTAATCTATATTTCAATAATTAGGTCTAAATATGTAAAGAAATCACGTGTCATTAGTTCTTGTGTATACCCTTTTCATGATAGGGTGTAAATTTTGTGAATTTAGTATTAGTTGTGTTTGTGACATATATTTATTATTATATCATATCTTACGCAGATGTGTTAAATAAAAACAGAAATGTTGTTTATAAAATTTTTTACTCGATGAATGGTATATAAATCTCAATTTGGTAGCAGATCTGACATTCTGCGAGTAATATTTGGTAGACAATTAGCTGCCAAACACGTATTTTGGTAGCGGAATGCACTTTTCTGCTACTAAATAATACTAATTATATAGTTTGAAGAGCTTAACCTTCTGCTACTAAATAAAAAAATTTGGCAGCAAATTCTCATACATCCACTACCGAAAAGTCATTTTGAAATTTCATTATTAGCACCTTAAAAGACCGCCAACTTTTAAAATCAAATTATCACTAGAGTCCTTCATGATATTTCTCTGCTATTTATACTTAGTTTGGAGGTATAAGTGAAGGTGTATTCTTAATAAGGTTTAGCGCAATTTTATTGCGGAGAAGTTATTCAGTGGACTGATGTTTCACATTATCATATTTATATAATACACCTATCTAACTAAAATTTGACAATTGGATGCATTATCCATGTCATTTTTTTGTTTTAGATTTCTTTTTTTCTAATAATTATTACTTTAATTATTAAATCAAAATTATCATAAATATCTCAGTTAAATCCTTTATAGTAATCTTTCCTAAAAAAACTTTTATAATAATCAATTGAGTTCAAATAAATTTCATATTATTTTAAAATTTTATTTTAATATATTTAAATTTCTTTAAGATTGAAACAACCTTGCAACTTCCTCAAAAAAAAAAAAAAAAAAAAAAAAAAAAAAAAAAAAAAAACAAAACAAAACAAAAAGAAAAAAGAAAAAGAAAAGAAACAACCACGCAAATAAAAAAAAAAAAACCTTGTGATTTTTTTTTCCTCTTAGTTGTTTCATTATATTGTATATGAAACTTTTTTCTTTAGTTGATTTCGTTTATGTTACATACGACATCATCTTGAACTATTAGTTGTTTCAAAGAAACCTTATTGCTTGAATGAGACATCTCTCATACAGCTAAATAAAAAAAGAAAATAAGGTGTGAGTATGAACCTTCATTCATGAAAACCAAGAAGATCCTAACCAAATTGATTCAAGTTTTTTTTTTTGGGTTTTTTTTAAATATCATGAAGACAATTAATCAAAACCTTTCTTAAATAAAATATATATATAAAAAAATTCAATAGATTTTAAAAGCATCTATTTTCAATTTCCATGTTGGTAGCGGTTGAAATATATATCTTCCTATTGTTTTTCAAGTTTAATAATTAAGGTAATACTTGTCAACAAAAGAGAAATCTAAAACAAAAAAATAACATGGATAAAATACCAAGTATCAAATCTTAAATTAGACGGATCTATCATGTAAGCACGATGACCTGATAAATCCGATTTACTGAATAATTTCTCTGTTTTCTTTTTTTTTTTTTGGACTAAAACTTAATGGGTTATAGGGGTAGAGGTGGGTATTCTTAGATAACTCGGGAAAGTAGATGTCTACCCACGTGATATATAGATTCCTTACGAAATAGATTGCCATATATCTCAGCTAATGTGATGGCTACGACTTGAGTTAAGCATTCAGTGAGGAGGATATCTACTAAATAATTTCACTTTATTGTATAGTAAAATAGTATTTAGATATATATAGGTAGGAATTGAGTGAGGAGATTAATTTCTATGGAAATAAAATTAATCGCATTTTAATATTTTCGATTCAAATAAAATTACTCTTATACATGCACGTCCATTGACAGTCTCTCACGCACAAACTACAGGCCCATACAAGAATATACAAGGTTTTTCTTTCTTTTCTTTTTTTTTTTTTTTAAATATATTTTGTGAAGTCAAGAGTAACGTGCATGGAGAATATGTAAGTGACGTCAACGCAGAGAGAAAGTAAGCAAAAACGGCCAATTAAAAGAGAGGAATAGTCAAAGCCGTATATTATAATAACAAGAAAAATAATAATAATAAAGTTGGGCGGGTAAATGGACACATAGCTGGATGTCATATGATTCAACTCCTCGTTTTGATGTATTCATTTCAAGACATTTTCTAATATTTATCCTTGGCTTGCTTCAATTTTTTTTTACTCTACCCCATATTTTTATTTCAAAAATTATATAATTTTGATAATTGCCTTCATTAAAATTAAAAAAATTCTCCTTAGTCCTTATTTTTTCTCCATTAAAAATAAAAAAATTCTCACATAATTCTCATTAAAATTAATTCTAAAAAAAATAAATTTTACTGTTTAGTTTAATTAAAATTAAAAATTTTCACATAAATCTCAAAATTAAAAATTCTTACATAATTCTCTCAAAAATTTATTTTATCTAAAAAAAAATTTGATATACATTTCATTGAAATATATTTCTTGCTCCGCCTCTCTAGTGGCTTCCTGCATGTTGAGCTACAACTATACACCAGAGTTATGTAAAGTGCTGTCTATATATATATATATTATATATATATATTGTTGTAATATCAGTAATGTACTGTATTTGCACAGACATTAGGTTGCACTAATTATCTTCTTAGACATATGTCACTTGAAAAATAAAAAATAAAAAAAAAATTCTGAGAGAGTAATATTTTCTTTTAGGGCCGCCTAATATATTAATTTAAAAAGAGCCTTTATTTTAGTTTTTCATTTTTTCTAATTTGTAAGAAACAATTTAGTTATTTTTTGTGATTGCAGGTATAATTTCGTAATATCACACTTGACTCCATGTAAAGATACGAATTCGAATAATCTTATCCCAATTAAAAAAAAAAAAAAAAAGAATCTAGTGATTTTCATTTATCCCCGATGTTAAGTTGCTGCAAGGTCCTGTATTAACGCATATCGAGATGCATAAAATCATGAAGTACTACATAATCAGACGACAAGTCGTACTTGAACGACTCGTAACATGACATGGGATATTGACTTTTCTCTCACGGGCCCATATGCAAGTTGCTATCCCAATTCATCTTTTTCTAATTCCGTGTTTTATTACAAGCGATTTTTAAGACACTTTCCCTTCTCCCAATTGGCCGGCTTTTCTTACTCTCATCTCTTTTCTCTGCATCTTTGACTTTCTACGTCTTATAAATTCTTCTCCATCCCATGCTTTCTTCTCAACATCACAATCTCTATCCTCACACTCTTTTCTTATCCAAAATCTTATAGACAACTTTTTTCTTCAGCTCCTTACTATAACCAAATATAAAGCTAGGCTACACACACACACACACATATACGATTATATTAAATCGATGGAAGGTTCCAATTCTTTAAAAAAATTATCCATTTGTTTATTCTTTTTGATGCTTGGTCTTATTACTACCACGTCTGTGCACGGCCAAGGAACGCTTGTTGGGTTCTATACAAGTACGTGCCCTAGAGCCGAAGACATTGTTAGGTCCACAGTTGAGTCTCATTTCCGATCCGATCCAGCCATAGCTCCCGGCATTCTCAGAATGCACTTCCACGACTGCTTCGTCCAAGGCTGCGACGGCTCCGTCCTCATCGACGGCCCTAACACCGAGAAGAGCACCCCGCCCAATAACGGAATAAATGGTTATGGCGTCATCGATGCTGCTAAAGCAGAGCTCGAGGCCGCCTGCCCTGGTGTCGTTTCCTGCGCTGACATTCTCGCACTTGCCGCACGTGATGCCGTTGTTTTGGTAACTGACAAGACGTCTTGCTCTAATACCACATAATATATATATATATATATATTAAGGTTTTTACTAACAAAGAATATTATATTAAAAATGTATGTTCTGCAGACCAAAGGTTTCAGTTGGCAAGTTCCTACAGGAAGAAGGGATGGGCGAGTTTCAGTGGCTTCGGAGGCTTTGACATTATTGCCTCGCTTTGATGAATCCATGGATTCCCAAAAACAAAAGTTTTCAGCAAATGGTCTCAACACTCAAGATCTCGTCGCCCTTGTTGGTAATGATTCTACACACACATGTCATTCGAATCTTATTCAACACTTACAGAGAAGACAAATTTTTAAAAATGTATTTAACAACAAAATCCAAATAAATAATGATAATTTTATCCAACAGGTGCACACACCATTGGGACTAGTGCATGCCAGTTCTTTAGCTACAGACTGTACAACTTCAGTACCACCACTGCAAGTGGCGCCGATCCCACCATCAACCCTTCCTTTGTTCCCACCCTTCGAGCGCTCTGCCCGCAGAATGGCGACAGGGCTAGGCGGGTTGATCTCGACACCGGAAGTGCCACCCGCTTCGACACAAGTTTCTTAGCAAACTTGAGAAACGGCCGAGGAGTTATCGAGTCTGATCAGATGCTGTGGACGATCCCTCACCAGAACGATCGTTGAAGCTTTTGCGAGTAAGAGGAGTGCAGAGCCTAAACTTCAACGTGGAGTTTGCCAGTCCATGGTGAAGATGAGCAACATTGATCAAAACTGGCACTCTGGTGAAATTCGGAGGGTCTGTACTGCCATTAATTAACTAACTCAGACTCGGATAACTTTCACTGTCAACTTCCATTGTTTACAACCAGTTCAATTCTTTTTGTCAAGGTTTATTTATTTTATTTATTTATTTCTTTCTTTTGGCTCTGAAATTTGTCCAGTGTTAATTACTTATGGTCGATTACATGTTATGTTCACGACAGCAGAGAGAGTTATGTATCATTATGTCTTATACATTGTTTATACCAAAAACAGAGAAAGTAGAAGTAAAAGCTAGTCGCTCTATTTCTGTTGTGCCTCTTTAATGATTTGTAAACCATCATTATTTTCATATTTGTTGGGGAGTTCATTCTTTCATATTCAATCTTTCTTTCTACTGTTAAATAGTACTATAGCTCAGTTTGGGATGTGGAAGTAGAAGTAGAATCTAAAAGCTATATACGATAACCAACTTTTCAAAAGAACTTCAAAGCACATTGATTTTTGTGCAAATTGCTTTTTTTTTTTTTTTTTTAGCACTTTTTATCAATCGCTATGGTTGCATCGTTTTTGTACAAAGTACTTTCAGTGATTCTAATAGCAATTCAAAATAGGGCATATATAATCTTTACATGGCATATATGAAAGTCGTCTCCAATGGCGACAATCGAAATCTAAGGGCTGGTTTTGAACGATGTTTGGAGAAGATATTTTGGAGGTTAGATTGAAAATGTATGTTTGGAAGAAATATTTTTTGAAAATTTATGTGATATTGAAAATAATACAAAAGTTTAATTCAGAAAAAAATATGTAAAATGGATCTTGTCTTGTTTGTCTTATCGTTTGAGTATTTTAATATAAAAATCATCTTATTTCGATTTAAATAAGAAAGTTATGTACTTTCAAATAGTTTACGTTTTTTGATAATAGAAGAGAGAAAAAGTTTGATGTAAATTAAAGTTGAGAGTTTTGGATCCAATAACATTTTGTCGTCTAAAAATGTTGCCCCAAACGAGCTCTGAGCTCTTCAACAACTTTCACGGCATGCCACAAAAATCTAGATTAGTTCATTGTCCACGAACAAGTTCAACGGTGAATTAGAGGGTCGGGGGAGCATATGACAACATGTATGCCCCCGTAATAGAAGAGATGAAATTAAATTTTCGTTTTTAATTTTAGATTTTCTATAGTTTTTACATAATCATCTTTAATTCTTTAAAAAGTTTATGTTTAAATTATTTACTAAATATAAATTATATAGATTGTTGAATTATATATTTTTTTGCATGGAAAATTTACCCAAAAATACCACTTTTTTTAATTGAGTTTAGATTTGGATTTCGTTATTTTTTATATTAATTTTTTTTTTTTAGATTTATAGATGAGTTTGTTTTTACATTTAAGTATTTTATGTTAGTTATAATGGTGATTATTATGAGGAGGATTTGTAATTCAGAAATCGTTATTTATGTGTGTTGATGTAATATGATAGCTTCTTCTAATTTGTCAATAATATTTTAAGAAATTATTGATTATGATTATGAATTATAATCGGTTAAATTATAGTTATTGTTTTAGGTAATTAATTGGCTAAAACAATGTTTTTAAAACACATTACGGACATTGAACGATGTTTGTTTGTTTGTTTAAAAAACTTTCATTGAATGTGGATTTTGAAACAATGCGTGATACTCTACAGGCGCATTCAACGGTTATTAAAATATTGTAGAATCTTTGTAGATTCTACTATATGACGTTGTTTTATCCGTCCTGTATCTATCCAGGATGGTCATGAAGTAACCATTATGGTATTTTTCCATGACAGTTCAACCATCATGAAATTCATCTTTTTTGGTGGTACATGATGCATAAAAAATAAATCTTTAAAAGTATTTTTAGCCAAAATTTGAATTTTTTTTAATTGCTAATTGGTATAATCGGTTAAATTTTAATTATCGTTGCACCTAATTGATTTGCTAAAATGATTTTTAAAAAATTAGAAATTCAACTATGGTTTTTCCGAAAACCATTGTGAAATATGTGGATTTTGAAACAACACGTGACACTCTATGTGCACAATATGCAATGATGTCTAAAAAACCATCTTCATATCTTTGTACATGCTACGACGGGGTTTTAACCGCTGTTGTCCCTTCCCATAAAGATTTAAAACTGACATAAAAATCCAACTTTCCAAGCAGTATATACAAAAGAACTTAAAAAAAAAAAAAAAAAAAAAACTTAAAAAAATTCAATTTAAATCTAGAATCTTTTTCGTTTGGTATTTGGTTTTAAAAAAAAAATTGCTTGTGGCACATATTTAAAAAAGAAAAAAAAAATCTAAATTAAATCTTTTGAATAAGGACTAATATCTCTTATCATCAACGCAAGTGCATGTGAGAATTAGAATGACTAGCTTTTACTTTTTCTTTGCCTATTGATAAACAATTACATGACGTACTTATACATAAAATTCAATATTATCACGTACATTTTCCATCTCGCTAATCATACCATAAGATTTACATGTAAATATAAGTAATTAACACTTGAAAAATTTCCAGCCAAAAAAAAAAAAATAAATAGCAGATGACATAAATGTTTATCCGGTATCAACTATACGAAGTGAGTTAATTAATGGCAGTACAGACCCTGCGAATTTCAGCCTGACTGCCCATTTTGACACCGATATTGCTCATCTTCACCATGGACCTGACAAATTCCACATTGAAGTTCAGGCTCTGTGCTCCTCTCACTCGCAAGAAGCTTTCAACAATCGTTCTAGTGGAGCGATCAGTCCACAACATTTGATCAGACTCGATAACTCCTCGGCCGTTTCTCAAGTTTGCAAAGAAACTTGTGTCGAAGCGTGTGGCACTTCCAGTGTCGAGGTCGACCCGCCTAGCCCTGTCGCCATTCTGCGGGCAGAGCGCTCGAAGTGTAGGAACAAGGAAGGGTTGATGGTGGGATCGGCGCCACTTGCAGTGGTGGTACTGAAGTTGTAAGTCTGTAGCTAAAGAACTGGCATGCACTAGTACCAATGGTGTGTGCACCTGTTGGATAAAATTATCATTATTTATTTGGATTTGTTGTTAAATACATTTTAAAAAAATTTTCTTCTCTGTAAGTGTTGAATAAGATTCGAATGACATGTGTGTGTAGAATCATTACCAACAAGGGCGACGAGATCTTGAGTGTTGAGACCATTTGCTGAAAACTTTAGTTTTTGGGAATCCATGGATTCATCAAAGCGAGGCAATAATGTCAAAGCCTCCGAAGCCACTGAAACTCGCCCATCCCTTCTTCCTGTAGGAACTTGCCAACTGAAACCTTTGGTCTGCAGAACATTCATTTTTAATATAATATTCTTTGTTAGTAAAAAACCCTTAATATATATATATATATATATATATATATATATTATGTGGTAATAGAGCAAGAAGTCTTATCATTTACCAAAACAACAGCATCACGTGCGGCAAGTGCGAGGATATCAGCGCAGGAAACGACACCAGGGCAGGCGGCCTCGAGCTCTGCTTTAGCGGCATCGATGACGTCGTAACCTCGTATTCCGCTATTGGGCGGGTGCTCTTCTCGGTGTTAGGGCCGTCGATGAGGACGGAGCCATCGCAGCCTTGGACGAAGCAGTCGTGGAAGTGCATTCTGAGAATGCCGGGAGCTATGGCGGGATTGGATCGGAAATGAGACCCAACCGTGGACCTAACAATGTCTTCGGCTCTAGGGCACGTACTTGAATAGAACCCAACACGCGTTCCTTGGCCATCGACAGACGTGGTAGTAATAAGACCAAGCATCAAAAGTAATAAACAGATCATATTGGATATTCTGTGGAAAGAAGCAGGACCCTCTATAGATTTAAAAGTATGATAATGTAAATATTGTGTAGCCCCAGCTATATATTTGGTTTTTGACAAATGTTGAAGAGAAAAGTTGATATATGTAAAGATTTTGGAAGAGAAAAGAGTATCAGGATTGAGCTTGTGATGTTGAGAAGAAAGCGAGGGATGGGTAGCAATTTATAAGACGTGAAAGTCAAAGATGTACATAAAAATAAAAGGGGTAGAGTAAGAAAATTGAAGCCAGCCAAGGATAAATTAATATTAGGAAAATGTCTTGAAATGAATACATCAAAACACGGAGTTGAATCATATGACCTCCAACTATGTGTTCATTACCTGCCCAACTTTATTATTTTATTTTACTTGTTATTTTAATATACGGCTTTGACCATTCCTCTCTTTTAATTGGCCGTTTTTGCTTACTTTCTCTCTGCGTTGACGTCACTTACATATTTCTCCATGCATGTTACTCGTCTTCACAAAATATATTAAAAAAAAAAAAAAAAAAAAAAACCTTGTATATTCTTGCATGGGTCTGTAGTTTGGGCGTGGGGAACTGTTAATGAACGTGTGTATATATGCATAGAGTAGTTTTATTTGTACCGAAAAAAAATTAAATATTCAAGAATTCGAGTAATTTATTGAGATTCAGAGGAAAATAGTTATTTTTTTAGTAAATTTTTTTGAAGATATGACCAAAATTTTTGAAAATATAGTTAAAAGTTTTTTTTTTTTAATTTTGAATAGTCATAATTTTTTTTAAATAGTTAATCAGTAATTAATTATATAACATTATTAATTTGGTTAATCAGTAGTTGATTGTAGTTAATCGTTAATTGATTATAACATAAATTATTAATTTTCAAGTCAATCATTGATTGATTATAGTTGACTAAATCTGAAGAAAAAAAATACAAACGACCATTTTGTTAAATGAAAAAAAAAGTTTGACTATTTATTAAAGTGAAATTGGCTGACCAAATTGATCACCCCACCATAATTTTCTGAATTTTATTTGCATAGAAAATAAGGCCCCCATTAAATTATAATTATTTATATCATATTTGCTCTTTTACCATGCAATAAAACTAGGTGTTTGGTGGTGATTTAAACTCACACCATCAACTCAATTTTGTCTTTTCCCAAAGTTTTTGTCTTTTCTGAAAAAGTCAACCAAAATCACTATTAAACTTACAAATCTTAACTCAAATTAAACACAAACACCTACCGATAAAGAATACAACTTTATTAATACCTCCAAACTAATAAAAATGAAAATACAGTTAAAAAAAAATTACTGAATGTTGTACCCACATTAATTAACATGCCAGCCTTGACTACTTGTCTCTTTTGTTAGCCGTTTTCGCTTAAATTGCATGCCTCTTTGAAAACAAAACGATCTTAAACAAAAAAAAAAAAAAAAAAACTTGAATTTTATGTTAATGATTAACTTATTATTATTATTATTATTATTATTATTATTATTATTACAAACAATGTAACTATTGAGTGGCTGGCAGGAGCGAATTTAGGGGTACAGCTGCTATTTTTATTTTTATTTCAAAAAATATATAATTTTGATAATTACCTGCACTAAAATTTAAAAAAAAAAACTCCTATAGTCCTTATTTTGTCTCCATTAAAAATTAAAAAAATTCTCACATAATTCTTATTAAATTAATTTTTTAAAAAAATATAAACTTTTACTGCTTAGTCTGATTAAAATTAAAAATTCTCATATAAATCCACTAAAATTAAAAATTCTTATATAATTCTTGCAAAAATTTATTTTATCTTTAAAAGAAAATTTGATATATATTCTCATTGAAATATATTTCTTGCTCCGCTGCTCCTTAGAACTAGTAATGGAATCCCTGTGCTCTAATCTTCCTGTATGTTGAGCTACAACTATACACCAGAGTTATGTAAAGTGCTGTCTATATATATATATATATATATATATAAATTGGTGGAAATATATATTGCTGTCTAATATCAGTAATGTACTGTATCTACACAAGACATTAGGTTGCACTAATTATATCTTCTTAGACATGTGTCACTTGAAAAATAATAAATAAAATAAAAATTCTGAGAGAGTAATATTTTCTTTTAGGGCCGCCTAATATATTAGATTTAAAAAGAGCCTTTATTTTAGTTTTTCATTTTTTCTAATTTATAAAAAACGAATTTAGTTATTTTTTGTGGTCATAAATATAAACTATTGGTAATACCACATCTGATTCTATCTAAAGATACAGAATTCGAATCACCTTATCCCAAGTTTTAAAAAAAGAAAAAGAAAAAAGAAAAAAGAATTTAGTGATTTTCATTTATCCCCACCGGCCGATTAGTTAGAGTTTAGCTGTAACCAAAGCGAATCCGTTATCCACTGTAAATTAACGACTCATATTCGAAGATTGCATAACAATATCATTGAAGTTCTGCAGCTTTTACCAATAATCAGACGACAAGTCGTACTTGAACGACTCGTAACATGACATGGGATATTGACTTTTCTCTTACGGGCCAATATGCAATGCATTCCAGTTCATCTTTTCTAATTCCGTGTTTTATCACAGCGATTTTTAAGACACTTTCCCTTTTCCCAATTGGCCGGCTTTTCTTACCCTGATCTTTTTTCTTTGCATCTTTGACTTTCTACGTCTTATAAATTCTTCTCCATCCCATGCTTTCTTCTCAACACCACAATTTCTATCCTCAATACTCTTTTCTTTTCCAAAATCTTATAGACAACTTTTTTCTTCAGCTCCTTACTATAACCAAATATAAAGCTAGGCTACATACACATAACACACATATACGATTATATATTAAATCGATGGAAGGTCCCGATTCTTTGCAAAAATTATCCATTTGTTTATTATTTTTGATGCTTGGCTTGTTACTACCACATCTGTGCATGGCCAAGGAACGCTTGTTGGGTTCTATACAAGTACATGCCCTAGAGCCGAAGACATTGTTAGGTCACAGTTGAGTCTCATTTCCGATCCGATCCGCCATAGCTCCCGGCATTCTCAGAATGCACTTCCACGACTGCTTCATCCAAGGCTGCGACGGCTCCGTCCTCATCGACGGCCCTAACACCGAGAAGAGCACCCCGCCCAATAACGGAATAAATGGTTATGGCGTCATCGATGCTGCTAAAGCAGAGCTCGAGGCCGCCTGCCCTGGTGTCGTTTCCTGCGCTGATATCCTCGCACTTGCTGCACGTGATGCTGTTGTTCTGGTAAATGATATGACTTCTTGTTCTGATACCACAGTTAACAAAAGAATGAAGATTTTTTACTAACAAAGAATATTATAATAAAAATGTTTGTTCTGCAGACCAAAGGTTTCAGTTGGCAAGTTCCTACAGGAAGAAGGGATGGGCGAGTTTCAGTGGCTTCGGAGGCTTTGACATTATTGCCTCGCTTTGATGAATCCATGGATTCCCAAAAACAAAAGTTTTCAGCAAATGGTCTCAACACTCAAGATCTCGTCGCCCTTGTTGGTAATGATTCTACACACACATGTCATTCCTATCTTATTCAAACTTACAGAGAAGACAAATTTTTTAAAAATGTATTTAACAACAAAATCCAATAAATAATGATAATTTTATCCAACAGGTGCACACACCATTGGTACTAGTGCATGCCAGTTCTTTAGCTACAGACTGTACAACTTCAGTCCACCACTGCAAGTGGCGCCGATCCCACCATCAACCCTTCCTTTGTTCCCACGCTTCGAGCGGTCTGCCCTCAGAATGGCGACAGGGCTAGGCGGGTAGATCTCGACACCGGAAGTGCCACCCGCTTCGACACAAGTTTCTTTGCAAACTTGAGAAACGGCCGAGGAGTTATCGAGTCTGATCAAATGCTGTGGAGCGATCCCTCAACCAGAACGATCGTTGAAGGCTTCTTGCGAGTAAGAGGAGTGCAGAGCCTGAACTTCAATGTGGAGTTTGCCAAGTCCATGGTGAAGATGAGCAATATCGGTGTCAAAACTGGCACTCTGGGTGAAATTCGCAGGGTCTGTACTGCCATTAATTAACTTCTCTCGGTTCCGATAACTTCGTAGTAAATGCTCAGATCAAATTTTTTGTCATATGCTATTCATTTATTATTCATTTGTTTTTGACTCTGAATATATATATATATATATATTTATCTAAGTGTTAATTACTTATAGTTACATATAAGTCTTAATGTTTGAATAGCTAGACAAATTTTAATTGTTTGAAAATTGTTCATATTATGTATAACCATATATTGTAATTCATGTATACCGAAAGTAGAGAAAGAAAAAGTAACCGCTAGTCGTTCTAATTCTGTTGTTCTATCTTTATGTGACCACATGTAAGGTCGTTGATGATTGTATTTGCACCGTTTTTAAAAGTTAATTTAAAAAAAATTTCGATTAAATTTGAAATTTTCACAACTTATTTTGAAATTCGGGTTACACTTATTTTTAATTCCATATATACGAGCTGTGGTTAATGCCAGTGCAGTATGGTCTCTAAGAGATCAATTTTACGTTGTCAATTTATGTCGTTCCGCCAGTCTATTCAACTGAAGTTTTAAAATGGTTACTAATTTCATTCTAGAATTTTCATTTAATGTACTTGTACAGCTAATTCACTTTACTGTTCCAAATGATCCTTTGTGAGTAGCTGGAACATTTTTCTGAGTTTGCTCTCATGGCTCGGAATTAAATTCTATTAGGCGTAAATTGTCAAATGAACACTTAAAAATTAATCTTTCTTTCAAATAGCCAGCTTGAATTTCAATTATGGACTTGGAATGCTTATTGAAAATTTTAAAATAATGTATTATGTGATTACATCAAAATTTTCATGTTGATTAATTGTGTAAAAATTATTCGAACACTCGAATAGCACTCTGGAGCTTAGAGTTCGTTCGTAGTATTGTTATCATGAACAATTACAAACTAACAAAAAATGTTTTTAATTATAAGAAATTTTACAGTTCGATTGCTGATTAATAAATTTGTGTTGTAAATTGTTCTATCATTACACCAACGTAGCTCTTCCTTAATGATTCTATATATAAGGAAACCTCTACTAGAAGTGTTGATTCATTTTTAAAAGATATGATTTATCCACATTCTTAATGTTTATAGCTATATGAGTTAGCAATCTATTGGTTCAATAAAAGAACTAAAATTCCACCACACTACTCTCTTCTGCTGCAGCGTGATTTTTTTTTTTTTTCCCAACAGTAGTTCAGGATCAAAGTGACAGGATTCTTATAGTTCAGGAAACTCATAGTTCAGGAAATAACATTGTTTATTGCCCTAATACGTATCTTCTTGTAATGTATTTAAATTATTCTTTTAGAACATTAATTTTCTGTCAATAGGGCTCCAAAAATAATTGAGGTTAATCGGCAGACTCTTGCTCCTAGTTGGATATTATTTGTTAATATATATATATAATATATAATATATATATATCTCAAAAAAAGTTATTGTTCACTAACTTTTTCAAACAAAACGGAATCGTACGTTTTGGTTGAAAAGTAATTTTTGTTTTACAGTCCTCCTTTTTATCTTGAAGCTTTTTTTTTTTTTTTTTTAAACATTTTGTGTGAATCAACAGGTTAGCTAATTGATCCCTTTATTTTATTGTTTTATTATTCTAAGATACTCTTCCGCTACATCACCCTTTTGCACAAGTTTCTGAAATTTTGAGGGATAAAAAATTGGAAATTGTTTGCTAGACACAGCAGTAACATAATATTTACTTTTGATATTTATTTTTATTTTATGATTTAATTCAATTTTCACATGCTTGGATTTAGGACTAATAGGCGCAACATATAATCAACTGTAACCAGACTATGACTTTGGGAGGTTGATCCTGCATGATTCACAGCTTTAGAAGGATTGCTTTCGTTTTGCATGGCACTATGAATATATCGGAGCTTGCACAGGGGCAGACGTCAAAGCAGAATTCAACAAAATTGAATCGGCGAATGAATGAAGCTATATTAGAAAATAAACCATGTCAAAATTGGGAACCGTATTTGTAATAACCAGAAGTTTTATTAAGAATTTAAGTGAATTAATAATTTAATTCACCTAAAATCTTCATGTACTAATTAGGTTTGATTATAACCTAAAATGATGAGATGAAATGTTGCAATATTTTTACAATGTGACAATTAATTAACTTCATGTCACATAGTTTTATCACAATATGTTTAAAATAATGTGACCTATTGTCATAAATCATAGTAAGATCAAATATACCTTTTCATATTGTAACAATTTAATAAATTGTCAAATTATATAGTCATAATATTTTATTTGAAATGTAAAAATATGTGACCAATTGATATAAATCATAATATACAATAATCTAATAACATGAGCAGAGTAACAAGTGAGAATTAGCAGTTTAAGTTTAACATAGATGAGAAAAATACTGCCTACTAGAATGCAATATAGAAACTTGATGGCCAAGTCTCTAGGCAGGTAGAAAATTGCATTGTCCACCGTTTTCAGTATAGAAACTTGATGAGTAAGTCTTTAAACAGATAGGAAATTATATTGTCTACCTTTTTCAATATATAAGAGCCCAGTACATACACTTACACGAAATTTGATTGCTCTCACCCGATACGTATACTAGGGCCTACACGTTAAGTAAAGATAAGATTTCCTTGATGAAACATAAGAGATCCATAATTATTAAAAATAATTAGATCATGTATTATAATTCTCATAATTTATCATAAATGGGTTATGCATATATTTTCGATGACTGTTATGTTTTGCGAGTTTAGTTTATACTTGCTAAGTCAAAGCTTATAAGATAAGAAACCTGTCATCTAATTTGGTGAGTGAGTCGAATGATGGAGCGGGAGAAGGACGGTTTGAGATACTACTACGTAATTATTTTCTGTAGCTCTTTTTATTTATTAATTTTTAAATTAAATTATGTTAATTATATGATAATATGACTTTTGATATAAGTATGGATAAAATAGCATTCTATGATTTTTGCAAGATATGCATATATTATGTTAGTAAGTTAAGTTGTAAGTATGTAAGGTAATCAGTACGTACAAGTTGTAGTTATTATATACAAGTAATTACTTTAAGATTTAGTTCAGTAATATGTTATGTAAAAATAATAAAATAATAATAAATCTTCAAGTTCTTTTAGTTAAGTAAGATTAAGTAAGTTTAAATACGTATAATAATGGTCTAGTAAGCTGGTCGTTACAATATTTTTGGCTTGAAGATCAATTTTGGAGAAGAAAATTAAATTAACAATTTCACAAGTAGGAAAATTTTCTTTTGTATTATTTGATGTTAGAAAGTTAGGTTTAATTTTGACTTAATTATTAGGTAATTAAATTTAAATAAGTTAAATTTCCTGTTCTATTTTTTATTTTCAAATTTATTACCTTTCTCAATTTTGTTTGTAGCTTCCTGTTTTTCTTTGTGATATAGTTTAGTCTATAAATATATTAGTCCCATCAAATTTAAAAGAGACAGATTATATTAAATGGAATGTTGAGTAATTACATCTCTTCTTTTTTCCAATTTCTGTATTCTTGAGCAACAACATATTTTGACCGATATTTTGTATGAATCAAATATCCCATTTATTTATTTATTTATTATTATTATTTTATTTTTGAATTAGGGGTGGGGATTCAAACTCTTAATCTTATGGTTGAGTCAGATATGAAATTATGCAAATCACCTATCCCAATTATTTCATCGTTCCTACATTTTCTAACACAAGCCCTACATCAGGGAAGTCTTGGGGGGACTTGCACCAGCAGACTTTTTCCAAACAAAAAAAATTATGAAGTGACGAAAGGTCGCAAAAGACTATACTATTAATCCCAACAGAAATAATAATAATAATAATAATAATAATAATAATAATAATAACGTCATTTGATCACTTGATATATCAGCAGCTAAGGCTTATAATCAAATGATAATATCATCAAATAAACAAGGTAGAGGTACTTATCGTTAAATTACATGAGGTCCAATAAATGTAAAGATAAACGATGGCTATTAGTCATATTACAACGCTCAATAGACATATATTCAATGAGATAAATGAAAAAATAAAAATAAATAAAAGAAAAAATCGAATTTGATTGGAACGACAAGCCAGCTAGCTAGCTTAACTTTTCCTACCTTTATTTTGGCTTAACAATCTACAGATAAAATATTACAGAGCTTCACTTTGATATACTTTGTATCATTTAGTTAACGGCAGTACAGACTCTGCGGATTTCACCCTGAGTGCCGGTTTTGACGCCAATATTGCTCATCTTCTCCGTGGACTTGGCAAACTCCACCTTGAAGTTTAAGCACTGAGCTCCTCTCAGTCGCAAGAAACCTTCGACGATCGTTCTGGTCGAGGGATCGGTCCACAACACCTGATCAGACTCTAGAACGCCTTGGCCGTTTTTCAAGTTTGCAAACAAAGTGGTGTCGAATCGGGATGCGCTTCCAGTGTCAAGATCGACCCGCCTAGTCCTGTCGCCATTCTGCAGGCAGAGTTCTCGTAGTGTGGGAACGAATGAAGGGTGGGTTGATGGTGGGATCGGCACCGCTAGCTCGCAGTTGTGGTACTGAAGTTGTAAGAGTCTGTAGCTGAACAACGCGCCTGAAGTAGTACCAATTGTGTGTCCACCTGTTGGATAAAATTAATTAGAGGTTAATGATTTTGTTGTATAATACGTATAAAAGGAAAAATCTATTACATTAATGTTATGTGAGGTTTTTGAATCTGATTGATTATCTAATATGTTTATGTATTCCATAGCGATATTATAAGATACAAACGGCATATGTGATGAATCATTACCAACTAGGGCGATGAGGTCTTGAGTGTTGAGACCTTTTGTTGCAAACTGTTGTTCTTGGGAATCAATGGAATCGTTAAAGCGAGGCAATGTGGAAGCCTCTGAAGCCAATGAAACTCGTCCATCTTTCTTCCCGTTGAGACTTGCCAACTAAAACCTTTGGTCCGCAAAACATGATAGAGTCATGAAATAATACTCGTTAGTAACAACTCTTAAAAAACACACACACACATAGTTTTATGGTATCAGAGTAAGACGTCGTGCCAGTTTCCAAAACGACAGCATCTCGTGTGGCAAGTGCGAGAATATCAGCACATGAAACGACACCAGGGCGCAGGTGGCCTCGACGTGTGTTTTAGCAGCATTGATGACGTCATAACCTCTTGTGCCGCTGTTCTGCGGGGTGCTCTTCTCGGTGTTTGGGCCGTCGATGAGGACAGAGCCATCACAGCCTTGGACGATACAGTCGTGGAAGCGAATCCTTAGAATGCCGGGAGCTATGGCGGGTTTGGATCGGAAATGAGACGCAACTGTGGACCTAACAATGTCTTCGGCTCTAGGGCACGTACTTGAATACAAACTAGCACGAGTTCCTTGGCCATGCACAGACGTGGTATTCATAATACTGTAGCACAGAATAAATATCCAAACTAGTGATTTGCATAAACAACCGCGACCTTACCATTGATAAACTGATAAAAAAAAAAGTTATATATATATATTTATATTTTTGGTAGAAAAAATGTTGAAGAAAGTACGACTATGCTAGAGCTGGGGAAAGAGTAGAGAGTATTCTTTGCTTATTTTGGGTTGTGATGCACAAAAGCTTTGATGGAGAAGAATTTATAGGACATGAAAGTCAAAGATTCAGAGAAAGAGAAAAATATAAAGTAAGAATAGACGGCTAAAGAACAAAAGGTGAAAAGATCTTAAAAATCATGCACAGAACATGTCCCAAAAGAGTACTCTACGTGTAAACTATAAAGAGCGCTTCCGTTTTGTTTTGCTTTTTCTCTTTTTTTTTGTTTTGTTTTTTTTTTTTTTTTTGTTTTTGTTTTTGTTTTCTTGTTTTTGTTTTTTTTGGTTAACAAATTGGCTATGACTAGTCAATTTATTGGCACATTGACCTATACAAAAATCTAGAATAAAAATTAAGAATAATCGTGTTTTTTTTTACTTCAATCAAATTAATACTCATTACGAGTGGGGTTCAAATTTTAAATTTGGGACAAATGTGCGAATTTCTAGTGGAAAAAAATATTTTAAATTCATAATTATCATGATAAGAAAGTGTGTAAACATAAAATTAAAACGCAAGAACGTAATGAAACTTAGTAATGAGTCATTTGGACTTTTGTTTTATATTTTTAAGTAAATGAATTGCTTACTAATTTGAGGATATTTTATAATATACTCTTCATACTATGATCGTTCTTCACAGATCTAAATAACATTCTTCTTCTCCTCCCTCACTAAACGCCGACGAATATAAACTCCGCCATGGCCCTCCGCTTCTCCTTCGGCTCAATCATCTCCTTCCTTCCTTCAGCCATGCAAATAAGCTTTGAACATACTAGGTTTTCACTTTTTTTTCTCCCGCTTTTCCCCAAGCGATCTCCAAACCAATTACCAAATTAATAAATTGTCCTTTGATACCCTCAATTAAATATTGACCGTCACATATATTTAAAACAATAAAATATTTTAACTCCTCATTTTCTACGATGTCGATTTATTAAGGGACTTGTCCCGTGAATCTAAACTATAGGACTGTAGAAATATCCTATATTTATATTTCTTTTATTTTATCTCAAGTGATGTAGTCAAATATGTTAGATTTTTGGTGGGCGACTTCACGGAACAGTTGCTTTTCCCTACCGGATATGATGAAGTAGCTACCACTTAGTTTAAGTACTGATGGTATTAGTAGTTTTCTATCAGATCAGATTCTATAATATGAGCATAACAAAAATAATGAAACGCTACGTCTATTTATTTTAAATATGATTTTTATCCTAACAAAAAAAAAAAAAAAAGATTATAAAATCCCAAATTCGGACCTGGCTTAATGTGGATCACATGGAAGGGAGGCAGAAGAGCTGTTGGGTCACGTCTTCAAAAGTGGAAGGGTGGCATCATGGGCTACGATGGGCCGCCGTGGCAGGGGTGTCGGTATTTGAGGAGGAACTTGGAGTGGTTCGCTAGTGAGGTTAGATTTCATACATCACACGTGTCAATGAATACATCATTGGGGAGCATGAAACGACTCATGAGTGAACCAACATCCAAGATCCAAAAATGAGCCACCACTGGACAGAAAAATGATTGACAAACGATTTGATGAGTCATTCCAGTCCAAATAAGGAATGTTGACTCCGGATCAGCAAAAGGGCAACCACATCATGCATGTCAAGGAAGAATCTCAGCCAATAGGGATCTCACTTAAAACGGTAGTTTCCCAATATCTTTCGGTCTATCCAGAATTAGAAAGTCAACAAAGACAAGAAAATGCAACTGCTAGTCGACATTAAAGGTCTAATCGAGTAGAGTAATGAAACTAAAGTCAACTAATCAGCCCCTATAAATAGAGGCGTACTCCACGAGCCTGTTTGATGCCCAATTCATTATCTAATCACCAAAATTTACTTTATACGCATTGCTCTCTCTATACTATATATTGATTTCCTTCTTCTATCTTTCTCACTCAGAAACGTCTTTGTAACGCTTATTGATAAATAAGTAAAAGTTTTGAAATTCCCTACAGAGGGTGTAACTTAGAGATTACAAGTGAATCTCTATAAATCTACATGTCTCTATTTTTATTTACTTTTTCCACAATTTATTTTACTATTATATATGACAACGAATGGCTCACCGACAATTTGTCAGTCATCCAATTTTGGTTATTGACCCCAATTTTCTATGATTGTAGATTTAACCCTCTACATTCGTCATTGTGAAAAGAAATGTCTGTGCCTCTCATTAAGCTTTTGTTTGGTTGTGTGGTCTACTAGTTAAAAACTTAAATCTTGTGGTAGATTTATGAGCCAACTTTCAGTTCTTTCTTCTTTGCAAACAATTCTTTTTTGTCAGGTATGTCCTTTTGGATTCAAATTCGACATACCTTTGTTTCTTCTTCAGTTTTCTTACAAGTAATTCTTTCTGTTTGCTGAGAAAACGTGAGGAAATAATGAAAATTTGAAGTTTGGCTCTTTATTTTCCTTTTCTATTCGAGCCTTTTTTTTTTTTTTTTTTTTTTTTGTGGTTATTGTTGGTCCTTGAAACTTGAGCGTTGGGGTTGTAACAAATGAAGGAGTTTCACCCTTGTTATATTCTAGTTGCTCCTTTGATGTTTGCTTGTAATTGAAGTTGGATGATTGTCGTTTACTTTTTTTGTGCCACGAGTTGTTTAGTAAGTAATGAGGGTATCGTTAGAACTCTAGTACTTTTCATGTACTTTATTTCATCTTCCTCGCTGGGATGAGAGATCTCAGACTTGGATTAGCAATATTGGGAGATTGTACATAGAAATCACGCTTAAAAATGGTGGACAACTAGCCAGACCAGCAGATTAGCGAAATTGATTGCAAAAGATCTGCTGGGGAGGTCTTTTTGATACCAAAAACTGCTCAGCAACATTGGTGGAAAAAACTAATCATATAACAGAGCTTTTCCCTATAAACAGGGAATACAAAAAGAACAGTCAGATTTTCGTGGCTTGGTTTGTGTCTTACACCAACTCTTTCTTCTTCTCTCTTTTTTTTTTTTTTTTTTTTTTTTTTTTAATATATATATTTTATTATTATTATCTGGAACAAATAATTTTGATTAGTAGCTGAACATATGGTTATTTTTGGATTTTGGTTGGCCAAGAAAATAAGACTTCAAAGAAGGGAAATTGGATTTGGAAGGGTTGATGGAGGGACGGAGCCTTACGGCTAGGGGGGCTTAAGGCCCACTCAAAAAAATAATTATGTTTATATATATTTGTTTAAATAATTAGGCGGGGTGGCCTTTTATATAGTCACCTAATTCAATATATAGTTCAACTATTTTGTTTAGAAAAATAATCATTTATTATTTTTCAGATTTAGTTAATTAATGATTAACTATAAAATTTGGTGATTGACTAATGGTCAATCAGTAAAATTTGATGATTACGTTATGTTAATCAGTGATTGACTATTATTGTTACTATTATGTGATTAATCATTGATTGACCATTTAAGAAAACTGATTAACCATTAAAAAAAATGACATTCTAACTAATTTTTAAAAACTTCGATCATTTATTAAAAAACTTCTTAAAAAAAGTTATTTAGCTATAAATCCCAACAAATTGTCCCCTAAAAATTAAAAACATTTTAGTATTCTAAAATAACTATTTATAAAATTAGCAAATTAGAGCCTTGCTTTTAAAAAAAATGTGTAAAAAAACTTATTTGCAAAATTGAATAAAAAAAATAAAACTAACCATATTGTGCTAATTTAATTTAAATATATATATTATCCTAAATAATACCCACATTAATTTTAGTTACCCTTTTTATATATGAAAATAAAATGCAAAAACCCTTGAAAACATTCATCCTTCATATTCACATATTTGAACGTTTTTATTACTACATTTTAGTGTTTATTGTTTATTTTTATTTTTTTTATTAACTGTCAATGTCACCTTGATGAGATCAACATGCTATAGAACTATATTTAGTGTATATATTTTTGTTTTTTAATATGGAATATGCTATTTACTATATACTATATATGAAATTCTTCTATAAAATTATGTAGTCATTCTCATATATAGACCATGTGACCAAATTGTTAGTGATCAAGAACATATAATATGATGCTAAGGTTCCTATAGTATGAATATCATGTA
The DNA here is from genome assembly GCA_025413025.1 of Ficus hispida. Taxonomy (NCBI): domain Eukaryota; kingdom Viridiplantae; phylum Streptophyta; class Magnoliopsida; order Rosales; family Moraceae; genus Ficus; species Ficus hispida. The sequence continues at coordinate 18,589,132 of CM046370.1, forward strand.
ACGAAACATAATTATTTAAGAGACAGTTATTATCATATGCTCATATTGTTATTTTCACAATATCGAAACATTAATTGCTACAATAATATGGTCAATATCATAGTGAAGGAACAAAACAAAAAACACTTTTCTTGCAATCATAATCGTTTCCAAACGCTGAAGAGAAACAAAGTAAAATGCTAATTAGGAATGAAAAAATATGTTTCTTGAGTCTTCAAGTGGAGGGAAAGAAGAAAAAAAAAACCTTTCTTTTTAAAACATTGATTTTAGATAATTAAAAGGAAAAAACTCCCTCTGTTAAAAGTAGGTAAACGTTTGCCCAAAAAAAAATTGATATATTTAAAAATGAAATCTTTTATGGAAAACAATTGCATGAAATAAGGATAATTTGTTGTTTCCCTAAAAAATAAAAATAAAAACTCGTGGATAAAATAAAAAAGGTAAGCATCCCATTGAAGGATAAATGTGGAAGAAGAGAAGAATGAATTTTAAGTATTGTTTAATTTACTAATATTTGTTGCACTACTAGAAAAAGTAGATTACACTATACAAATTAGACGACGGTTTTCAGAAACCGTCGTCTTATGTTAAGATACCACGATGGTTTTTAAGAAACCATCGTGTAATCTGTCAAAAAATAAAAATAAAAAAACTCTCGCAAGTCCCGTCTCTCTCTGCTCTTTAGTTCCTAAAATTCTTAACCTTCTCTCTCTACTTCTCACTTTCTCTCTTTGCCCCTCAATCCTTAACCTTCTTTCTCTCTAACCCCAAACCATGCTCTTCTCCCTCTCCCTACGCTGCTGACCACACTTTTCTCTCTTGACGCTGGGCCTAAAACTGAGAAGCTCACATAATTTCACCTCGCTCCGCCACCGTTGTTGCTCCACCTAGCCTCTTTCCATTCAGATTGCACAATTTCTGTCATGCCTAGACTAATTCAGTCGCAAGATAAGTAATGAACAGTTTATCTTCCAGATCTGGTGTTTGGTTTTATTTTTATTTGGGTTTTTTTGAGCTTAATTCCCTCTTAAATTATAGAGAAATCTCATGTCTTAAAACCCTAGAATTTCTTCAATCTTTTTAACCATTCTTTCTTTGTGCTTTCTTTATTATGTGGGTTTTGTAGGTTTATCTCTAGATTCTTTGACAGCTAGGAAATTTTCTAGATCAAGTTTGTTTATTTTTATTTTTTTGTTGATTCCGCTTCTGGGTTCGTAGTCATTATTCCTTTTTCCTTCAATTTTTGCAATTTTTTTTATTTTTTTTTGTTGAATTTGGCATATCAGTTTGTACTTTGTTAAATCTCATATTCTTATATTCCTTTCTTGTGGCAGCTTTTCCCATATTTGAAAGATGTCTTTGTTAATTATGTGTATTTAGAGATTGTGTTGCTTGAAATTAACAAGTTTTGTAATATGTTTTAGTTGGACCAAATTGTATTATGTTCGATTGGGCAAATTATTATTATTGTATTGCTATAAAATTACTTTTTTGTTATATACTAAATAAAATAGTTGTAACATTTTCTCTATTATCTAATGTCCATAGTGGGTTTAAAATTTATAATTTTTTTTTAAATTGAAACCAGTATTCCACGACGGTTTTTAAAAACCGTCATGGAAGGTATAATATTTCATGACAGTTAGCTATCAACTGTCGTGAAAAGTGTCACACAAAGAAAGCATGGCACTTATAACCTATGATGACAGTTATAAACCGTCGTGATATGTCAGACATAGTACGACGGTTAAAAAACAGTTGTGGTATGTCCTAATATACCACGACTGTAGATTCCACGATGGTTTTTTAACCGTCGTGGTAGCTTTCGATGACGGTTAAAAACCGTCGTGGAATCCATAATTTCTACTAGTGTTGGTATTTATTCTTTAAAAAGGATATACAAAATTGATCATTTTGTGTAAATTCTTCGTACTTCTAGTTACTAGGGAGAGAGGGAAATATCATATTTTACACGTGTAATGGAAAATTATAGCATAATCTTTTAAGAAGTGAAAATAATAGCATATTTTGATTTCAATTTACATAAAGTACCCAAAATACCCCAATCTGCCAACTCATTCTCGCAGTACCAGATGATTGTCATTGCTGCCGCAGCCGTCCGCTATCTCAGGAAACGTAGATTGTGAACTCCGACATGGCAGAGTCTTCACAATTGCCCCAGGACGAAGCCTCGCGACGCCGGAATTGCGATTGTCAAGGTGACCTCTCCCTCGTGAAAAAGATTCCGACAACCCTCGGACAAAGCCTTGCATGCTGGAATCGCGATCGTCATGGTGACCATTCCCCCGTGAAAAAGCTTCGCGAGACCCCCATGAATGGAGCCTCGCAACGCTGAAATTGCGAACACGATTCTACCGCAAGCTCGTCATGGGAAATCATGTCGACGAAGCCTCCGGATGGAACTCCACGACGACAGGATCGCGACTCCCACCAGCCTATCGTGATGGCAAGAATCCCGGTGAAATCATGGTCCGTCGTCAACAACACGATTCTATAAGCCATTGTCGCTGACGTCTTCTTTGGCGACGGCCTCTCAGCGGTGGATGGAAACTTTGGTTTTTTTTTTTGGGTAGATTGAGGAATTTCAATAATTTGAGGTTGGATTTAAAATAAAAAAAATTCAAAATAAGGAAGAGACTGTAGTAGAGCCTCTCTTAGACTAACTACCGATAATTTTTTTTTAAATCGTTAAGATTTAATCAAACGGTTAAAATATTATTGGTATACCATACTTATTTTATATCTTATCTCATATTACCCTTCTCACCCCAAGTTTTCTCCGTTGTCGGCTACCTTCCCGACGTCAGGACCCACCCCTGCCTCCCCCCCCCCCCCCCCCAGCCCAGCCTCAGCCGCCCCAAACACCTTGGCACACCCCCAGCCCCCCCAGTCGACTCCCTAGCCCCAGTCCTCCCGTCGCACCCCTCCCCCGGCCTCCCCCCACCGCCCCTAGCCCCACCCTGTCTCTCTCTTCCCGCCTCCTCCCCCCCCCCCCCCACCCACCCCGAATACCCCCCAATCCCCGACCAACCGACTCCCCTTGGCGAAAGAAGAAAGAGAGGGGGAGTCCCCCGTCGGGGGTGAGGCTGGAGACAAGGAGAGAGGAGAAGAGAGAGAAAGGGAAGAAAGAAAGGGAGTCGGGGGGCCGGGAGAGGAGAGTAGAGAATGAGGGGGCTGGAGAGGGGGGACCTAGGGTGGGAGTTGTGGGGGGCAGACCGGGCCTGGGGTGGGGGGGCCGGGGGGGGGGGGGGTTGCTGGTGATAGGGTAGGGGTGGGTGATGGGTGGAGGCCGGCTAGGCCTCGGGTGGGGGGTGGGGACTGGGGGTGTGGTCACCAGCGTTGGGGGGTCATCGGTGATGACGGGATGGTCACCGGTGACGAAGAAGATTGGGTGGGAAGGGGTAAGAAGAGGTAAGGTGTATAGTAATTATGATACACAACAATATATCAACCGTTCGATTAAATCTTAACGATTCAAAAAATATTGTACCGATTGTTACTTTAGAATAGACTCTACCACGGTTTTACCTACAAAAAAAAAATAAAGGTTTTAAAAGAAAGGATTATAATGTGAAAAACAAAAACAAAATATTTTATTTGTTACATACGGTAAAGAAAGGAAATTAATACGGTGTTTTTTGATATTTCATTAAAATCTAATATTTTAAATAAAAGTATTTTGGATATTTCGATAAAAAAACAGTATTTCTAAGTAAATCATGTATTTTCAAAATATTTTCAATTAAATACATTTCATTATATTGTATTAAAATATGGTGTTCTCAAGTAGATCCGATATTAATTCGTTATAGTCCGCCCGTGATACTCCAACCACCCCATGAATTAATTATTCCTAAACGAGTCATTTCTTGCACCCTTGAATCCACAAGTACTGGTGGAGGACCAAGAAATTACCTGCCCACGTACATCTGTAAATATTTTATTAAAAGATTATTTTTTCAAGTAGAGCCGATACTTCTAAGTAAATCTAATATTTTCAATAAAATAAGGTATTTTCAAGTAAATCCGGTATTTTTAAAATAGTTTTAATTAATATATTTTATTAAAATATAGTATTTTCAATTAAATCTGATATTTCTAAGTAAATCAATATTTTCAATAAAATAAGGTTTTTCAAATAAATCCGATATTTTCAAAATATTTTTAATTAATTATATTTCATTAAATTACGGTATCTTAAGTAGATCCGATATTTTCAAGTAGATCGATATTTTCAAGTAAATCAATATTTTCAAATAAAAAGCTCTTGGATATTTCAATAAAATATAGTATTTCCAAATAAATCCAGTATTTCTAAAATATTTTCAATTAATTATATTTCATTAAAATACAATATTTTCTAGTAGATCCGATATTTTTGAATTTTTTAACATTTCATTAAAGTACGGTATTTTCAAGTAAATTTGATAATTCTAAGTAAATATAATATTTTCAAATAAAAATCTTTTGAATTTGCATTAAACTACAGTATTTCCAACTAAATCTGATATTTTTAATAAATTCAAATATTTTCAAATAAATTAGTTACTTGGAAACAAATTGATTACTCTTAGTAAATATAGTATTTACATACCTCTAAAAAAAATTCTTGTATTTACTAATAAATCCAGCATTTATTAGTAATCAAATATTTATAGTAATTTATTTTAAAATTTTACTTTATTTTATAAACTTTTTTAAATTACAAAATACACCCCAAAGTTTTCCTAAATTAAAATCTCAAATTCACTCAAACCCTAATCCTAAATCCTAAATCCAAATCCTAAACCAGTCCTAAGTCAACAATCGCCGTTGGGAGATCGTCAGAAATCACACAGGCGATCGACTGTGAAGTTCTAACTCCCATATCTCAGTTGTCGTCGTTGGGGACTTGGACCTCGAACTTTGTCACGGTGAAATCGTCGCAGATGCCACTCGAACAGAGAATCATGATGACAAAATCACGACACGGGCCTGGTGAACTCAGATCTACAACTAATCATCCCCGCTATTCCCAGTAGCTTCGTCTCCTCGCGACCGTCATTTGTCCTCAAGATCTGCTTTCCAAAGCGTCGCTGGAGAATGAGATGAAGCTCACCGCCACTATTGCGTGAAAACTGCCACCAAAAATGATGGCCTCGGAGGAACGAAAGCTGTTTGTTGCCGTCGTTGTCGTGATTGTGCTACAAAAAGAAAAAAAACTATTACAACAACAACAAACAAACAATCCCAGAATGCATGGTCAAATGAAGCAGATCTCAATGGTGCTGAAGTTGATTGTGATGGCATCATCGTAGCGTCTTCTTCGTCACTGACGAGTTGTCTCTGGTGACAAGTAACGGAAGGGAGAAAGACAAAGGGAAAAGGGAGGGGAGGAAAAGTAGAGAGAAAGAGTAAAATTGGAAAAAAAAAACATAAAAAAATTTAAAATATGCTTTAATTTATCAGCATTCAAAAATATGCTATTTATTTCCTTATCACTATTAAAATATGTTATATCTTGCATTTTCCCTAGTTATTATAGCCTCTCATTAAAATTTTTTATTTTGTCACTGGTTTGATGGGCGGCCAAAAAAATCTGAGCATTCAAGTATTTCCTCAATTTTCTTATTCATCTTCACCTTTTTTTTTTTTTTTGATTAACACAATTGTTGAAAATTTCTTTATCACTTGAGATAGTGAAATAGAAAGAAAAATTGTCATGGAACAAAGTGTGGCGGCGTTGAATCTATTCCTCTTTATAATGCCCAAAAACCAAAACGAGCAAAATCTACAAACAAAAAATAAAATAAAAAATAAAAAATAAAATTCATGTCATTCGCTATATATCAGAGAGCGAGGGATGGAGAGAGGGAGAGGAGTGGAGGGAATGCCCAATTCCATAATTTATTGAGAGGGAAGAATGGAGGGAGAGGAGAAGAGAAGTGGAGTGAGAGATTCTCCCTCAAAGCCCACCATTTACATCCTCATTCTGAATTATTAAAATATTAGAAAATGATAATATAATATAATACATAAGTAACATCTATCATTTTAACTCCCCCTCCTAATTTTTTATTCATCCTTCTTTATCTCTCGTACCAAACATAGCGTAAAAGTAACCCAAATCCAATATTTCAACCTTCTTCGCCTCTGCGATCACTTTGGAAATGGAGTGCTCTGTATAAAAGACAAATCAAAATTTTAAAGAATAGATGATATTTATTTGTGTAATAATTAAATTATTCATTTTTGGTTTACTATTAAAATTTTTTTAGAATATAATATCCTTTTTAGCTCGACTTTGATTGATTTCTTGCAATCCTTACAATACTGGAATGGTTCAAGTTGACAGGCTTATGAAGACCATCTCTCTTCTCCCTACTCTCCTTCATCTAAGTAAGCAACGAGTGGCTATGGGAGCGTGTTTGGAGCGTTATGAAATGATTTTGTTTTGAATATAATGACAAAATTGATATTTTTTTCGAATATTGTTATTGAAGATGAAAATGTATAATTGGTTGTGTATTTAAAAAGATTGGTTTGAATACAAGAAAAAAGTAAAATACTTTTTTAATAAATAATAGACAATAAAATCAATAGGTGCAATTAGACACACGATTAGAGTGTCACCCCCTTAACATTCTCTTTATTTTTTTATCCATTGATTTATTAAATAAAAAAAAAGAAAAAAATAACAATAGTGTTTGTAACAAGAAACTGATGAAAAAGCCCGAAGGTGAACTAAACCAACCATAGCCTAATCACAAAATACAAAAGCCGGAAGCTAGATTCATACGATCAATTACAGGCTATTAACTTGCACCTTGAATAAGGCTTCAAATATGCCTCATTAAAAACCATAAAAACAAAAAACATATTAGGGGGGAATAATAGTAGAAAAAGATTATATATTTACTTGTAAAGTCTGCATTTTTGAATGAAAATTTTCTTTTCATTAAATTAAAATTAAGCTTATTTTTATCAATACAAAATTATTAGGTTTTTGTTCAATTTTACAATTAATTTTTTTTTGTGGACATTTTTTGAAACAATGACTCTAATTTGATGATATATAATTGATTCTAATTTACAATATTTAAGTGATTATGTTTTTATCTTAAAAGGTCAACATACTAAGAAAAGTTTCATGATACTCTACTATTTCTATTATTGTAGTTATATTTTACAATATGGGACTTTTATCTTATTTGAACTTATTAGGTTTTGATATTATGTAAAGATTAAATAAAGATGAGAAATTTGATACTTCTAAATGATTGAGCTTCTATCGTAAAAGATAATGACCTAATGTCTGTTGTTGTTATTATTATTATTATTATTATTATTTTTACGATACGAGATTTGGATTAAAAAAAAAAAAAACCCTAAACGAATTATCCCTTGGTCAAACCAAATACTCTATCACTACGTTTATTAACCATATATTGAAGTTTGTGAATTTGCGAAGAGGCCAGCATTAGACATGAAGAGTAATGGAGTTACAAAAAGCAAGTCAAAGTCGTACAATAAAACAAAGAGAGAGTGGAACTTGGCGTGTACAGAATAGCTTGCACCGAAAATGTCGTCAATATTGTAGTGCTACCTCCAACTGGAATTGATTGGTGATTTGTCTCGACATTCATCTACGCGTGAGGGGGGGAAGGTCATAGTCGCGCGCTTTCTTTGTTTTCACTCTGGAACAAAAGTTATCCCTTAAAAAATAATCTTGTGATTTTTTGTTGATAAATTGGGAAAATAATATATGATAGATTATCATACGGTATCTGCTAAATGACAAGACATAATCTGGTGGAATACAAATATATATATATATATATATATATTTCGGATAGAATATATTAAATAATCCAGGGGAATATAAAATGTAATATGGTAGGTTAACAAAATTAATCTTTTTGAACACTCTTGAGGACCGGAGATTATCATCAATTTTGTATTGAAAATAAAAAGTAACTAGTAGATTATTAAAAATAATCCATCAAAATACTCTCAGATGACCGAAAGCTAGAGACGGTCAATAACTTTGTATTAAAAACAAAAGTAATTTGGTATATTACCAAACGTACTCTATAATATACTCTCTGGTGATCGGAGATTGGTGTAGGCAATCAAAGACCGTTGATGGCTTGTGTTGACTCCCACTACATTTGGCAGATTCTTTGAGATAATCTCGTAAATTATCTTTTTGGCTAGTCGGAATTCTAAGAAAGAAGAACAAAAATCATGAATCAATAAGGGTGGTACTGGTTTGAGCTTTTGTGGGCTTTTTTTTTTTTTTTTTTTAAATGAATTTAAAGCAGAGGAAATTGTGGGAATAGCCGTCAGTGTACATGTTTAGGAGTTTTGCCCTACCTAAATAGTGATTCAAATTTTTTTCATGTTGAATACTTTTTATTTGACATTATAAAAGGTAGAAATACTGAATTACTTAATAGATAGGATAATATATAAAAAAATGTACTCTTTTGGGGCATTCATTAATTAAAAAAAAAACAGAGAGAAAAAAAAAACCACCTTTAAAGTCCCTTGTATGTATTATACGGTAGACACTTCAAACAGTTGCTCCCTAATTTTTTTTTTTATGGTATGAGATTTTATTGTAACCCATTTTATAAATTTGATAAAAATAAAAATTAAATCCCAGAGGTTTTAAATCTAAGTTCCTGAAGTCTTTTAATCATTGGTTGAGTTAGTTCCAACAAAAATTAAATGATTGTGTTCTAATTTATTTGTGTAATACCATTAGATCGATTAATTTATTTGATTTTGACATTGTTATCATCAGATTACTCGAACAAAACAGCGCCTTACTCTTACCAATTGCAACATAATATTTGGATGACTTCTTAATTGCATTTGGTGTTACAGTTTAGATTGTAAAATTTGTGTTTGAGTTTATTGTCCATTTATTGAAGTATTTGAATTATTAAAGTTAAAAAATACAAAAACTTGAAATGTGTTTGGAAAAAAAATATCAATATGAAACTTATTTCATTCGTCTCGAAATTTATATAATTAAAAAAAATCATCTCATTTAAACTTGTTTATGTAAAATTATAAATTTTAAAATTTAAGTTATAAAATTATATAAAAAGTAAAATTGAAGAAAAAAAAAAGATAAAAATTAAGTTGTAATTATAATTTGAATTGTAATATAAACAAGCCACCCGGCATTCGTTTACCGATGGAGCAGCCGCAGTGGGCACTTTACTGAAGAACACGTAGAATTGCCAAGTGGTACTGCCCATTTACAATTCTTAGATTTAATTAAAAGAAAAAAAAAAAAAAATAGCCCTTGCCATGTGCATGCTTTCCACCTTGGATTGTTGTCATCCACTATTAACAGGTGTCCTCCACCCAAAAGGGAACGTTCCAAAGCTTTTCTTCCTCATCCACCCATGTTGAACCTTTTGTTCAACGAGTCAAAAGATACCACTAAAAAATGTTTCAACAATTATTTTTGAAGAAGTTGTATAAATGATATTTGTAGGAAAATAATTAGAATATATAACATGATTTTTAAAAATTTGAAATGAATAGTAAATTTGCTTGATAAAACAAAATTTACTACAGAAATGTTAAATTTAGATAAATAACTTATACTTACTACTTATTTCAATTATTTATATAAAAATGCTATTCACTTCTTTCTCTCCAATTGTTGTAGTTGTTGTTATTATTATCATCACCGTCAGCCTTATTATTAAAGGCTTGTTTGGTTCACAAGCTCAAACCAATATTTTCAAACTTTTTTTTTATTGTCTTTTTCCTCAAAAGTTTTTGTCATTTTCTCAAAAAGTTTTTTGTCTTTTCTGAAAAGTCAACATAATTTATTATTTAAACTTAAAAATCTTAACTCAAACTTACACACCAAATACCCCCTAAGAATGGCAATATACATTGTGATATGACAACATGATTCGCAATCAAAACAAATTTTATTGGTTAGAGTTAAGAAAAATAAGGGACGGGTAGAAAACATGTCACTCAATTGAACATGGAAAAAAAAGGGACCAATTTCTAATCGGACTAGTCTAACCTGAACACGGCCCATGTGTTTTGTCCGTGTCAATTAATCTGAGTTCAACATGTATCGACCTGCCTTTAATTAAAAATAATAATAAAAGAACTTTTTTCTTAGTTTTGTAGGATTTTTAATGAATTTGTAATATGATTTGCTTAATTTGAATTAACTTTGATGGATCCAATAAGTTAGTTTGCTTAATTTGTGATGTTGTGATACTAATTTCGTGTCAAGTTCAGTTAAAGAGTAAATAATATGTCACGAGTTAATTTTGAGTTACATGTTAATTTTAATTAGTGTCATGTCAATCTGTATCGCGCTCGTATTATAGGTGTAAGGAAATTCGTGTCACAGGCCGGGTTTAGTTTGGAAAAAAATTAGATTGACATAGTTAGAACACGATACATGATACAAATTATCATCCTCATTATTATTATTATTACCGTGTTAGGATGTGAAAAGCTATTCACAAGTATATATGCAGTCTTGAATTGCCAGATTTTATCAAATCATATTAGATTACAGGATAAATTGTTAGGTTGGTCCCTATATTTTTAAGTTTGTATAATTTAATCCATATTCTTTTTTTTTTTCGTAGCTTGACCTTAATTATTAAAAACATTACTACAGTAGTTATTTCTAATAATTTTTGGACATAATCTGTTAGTGAGCATCATTTTTTAACTAAATTCTGGAGGATTCCGTTAACGAAAAGGACTAATGTAGTAATATTTTAAAAATTTATGCGTAATTTAAGCTACTAAAGAAAATATTGACTAAAAGTGAACAAACTTAAGCTTAGGGACTAATGTAACAACCTTGTATTATAAATAATATGACAATTTAAACTTAATAAAAACTAAATTAAAAATCATGTCTTAATAGTTTGATATATTTTTTTTAATATCCAATCACATAATTCTATGAATAAAAAAACTAAAAAATGTCAAGAGAGAGAAAAATGGGAATCTTGTGGAGATGGATTGTGAATATATATATATATTTTAGAACAAAAAAAAAATCAAGGGAAAAGAAAGAAAACGACATTGACTTTTCATCACGCGCAAAAACAGGACCAGGCACATAATGCAAACCAGTTGAGATTTGAGCACTTCGTTTCACGCATCGTATACTTCAGGTCGAGCTATACCCTATCTTACAGACGTCATGCCACTATTTATATATTAATTTGTCTTTTATGTACGACTTGATTTTCTTTTTGTAAATCCTCTTTTTTATATATAATAGCCGCTTTCTTTTACTTTCTCACTCTTCTTTGACCTCTCACTCCCCTATAAATTCATACACCTCACCTTCCCAAAATCACGAGCCAAAAACACTTATAGTAAGGCCAAAATATAGTAATATTTTTACGTAGTTTTCTTTGCTAAGTTTCCAAATTCGGTACTCCATAATTGTTACCAAAAAAAAAAAAAAATCACAAAGAAAATTATATCCAGTATCTCCATGGAAGGTCTTTCTTATTTACTCAAAAAATCCATGGTGTTGTTTTTATTGTTTGGTCTTGTTGCCACCTTGGTGCATGGCCAGGGAACCCGTGTTGGGTTCTATACAAGTACGTGCCCTAGAGCCGAAGACATTGTTAGGACCACAGTTGCTTCTCATTTCCGATCTAATCCCGCCATAGCTCCCGGCATTCTCAGAATGCACTTCCACGACTGCTTCGTCCAAGGCTGCGATGGCTCCATCCTTATCAACGGCGCAAACACCGAGAGAACTGCTGGACCGAACCTCGGCTTGAGAGGCTATGATGTCATTGACGACGCAAAAACCCAACTTGAAGCTGCCTGCCCTGGTGTCGTTTCCTGCGCCGATATTCTCGCACTTGCTGCTCGTGATTCTGTTGTTTTGGTAATTTCCTCTAGATCTTGATAAGTTTTTACAATAGAAATTCAAATTTGAAAACTAGCGCTACTTGACTCACTCTCACAACCTGAAGTACTCTAACGAAGTATATCTATTAACAAAACCATTATTTTTATTATTATTATTCTTTTTCACGTACAGACCAAAGGAATTAAATGGCAAGTTCCGACCGGGCGAAGAGATGGACGAGTTTCATTAGCATCTGATGTTTCCACTTTGCCTGGTTTTACTGAATCCATCGATTCGCTGAAGCAGAAATTTGCAGCAAAGGGTCTCAACACTCAAGACCTCGTCACCTTAGTTGGTAATGACTAAACAGAAATAAAGAAATTATTTAGTGATGCACTGGTCAAATAAATGATTGAACACCGGTTATCAAGTTCGTCCGTAATTGAATGCTAATTCATTTATTAATATTGATTAATCATGGATTGACTAATGTCAATCAGTAATTGAATATCAAGTTAATGTTTTTAAAATGGAACAGAATTTGGACATCCAATAAAACAATATTATAAAAAAGGACATTTATCACATCCGTGAGAAATATTGGTTTTCCTTGTTCTAAAATAGCCAAAAAAAAAAAAAAAAAAAAGGATTGGGAAGGTCATAATGGTTGAACAACCACGTCCAATAATCCAAAATTTATTTCCTGATGTCAACAGGTGGACATACCATTGGCACTGCAGCATGTCAGTTCTTCAGCTACAGACTCTACAACTTCAGCACTGCAAGCGCAAATGGAGCGGATCCTACTATAGACTCATCCTTCGTTTCTCAACTTCAAGCGCTCTGCCCACAGAATGGCGATGGCACCAAGCGGATCGATCTGGACACTGGAAGTTCAGCTCGTTTCGACACGGCCTTCTTTGCGAACGTGAGAAGTGGAAGAGGAATTCTCGAGTCCGATCAGAAGTTGTGGACCGATCCCTCCACAAGGACGTTCGTCCAACGCTTCTTAGGAGGGAGAGCACCACAAAGCCTAAACTTTAATGTGGAGTTCGCGAAGGCCATGGTGAAGATGAGCAATATTGGCGTCAAAACTGGAACACAGGGTGAAATTCGCAAAGTCTGTGCGGCAATTAATTAGCTAATAGACATAATCTACGAAACGCCTCTCCGCAGTCACTTCATAGATTACCAAATTGTATTTTGTTTCCGTCCAGTTGATCAAGTGTTATTGTTTAAGCGTGTTGTATAATTTAATATTGGTTACGTGAAGACTACTTATTAGCAAGAGTGGCGTGTCATGGAGATTGTTCACTACTAATAAAAGCTAAGGCTACTGATTCCTCTAAATAGTGTTTGCTATAACGTAGCTCATTACCAAAGAAAGTCAACATTGCACATCATTAACATATGACTCGAAAATTTTAAGAAGCAAAAATTACTTAATATTACATATAGTGGTTGCTCAACACTCTCAGCTCGACAGCTCTCCAAAACCTCTACTTCGACTCGGATCCTAGGAGGAGAGCTGGTCCATGACCTTAAAGATGATTCGACTACTCGTAACGTGCATAACGTCCTCGGTATGGCTTCGTCATGAATGGGACCGCGGATTTTATGAGATACATATATATGACAGGGCCACGGAGCTGTCCGAGTGTGAAGTAGGGTGGTCTATCTCGTTTTTAGTCATTTCAACACAAGAAATAGCTTCACTCGGACATTCTCCCAGGTTGTTCTGGATAAGCGTCTGAATGAACGCCATCGACGCACGTTCCTGAACCTCCAAGTCGCGAAGCTCATGACCAAGAGAGAAGCACAAGGGAAAATGGGGATATAAATTCCAAAAAGAGGAACATGGTAGGAGACACACTTTGGAAAGAGGGACGTGATTCAGGACACATTTGAGAACTATATCATCGCCTGAAGCTGATGATGATCTACAGATAGAGGGGGAAGGGAACGAAGAAGGGGATATCGGTGTAAAGAAAGAAGAAGAAAGAGAATATGATTAACTTCTCATTACGGACTGAAACAGAATGTACAGAATTAATCTTAAATATTAAAGCTGCTAGTCTAACGAACTCTATACAAGAACCACTAACAATAAGACACCTGTACATCCTCCAACAAACTCTGTAACTAACTATCCACAAAACAAGCTATATAATTACAATTACTGAACTTGAGCTATTTCCTAACAATCCGGAACTGAACTTTTACGGAGTTACTAATTTGTCAAATTATACATAGAAAAGATATTGCAGGAGATTGAGGGAGCAATTATATATTCAATTCATAGTGCATTTCAGGTGTCTTTTAGTATTAAATATTTTGTTCGATTTCAAAAAAAAAAAATTATCGTTTTAATCTGTTGTAACTGGGTTTCATCTTGAAACTTGGTTTCCGGTAGCTTGGCAGATTTTATTTTCATTTTAGTTTTTTGGATGGTAAAAGGAGGGCATTTTCCCTTGCAATAGAGAAGTAACAAGAGACAGAGAAGGTTTGTGGTGAAGCAGTAGAGAGAGGGGGGGCAGTGAAGAAGGCAATTATTGGTGCAGCTCTAGATTGGGAGGCCGCGACAGGGGAGAGGGAGAGGGAGAGGGAGAGGGAGAGGGAGAGGCAGAGGGAGAGGCAGAGGGAGAGGAGCAAAGAACATATGAAGAAGATGGGAGAAATGAAGACGCTTTTTGAGTTTGGTATTTCAAATAAATATACAAACTCTTTAGTGACAAAAATTATCACCGTAAAAGTTTTTTCGAATTTCTGAATAAAAATAAAAATTAAAAATTAAAAAAAGCACGTATAAGGACCGCTTGTTCTTTGATATTTCGGTATGCTATGGGTCGATTTTGTTTTCCCCTTCTTTTGGAGACCACGTTATCTTAAAAAGCTCAATAATAATAATAATAATATAATAATATTTTTTTTTCCTTCTTTCGGATTTCCTATATTGTTGAAATGTCCAACTCCAAAACGGATAAATGGCATATTCAATGTGGCGTGCATCTAAAAACTAGACTTTTGACGTGTACATTAGTGTGGTGACGTGTGTTTAATTACTGCACAGTTTGTGTCCTGATCAGGATGATTAAGTCCACATTGTGGGTCTATTTCTTGCCGAGCAAAGTCCAACGAGATCTATCTTTGTCACTTGAATTGATATGTACCATTTTTCTTTAATCCTGAATATTTTCTTCTTAATTTCGACGGTCAGGAGTTTTAGTCTTAATTTTAATTGGTAATTAGTTAATTCAAAATTAAAAGTTCGGAGATTTTGATTACTCTTCCAGGAGTTTTATTTTATGGAATTCGAATTACTTCTTGATAGTTTTTTGATTAAACTTAAATTTTTAGTTCTCTGGAATTTTTGTTTATCTTGAAGATTAGCTTCTGGTTAAATTTAAGATTGGTGCAGAATTTCATTTCAGATCAAATTCAAGCTGGGTGTTTGTTTTGGAGTAATTTCAAATCTTGGAATTATTGTTGGATTAGAATCTACTGGCATTATTCTTGTGTGATTATGTGACTACATTTGTTTCAAATATTAAGCTTTATTTATTAGAATGATGATGTCCAAACCTACTTGTGAGTTCCTGAAGTGGATTTGCAAATCAGTTTCGACTTAGAATCTGATACAGACTTATCTCTAGAAAAAATAATTTTTTTGGGCCTTGAATTTTGAATATATGAAAACATGTTATTGTCAATATGACCACGATTGTGAAAGTTCAAACTTGACAGGGTTACACTTTCTTATGTTTTTTCTTGTATTTTGTTTTGTTTTGTTTGTTTGTTTTTTTCCCAACAATTGTTGATGTCAAATTTCATACATCATCTCTCACTATACAACTCATGAGTTGAATGCCTTGACCAGAGTTTAGAATCAAGTAGACAATCGTTTAATAAGGGATAGTTGTAGGAAAATCATATCCTAGATATGAGGGGATGACCTCATCAAAGGGGACGAGTAACAAGTTTCGTCACCATAAGGAATCAACCCAAATTGGAAAGTCAATGAGTGCAGAATTAGGCAACATACATTCGAGATTAAAGACAAGATCAACACATTATCAAGGACCGATAAGCAACTATCATCTCTTTGGCTTCTATAAGTAGACGAATGTTAAGTTTTGGAGCCTAATTAATACGTTACGAAAAAACGCTGAAAACGCCTTATTAATTTATTTTAAGGATTTCACATTTGTAATTTTGGTTGTCCTAGTTTTTCTTTACAAAAGGGGACGTTGTTATTAGAGTTTTATTTTTTATTTCTTTTAATAGAGAGGACTGAAAAACACATAGGATTTGAGTGAATTTAACACAATCATGAGTAGAGTGTGAGTGAATTTTTTGTAAAAACTTTATCATCATCATAAATCTGCGGTACCAGAAGCACTAATTAAGTAGTATCAATTAGATGAACCTGTATAATACTCATTGGTGTGTTTTATTTTCTTCTATTTTTTAGCTTTCGGTATTATTTTGAATTAGGTCGTGAACTAATTCTCAACAAGGAATTCAGATCACAATCCAAAAGGCATCCATTCTCAACAAAATACACATATCTTTCCTATTTCTCTCTGTATTTTCTATCTTAAATCACACACTTCCCTCTTCTTCCAAAGAATTGGCAAATGCTAAACTCAGTGGTCAATTTTCTCTCAAGTATGCAAAATGTTAAATCACACATTTGATCGCTATTAATTGGTATTTGAACCTTTCCATATCATCATTGTAATTTTATCATTTCTAAATTATTTTAAAACAAGAATTTTAATTTTTACAAATTCTGAAACTTACTAATGATGACAAAAGATTGATATATATAATTTAAAATAGTACGTTAAAGCACAAATTCTTAAATATAATATTTTCATACTTCAGTGACTGGACCACCACGTGACGGGTAATGGGGCTGGGATGTGGTGCTCCCAGAATAGTGACCTTAAGGGGACGGAATGGTGCAAGGGGAAGTTACACAAGTGACATATTCAGAGGGTAAATATTAAAAATATCAGGTTGGAAAGCTTATGTAAATTTAAAAAATTTTGAGGACATAAATATAGTTTTCAAAAATTAAGTGATCAACTTAAAATTTAATTTTCAAATTTTCACAAATATATTTCAATTTGCTCAACAAAGTACTAAAATACCAAAGAAAAAAAAATCTCTAACTAACTGAACTGACAAAAATATCAGAATTTTAAATAATAACAGAATGAAAATTCAGTTATTATAAATATACTATGAATTTTTTTTTTTCAACAAAATTTTAGTGTTCATTCTTTGTTGAAGAGACATTGGCTCTTTTAAAGTCGGTAAAAATAACAATACAGCATGAACAATGGCACTTGGAGATGGTCTAAGAGAAAAGAAAAGGAAAGATTGATACGCTTTAGAAACAACCAAACTAGTGAAAAATAGCAACTCGGTTTTATATTCAGCTGGCCGATAAAACTACTTATGCGTTGTTTTAGGAGGTAATATTGAAAATAAAGTTCAGGACTATTTCTTGTTTGTGCTCTTGCCAAAGTTCACAAGGTATGTGTAGTTAAAGGTATGTGAAATTTTGAAACATCGTACCTTTCCTTGTTTCATCACTTCAAACAAAGCATTATCTTTCTGAAAATTTAATTAGCCGGATTAAGCTATATTTTTCACTATATGACCTGTCCTAGTTAAGTACATTTATTTAAAAAAAAAAAAAAAAAAAAAAAAAAAAAAAAAAAAAGCCACCCAACTTTCATGGCATAAAATATCAAAAGATGACGAAGGCTTTCGAAGTTGCTCATTTTTAGGATATTTAATCTTATTTTTGTTGGCATTTAATATCAAAATTAATTAGCTGAGCTTTATGGATTTGCACGTCATTATCTTGAGTTTGAATTCGAATTTTATTGATATTTTATTTAAGTACTTGTTTTATGTCAATTAGCTCTAATCTGGCTGGAATCACTATAATGTGACAAAATAAACAGCCATTCAATAATAATCAGCAGAAAGATCCAACAAAAAGAAGCCAAATGAGTTTCCTCGTTCTTGTGTTCAATAAACAAACTCTTTGCATAGCTGTAGTATGAGATTTCAATGAAAATATATTTTAATTACTTATATACCTTGAAGATACAAATTACAAAACTCACTTTCTTCTCTCATTTTGGAAATTGTCGGAAACAATGGCGATAAGCTCTCCAATTCCCTTCAAATCTTTCCTTGCAATCGCTTCATTTATTTTGCTAAGCAGCTTCTCCATAGCCCTAAATGACGCTCCAGTGTTGGGTTACAGTATGAAAGAAAGAGTGGCCCTTAATTCTCTGAAGGCTAATCTTGACAACCCTTTCCTAAATAAGGTTTGGAATGGTGCTCATTGCTACACCAATGCCTCGCTATGGTTCGGAGTTCGATGTAACTCGAATGGACTGGTTATAGAGATAGCTCTAGAAAATATGGGACTGAAGGGGGATTTAAGATCCAATGCTTTCATTAGCTTCACTGAATTGTCTGTTCTAAGCATTAAGAACAATTCTCTCAGTGGCAATCTTGTAATAGACTTCTCTTTCAACCGCAAGTTGACTCGTGTCGATCTCTCGGGAAACTTGTTTTCTGGGCAGGTTCCGATTTCCCTGGCGGGAATTCCAGTATTGAAGGCACTGTTTTTGCAGGGCAACTCTCTGACAGGTTCCATCCCGGCATTCAATCAATCTAGCTTGGAAGATTTCAACGTCTCAGACAACAATCTCGGTGGCCCTATCCCAAAAACTCGAGCCCTGCAATCATTTGGTCACGATTCATATGACGGCAATCCAGGATTGTGTGGACCACCTACTTCCATGGCTTGCAACTCCAATGGAAATGACACAGCCGAACACGGAGATGAGACTGATCACAAATCTTTTCTGGGGTCTCTCAAGCACATTGTGAAAGGCTACTTGTTTGTTATTGAGTTTGTTTTTCTGATAGTGATAATTCTTCTATTTGTTCTGTACTACAAGAAATCGAGGAAGCTGAAGAAGATGATGAATGAGTACAAGGAAAGAGGAGAAATAAAACATGAGAAAAGTGAGGATGATCGGCTCGTGATCGCAGAAGTTGAAGGAGATCAAAGATCAAGACCAATTGGCAATAATAACCTTAATACAAGACCAATTGGCAATAATAAGTACCTTAATACTTCAGGACAAGAGAGAAGGAAGCTTGTATTCGTGGCGGATAATTACGGCCAAGGAAGTAATAGTACTTTCGAGATGAGTGATCTTCTCAAGGCCTCGGCTGAAGAGCTGGGACAAGGGACTTTTGGGAATTGTTACAAGGCAATGATGGAAGGAAAGCCTCCTGTTGTTGTGAAGAGGCTTCGGAATTTGAAGCCAATGACAGATGAGGAATTTACGAAGCGACTGTTGCAGATTGCCAACCAAAAACACCCTAATTTGCTGCCAATTCTTGCTTACCACAACAACAAGCAGAATGAGAGGCTGTTGTTGTACAAGTACGTGGAGAAAGGAAACCTGTTTGACCGCCTTCATGGTGAGTTTCTTGTTTTCTATTTGGCTGCGTCTTTGGATTTTTTTCGAACTTGTTTCATGTCCGTTTAAGTCATAGATTGGATTGAATTGAAAATTTACATTCAAAGTGGTGATCCAAACACACTTAAATTTTTTTTAGATGGAACCAAACATGTCCAATTTTTATGTTCATTAATTGGCTGACAATTTTATCCTTAGGCCTCCTTTTTTTAGTAAACAGCAATCAATTCTTATAATATTGGAAACACATGTATATTTGCAAATTAGTGGGCTACAATTTAATCAATACCTTCATTTACATATTTGCTGCAAAACCATGGATTTTTTTTTTTTTTTTTTTGATATTTAGTATCTTAGGTTTGGTATAGTACTATGAGCTGTTGTTCGGCTCCTCGGAGTCAAGGGGCTCTCATCTTTCATCTCTTATATATACACTCAAATTTTTTTAATGCAGAAAAAATCAATATTGCCGTCGAAAGCTAAAAACTAAATCAGTAGCTAGTGTTTTAACAACAGAACAAAATTTTGACTCTGATTAGCAAAAAACGAATCAAACGTTGCAGGAAAAAGAGGCAAGGGAGAGAGAATTCCATTCCGATGGGGCGGACGACTAAACGTTGCTCGAGGTGTCGCTCGAGGCATGGAATACCTACACCTCAACACCAATTTCCTTGTTCCTCACGGCAACCTAAAATCCACAAACGTTCTTCTTGATTCGGACGAAAATGCTCTAGTCTCCGACTACAGCCTTGATTCTCTGATCTCCCTTGCAGCACAGCGCACAGTCTGCTACCGATCACCAGAATACAAGTCCACAAGGCGAGTCTCAAAGAAGTCGGACGTATGGAGCTATGGCTGCCTCCTTCTGGAACTCCTCACGGGAAAAGTAGGAGTCCACACCGCACCACCCGGTGTGAGCGGGGTGGACCTATGCACCTGGGTGCACACAGCTATAAGGGAAGAATGGACGGCTGAGATTTTCGATGGGGAGATTGCGGTGAACCGGAGAAGTGCTCTCCCCGGGATGCTAAGGCTGCTTGTGATAGCCCTGCATTGTGTCGAGAAGTTGCCGGAGAAGCGTCCGGAGATGTCGGAGGTGGTGAGACAGGTGGAGGAGATACAGTTTAAGGATCAGTCGGAGGACGAAGGCGACCTGTCGTTGGAAAGATCTTATACTGACGATTCTATCTCCACTGTCACTTCAGGAAAGGCGGGAGATGATCACAATAGAAAATGAAACTTTTTCTGCATTGCTTTTCACGACTTGGGAGTAAGAGAAAAACGACAGCTGATGATCAAGATACTTTTTCTATGCTTTTTTTTTTTTTTTTTAATTATTTTTTGTGGCATTGGAGTTGGATTACATTTTGTACTTAACGAGAAAGTATGTTTGTTTTAATAAATTGGTAGATACTGATAGATGGGCTTTAATAAATTTTTTTTTTCTTTTGTAACAGTGTATATAATGTGATTTCAGGACTCTATTGGAAGCATCTAGTCATCTAATTATTTTCTCTTTTAAGCAAACTGAACTTATTCAAAATAATAATAATAATAACCATTAACTGTTCAAGTAACAAGGGAAGTGCACGCACGAGTACTTGAGAGAAATTAAGAGTATTTCTCATTCTCGTTTGTTCTTGTATCTTATTATGGTTACATTTTTTTTTAATGAATTATGGTTACATTTTGAAGTTTAAAAAAATTATTGTTACATTTTTTAAGCGGAAATTGTAGTAACTATTATTTTTATAATATTAAAGGAAGTAAATATTAAGATTTTAAAGGAAATAATTTATTATGATTGTAAGTATAATTTAGCTGTAATTTGCCAATAAATTCATCATAAAGTTAAGGGTTTATCCTTTAAGTTTATTCGCAAAAGCACTTGTTTTTGGATATTCTTGACTAGAAAATGATATTTTGAAAAATTTTATTTATCAAATAACTTTGTGACACTTTACTTTTACATTGCACACTTTAAAAATCCCCTTCGTCGTTTTGCCCCGTCGTCACCGAAGAAGAAACAAGTCCGTCAATGGCTAGAGGAGAGATCGTGCGATCCGAGGAGGACGAAGTTTTTTTTCTCGCATATCTTGTGCACATCGGTGTCGAAGTTTTTCTCTGACGAAGTCGACCGAGAGACACCGGTGTTCCATAGACAAACGAAGATTTTCCGGAGCGAGGTGCTATGGCGACGAGATCTGGAATGGAAGCGAGGCTCCTCCACAGTTTTCGTAGTCCTTCGTTCTTGCGACGGAGCCGGTGACAACAACCAGAATGACGAGCTTGCTTGTGATGTCGACCGTGACAGCAACCGGAATAATGAGCAACATTAGCTCAGTATCAGGTAGAGAGGGACTCAGATGAGAGAAAGAGTCAGAGGAGAGAGTGAGACAGACTCGGGTGTATGTTTGGGTTTTTTTTTTTTTTTTTTTAATTATATATATTTAGTAACAATAGTTTTGATTCTACTGTAATTTTAAAACCATATTGTATTATACTATTTTGTCCTCTCTCTCATGTTATACTTGTAGTAAATTCTTCGTTCAACTAACTCTAAAATATTGAGGACTAGCATATGATCAGATTTGGAGGTTAAATTGCCATCCTACTCTTCTATGGATTAAATTGAAAAAAAAAAAAAAAAAAAAAAAAAACCCCTTGAATATACCATTTATGTTCATCTTAAATCTCACTTTTACCATTCTTACTATACAAAACATCCCATGTGTTTAATATAAGATTGGGGCGGGTAAACTTGTTATTCATAAAAATGTTATTGTTATTGTGACTCATTTTACAAACAAATAAAATGTTTTGAGAGTTTACATAATAGGAATTAGGAAGGATTAAAGTGATATTTAAGTTAAACACAATAAGGTGTTCACGGGTATTTTAACTTCTTTTTTTTTTTTTTTTTCAAGGAATGTAGATTATTGTAAGGCTTGCCACTATAAGGGTGTGTTTGGTTGGAGCGAGAGAGGGGTGGAGGGAGACACACATTCTCTTGTTTGATTGGTGGGAAGAGACGATTGAGAGGAGAGATGAAAGGATGCCCTCTTTATCTTGACCTATCATTTTGCATTTTTCCATTGAATGAAGAATGCTAGCTCTTCTTTGCCTTTTTAATTGAAAAGATATTTTTATCCTCAAAAAAATTTTAAAAGATTTTATAAATAGATAATATAATAATGATATAAATAATTATTATTTGTCTTTTTAACTCGCTCTCTCTTATCAAATAACATAAGAAATTCATACAGCTATCTCCATTTTTTTACATTTTTCATACTCTCAAGTCCCAAACATCCCTAAGGGGGTGTTTGGTGAATGCGTTGAGTTTGAGTTGAGTTGAAATTTTTAAGTTTGAATAGTAATTTTTGTTGACTTTTTCAAAAAAGATAAAAAACTTTTTTAAAAAAAAATAAAAAAAAGTACAGTTTAATTTGAGTTAAACTGTTATACCAAACGGGGCCTTGGACTATAAGGGATGACTGGATGTTTTGGTGCGTCACCACCATTATTTTTAAAATAAAAATAATAATAAAAAGATCAAGTTTTTCTGAAAACGACACGGCGCGTATAAGGAACTTGCGATAGTCCATGAGGCTCTGCTCTTGAGGGTTGTCGTCGTTCCTCCGGAGGAGAGTATTTAGAGAGAAACGAAGAGAGAGCGGAGAGAGAGAGAGAGATGGCCGGGGCAGGAGAAGAGGCGAAGAGCGAGTTCTACCTGAGGTACTACGTAGGGCACAAGGGGAAGTTCGGGCATGAATTCTTGGAGTTCGAGTTCCGACCAGACGGCAAACTCCGTTACGCCAACAACTCCAACTACAAGAACGACACCATCATCCGCAAGGAGGTCTACGTCTCCCCCGCCGTCCTTCGCGAATGCCGTCGCATCATCGCTGATAGCGAGGTCCATTTCTTTCCCCTCCCCCCCCCCCTCTTTTTCTTTCTAGGGTTTTTTCAATTTTCTGAAGTTCACCTTCGATTTCTTCATTTTCGACTGTATTTTGTTTGTTTGTTAATTTTTCAGATTTCTTCAAAAAAAAAAAAAAAACGGATCTTAGGGTTGGAGTACTGAATTTTTATTCTGCTGTTTAGAAACCCTAAAGGCCTAGAAATTGTTGGTATGTGGGAGAAACCCTGTTCTTAGCCATTGAGGCCTTGCTTTAGAGTGCGTTTGGTTGGAGAGAAATGTTGAGCGGATGGATTTCGACATTCATTGTTGTTTGGTAGGAGAGAAAAAGAGGAATATAGGGATTAATGAAGAGACTCTGAATCCTTCAAAACATCCCATGATCCCAATTTTTATCTCTCCTAAGTTTGGGGAGATTGTTGGAGGGATTGCATAGCATACCTAACATCACGAGAGAGATGACCTCTCTCTCCTCCACCATTTCCCTTACCTAGGTGAGCTATCACTCGCTCCTTCCTGCTAAACATATCCGTAAGGAAACATTATTTTACCTTGAGACTTTAAGGTAATAACACTTGGATTAGCCTAGAATTGTAATATGGGTGTTCTCTACCTTTTTACTAAGCTAGAATGTAAACACCACCAATAAGGCTGTGTTGCTTTTAAGATGCTAGAATGGTTCAAGGTTTGATACTCTAGAGTTAATGTCCCTGGGAGGTCGATGGACTGTGCCGTGTTGCACCTGTGGTGGTGAGATGTGATAGTGAAACTGAGTCCCTTTTTTAAAGGAGAATTGGATCAGGTCCTTTCTGTTATACTGGTGAGGTCCAGGATTTTTGCTATAGGCACAAGCAATGGGAGACGGATGGAACCAGATCTTTCTTTTTATTTATTATTTATTATTTATTATTTATTTTTATTATGTTTTTTTTTTTTTTGGGAGAAAAGAAAAAAGCTAGAATGCAAACAAAATATTAAGACATGGAGGCAGGATAGTCTTGAATATTTAATACTAGGGCCTATATAATGGTTAGTGAGGATTTTTTAGGCTGGATTAGAGGAGAGATGCTTCTGATCAAATAGGTTCTTGGCTTCGAATCTTGAAGTTACACTTGTGTAA
Source organism: Ficus hispida (assembly GCA_025413025.1). NCBI lineage: Eukaryota > Viridiplantae > Streptophyta > Magnoliopsida > Rosales > Moraceae > Ficus > Ficus hispida. Next base: position 18,613,584 of record CM046370.1, read on the forward strand.
ATTGCTAAGGTTCTCTTCAAGAAGACAGAACCAGGATTATTTAATACGCAAAGCTATTATCATTTACGTCTATTTGTTTATTTACATTGAGAGTCACATTGTTCTTTGGGTTTAAATGTACTGCAATTGTTTTTGTTCAGATCATGAGAGAAGATGATAACAACTGGCCCGAACCAGATCGTGTTGGGCGGCAAGAGCTTGAGATTGTTATGGGAAATGAGCACATCTCATTCACCACTTCAAAGATTGGATCTCTTGTTGATGTCCAAAGCAGTAATGACCCAGAAGGCCTTCGCATCTTCTATTATCTTGTCCAGGTCAGTCAGCATGAACATTTACCCTCTGGTATTACAATTTGGATATACTTCTCTTTATGATCACTTTTTAAGAAACCTTCCATTTAGATCCTTGAATCTTTTCAGTTGGATGAAATTGTCTGTTGTAATGTTCCATTGGGTTGAGATTTAAACGAAACTTTAAAAATTCTATGGAAGCTAAAATCGTTCTCTTGGATGATGTCTTCACTAGCAAAATGAAATCAAGAGGTAGTTTTGGGTCTGAGCTGTGTGTTTTAATTAGAATAATATCGAGGACTTCTCAAGGATTGGGGCTGAATTTCTTCTTCCCATGAACGTTATCTGCAATCAGCTATTTAATTGTGGAAGTCCACTAGTTGATTCTGTTCCTTAGATGATATAACCTGGATATGCTCACTCAGTTCTCTCATTGTACGGATTTTTGTTTCCATCTGTCACACCAAGGTTTTCCTGTTTGCACATTAAAGATTCCCAAAACTGGTTCCTAACGTTAATTGCTTTGTTGCTGCAGGATCTGAAATGCTTTGTTTTTTCGCTAATCTCACTTCACTTCAAGATCAAGCCTATATAAGATGGATCACAGCTGCTGCCAATCATATTTCTCGGGCATTGCTTTTGTTTATGTGGCAATTGACATTTTTGTTATGTAGGCTCGGTTTTCGTATGATGTCTTCCTGCGTGTGCATGGTAGTGCTTATTTGGATTCAGGGAATTTCTTCAAAGAACCAAATTTGTTTTGATATCAGTGTTGAGATTTGAATCATTGAATCTTGTGAAGTCTCGTGTTTTAACTCTAATTGAATCAGTCGTTTCAGTAACTTGTTTACATGTCTAAAAATATATGAATTCCAAATCAATCACTGATCAAATTGGCCTTGCGAAGATCCCACTTTTGAATTTTGCAAGGAGAGCATAATGACTTTGCTCAGCTTTATTTGCTTATCAAATTATCTCTTCATCATGAATGCATATCCTTTGTACAGCCACTGAGAAATAGCAGGGATTTTGGAGCTGGAGAGCTCCAACTTTACTTTCCAAAACTTGTGCCAACAGCCCATGGATAATTTTTTTTGGAGCTTCATTTTGATTCATATATTCTCATCGCTTTCGTTTACAACAAAAGAAGGGAACATCTAAATACATAATGTATCTCATTGAAATAAATTGTAAAATAAATGTATCTTTTAAACAGATATAACTTTGACCACATGATATTATCAAGAAAATTATTTCTACTACAAAGCCACTATTGACGTTTGAGTCACGTATCTCTAGAGAATGTCAGCTCTTCAAGAGAGACCAACCATTCCATTCTTCTCCTAGTTTCAAGACCGAGGCACTGACGAAAAGAAGTAGATTTACGTGTTGTTTGGCTTGTTGATTCTTGCAACTTTCCGTTTTTCTCTAATTACACCTTTCAAAGTTTTTCACTCTATCCTTATTTGAATCCATGACTAGTAAGTGAACTACTTCTCATCTTTATATGGGTGGTTTATTAATACTCTCTTTTAGTGCGACTATTCTAGCATGTTGTCTAAGTAAACTAGTAGTTTACTTTTTGCTGATGGGCTTTACATGAATATATAGGATTTTTGGTCTATGGATGACCCAATTAGGCACCCCTAGTAGACTACGCTCATGTGGCAATAATGTTAGGGGAATTCACGTAAATGACACAAACTTGAAAACCTTTATCATCAAAACACCATAGACCATGCACGATATTTGTTCCCCAAACGTCAACTTTTTTCACAATGTTTTGGTGCCAAAAGCCGGGCACGATTTTTGTGATCCGGAAACATATACCTTTTTTCACGAAGTCTTGGCACCATATGCCACGCACAATATTCATGTTCCGAAACTACAAAATTTTTCTCGACTTTTTGGCGTCAAAAGTTGATTTCCGTGCACTAGAAACGTAAACCTTTTTTCGCAATGTTTTGGCACCACAGGCCACGCATGATATTCGCAACCTGAAACGACAACTTTTTATGTGAAGTTTTGGCGCCAAAAGTCGGGCACGATTTTCATGCCCCGAAACATGTACCCTAATTAGCGTCATTTTCACACCACAAGCTATGAACGATATTCCTATCCCATTTCGCGACGTTTTGGTGCCAAAAGTCAGGCACGATTTTCGTGCCCCCAAAAAATAGATCTTTTTTCACGTCGTTTTCGCACCACAGGCCTCAGACGATATTCCTGTCCCAAAACAACAACCTTTTTTGTGACGTTTTGGCGCAAAAAGTCAAGCGCAATTTTTGTGCTGCCGAAACTTGTACTCTTTTTTGCAACATTTTGGCACCATAGACCATGCATGATATTCGTGTCCGAACTACTGAAAAATGTTTTCTCCACATTTTGGCGCCAAAAGTCGGGCACGATTTTCATGCTACCAAAACATGTTCCCTTTTTCCGTCGTTCTCGCACCACAGGCCGCGGACAATTTGTGATGGAACAAATTTTTTCACGACGTTTTGGTGTCAAAAATTAAGCACGCTTTTCGCACCCCAAAAATATGTCTCGCCACAGGCCGATGACAATATTCCTGTCCCAAAACGGCTACTTTTTTCACGACATTTTGGCACCAAAATTCAAATGCGATTTTCGTGCCCCTAAACGTATACCCTTCATCACGACGTTTGATTCTTGACCCAAAACAACTACTTTTTTGCAACGTGTTTCAATACTTTTCCCGTCGTTTTCACACCACAAGCCGCAAATGATATTCGTGTACCGAACGACAACTTTTTTCGTGATGTTTTGGAGCCAAAAGTCGGCCACGATTTTCGTGCCTCCGAAACGTGTCTTTTTTTCGCTTAGTTTTCGTACTACAGGCCGTGGACGATATTCTTGTCCCAAAATGAAAACTACTTTTTGTGACGTTTTGATGCCAAAATTCGGATGCGATTTTCGTGCCCCCGAAATGTGTACCCTTTTTCGTGACATTTTGGCACCACAGGCCGCGCACGATATTTGTGTCTTGAAACGACGCATTTTTTCACGATGTTTTGGCACCAAAAGTTGGGTGTGATTTTCGTGCAGCCGAAACATGTAATCCCTTTTTGCGACTTTTTGCACCCATAGGCTGCGCATGATATTAGTGTCCTGCGATGACAAATTTTTCGTGATGTTTTGGCGCCAAAAGTTGGGCGCGATTTTCGTGCTGCCGAAATGTGTTACCTTTTTTCAAGATGATTTTCACCACAAGCCGTGGAGGATATTCTTGTCCCAAAACGACAAGCATGCTTAATTTTTATCATCTTAAATTACGTCGACCAATAATATTATGTGATATTATTTAAAAAGTCTGAAATATCTTTTAACTGATTTATTATTATTATTATTATAACATCTAAATTTGTTCAATTCTGTGATGATTGATAAGACACTAATCACCATTTGAGACTCAAAATTAAACATGTGATCTCAATCCTCAAATACAAGAAAGTTTGAAAATAATATATAAAGTGTTATTCCACTTTACACTCCAGTACATAGTTCCATTGCTTTCATCATAATTTGTTTTAAATTGGCATTGTAATATTAGTTCCATTGCTCTCATCATATGGCATTATAATAGTCGAGGAAAAATATTATACACCAATCAGTACCAATAAAAATGTCAAAATTTTATATAAATACTGACGAGACATTACCATTTCTTTTTTTTTTTTTTTTTTTTGAAAGCGAAAAACTTCAACCATCATCTTTCAAGTCGAATATGGAGATAAACATCCGATATTCACATGGAAAATGAACTTGGTGCGAGTACTTTCCTGTTTATAGAATATCAGAAAAATAGTTGAGTAAATGCCAACATAATGTCCTTCCTTCTGAGTCTTCTGAGATCCTTTAAACGCTAACACGTTTTTCTGGTGATTCCTAATCCAGAAATATAAATGTTAGATAAACTCATAAAGAACAAATTAGCTGCAATCCGTACATGCAGGAAGTAAATCCGTACATGTATATCAAGTTCCCAGGAAAATTATTTATTCTAACTACAAAAAGCTGGAATCATGGGAATTAAATGTCATATGGGAAAGCTTCAGTCTGATGGCCTCAAACTCTGCAGAATGAATTTCTTCATTTGTCAGCCACAAAGATAAGCAACGATCAACTATGTCCTTGCAGCAGTTCAAGGAGGAACCTCCTTTTAAAACTGAGGTCCTCGCAAACCTCGTTATGCTTGCTAAATTTGTATCTGAAGGTTCATCAATAAAATTTTCTATAATATTCCTAATGGCACCAAACCATATTGGCCGAGCAACTTTAAGAAAGTCGTGCTGCGCCAATACCGGAAGGTTAACACTACCCAGTTCAGACTCGCCATGTCCACCTCTTCCATGATAGTCTGACCCTCCAATCTTCAGAAGACCAGAACTATCAGCTAGATCACTGAATACTGTTCAAATAAACAAATCAATGTGAGCGCTGAATAAGGTAAGCTGCATATGTAGCTAACTTTGATAAAAAACAAAGCTCAATTAGTTTCAAGCATATCCCAACAGGCAAATCATGACTAATTAGTTTCTATTGCAAATCATGTGGATAAGTTGAAATGGTGAGTGTTCCGTTTGCGACAATAAACAGCCTGGTTTTCTTAAGCAAGCATCCTATGTATAAAAGTAAACAATCAAGATGCCTCACATGATAAACCAAAATGTCTTACCGGTGAATCCCATATTTTCGTACATAGGCGGAAAGAAGAAGCTGGATCTTATAATCTGGTTCAATTTCCATATTTTCGTACAACCGATATACTTGACAGTAATAGTTCAGACATGAGGATTGTTTCCAATTACATGCCAGTGAGACCAAGTTGAGACAATATAAAAATTATTAAAGGGAAATTGTAGCGAATAATATATTTTATAGATACCTTTGAAGTTTATAGCATGTTTTTTAAAAGATAATAATTTATAGCATATATTTCTGGTAATTCTGAATTTCTAACAAATTCTGGATTTTCGGTTAATTTATAACAACAAATTTATGTACATAGTTTCATGTTAGAGAGAGAGAAGAGAGAGGAGGAGTTTTTTTAAGCATCATGTGATAAAAAATTTAATTATGCTATTTATTACTATGTTTAAAATTTTATGCTATTATTCACTATTACTCTCTTCAAAAATGCTATTTTTCTCTTTCTCCCTTAAATTAATAATTATTATTATCTAAAAACACAGCAAAAGAACCGAACTTAAACACCAATCATCTCCACCGGTTATGCACGAGGAATATCCTTGGAATTCACAATATATAGAAGGGAATGACATAAATTCACATACTCCACACTGAGAAATAGGACATTCAGAAAATGAGAAGAGTACTTTTTTTGTTTTTTGTTTTTTGTTATGAGAAAAAGTGAATTTCATCTTTTTTTGAGTAAAATATTTCATAAAAGCATTTTGTTTAGTAAAGAAAAAGTATGTCGGACATACCAGATAGTTTTCCATCACTTCTGTAAACCTCCATCCCATGAAGGCCGGCTTCTTTCAATCTCCTTACAATTGCAACAGGGTTTTTCAGAGCCCAAGGATGAGCTAACACAGCCACACCTCCTGTATTGCATATCAATTTCACTGCTTCCTCCACAAGAGGCTCATTTCCCCTGAACCAATATGCATAACAAAATTCTCTCCATAAAACTGCTAAAAAATAACGATAGACAACAATGCAATTAGAAAACTGAAAGCTTAGGATATTACGTAGAGTAAGCAGGTCCACCATCGAAAAGATATCGGGCAAAAGCTTGTTTCAGATTCTCCACATGACCTGCTTCAACCATAGCACGGGCAACATGCAATCTCCCAGGAGCAACTCCCTTGCCCGCAATTCTACAAACTTGCTCCCACTTGATAGGCAACTTCAGCTTGTGCAGTTTTTCAACCATATTCTTTGCACGAATAAAACGACCATCCCTTATATTAGCTAAAAACTTTTCCAGATTGTCAAAACTTGCTGGCCCACAGCTGCTGTAGTATGCAAGGATATGTACCGGTTCCTCTGATTCAGACTCTCCTCTGTACGGATCCAAAGCATTAAAGACATAGAACATGGGGAAATAAGGTACGTGAGCATGCCAAAAAACTATTTTGTTAAATAAAAGAAATTAAAAAAAGAAAAGACAAGAAAAATAGAGAAGCAAAAAAGGACAAGCTCCCTTGATGAGAAAAGGACAAGACAAAACCAACCAACACCTAATCAGGAACACTATTTAAGTTCTCTGATCCAATAGGTCATTAATAAAAGGAAGAATCATAAACCGCTTTTAAAGCTGACACCCACAAAGAAACCTTGTACTAACCGCAATGAGATCTACATCTTTCTATACTGTCTTTTAGTAGTATTAAGACATGGTTATCCACCACCAAATCACCCTGAGAAATTCGACCTTATATTATGTGGAAGCGTTTCACAGGCCTGACTGCTGGACAAGCCCCTTTCTTAAAGTCAAATTTAATTCCCAAATTTATCAAATATCATTAAATAGTCAAAGCACAAACGAGTGACACAGAATTTTCTAATTAGTCCTTCCGACTTTTTTTTCCTGCTAAACAGCCATAAATCTTTCGATCCACTTAGTGAACTCACTTGTATTCAGACTATAAAGGACTCGCCGAAACTTAAGTCTTCGGAAAGTACGACACTCATGTGAGAGAGTAGATCCACACGCTGGACAGCTTTAATAACCTTTCAAGGTTCGTCATTATTCTTATACAGTGCACACCTTGAAGAAAATAAAGAACCATAAGTTACCTTGGGGAGAAAATTGTACTAATTTCAACACCTGGGATGATCTTCATCCCAAATCTGCGTGCTGCATCTAGGGCCTCAGTGACGCCAGACATCGTATCATGATCTGTCAGAGCAAGAACTTTCACCTGTTATGAGCAGATATACTAATTAAATGTCGCTAGGACAAAACCTTACAAATTTTAGTTGAACATTGAAAAAACTTCCTATTGTAATTCAAAACCTCATAGTACCACAAGAAGTTAAAGAATACTACGGAAAAAAAAAAATGTAATGATGAATAAAAATTCTAGCATACTGAAAATATTGAAGAAAAGGGAACCGCCATCATACTTTGGGTAAGAGAAATATTCTTAAGTGCATTCTTACATTCATGAAACTAGTACAACACCAAATAATGATAACATAAAACATTATTGCTCCTTTTGGGAGAAACATTAGGATAGAAACATTTAATATGGAAACATTTCAAGAAAACATTTTCGATGTAAACATTTAGTACTAAAAAAAAAATATATTCCAAATGGCATTTAGAATTTTCCCTTAGCAAATTGCAACATTTTGTAACACTTTTTATGATTTCAACTGTAATGTAAATAATTAAAGCGTTGGGAAAATGGTTGAAACAAACGGAGGCAGGTTTTCAGTCAAAATCACACGTCAAACACACACACACACACAAAAGTACAACCCATTTCAGCTTGTGTCCAAAAAATCCCAAAAAAAAAAAAGGGGGGGGAAAAAAGAAGAAGAAGAAGCTCACCCCGTTGCCATGAGCTCTCTCAACAAGCTTGGAAGGAGAGAGAAAGCCATCACTGCATTTGGAATGAGAGTGCAATTCGAAGACGAGCTTGTCCCCACCTCTCCCGTTAAGACTCTTCTGAACCCCAAAATCGTCAACAACACAAGAAGCAGCAGCAGCAGCAGCAAACGAACCAGACTGATCCGAGAAAACCCACTCTCTCACCGACTTCAAAGCCAGAGTCTGTTCCACCGTCATCTTCTTCTTGCTCCCACCACGCTTCTTCTTCTTCTTGTTATCTTTCCCCTTCTTTGAACCGCAACTCGAATTGTTCGCCGTCGGAATCGCGTAAGCCTCACCCGCCATGGCTAATCAACTACACAAAACAAACGAACCAAACAAACCAACAAACAAAAAGGAGCTTTGATTTGGGTTTTCAGTTTGGTCGCCGGTGGTTGTACATGACTCTATTAGGTATAGCGAGATACAGGGAGGGGAGCTATAAACGTTTGCTTTTTTATTTTTATTTTTACATTTTTATTTTTTATTTTTTGGGTTTTGCTTTATTCAGTGTCAATTGGAAAGAATAGACGGGAAATCTTCCATTTGCATTTATCACATTTGTGTCCTCGCCAGTGTCGGTTTCTTTTCTTTTTTTTTTTTTTTTTTTTTCCTTGTTATATATATATATATATATATATATATATATTTTATTTGTTGCGACTCGGTCAAACAAAGTACTACATTGAGCGCTCTACCTTGAACTACGTTGCTACAATGGAGAACTAATGTTACGAAACAATTTTGTTTTTGTCTTTTTACGTCGTGTTTAGTAAGAAGGTGCAAATGTGTACGGTTTGCAGAGACAACGGTTTGGTTTGGAAAATTTATTGTTAAAAAAAAAATATTTAATGTGACCATCTCATAATGGATTAGAATATTTTATCAATTATAATTTTTTTTAAACAGAGCTTTTTATATGTTTAATTTTAAGATTATCGAGAAATTTGATAAATTTTCTCATCATCATCAGATCTTGATTTATATATTATTCACTAAGTTTCATTATATTTTATTGATGAAGTTGAAGGTTATATTTATTGTATCACATGGTTGTTTAATCTTTGTTATTAATGTTAGTATTCCGTTTAATTTTGAATGATAATTTTCATTAAAAAAAATTAATTATAGATGATAAGTGATTAATGTCCAAATAATTATTTAGCCATGTCAAATATTTTCATTCATTTTTCTTCCAAAAGTTGAAAGGCTTAAAAAATAATAGACCCTATAGATTTCCAATTTCCATTCATTCTCAATTTCCTCGATACTAAATGATCAAAATTCTATTTTACTCTAAAATCCATCTGCCATTTTACTTCCCTTTCCTTTACCAATTGGACCTAATTGAGTCTTTATTGAAAACATTTTGAAAATATTTAAAATGTTTATGTATAGAGGTAATTTTGTGGTTATATTTTTAATATGTTTAGTTTAATTAACTTAATAACTTTGAACTAAAAAGATCATCAAAGGAAAGCCCAACACACACAATAGGGAGAGAAAAAAAAAAAAAAAAAAAAAAAAAAAAAAAAAAAAAAAAAGGTAATATGTGATGGATGGGGTCAGGAAATGAAGTCATGTAAGTTGGGTGGAGCAGTACAGTTGAGATTTACAAAGGGTTATTTGGAAGAAAAAAAAAATCCAAATCAGGACCTTCCATTATGAATGGAAGGATAGGTTGTTTGAACTGGTAGTTTGACAGGTTGATGACATGGAACCAAAATAATGGGGCGGAGAGGGACAGTTCGGGCTGCAGTTTGGTGGGCTTTTTTTTTTTTTTTTTTTTAAGGGGAAAAATAATAAGAGGGAGAGGAGAAATGTAAGATGGAAAATCAGGAGAGGAAAATAATGTCATTTTTTAATGTTGTTTGGTTCATAAGAAGAAAGAAGTTAAAATTACATTTTTCCTATTTGGTATTACGGTATTACCCATGAAAATAGAGGGAAAGAAATAATATTATTTCTGAAATTACTATTTTACTCATATTTTACTTGGGTTTTCAATGACTTTTTATTAATATATGAGGATATTTTAGTAAATTCATTAGTTTTACCTTTTTGAGTGGGGGGACCCCAAAACCTACAAGCTTCATTAATTTCCTTGAGTTAATTTCATTTTCACTCCCTTTAATATCCACAATAAGTACCCATTCTATGAAACTGTCCAAAATTAGTACTTTAACCCATATGAGCAATTAACTATTTACATAAATAGGTAAATTAGGATCATGTTTTTAAAAAATGTTTAAGAACAAACTTATTTATATAAAAATGAATAAAAATAAAATTGATCATGTTGTGTTACAAAAACATCCTTAAATATAATTTAAGGGGGAAAAAGAAGAAGCCAAATTTCATCATAAAATAGCCACATTAGTTTCTTGCCCTTTTTATATCTAATAAAACTAGAAGTTGAACTGAAATTTGTTCGTGAAAACATATTATTGTATTTTTTAAAAAATATTTGCTGGCAATACTATAATGATGAGATCAATATGTTATGTAACTAATTTTAGTGATTTTAATTTTAGTGATTTTTTTTTCCTAATCATACAGTCAATATGATCAGATTGTTAATAAACAAGGGTATAAAATATAATTGATAAAGTCCTTTTGATATAAATATTGTATAACGAAGCAAAATCGTTAAAATGATAAAGTCATAATTATCATTATGACGATCTTGTTATTTTTATTATATTGAAACTTTAATCACTTTAATAAGATGATCATCATAATTTTTTAATGAATTATATGATCATCATAATTACCACACCGTCAATCATAATAAACTTAAAACAAACTAACAAACAAACTCAATAAATATTTTTTATATTTATAACATCCTAGAACACTCGAGTCCTTTTGACATTTTATCAATTTTATACACTTCTATTTACGCAAGAATGGAAGACTCTTATCTTGCAAAACACAACTAAATAAAATAGGATAAATTACATTATTTCCTCCCGAACTTTAAGTCTTGTTACAAAATATCCCCAGAATTTTAATTTATAACATTCTTTCGCTATGAACTTTAGAAAAATTTACAGAATTTCCCCCTCAATTAATTTTTTGACAAATAAATACACATAACACTTATTTGATGCATGAATTACGAATATTAAATGTGAAATACTTATAATTAAGTTTTAAAAAAATAAATATGTAATGTTGATTGTCATTTGTTCTCATACTTATCTCTCACAGATAACTTCATTGTTTTACATTTAATAAGAGTAATGGATGCCAAAAATGTTACCAATGTGTATCATTTCATAATGTTATACTTAATAACCCAAATTGATGCTTCTAGCAAGTGTTAGATGCATTTTTCATCAAAAAATTAATTGAAGAAGAAAATTCACAAACTTTTTCAAAATTCAGGAGGAAAGAATGTTACGAATTAAAATTCTAGGATATTTTGTAATAAGGCCTAGAGTTCAGGGAAAAAATGTAATGCCCAATAAAATATTCTGCATTCAAATTTGATCAACAGTACAGAATTGTGAAATCTTAACTAGTCTTATTGCGAGGGTAGACTTTCCACGCATTAAAGCTCCATTAAATAACCAACTTCTCAAATGTTTCCAGTATAAAGAAACTACTGCTTGGTGGAATAATAAACTCAAACCAAAATTCAAGCTCATTAATTAGTCAGCCTATTTGTTGCACAAATGATGTGATCAAGTGCTACTAATGAAATGATTCATCAAAACAAAAACAAAAACAAAAACAAGAACAAACCCACCATCGTGAAAAGAATGATTCTATCACCAGTACTAGGAGAATGTTAGCTGTGCACTATACAAAGTAAACCTCACAAGTCAAACAATCTAAAATTAAAAAGAAAATTTTAATGATACACCAACCCAAAAAACATGACTCAGAAATCCAACAATAAGATTAGAGGAGAGCATACAAAATTACCAAAAAAAATCATCCAAATTTCCCAATTTCCATCTTCTTCTTCATCGCTCTTTGGCCATGATATATAAACGAGTCTATTATTCCCGCAACAGTGAAAATACCTAAGAAACAGTTGAGAAGCACCCTCAATTAGTTGCCACACAAACACATAAGGTGAACAAGGAGCCCTGGATAATAGAAGTTCTAGCTGCTTGTCTTCAAATCTCTAAATTTTGATACATTTAGACTGATTCATAGAGCACACTGAGCAAACCAAGTGAATTAACAAGAAAGATACACTTGTAACATAAAAGAAAGTAACGATGCTGACGAGAGAGAGAGAGAGAGAGATACCTCCAACTATGGCACAAATATGGGTAATGAAGTGTAAAAATGGAACACGTTCTTCTTTCAATGTTACCTGCAACACAGACATCAATATGACAAAGTATTCATTAACAACTCGGTGATCTTTACTTATAGGACCTCAATGAAGACCGGCACCAGTGCCTTCAAGGAACCATCGAACTAAAGAAGTGTTTCCCTTTCCCACCAATATTTCATGCGTTTATTTACAAACTTGAGAATGCTAATTTGGTAGGGCACACTTGATGCAAGTAAAGAAAAAGGAAACCGAACCCTAAGTTACCACTTGGTTTTGTTTCTCTTTGAATTGGAATAAACTAAAAAATTGCTTTTCTGGCCCTACTAAATTTGAACTTATAAACATAAGAAAAGGAACAGGATTGTTTCCAAATTCACTTCTTAATAGGAAAATAAACATTAAACGGGGAATCAATGGACAATGATAATGTTTTAGGATTCCCTTTAACCTTGCATGTTTGACACAAAACCATTTATGTTTTCCCTTCTGAAACAAACACTTCTGAGGGAATAACTGATAACATGGAAAGACTTCCGTTACTTCAGTTGCAGGAGTTACAAACAAAGTTGAGTATTTGTTCAAACTTCAAACGAAACCAAATTACGTGAGCAAGGAAAGCATGATAAGAAATGCAAGGGCATTACAAGATTTAGATATTTACATCATTGATGAAACAATTGAAATAAGTGGAAATAGGTTTTCAGAGACGTGTAAATGGACAGTATTTTACAAATCTTATTATATATATATATATATATATATATGGAAAAATATCATAAATTCCCCTGAACTTCATTAGTAGTATCAATGTGCCCCATAAACCATGAAATGTACTTATTGTGCTCCCCTGAACTATAACATTTGTGTTAAGTTGTCCCGTTGTTGTTAGTTTTTCCATTATCTTTAATGTCAAAATGCCCTCCGAACTTTGCTTTTGTGTCAAAATGCCCCTGATCTTTATTATTTGAGTCAAAGTACCCCCTGATCTTTAATATTTGTATCAAAATGTTCCCTAATCTTTAATATTTGTATCCAACTGTCCCATCTATCTTATTTCATTTATCTAACATTGTATAATTACCTAAATTTTTTAGAATTGGTAAAAAATATATATATATATTTTTTTTTTTCTACTAAAAGAAAATGTATCTTTTTCGGACCCCTTTTTTTTTTTTTTTTGTTTATTTTAATTCAAATTTTACATTCATTTTTTTTTCTTAAACAAAAATAACTACATAACTTATGCTCATTATTTTATTGTTCTAACATTACAATTTTTAGTTTAACTAAGATTGATACCAAAATATGCAAACTAATCGTTTTTTAAATTAAAAAATATAACTAAGAATGGGTTTCAAAGTAAATTTACAATACTTATTCTCATTATGGGTTTAAGCAAACACTTAAAGAGAATTCATTACCACTATGATTTCAAATTATGTAGACCAAGTAAACAGCATATTTTAAATTCAAATCTTGCATCTGAGTCCTATCAACTATGGTTACAAATAAGTAAACCCATAACCCAAATAAACTTGAATTAAAATTAGTAAAATAAAAAAAAGTAAAAAAAAAAAAAAAGTGTGCTAAAAAAAAATGAATTTCACTTTATTTTAATAAATATATATATACAATATTAGATAATTAAAATAATATAAATAAAGCAGTTTGATACAAATATTAAAGATCAGGAGGTAGTTTGACACAAATATTAAAGAATAGGAGGCATTTTGACACAAATACAAACTTCATGGGGCATTTGACATTAAAGATAGGAAAAACTAACGGCAACTAACTGAGTGAGTAGCTTGACACACGTTAAAGTTCAAGGGGCACAGTAAGTACATTTCATAATTCAGGGGTATATTGACACAAGTGACAAAGTTCGGTAGAAATTTATGACATTTTTCATATATTTTATGGTAGTGATGGCAAAGCCCGAGACTGATGGAAGGCTCAAAATGAGATATGCAAATAAATAGTTTGTCAAAACTTTAGGAACCTACCTTGATCGGAGAAAAATCATAGTAGAAGAACACTCCAGGAAGTGAGCGAAAAAGTCCAAATTCTGCACTTTTAAAATGTTCCGTAACAGAGTACTGCAAGCACATATGCGAAAGCTTCTCAGTACATTAACTCTTCTTTCTCTCTCTCTCTCTCTCTCTCTAATTTTTTTTTTTTTTAATAAGAAAACTTCCATTCATTGGTAGAAAATCAGTTGAGGAAAGAGGATGTGAAATCCTCTCAGGGCAGAAAGCAAGAAAAAGCAAAAACAGGAAAAGTAAACAAAATATCAAAGAAAAAAAAAAAAGCAATACCATAAAATTTGACAATACCTGATTTGAGTGGACCTTATGGCCTCTAATATTGGTATATATTGTAGGGACCACCTGTCAGAAATATTTCAATGTCAATTTTTTCTCATAAATTCAAATCATATGTTAGGTCAGTGCAGGCAATACACAGGTCACATGCATGAAACAAAACTGGTCCAGAAGACATTAAAGCTCAAAGAATGTTTGACAATCCACCTAAACGCATATTTCAAATACAAATTGCACAAACAGTTAGTCCTTTCTTTTTTTCTGTCTTGGATAAAAGTAATCTGTAATATCAAATGTTTTAGCATGAATTTGATCCGGACACTTGTGAAAAAAATGCTCAGATAATAGAAACTATATTGTGAGTTGGTTCCAAAAAAAGAAATAAAAAAGATGAGCATAGAAAAAAAAAAAAAAAAAAAAAAAAAAAAAGAGGAGACGATTAAAACGTTATACAAACTTAGTATTCCCCGTCAAAATTTTTGTTCCCATGAGATCTTTGTCAACATTCATAATGTGTTCTTCTCCATTTAATTAAAATAAAAATACATGTATCGAAACAATTTATATGTAAAGTTTCCATCCATGGGCCTAAAAAAACTAGACTTTGAAAGCAAAATAAATAACTAATTAAAAAAAAGAAAATAGCAATCAGATGAAGGACCATGTAATATAAAACTTAAAATGTTGAAATTAACATCAAAAGAACGTAAATGATGCCAACCTTGAGGAAATACTGGTATGTGCCATTATGTGTTTCCTGCATCCATTTTACCCTAAAAATGCATTGCGTTTGTTAGTTAAGTGAAAAGGACATACTGATACTGGTTGAAAAATAAAGCTAAATTTATTGTGCAGAAGACGGAACGAGAAAGGAAGAGGACTGCAGAAACAAAAGGAGAAAGAATCACAGATAAGATCAAGTGAGGAATAGCTGTAATGAAATCTGATTGATCTCAATGTCAACATCAATGGAACCCAAAAGACAAATTCAGTATGAGATTCATCGAGAGATAGAATAATCTAGTCATTTCTAAGCAAATTGTTGAAATGCAAAACTATTGTTGGCCCACCTCCCAATAGCTTAAGCTTTTGCAATGAATTGGTAAACTAACATGGTCTTAGAGCGGGAGGTCTTGAGTTCAAACCCATGCAGTTGCACTCTTTATCCCACTTTATTATCATTGTATATTAGCCTTTTAATATGTTTTGGGTTTCTTATTTGTGTTGGACTTTCAAATTAGTATTTATCCGCATGTTTGCCCACTATTTGGCCTACACATAAGGGAGAGTGTTGAAATATAAAACTATTGTTAGCCCACCTCCCAATAGCTAAGCTTTTGGATGAATTGGTAAATTAACACAGTAAATAAAGATGAGTAAAGAAGAAATAATTACCCATCAAGTGGATTTATTGCACCAGGAAAATAGTCGCCAAAAGCTAATCTATTTACCTTGTGGCTTATCTGTATCATCCAAGACAAGGTACAAACACGAGGATGTGCATCAGAATTTGAATTATAAATAATAGGGGAGAAAAGGAAGAAAAAGATTAAAGAGATGGATGGCCCAACTCTTTTTGGTAATATGTTTACAAATTCCAAAAAGAAAGAAATGTGCCTTACATTATAATAATCTCTATCGAAATCCAACAGATTAAACATGTGGATATTTGCCTGATGAAAGCTTTTCCCAGGCGCAAAATGAAAACTTCCCGCCACTTTGTTAACTTCAAGAGACCCTTCAATATTACATCCTTCACCATCTTCATCTTTTATCTGTTGGACGAAACCTTCTCGTTTGCACTGGAAGCCAAAATGAAATGTGCAATTCAAAAATCAATCTAAAGCTATTAACCATTCCATAATTTCCCAAGCTTGCGTGAGCTTTCTCAACCTGGTTTACTTCTCAAAAGTAAATACTGAGGGATAATACAGTGAAAAATAAAAATAAAAATAAAAACACACATCTTCGAGGGGTTTGCGAAACTTACCTGGTCTATCAAATCTGCATTAGTCAGTGCCCAACCCTTTTTCCTGTATGCTTCACGAACTTCTTCACATGAGTTACAACAATCATCATCAGACTGCATGAAAAAATAATGGGTTTAAGAACAATGGAGTTAAAATTATATCTTTTATAGGTCCAAAAGAGTAATCTGTGAGCAGATCAAAATAATAGAGGTTAAGATGCATTTATTTCTTGTCACATCATGCCACTGACTATTTGCCGTGGGTTCTCTCCACAGAAAAAGAGTTCAGTGGTTAATTTTGTATCGTTTAGTGCACCTGCAACTAATTTCTCTTTCTCTGAAAGAGGACTAAAAACTTGTGCAACTGTAATTACATTACACAGCTAGTTGTTTGTTTGATGAAAACCTTAATTTCAAGCAGTCAAAAGTCAAAATTATCATGACTTCACTAACTCCCTCCTAGTGTGTTATGTGCAAAGGACAGGGAGACTATAGATCATCTTCTGTTTCACTATCCTCTGGCTAGGAGACTTTTGCATATGTTGTTGAATGAAGCAGGTTTTCTTTGGTCCTTCCCTGATCAGTGCAATTATGTACTGCTGGAAAGCTAGATTGTTTTCGGCACCAACAAGACAGAAAAAGTGGAAAAGTATGGTGATTTCCATGCTGTGGACGTTATTGACGGAAGGGAAGTCAAGGAGATTCAGAGGAAAAGAAATGGATGGACTTGCTTGAGAAAGCTAAATTTTTAGAATAGTTCTGGGCTTCGACGGATATAACTTTTAACAATTTTCCATTTGGAGCTATTAGCTTTTGTACAAGTTTTTCTTTAGCTTTATTTGTTGTTGTTGTTTTTTCCTCCCCCAGTTATCTTATTTTTGCGGATTCCTCATCCTCTGTCTTTTGAATTTGATTTTTCATCAATGAAAGGAAGTTTTCGTACAGATTAAGAAAAAATAATAATAATAATAACAATAATAGTAATAATAATAATTAGACTTCAGAAACAAACTTTCTTGCCTCCCCATTAAAAATTAAGATTTAAAAAAAAAAAAAAACGATTCCTGCTTTTTTCCCCTTTAGATGTAGACAACTCATAAATAATTAGGATCGCACTGCATTTTCTCTCCTATTTGCTGGTGGTCAGCCCCTAGTTTTCTCTTCGTTTATTGCTAAAGATGTTGACAGTCTCTCCTACTTGGTGGTGGTCAGCCCCTGGTTTACTCTTCGTTTATTGGTAATAATGTTGAAAGTAAGCCCTGATAAGCTTGCTTTACTACTACAATTATTAGAATACGTTATAGCTGCACAAGTGATAGGAAACTACCATTTCCGCCCCAAAACAAGAGCCACAGTATGTTTCATTATGTTCCAGCCTGCCACCATGCCTCTGCAAGGGCTTCTCAATCTGCATGAGGAAAAAAAAAAAGGACAATGATCCAGCAAACCAATATATATATATATATATATATATATATAACGTACGTGTATGTGTGTAAGTATGAAATAAAGATGGAATTCTGGAAAACTTTATATCTCCTGATATGCACAAGGATGAAAATTCCACGGTAGAACCCCCCCCCCCCCCCCC
Source organism: Ficus hispida (assembly GCA_025413025.1). Lineage (NCBI taxonomy): Eukaryota > Viridiplantae > Streptophyta > Magnoliopsida > Rosales > Moraceae > Ficus > Ficus hispida. The sequence goes on from CM046370.1 coordinate 18,631,646, forward strand.
CCCCGCCCCCAAAAAAAAAAGAAAAACAAAAACAAAACCAACCCACAAAAAAAAAAAAAAAAGATTAAAGGAACAGAAAGATCACTAAGCTAATAGCTTTTTCCATCAAATTGTCTCATCTTAAGCTCATCCACCTACAACTATCTTTCAGTTTCTGATTTCTTTTGTTTAGCTTCAAGTTGCTAACACATTGCTTTTTTCATGTGAATTTGATACCAATAAGGTACTCACTCTTGGCCGACTTGCCACCCATATAGCAAGTGCCATATGCTCTGCCTTTGTCCTGTAAAAAAAAAAAAAATTGGTCCATGGTACCCCCGCCCCAACTTTCATAGAGTTTCCAATCAAATGTCAATATGTCAAACCTACCTAGTTTATCACAAGAAGCAGCATTACAAGCATAAGCGATCAAGGCTAGCAAAATAGGAAAAAAAAAAAAAAAGGCATCAAAACTAACCCCATTTGACTGCCAAGTGCCAACCAAGTGAATCCAAACAGCATCCGTGACTGCAAAATTCTAACAACTACCCAACATCCACAGCCCTCCATCCACTCAAAAGTTTAAAAAAAATAAATAAATAAAATAAATAAACTCCCTCTAATCCCTACTTTATATCTATAATAACCTAGCAACAGTCACCCCATAATAAGTTTAAAAAGTAATACAAACACGACCAAAAAAAAAAAAAAAACAAACAATATACTAAATCTAATATGATCATAACAGAAAAAGGTTGAATAGCCTTTAAAAAATTTAAAAGTGGTGATGATTAAAGTAGCCAATGATTGCTAAACGAAATGGTTCAGTATCATTTTCAACAAACCTTTGGTGCACCAATGCCATCCTGCTTAGCCTCTATTAAATTACCATGGGCATCAATTCTTTTCTTGATTATATTATGTCTCTGCAAGAAAACAATGTATTGCAGATTGTGAATCACATGGATGAATAAATAATCAAATCGAGAATTATGGTAATAACCTACAGAATACAATGGAGAAAATAGTTGAACAATCCAATATAACTAGCAATTTAGCAATGTAACCACTAATAATAGCACAGAAAACCTTGCTAGTAGCAATACATACTATATCAAGATGTTGCTCTCCACTTATATCAACTGCATCGAGACTGAGTAATGAACATGGAATGACGGGAAAAGTAACATCAAACTGCATTTTCAAACAAAAATACAGTGAATAACGCTGAGATACTACAGTCTGAAAAAAATAAAAAATAAACAGAAATAAAAATAAACAGAAAGTTTTGCTTTTCATCTTGGAATTAAGCTGCAGATAAAACTTTTAACCATTTTAAGAAATCTTTGAGTGCAAAACCACTTAAGGCTTTTCACAGGGATAAATATAAATCTCAGGATCATAAATGCAACAAAGAAGTGATCGGATAGATCAACGATTACATTGATGCGTAAAGTTTCGCCTCTTGAAGTATCCACTACAAGCTTCGTGTCTTTTACAGTGTGTAGGTATAACCCTGCAGACACGGATAATTAATAAATAAAAAAGAAGTACAACTATTAAAAGCAAACAACAGCAATTAAGCCGTTCATATCATCACTAAATTAAGCCAGGATCTTCGGAAATGCATAAAACGTGGCAAGTCGGCAGCAAAAATAGCACAGGGCAGCATCATGGCCGTTTTGAATAAAACTATCTTTCTTCTTCCCCCTTTCACCCAGGATTTACTCCTCATCCATGGTTAGTGATGGCTACTTTTAAGAATTTCCTATCTTTGATGAAACACAACCATAAAAATTTGGGTGAAATAGAAAAGCCAACAAGCAAATATTAACCTAAATAATCAAGTTCTTAGGTCTATCCATGCTTCTTACTTTAAGCCTATGTTTCACTTCTTTAAGAAAAGCTTAATGCCCTCTAGGTGGAAGAGGGTGGGAGAGGCAGAGGTCGACAGTTTTCAACTTCCGTTTGGTGTTACAGTTGGAGTTTAAATTTTTAAATTGGAATTGGTTGACTTTTTAAAAATTAGTTATAATTTTTTGTTGACTTTTCAAAAAAAGACAAAACTGATATGAAAAATTTGAGTTTGAATTGAATCACCAAACGCGGTAGCGAGGGGAAAAATAAATAAGTAAATAAATCCCGATTATCTTATATGCCATATATAATTCTGTCTTCAAAACATCTTCCCAAAAACCAAATATCACCCTGTAACTAAATTTAAAAAAATCTTAACTCTAAATGAAAATGAAGAATCTTAAATAATGCTTGATTTTGATTTCCTTTTCCAGTAGAAATTCAAAATAACAATAGTACCACAATTGGCAAAGAATTCAACTTAAAAGAGCTCTAAACAAGTGTTCATAATTGCGCTATCCTCTAATTTAAAAAAAAAAAAAAAAAAAAAAACGCATTCGAAACAATAAAGTCATAACTCATAAGTAAACTTGAATTAAGATTGAGTAAGTGAAATTAGGATAGAAAGAGACGTACGGAACTCGGAAAGGAAGAGGAAAAGCATGATGAGGGAGGAGATGAGAGTGATAACGCCGCCGGAGAGTGTACGGCTGAAGAAATCCTCGTTGATTTTAGGGTACGCGTCCAAATCCCTTAGCTTCTTCACGATGTTCTCCATCCCAAAACCTTAATTCAATCAAATCCCTCTCTGCCCCAATTCAAGTTTTGACTTATATCATATATAGATAAATTAATATAACTATAGAGAAACAGATGGACTAAATCAGATTCAGAGATGAAAGGTGAAGGTGGGAGAGAGAGAGAGAGTCTTGTGTTTTACGCCGTCTTTGACTGTTGGCCTCTCATGGCGACTGACGAGAAGTCGTTCACAATCTATTCGATGAAACGTGGTTTGCTTTTTTTTTTTTTTCAAATTGCCCATTTGGTCCCAACCTTTTTTTAAAATTATAATTTAGTCCCCAATATTTTTGTGGTTAAAAATTCTCTTTAAAATAATGTAATTTAATCCTTTTTATCAAAAAATATATATATTTTTAAAATTTTAACTAATAAATGTCACGTTAATTGTAGATGCTAGGAATATACCGTCAAATTTTAATCAAATTTTAATGAAAGTTAGTAAAAAAGAATGAAATAAACAATCGATTGTGCCCTTGGAAATCATTTATGAAATTCATAAAACACTATAATCACAAAGTAATCAAGTAAGAAAAACGAAAAGATAATCAACAACACTTAAATTTAGAGAGGCTCGCCAAATGTGTGCTACGTCCTCTGTACTTATGATTTTTTCACTATATGTGATTGTTCTCATATACAGTAGATTACAAGTTCTGAGTGAATTTAGGCAGCGTAATAGTAAGCCAAAATCAGAAAAAGAAGTCACTTGTATGAAGGGGGTCTTCCTTTATTTATAGAGAAAGAATGTGGGTCTAAACCCGTAATTCGTGGTGAGCGATTTTCGCTCAATGTCTTTTGGGACACATGTCATGATATGAGCTTGGCAGTTATTGGAGTGAACATGATCACAGATTATGGGCTTAGCAGTTATCAGAATGAACTGTTATGATGTCATCATCGATCGTAGGCTTGATAGATATCAGAGTGATCTAATATGACGTCATCATCGATCGTGGGCTCAGCAGTTAATAGAATTAGCCTTTATGTTATTCGTCACAAGCGAACAACGAATGATGGAATGAATACTTGACGAGACCCAATTATTATTGAGTCATTCAAGGCTTCTATGAGGTTTGAACGTTCACCTGCTTATGTTTGAGCAAATTGGCCTGTTATTCGAATTCGAACGATCATCGTCCATGATAAAACGAACTAGAACCGTAAATTGGGTCCGGCCCAAACATATAAAAATATCAAATAGATTTATATTTGAAGTTCGTTGTTCGTTCGATAAATAGTCAAAGGCTAACGGTGTACTAGGAAGACAAAATCTAACCCCAACAGATTGCCCCCCACTCTACGAGCGATGGGTCCTCAATAGAGTGTTTGATTATTGGAGAAAATGCAGTGTCAATCTCTGATATGTCAGACTAGGGAAATCTGAACGGACTAATGTTACTTGATTAAAAGTCTTGAGCCCATGAAGAAAAGTCACTTCATACACGTGGCATACACTGATTGGGTGTTTCGAAACAACGGCTTCTCCTTTTTTGAAATTCGAACCGTTGTGTCGTAAGATCACTAAGCAGGAACGTAAAAAGTTTCGTGATTCACACCGTCTGCATCACCAGGAAATCAGAATTGTTTGTTGTATTGTGAGGCTATATAACGTTTTGCATTCCTCAGTCTTCCCTTATTTCTACACTTGGAGCGTTCGAAAAATCAGAGACCGAGAGTTTTCCAAAGACCTTCTAATCTCAGGCAAGATTTCTTCTCTTCTTCTCCATTTTGAGTAATTTTGATTTGGTAGGGTCGTTTCTATTCTGTTTCCAAGTCTTTCTGGTTAATTTTGTACACTTCTTTTGAATGAGTGATTTGGTTAAGGGTTTGGCGAGTTTTTCTGGGTTTTTATTTGAGTTTTTGGTTTGTTGTTCTTCGTGTTCATCCCCAGCTTCATAGGGTTTTGACTGAATAGAGGTTTTTAGATCCAAAATCTTTCCATCCTTCGTTCAAATTTTGTTTGTAAACCCATGGATCAAGATAGAGGGAAACAACCTATAGAGGACGTCATAGTAGACTGGACGAGCAGTGATTCCGACAAGAATAATTCTAATGATGAAGAGTGGGCATCAATCATTCGTCATTCGAAAATAGAATATGAGTCCTTACAAATGCACAAGGGTGCCGAAACGAGCAATGAAACATTAGAGAGAAATCGACTAGCAACGGTTTCCCTATATCTTGTTCAAATTTTTGTTTGTAATTCGTGGTGAGCGGTTTTCGCTCAATGTCTTTTGGGACACATGTCATGATATGGGCTTGGCAGTTATTGGAGTGAACATGATCACAGATTATGGGCTTAGCAGTTATCAGAATGATATGATATGATGTCATCATCGATCGTGGGCTCAACACAGTTAATAGAATTAGCCTTTATGTTATTCATCACAAGCGAATGACGACCCCATCTCTATGTATGTTTTATCCGAACCTTAAATTTTGATTTATGGGTTTTTTTCATTATTCTTGCTAAAATAAATTTACAGAAAAAAAGGTATGTTTTTGTTTTCCTTCCATTTATTCTAATAACTTTTTTTCCTTTTTTTTTTCTTCTTAGACGTAATATAAATTAATTTTGATATTTGTTATTTGTTAATTTGTTTTTGTAGATTGCAGTAGTAATACTATAAAGTAACTGATTGGGAGAGTTAATGGAGATATTGAAGACTTTTTATTTCTGATGTTTGTAATTTTTTTTTGTTTTTATCCCCCGGGTAATTTTTTTTATTTTACGGCCGAAATTTGTTTGCTTATTTTTTACCTCTATAATATCTTATTATATTTTATAACTATATTTTATCTTTTAGTTAGATTTCAATGGATTATTAGACTTTCCTATTATTTAATCTTTTGGATTATTCATGCACTTTCTTTTCGTGGTCAGAAATTTTAATCTTTTTATTGTTGATATGTGTTACACATTTAATGTTTATAGATTATTTTCTTTTAGCTGTAATTTTGTTATTGGCTATAAATCTGTTATTTACATTATAATGATTGTTTTGACTGAGATATATAACTTCGTCATTAATGTTTCTAATTTGTTTTAATTGTGTGATCTGTTTTGTGTGTGAATATGTATTGGTTTAGATAGTACTTCTGTTGTTCACCGACTCTTTTTTAAAAAATTTTAATAATTTTTTTCCTCCAATTTTTTTCTACATATAACTTTTTCTCTCATTTATTACATTGTTCTCACAGTTTACTATCACTCTCTTCTTACCACTCTCTTAATTGCTCTAGTTTGAACCTCCTTTATTTCTTACATGCAAAGTTTTATTGTGCTCTTTTTTATCTTCTGAAGACTAATCATTTTGGGATATTCATTTTTGTGCAAACTTGTTGTTTTTATTCAGGTACTACTCTTATTTATGTATCTTAATTACAGTTGATTGTTGTTTTATTGAATTATGACAAATTGCTCTTTTAATTTTTAACATTCTGCTTTTATAACAATGATTGGTTTCTTTGTTTATTTTTATATTTGTTTCTTTTTCTTCTTCCTGTTTCTTTAATATTTTTGAACTTCTCATTTTTTCATTGTTATTACTATTATAATGATGTTGTACAGTTTATAATTTTGTTATTGTGTTATCCCCCCCCCCCCCCCTCCCTGTTTTATGTTAAACACATTCTTCTTCATATATGGTTTATAAAAGTTTAGTATTTATAGTTGTATGATGATATTTAATGAGTATTGTTGTGATGAATGTTCTTTACTTTTTCCTGTTTTTGTTTCCCGATTTTTTCCCCCCTGGTTTTTGTTTTTTTGTTTTTTTCCCCCATTGACACTATAAATGTTTTTTGAAGGAATTTTTGTAAAAAATTTGTAATTTGCTATGATGATCTCAGTTTAGATATGTAACAATGCATATACCAGATGTTTTAGTTAATTTGATATATGTTACTAAATATCATATCATTGATAGAATATCATGAATAACTAATACATATTATTTGACAGTCTTTATAGTTGTTGTGGATGTTTGGGAGTTAGGATATTTTTATTCTTTGGAAAACAAAATAGTATTAAATATGTTAATATTTTGTTTAGTTGATTTAATATTTACTCTCCTTTAATTTTTTTGCCCTCTGCCATTCTCTGTCTCATATGATTTTTTTAGTTTATACTCTCTTAATCTTACTTTTGGTTTTCTATATTATCTATACCGGTTGTTTCTCATTTTTCACTACCTATTTTTACTGTTTAGTCTTCTCTCATTCTTTTCTTCTCTCTGTCTACCATTCTTTCTTTATTCTTATTAAATTTTTACCTACTACAAATTGCCAAACATTTTATCTAGTAGCTACCAAAAGACGAAGTTGAATTATAATTTAGTTATTCTTTATAGATATTCTTATCATATAAGAGATCTGAGCTTGATCTAAGAATTCTTAGTTTTTTCTTTATTTTGCTACAAACTGTTTATTTAAAATTTTAAGAACATTTGTTATGTTATGTATATATTAAATTGTTTATTTAGATTACCATATGAGGTTGATTATGTTATAGGTTTTTTTTTTTTTTTTAAATTTTGGGCCAGTTATTATTTTATTGTTTTATTATTATTTTCTCTTTATTTTTCCTTCTGTAACTTGATATAGTTTTTTTTTTTTCATATTTTTATTACCCGGAGGTTTATCTTACTTTTTATCAAGTTTTTAAGATGTTTATATTTATTATCACCATTTTTGTATAGAACTGTTTTTACAGATAGTAATTATTGTAAATTTTATTGTAATTTTTTTTTCTGTATTATGTAATCTGATAATGTAATATTAGATAGTTTCTTCCATATGCAATTTTAGTTAGTTTGAATTTGTATTGCAAAAAATTGATAGTTTATAAAGAACATAAATGACTTATGTTAGTTATTGTTTTATCTAATGAATATAATTTTTTATATAAAAAAAAACTTAGAAAATTAAAATGCAGATTAATATTTTCATTACATATCATAAATTATAATTAACTAAATTTAACCAAATAAAATATCATATTTGTTTATATACTTCCTTAATATTTGTCAAATTTTTGGTCTTAATAATATAACATGTGTTGTAAAATGAAATGAACAACAAAATTTAAAAAAATAAACAAAAATTCAAGATAAACAATTGGTGAAGACAGTAACAAAAACCCAAAAAATAAAAAAAAATTATACACACCCTAAAAAAACCCCCCAAAAATCCGAAACAACAAATCTACGAAGAAAAAAAAAAGAAAAGAAAGAAGATTCGTGAACATAATAACTAAAACCAAAACCTAATGCATAAAATCAGAAAGAGAGAGAGAGCAACAGAGAATCGATCAACACATCAACAAAAACCAAAAAATAAAAAATGATAATACACACCCAAAAAATTAAAAAAAAAACCGACAAAACAAATCCACCGAGGGAAAAAAAGGGGGAAGAGGATCGGTGAACACAACCACAAAAACCAAGAGCTAGAGTTTGAAAATCCAAAATATATATAAAAAAAAAACCTAAAATAAAATGCTAAAAATCCGAGAAAACAAACCCACCGGGGGAAAAAAAAAAAAGAGAGAAAGAATCAGTAAACACATCAACAAAAACCAAAACTTAGGGTTTGAAAACCCAAAATGCATGTAATCTAAAGAGAAAGAGAGAGTAGCCAAGAGAAGAAAAACCAAATAGAGATGAGCATTGAGGAGACAAACACAAAATGAAGAGAAGGGCGGCGACAAGAGCAAGAGGAAGACAAACATAGGGTTTGGAGAGCCAAAAAAATCTAAAGAGAGAAAGCAGCGGAGAGGAAAAAAGAAAAGCAACAAAAGAGTGAAGAGGCAGACATCAAATGAGAAGAGGGGCGGCGACAAGAGGAAGATAAACTCACAAATAGGGTTTCAAGGGTAAAAACGAGAAATCATTATACACTCCATAATCGGTACACACAAAAAAGGGGATAAAAATGTCCGGACAATGTCAAAAGGGAAAAATCGGTAAATCGTTGTACAATCCGAGAAAAGACAAAGGATTTAAAGGATAGAAGGGTCATTTTACTGTATAATTGACTGTTCAATGAATATTAAAAATTTGCATCCTTTTAATCTATTAAGTAAAATAATGCCACTAACAAATTATGGAGGAACCGCTAGCTACGCGCCACGGTTCATATCCGAAGCACTCCAAACAGTGAACAATTATCATGTTCTCCTTCTCCCACTGAGAAATTGGAAGAAACATTTGAGAAACAAAAATGGAAGTTCCGATCGATCTGATAAAGCAAGTCCAGATCTCGCTCCGCAAACATGCGAATCTCTCGTCGTACGACCCGAACGACCCGTCGCTCCCTAATCTCCCGTCGCCGGAAGAAGCCGTGGCGGTGCTCGATCCATCGCCGCCGTACCTCCGTTGCCGGCATTGCAAAGGAAGACTCCTCCGTGACATACAGTCTCTGATTTGCGTCTTCTGCGGCCGAGAAGCCTTCAACGACGTCGTACCTGACCCTCTCAATTTCCGAAACACTCTCGGCTATCGCTGGTTGCTCGAATCCTTGAATTTGGACGGATCGGTATGTTCTGTTGGTTTCTCTGCTTTTTCGTTTCTATATGTTCTTTTATTTATTGATTGTGTCAAGTTAGTTTCTGCTGGTTGCTCAAAAGAGATGAGGAAAGGTGAAAAGAAAGGGATTTTTGAATTTATTCCCATTTTCTCGAATTATTGATCCTTGTTTCTCATAAGATTCTTACTTTTTAGCTAAATTTTGTAGTAGATTGTGAAAGAGGTACAATTTGAAGCTAATTTTGTTGTTTTCTGCTTGATTTAAAGCGGGATTTGAATTGAATTCGGAAGCTAGACGGGATATTCGATAGGATATAGCCTTGTTATCTCTCTGCTTGGTAGTAGGAATGAGATTTGCCCAAGTTTATAGGATGCATTTTTATTTGGAGATGTTTTTGCTGAATCGTAGAGCTAACATTTACCGCACTTTTCGTACCATGGAGCAACAAGTTTCGAAATGTTAAGTGAAGTTTTTTCCTTTGTAGACGCGTCTTCTGGCTTTGTTATGCAGTTTTCTATAATGTCCCGTTATCTGGAACTATTATCTTAGGATTTGTCGTTTTCATTGTAATTGTTCTTTCCATCGTTTTGTTTACTAGAGATGTGTGTTATCTTAGTTTCCGAGATTTAAATTTGTGGACATCCAGTTCCCGCATGTATGGGATGCTTTATTAGTATGGTGCATTGTTTTGCAGGAGACTGTGGCGCCACCTGACAAAGCAAATAATTCTCACAGAGGACGGGCTGCTCCAAAAGATGAATTCCCTTTGTCTGATCTTCTAGATTTAGAGATTAAATGGCCATCTGAGTTGGAGAAATTTGGATCTCGTCAATCGAACAAGACACCTGTTCAGAGTAAAAGCTCCTTGAATTTGGCAGGAGTCAATATTGAGAACTTTTTTGCCAAGGAAGAGAAAGGTGTTACCTCCAATGTATCTGTAGAGCCGTCAGTGTCTAACAACCAGATTGATGCCAGAGAAATTGCACGAGGTCATGAAAATCTTAATTTGTTTGTGAGTGCTAAGCTTACTGAAACTCGTCATGAGAATCTTAGTTTGTTTGAGAATGTTAAGCCTTCTCAAACCGGTCACGAGAATCTTAGTTTGTTCGAGAATGCTCAGCCTTCTGAAACCTCTGTGCCATCTACTGAAGGTCGTAGTAAAAATAACTCTGATTCTGGTTGGGGGGCAGATTTTCAATCTGCTGCTTCTGCAACACTTCGTAAGGACTCGACTTCATTTGACCCTTTCGTGGGTTCCACAGATCTTTCTGCTCACATGGATGAAGTATTTGGACCTGCTAAAGACTCCATCAACAAGAAAAATGAAGAGACAATTGGATCTACATCCATGGCTAGTGATTGGTTTGTAGATAATACATGGAACGATTCCAACTCGGGGTTTATTGGTCCTCCAGAGGATTTTAAAGTGCTAGCGAACGTGAATAATGAAAGCATTGTGGAAAATGTGAATTATTCGTCATCTGTGGATGATGTTTCGGTTCAAGACAATAGATGGCAAAGTAATAGCAAAAATGAACCTGACAATAAGGGTGATGAGGACAATGATTCGTTTGACGACTGGAATGATTTTGCTAGTTCAACTGTTGCACAAGCTCCTTCTAATAGTACTTCGAAACAAGCTTCGATGCCATCTGATGACAAGACTTCGGAAACAAATTTGTTTAGCTCAGTTGATCGCCCACAAGATGTAAATCTCTTTGATAGCTTTTCACAACCAGGTCTGTTTTCAGGAGGATTTAGCAGTTCAAATGCTTCAACAGAAGGGAATAAAATGCTGCCAGAAGCCTCTGACTTGGACAGGTATCATGCTTGATCTTCCCTTTTTCTTTAAAAAGAAATGAACTTGTTATTAGTTTCATTTTTTGATATGCCTGGTAGGTTGTCCTGCCGTGATTGATTACCATCCATCACAAGAACATGCTAAGTATAGGAGCTGGTACAACCTTACTTCTTGCTCATATCGTAGCATGTTGGGAGTTGGAAAATTCTTGTGTCTCTTATCTTATTTCCTTGTCCTTGTATTTATCATTGTGGCCTTAGATAATATGAAGCTGGACTTGTCTGAAAACCTGCTTCATACCTATGTGAACATGACTTGATTTTATTGGTGCAAGAATGTAGGCCTTAGCCATGCTGAAATCCAGCGGAAATATAAGTTAGTTAAAACTTTGCTCATACTTTCTCTTTATGTTTCAGGACAGCTGATGCTAACACTAAAGTTGGTGGGAATTCTGAAGAGGTTGCAAAAGCCGGAGATGTTTACACCGCAGAAACAACATCCAAGGCAAACGATGTAGAGGCATTGCTATCCCAGATGCATGATCTCTCTTTTATGCTTGAGAGCAATCTTTCCATCCCTTCCACACAAGAAGGGTCGAATTCAAAGTCTCAAGATTGATGCCTAATTGTTCTCTCTCTCTCTAATTTTTGTTGTGTAATGTTAACTCTCTAAATGCTTTCATTTGTTACTGTACACGAAATTTTGCCATATGAGAGTTGCCATGACGGAGGTTGTTTTTCTCCCTTTTCATCCTCAAAACCAATCATATATTCTAATTCCTTGGAGCTTGTTTGTTAGGAGAAAAATGTGGAAGGAGGACAAAGAGTGAGGGGATTAGTGGAATGATTTTTCGGCCGATGGTTGTTTGGCAGGAGAAAGAAGAATATGGATGAAAGAAATCCATACCATGAAGAGAAAGGTCCGCTCCATTAGGCTGGTATTCAAAGTTCAAACTTTAAGACGGTTATAAAGCCTTTAAATTGAAGTACAAAGAGAACTTAAAATAAGTTCCATTAAAGCGTAAACCACAGTGGCTTGAGTCTTAACATATCAAGAAATAAAACTAAGACATCTGTTCTGCTGACAGAAACAGATAAAATAGTACAGTTAGAAGTTAGTGCGGTTCCGAGGCGACACCGGAGACCCCATGACTGCTTTCCCTTTGAATCTGATGGAGCGCTTGAATTGCTGCGGAGGTGGTGGTGGTGCTTTGGAGCCACATTGTGACATTGTGAACTATGTTTGCAGCCACATCAAGGCTGGTGGGTCATCCTGCAAATCAGAAGGATAATGAAGATCAGAATAATAAATCAAAGCACATGTACTTAAATTATACAATCTCAAGTAGTTTTCAGTTTAATTTCTTAATATTTTTATGAGAGTTCACCGTCTCATCTATACACGATGGAATTATGACGAAGAGAAAATAAGGAGAGTGATATCATTTATCTTATTATTATATTTGGTATGGCATCCCTCCAACAATCTCTCTAATTTAGAAAATATTAATAGTGGAATACTCTGAAGGATTTGGAGTTTCTCCCGTAATCCAATTCTTCTTCTTTTCTCTCTAACCAAACATCATAAATGTCAAAATCCTTTCACTAATCCCTTCACCTCTCTCCTTCCTTCCACTTTTCTCTCATACCAAACACACTTAATTAGTTTTTACATACCAAAGAACGTCTAATGATTTTCCCCTCCAAGCAATTCAACTTCGAAGCAAAATTTAAAGCTGGTAATCAAAATCCAACTTTAGCCCAACAAGTTATTAATTAATAATAAGTTGTTTATCAAAAGTAGCAATTTGGTTGGACACTTTAGGCCAACAAGTTATTAATTAATAATAAGCTTTTGAAGAACGTACCTGAAGTTGCTCAAGGAAAGTGGCATCCCTGAGCTTCAACGAGAAGTACCACAGTAAACCATCGCATGCCACATACAAGGCAACATTTTACACCGACATTAACATTATAATAAACAAATGCAGTAATTACTACAACTTAATTACCAAACCATAAAATAATCTGTGTTAGAATTGCTTACAACATGGGATTCTCAGAGAGCATAACATAGCAACAAATGATATGTTTCAGTAAGCGATGGCAGGGTTGAGCGACAAGTTCTTCAACTCTTCTTACTAAAACTCGGATTATCAAATAAAACCTTTGAGCAGAAGCACAGCAGTACACTTGACCCACTTCCCCGATCGTCAGAAGCCTTTCAAGAATAAAAGCAGCCACCTTCACAGTGATCACACATTTAGTTGGAGGGATTTCAATTTTGAGAGATTTTTGCTTTTTACTACATGAAAATTTGAAGAAAAAGAATACCAAAAAAAAAAAAAAAAAAAAAAAAAAAAAAAGAAAGGAATACTAGAACATTAAGACGTTCAAGTGAGTACTTTTATTACTTAACTATTGAGGTGTGTGCTTCTTGTTACATGGGTCAGAGCATCTTCAATAGAGTGCCGAGTAGATGTGTATGAAAACAAAAAAACAAAAAAAAAAACAAAAAAACGCGGCTTGTGTCGTCACGGCAAAGATGAAAGATGTGCTTTTGTCGTTTGAGTGCAAAAAAAGATGCACATTCGTCTAGTTGTCGTTGAGGTTTAATTAAAAACAACTTCTGGTCTCTATGTAATTGTTGTCTAAAAGCAAAATTATTGTCGTAAATTAAAAACCGATTTCGTTCGTTTTCGCTGTCGTCTGACATAAAAACGACAAACAATAATTCCTGTTGTCAAACTTTTTACTTGCTTTCTTTTTTCTTTTTCTCTTTTTTTTTTTTTTTTTTTTTTTTTTTTTTTTTTCCTGTCGTCATACCTAAAACAATGTGTCATGTCTCCGTTAGAATTTTGTTGTAATAAAACGACAGATTGCCAAAGAAGTTTGCTGACGTTTATATCAGCAAAAACAATTGTAAGAGAAGGGGCATTTCTCCATTTCATTGTGTCAACCTTTATACCGATTTTAAGTTTAAACGACATGTAGTTTCATTCCCAACTTTTATCTTCCTCTATTAGTGTAAATGGCATTGCGTTGATGTGCTCCTTCAACGACATCATTTTATTATGGTGTTTGTTGTCGTTCGTAAATATAGCTGGACACTACTGTTTTATTGATTTATTTACTAACGTTTCGTCTAAGAAACGACATTTTTTTTGTCCTCTTAATCTACAAATGACAAAAAAAATTTTGGAGTGGAATAGCAATAACAATTTTTACAACGTACCTTTTAATTTAAATAAGCCCTTATAAAAGTTCTTTATTACCAAAAAAAAAATATTTTTCCTCAGCAAAAAAGGATAGAATTATACTGCAATTAAATTTTTTCTGAATTATTTAAAATATATAACAACATTTTAAATTTTTTAAAATAAATAGTAAATTTACAAGGTAAATAATAAATTTATCATATAAATAACGTACTTTAATAGTTGCAGGTATAATTTAATGATAATTCAATACTTAATTTAATCACAATATATAAAATTTAAATCCTCTCACCTCATGTAAATATATATATATATATATATATATACATATGAAATTGGGTAAAATTCTAATTGCCATTAAAAAGTGGATGGATTTATGTCACATATATATCACGGGACCTTAATTTATCCTAAAAAGACTAACACACCGCACATAAATCAGGCATATCTAAAAAACTCTTCCCCAACACTTGAACTTAGTTTAAAAAAAAAAAAAACGAAAAAACGAAAAACCACAACAACAACAGCTAGCAGACCACAAGCGCAGCAAGTTCTACAGCTTTTTTTTTTTTTTTTTTTTTCGGCTAAACATGGTGATTCATTAAATCAAAAAAGAGAGACAAAGCTCAACCTATCAATGGCAGCAACAGCAACAAAACAGAAGCAATTGGGGAACAACCAGCAAGAGAACACAGAACAAAACCACAAACCGGAAAATGCAGGAATCTAAGCAATCAAAACAAACAAAATGCCTCATTCTAATGAGCTATAGTTTACACGATCTTACTTCCATAAAGCCTACAAAGAGTAACAGGAAAAGATCTGCAATGATCTGCAATTTTCTTCTCAATCATTTTCAACAAGTAATGATCTGCAATCAGATTATCACTCGGCTTGGGCGGTGAACCAGTAACAGGAAAAGATCTGAGGCTTACTTTTGATGAAGTTCAGAAACTCCGGGCTCGAATCGAACCAAATTTAGCCTCCCAATCCCAATTCTCGTGACCAATCCAGCCCCACTGCCATTGCCGTCACCGCTACAATCTCAAGACCCTAAGCTCGGGAGGCCAATCGACGTCGAGCCAACATCGTGAAACCCATCCTCATCTTCATAAGTGTCGCCAAGTTCACCGTCGCGAGCCCAGGCAATGTCGCGAACTCCGCCATTCCAATGTGACCACAGGCGACCTCCCCCGTTACTGCTTTCGTAGCCGCCTCCGTTTTCCATATCGCCGAACCCCCTCCTTCTCCCGTCTTTTCCTTGATCGAGTCCCTATTTCGTTTCCTCTGCAAAAGCGCTTGTTGTTTTTACAAGGTTGAAGTTCTTGTTGAAACCCTAATAATTTTATTTTAAAGGAAAGACTTTACCAATAATATTTGAAATTTGGTCGTTTGTTTTTCATTTTCCTTGAGTTATTTTAGCAAAGAAAAATACTAGAAACATTAATTCTAATTTAAACTTTTAAATATCAATTTATATGACATATGAATTATTACATTTTCATTGGTAAGTGTTTAAAACATTGTCACAACATTCTTTTAAAGGGGATTAATCCAAGGGTGGGGCAGAAGGGTGCTTTTGGATGTGAAGCGAGATAGGAACGACCTACGTGTAGGGAGCTGTTTGAGAGTTTGTACTCTGGTTGATATCTCTAAACCTTTCCGGAGGTGTGCTAGAATCAAACTTAAGGATAATGGTAGAATGATATGGACGGATCTCAAGTATGAGCATTGATTATTGCTATGGCCGTGAGATGGTAGGTCATCTAGTTAGGGACTCTAGAAAGGAGGGGGTTGCAGATTTGAAGGAATCAGGTGAATTTCCTTACGACTCTTAGCTGAGAGCTAATATGCAAGTTTCCAGATCCAGCCACTCAGATGTGGCCCTTCTAGATCAAGGTCACATTAGTGCTAAAGGCAGAGGACGCATTGCCTTTTTGAGTACCAGTGGTGACGGAGGATGGCCTAGGCCTCGGTCAGTTCGGGGCGGTTTGATATTTGGCCAGGTTCAATCTTCTACTGAGAAGGCTGTGTCAGTGGTGGAGTTAGGAGATGCAATGACACTAGCGGTGGAGAAAATAGATATACAGGGAGCGGTAGCAGTGACGGTTCCTCTAAGCATGATTTATGGCAAGATTTCTAGCTCCTGTTTGGAACCAATGACCTCAACCCAGGCGACTAACAAGGTGGGGATTTTGGTTTCAATTTTGGAAAGTAGTGATGTTTTGCCCACATGTATTGAAGATTCTAATTTGGTAAAGGGGACGAAATCAGGGATGTGAAATCAAGGGGCTCTAATTTGGAGACCATTACAAAGGTTGGGGCGTTGGGTGAGACCCCTATTCTTTTTAATGCTGTGGCTAGGGATGATCATAGCCATGTGCCTAAGAGTCTAATCTTAAGAAACTGGCTAGATTAAAGACCAAAGCTTCTGGTATTGACATAGTCTCCTCACGTGTTGTTCGTAAGAACGACAAGGTTAGTGATATGGGGGCATTGGAACAGAACAAAGGAAAATTCTGTGGGATATCTCAAATGTTTCTCTTGGATTGGCGAAGGCGGCAGAGCAGCCCCACCGAGCATCATGGGTCTCATATGTTGGAATGCACAGAGTTTGGGGAGTTCCCGTGTATTCAAAAGGGTATGGAAACTTCTTCGTACCATATCTCCTCAACTTGTCTTCTTGTCGAAGACAAAACTTTAGGGGTATAGAGCTCATAATTTGGGGCGTCAGTTGGGGTTTGCGAAAAGTTTTCATGTTGACTCGGAGGGCCGTAGTACGGGGTTGATTATTCTTTAGAATGATGAATGGGATGTGGCAATGCAGAGTTATTCAAAAGGGCATATATATTATGTGCTTACTGATGGAGATGGATGGGTTTGGCCATTGCTCTGTGGCGAGGATTTGAATAAGATTTTGAGTATGGATGAGTCTTGATCATTGTGATCTGCACGATTTAGGTTTTTCGAGGACCATCTTCACGTGGAACAATAAAAGAGGTGACAATCAGAACATTTTGGCGCGGCTGGATAGGTTTGTAGTATCTCGTAGTTGGCAAAGCTTGTTTGGAAAGGCTACAAACTTTCATATGGATTTTTGGGGTTCAGATCATCGGGGTTTTCATCTTGTTTTGGATCCAATTGATCATAACAACAGGGGAAGGAGTGGGCGGAAGATCGTTTTCAAATGCAAGCCGTGGTGGATGAAGGATGAGGAGTGTGTGGAGGTGATTTCGGCGACTTGGCAATTCTATCTTTTTAACGACACCCCCAAGTCTTTAAACAATGGACTTGCTAGTTGTGCCTCGGAATTATCCATGTTGGGTAAAAGGAAATTTGGTGTAATCCCAAGAAAGGTGGTTGGATTACAAAAGAGGTTGGCTTGTCTTTACAACGGACCATAATCGAAGGAGGTGTTAATGAAGATCAGAGAGCTGGAAAAGGAGATTGATGAGTTGTTTTTAGTGGGGAAATACTATAGGCATTAAAGGTCTCGCTCAGAATGGCTAGAAGTAGGTGACAAAAACGCCTCTTTTTTTTTTTCCTTCCATTTTAAGGCTTCCCAACGTTTGAAGAAAAACAAGATTCGTGGCTTGGAGGATCGGTATTGGGGTTGAAGGGGTTCTGAGGAGGAAGTGGTGCGGATCATAAAAGAGTACTTTGCAGATATTTTTGAATCTAAAGAGCCCAGCTTGGAGGATTTGAAAACTGTTATTGATTGTGTGCAACCCTGCATAACCCCCGAAATGAATAGGAGACTGTTAGCGCCCTTTGCAGAGATTGAAATTGGGGAAGCTCTTTCAAAAATGGGACCAGCCAAAGCCCGTGGGCCTAATGCATTCCACACTGCGCTTTTTCAACGCCATTGAGCACCTGTTAAAAAAGGAGGTAACCGCTACCTTGTTGAGAATTTTACAACGCGAGACCTCGATTAGTAATATGAATGCTACTCTTCTCCTTTTTATCCTAAAAGTAAAGAATCCAAAGAAAGTGTCTGACTATCGGCCAATTAGCTTGTGCAATGTGATTTATAAACTCGACATAAAAACACTAGCTAGTAGATTGAAAAAGATTCTTTCATCCATCATTTCGGAGTCCCAAAAGATTCTTCTAATGTATCATTTCTGGGTCCAATGAAATTCATAGGTATAGGAAGAAGCCCTGTCAAATAGAAATTTTTTTCTTTCGACCATCTTTCGATTGTTTTTGTCTCGGGGAGGTTAATCCTAGATAACATTATTTTGGCTTTTGAGATTATGCATTCACTGAAAATGAAGAATAATGGCTCATAAGGTTGGATGGCCCTGAAGCTAGAGATGATCAGCAAGTCCTACGACCTCGTGGAGTGGAGTTTCTTAGAGGCTATGATGAAGAAGATGGGCTTTGCAGATAGATGGGTGGGGGTAGTAATGAATTGTATCACGAAGTCTCGGTTTTCTTTTCTGGTTAATGGAGCGTCTTTTGGAGAGCTTAAACCAAGGAGGGGGCTTCGCCAAGGCTGCCCGCTTTCACCCTACTTGTTCCTCCTATGCACTGAGGGACTCTCAAGTTTGATTAATCAACATGTGGGTGGTGGGAAACTTAAAGGTTTTGCTTGTTCTTGACGTAGCCCTCGTATAATTTTTTTTTTTTTACAGATGACATCCTGATTTTTTGCAAGGCTAATATAGAGGAATGTCATAGTTTTAAGGAGCTGCTGGCTATCTATGAGCAAGCCTTAGGATAGGTGATTTATTTCAACAAATCAGCTGTTAGTTATAGCCCTAATGTGGTCAAGGCTAGAAGGAATGTGTTCAGAAAAAACCCAGGATACTCTCATAAAATCAATCCCACAAGACTATACAGAACACAATCACCAGAAAAAGAAATTGGAAGAAAAACTGAAAAACTTTATTGCTGAGATTATCTTTAAGTTACAGACTCTATCTTTCTTCTAAAGCCGTAAAGAATTCCTAAGCCTTTAACCTTTTCTCTCTAGAACTCTCTGTTTTCACGTTTTCTCTCTTTGCGTACAATAGACTCTCATATTCTTAGCCTTCTTAAGACTCTCTACTTTTATACAGTCAACAAGTCAAAAAGCCTTTAATACCTAAGCTAGATATTCAACAGATCATACCCAATAAATGGTACATCTCAGCAACAACCACCTAGAGTAATCAAGTTAACACCTGGCATTAACAAATCTATACCTTGTCAGCTTTGATTTCATTCTAGCTTTCCTTTCCAGTCTTGTCTTCCCCATGTACTTTAGAGCCCTACAGGTTTGACTAGCAGTAAACTTAAGAAGTTTTGAAACTTTAATGCTGGCATTGACTTAGTAAGCATGTCAACTACATTTTCCTCTGTAATCACCTTTTTCACCTATACCTTCCTATCAGACAGAACCTATCTAATGAAATGCAACCTTACATCATTGTGCTTTGTACATTTATGGAACACTTGGTTCTTTGACAGATGAATAACACTTTGGCTATCACACAGAACCTCCATACTGTCTTGTTAAAAGCCCAACTCTCTCAACAGTCCTTTAAGCCACAAGGCCTCTTTAATTGCTTTAGTTAAGGTAATATATTTAGCCTCTATCGTGGATAAAGCTACAACATGCTGCAAAGTTGATTTCGAACTTATTGTACAACCATTTATTTGAAAGACATAGCCTATAAGTGATCTGCGTTGATCTAGATCTCCAGCGTAGTCAGAAATCACATACCACATTATCCCATTATCTGCTCCACCTGCTTCTCCATGCACCAAACCAATAGAAGGGATCCCTTATAGATACCTCAAAATCCACTTTACTCCTTGCCAATGCTATTTCCCATGATTGCTCATGAATCTGCTAACAACACTTACTGAATGAGCTAAGTCTGGTCTAGTACAGATCATATAATATATTAAACTCCCCACAGCACTTGAGTAAGGAACTCTCTCTATTGTTTGTTTCTTCTCGAATCATCGGATTAAGGCTTGAAATGTTGAGCAAGAGGCGTTGTAACTGGTTTAGCATTTACCATGTCAAACTTTTGAAGGACCTTTTGGATATAACCCTGTTGAGAAAGGCACAAGACCCTTTTCTTTCTATCTCTAGAAATTTGTATTCCCAGAATCTTTTGAGCATGCCCTAAATCTTTCATATTGAACTATGATTTCAATGTCTTCTTAACCCTCTTAATCTTAGTCAAGTCTGAACAAGCTACCAATATATCATCTACGTAAAGCAACAAATAAATGAACCCTTCATTTCTCATTCTTTTAAAATAAACGCAACTATCATGAAGGCTCTTTGTGAAACTTGATTGTAGCATGAAATCATCAAATTGTTTGTACCATTAATAAGGGGACTGCTTCAAGCCATATAGAGATTTCTTCAAAAGACACACCATCTCCTTCTCTCCTTGAATCTCGTAGCCTTGAGGTTGCTTTATGTAAATGGTCTCCTCAAGCTTTCTATGAAGGAAAGCTGTCTTGACATCCAACTGCTCTAATTCCAAATTTTGTGTAGCCACAAGAGCCAATAACACCCTTATTGAAGTATGCTTGACCACTGGAGAAAAAACCTATGTGTAGTCAATGCCTTCTCTTTGGGTGAATCCTCTTGCTACCAGCCTAGCCTTATACCTAGACTTCTCAACACCTGGAATGCCTTCCTTGAGCTTATAAATCCACTTACAGCTTACTAGTTTCTGTTGGTCAGGCTTTCTTACTAACTCCCATGTCTAGTTCTTGGATAATGACTCAATTTCCTCATTCATGGCTTGTCTCCACGATTTTTTCCTAAGCTTGTCATAGCCTGTTCTTAGCTAGTTGGTTCCTCTAATTCTTCTGCTGTGCAGAGAGTAAAAGCAATCAAATCAGTGTAACCATACCTAGGTGGAGGCCTTATATCCCTTCTTTGTCTATCCCTAGCTGGATTATAAGTCTGTTGTTGTGCATCTGGCTCCAGAGCTGGCTGATCAAACACCTTTTCTGGTTCACTAGGCTGTTTATCTACATTATCCACCTCAAGCTCTATATCCCTTTCTGAAACTCGGTCTATGCTTTCACCTCCTTGCTGCTTCAAATCTTTATAAAACTCAGTTTCATTAAATACCACATCATGGCTAATGACCATCTTAGCAGCCCCTAGTTCTACACACCATAATCTGTATACCTTAATACCCTCTGGATAGCCCAAGAAAACACACTTCTTGGCTCTAGGGTCTAGTTTACTCTGCTTAATATGAGCACAGGCCACACATCTAAATATCTTTAGATTGTCATACTTCGGAGGCATTCCCAACCACCTTTCTTGAGGTATCTTGAACCGAGTTGCAAAGGAAGGACATATGTTTATTAAGTAACAAGCATTCTTAACTGTTCTGTCTAGAATGTCTTCGGCAGACCTGAAAATGAGAGCATGAATCTAACCCTCTCCAAAATAGTCTTATTAAACCTCTCTGCAAGACCATTCTGTTGAGGGGTACCACCAACAGTATGTTGTCTAGACATAAAGTACTGTATTCCCTATCTGGTACATGCCTCATGTTGAACAACTTTCTTTGACACCCATCTACCATAAGAATAGAGATAGTACCAACACCCACCACTTTGCAAGCCTTATTATTTCTGAGTAGCACTTGACCAGAATCTTGTTTTTTGTAATTAACAAACCAAGAATCATGTGGTGTCATGTGGAAAGAACACCCTGAATCCAACACCCAATCATGTTTTGCTTTTAATTCAGAAACAGTAAGTACCTCCGTGCTTTCACAGGCATCAGAGATAACATCAACATCTCCATTTTCTTGACCCTTCTTGTTAGACTTCTTCTTCTTCTTGTCTGGACAGTCACGCTTAAAGTGTCCTTCTTTATGACAATTGAAGCACTTTAATTTCCCTTTTGGCTTGGACTTCGGTTTTTGGTTATCTTTGTAATCTCGCTTCGTTTGTCGAGCCCTTGTCACCAAACCTTCCCCTGATGAATCACTTGGACTATCAACCTTACCCTCCGATTGGACCTTATCCAGAGTCAACCAATCTTGGCCATATATCAGAGTATCTGATAAGGTTTCATAGGAACTTGGCAGAGATTTCAACAATAACAATGCTTGATCTTCAATGTCAATCTTAATATCAATGTTTTCCAGATCCAAGATTACCTTCATGAACTCGTCTAGATGTTCTTCGATTGTACTACCCATGGGCATCTTGAAATTATATAGTCTCTGTTTCAAGAATAGCCTGTTCGCCAATGATTTTGTCATGTAAAGACACTCTAATTTCAACCATACTCCAGCGGTGGATTTCTCTTTTGAGACTTTTCTCAAGACTTTTTCTCCCAGGCCAGAATCAGCGGGCTATGAGCTTTATCCAAAATCTATTTCTTTTCTCTATCGGACAGTGATGACGATAGATTCTTCTCACCCCAAGTGTGTCTTCTAAATCCTATTGAACGAGCAAAGCCCTCATCTTGAGTTTCCACAGTCCAAAATCAATTTTCCCGGTGAACTTTTTGTCATCGTACTTAGTCGAACCCATTATTGAATCAGAACCTGACTTTAATACCAGTTTGTTGAGAAAAAACCCATGATATATACTCTCATAGAATCAATCCCACTAGACTATACAGAACACAATCACGAGAAAGAAATTGGAAGAAAAACTGGAAAACTTTATTGCTGAGATTATCTTCAAGTTAGAAACTCTATCTTTCTTCTAAAGCCCGTAAAGAATTCTCAAGTCTCTAACCTTCTCTCTCTAGAACTCTCTGTTTTCACGTTCTCACTCTTTGCGTACAATAGCCTCTCATATTCCTAGCTTCCTTAAGACTCTCTATTTTTATACAGTCAACAAGTCAAAAAGCCTTTAATACCTAAGCTAGCTATTCAACAGGTCCTATCCAATAAATGGTACACCTCAGCAACAACCACCTAGAGTAATCAAGTTGACACCTGGTATTATCAGAATGACATTCAAGATTGCCTGGGTTTGGGAACAACAGCCACTCAGGATACTTATTTGTGGCTGCCATCTTTTGTTGGAAGAAGTAAACGTAGTACTTTCAACACAGTTAAAGACCGGGTTTGGAAAAAGCTTCATTTGTGGAGGCGGAAGCTGTTCTCTATTGGTGGTTGGGAGGTTTTGATTAAAGCAGTGGCCATGGCTATTCCCAAATATAACATGGGAGATTTTAAACTTACGGAATCCCTTTGCCATGAATTACAATCTATGGTGGCTAGGTTTTGGTGCTTGGGGGGGGGGGGGGGGGGGGGGGAGGTGGGGGTTGACGAAAACTCTATTGGTGGGGCTGGGATCGTCTTTGTATGCCCAAATGTAAAGGGGGACTGGGTTTTAAGGATCTTTCTCTTTTTAATCAGTCCCTCCTTGCTAAGCAGGGCTCGAGGATTCTTCAACATCCGGACTCGTTAGTGGCTCGCCTCGAGAGTAAGTATTTCTCTTATGGGGATTTTTTGGAAGCCGGTTTGGGTCATAAACCGTCTTATATGTGAAGCAGTTTGCTTTGGGGGAGGGAAGCGCTGAAGTTAGGTTTGAAGTGGAGGGTGGGCGATGGAAGGAGTATTGGAGTCTTCAACGACCCTTGGATTCCTCGCCCTTACAGTTTCAAGGCTGTAACGATCCCACCAGCTTCTGCTAGACATCTGAAGGTCTCGCACTTGCTTGATTCTCATAGTGGAATGTGGCATGTAGCAGCGCTTCAGGAGCATTTGTGGCCGATTGATGTGGAGCTGGTCACTTCCATCCTAATAAACTCACTTGGTATTTCGATTCTCAAGGTATGTTCACAGTTCGTTCCTGTTATAGGGCGATTTTTAATCAGTCTCCGGAGAGTTCCTTTGAGAATGGGCAGTCATCTGCTAAGTGGAGGACTTTTTTGTAGAATTTATCTATGCCTAATAAAGTCAAGCTTTTCATAGGGCGTGCTGTTCACAATATTATTCCGACCTTGGCCAACCTCTTTAGACATAAGATTGGTTCTTCTCATTGGTGCCCCAGATGTAAGGTTGAACCTGAAACTACTGAACGCGCTCTTTTTTGGTGTGATGCTTCGGGGACGGTGTGGAGAGGTAGTGCTTTCTGGGAACTTTAGACTGGTTTGAGAGGGGTTCCTTTTTTCTTCATTTTTCAAGCTATCACCAAGTTGAGGTCTTTTCTATGCTGTTGTGGTTGATGTGGAGGAATAGGAATGAGTAGATCCATAAGGGCTCTCCCAAAGAAGCAAACCAGCTTGTTGAGACGAGTGGCAAATGGTGGTATGACTTCCAATCGGCTCAGTTAGGTGTGGAGGTGTCGGTCAGGCAATCTCATGTCTCGGGTCAGCGATGGCGACCGCCGGGGACGGGCAACCTTTACCTTTATATGTGGATGCTTCTCTTACCCCGAATATGAAGTCAGTGGGTATTCGTGGGGTGATTGGGGATTCTGAGGGGGTTAAGTTGTAGTTGCTTTTGCCAAGTATGTTGCAGGTTACTCCGATTCCACTACTGCCGAGTGTGTGGCCATTAGAGAATGACTGATTTTTTTCTTTGGAAAGTGGTTTTCGAAATGTGGAAGTGGAGAGTGATTCTCTCATGGCAGTTAACACATATTAAAAATGTGGATTCATGGCTGCTGTGGGTTCAGTCATTTGTGATATTATTCAGGCTACACTTGGTAAACCAATTTAAATTTAAAATTTTTTTATCTCAATTTTATCTTTTTCTGAAAAATCAATAAAAATTATAATTAAATTTTAAAAAATTAACCAACTCTAATTTAAAAATTTAATTTCAGCCGTAATATCAAACGGAGGCTCGGTTATTGAATAGAATTGGTGGTGGTTCGTGTTACTGTATCCCTCGGGCAGGAAATATGGCAGTCCACACACCAGCTCGTAGGGCCTTTGCTTTTTCTATAGATCGTTTTTGGTTGGAGGAAACTCCGGACTGTATCCTGGATGTTATAGCCAATGATTTATTGGTTGCGTTTGAATAAAATTTAGTCTTTTTTTCAAAAAACACGTTAATTATTTCCACAAAAAAAAAAAGGAAAAAAAACAATTTCAATATGTGGTAATTACGTGTCAGTATCACCCTTTTTTTAAAATTAATTTAATGATAAAATCAAATTCATCTTCTTTTGAAGGTTAATATTATAATTTTGCTTATAAAAACCATATCAAAATTTAAGAAAAATGTAAAATTAATAAAATTGATGGAGGTGTAGATTCAAAAAAAAAAAAATCAACTTTTATAATAAATATCTTTTTTAATGCTCTTCTGAAAAATTTGAAAGTAATAAAAAAAATGAAAACTAAATAATGGGACTGTGGATGTAACTCTTATATATATCCCTATTTGTAACAAATAAATAGATTATATCGTTCAGACATAAAAAAATTATTATTTACTTATTAAATTTAAAAAAAAAATTAGAAAGAAAAGTTTTATTCTTATGGAAATGTCACACTGAAATTATAAAATGGATGTGCAGTAATAAATAACAAATTGAGATTATTGGGTTGGGCCAAACTTGGACTTGTTATTATTATTATTATTATTATTATTATTATTATTATTATTAAATTTATTAAAGAAAAAACAAGAGAAATCAAGAAAAAGTTAAAAAAGAAAAAAATAATAAAATAAAAGACATCATCACAAAAAGACAAAAAATAACTTAATAAAATTTATGAATAGTATTTTTAGGCAACTTCATTCTTATAGTATAGTTATAAATTAATAAAATTATTAAAGAAAAAGCAAGAGAAATCAAGAAAAAGTATATATAAAAAAAACATCATCATATAAAGACAAAATAATTTAATCAAATTTATGAATAGTGTTTTAGACAACTTAACTCTTATAATATAGTTATAGATATAGATTATAATCATTTGTGTGAATAGACTTATCTTCCCTAAGTTCACCTATCGAAGTAGTGATAAAAAATAATAATTAAAAAAACTTTGATTTGGTTTATCGCTAAAGGAAAAAAAAAACTTTTTTTGTTGTTTTTTTAATCCTGGGAGTAAAGAAATTTAATTTCTATAATGTATAATATACCCAAATGTTAAATTACCAATTCATCTATAATTTGATGAGAATCGATCGGAGGGATGATCTCCGAAATACAATGAAAAAAAATTATAGGAATGATTAACTTCATAAAAATTTGGAAAAGAAATTTCTTGTAGTTTCAAATTTTATTTTTTGTTTTTTCTGAACTACTATTCTGCAAGATTATTTTTAAATCATTAATTCTCTTTATTATCAGAAAATAACTACAAATAGAGATAATAATAATAATAATAATAATAAGGGATCCTTAAAAAAAAAGGCATGTGTTTCTGCACGTGCCCTAGTATCAATAAGATTTCTTTTGCAAAGTACTAAAATTATATCATTCTAATTTTATCCAAACAACCGATAACTGATAAAAGAGCATAGGAAATAAAATTACAATTATAATTAAAGCTAGAATGTAGATTGCCAGACGAAACATAAATGAAATTAAAACTCTAGGTTTACAACTTTCCCAACAATCCACTTGAATCTATCCTCCCTCTCTTTGATTAATTAACCAAATTTTAATTGTTATCCAAGAGCACTAACATCTCTGGACCACCTCCAGAGATGGACATGATTCCGAGACCACCTCTGGGCACGTCATTGGACCTTCGGCCTAAAAAATTAGTCACTAGGCTAGTATTGCTGTGAGTTTTTTTATGGTGGTGGCTGTATTTGATGGGATGGCTTCATTGAAATGGATCTGATGTCGTTTAAAGGATGGTTTCCAAACAGCTTGTAGGCATTTTGTGATACTTTTCTCGTCTGGTCGTTGTATTCTTTCAGGGTTTTATTCTGAATGGTGGTTAGCTTCTTGTGGAGGTGGTAGTTTTGGCTCATGATGCTGATGGTGGTAGTGCATATATTTCATGTTTTACTATTTGAAAGTATCTCGTCAGCTTTGCCGCTTGTCCCCCAAAGCATTCCTCATACTCTGATGGTCCTCTTGTCGGCTGCACTTTCATTTAAGGCTTGCAATTATCATGCTTTAGTCTTTAGTTTTTTATGTTATAATCTAATAAAGACGTTGATATTTTCATTATATAGTTTTATTATTTTCATTGTAATAATGGAGGTGGTTCTCCCAACGTTTGAGTTGGTTTTTGGTCCACCAAATTTAGGTAATTGCGAGTTAGAAGTTTCGCTAACTATGAGCCTTAGTAGAGATGTTTGTGACCTTGGTGCTACATGTTACATGCTCTTGATGGATCGAAAACTTCCATTGATTTTAGTGATTTCAAAAGGTGTCATATGAATGCTGAAATTGATGTGTCAAGGAATTTTTTTGATATCAGGTCTCGTCTTGCATCGTTTTTCCTGTGCTTAATCAGATTTTACTGATAGAACCGGATTTTATCGAGTACTTTATCTTGTGTATCACAGGATCATCCACATTATATTTGGTATTTGTAAGACCTTTTAGTTAAATGAAATTTACCTTAAAAAAATAACATAAGTATATTTGGAAATGAGAAGAAATCATGTAAAAAAAGTCAAAAGTCAACCTCAAGCCATAGCAACGTTTTGGAGCTTGAAATCACAAATTCGAACTCCAAAATTCAAGGATCGCTCTATTTCTTATAAAAAAACACTAAGAATGCAACTAATCCATGTTCTAAATGAAAATTTAAAGCAAAAACTAAGTTGACTATGGATTTAATTTAATTTACTATTAAATCCTTAACAAGACCAGTGCTGGGCCAACCATAAGGGAACTTAGGCGATTGCCTAAGGCGCCTGGCTGAGCAAAGGCCCAATTTTATAAATTAGACCAAATAATAGGAATTTATAAATTAATTGTTTTCTTAATTAATATTTAATTGTTAAAGCTTTATCAAAAAGAAAAAACCAAATAATAGGACTTTTGGGGAACACAATAGACTCTTGGAAGTTGGAGTAACAATAATCTAATTTTTATGTGTGATCATATTTGCATTTAAAACATCTTCTCTTTTAATAATTATTAACTCCTTTCCTAACTTTCATTGATGAAAATAAATGAAAAAGTATTTTTCAATCTTCAAGATATTTTTTTAATATTGATGGTAAATTTAACTTCATTTAGAACTATTAAAGAGAATTTTTGAAAAGAAAAACTATCGACCTAATTGAAATATTTTCATATTAAAAAGAAAATTCTTTCTAAATTTATGTATCGTTTAGAGAACATTTAACAATTCTGTAATAATTATATAGGTAAAAAAATATTAATGAAACAATTTTTAATTGTTAAAAATAGATATCTTTTTTAATTTTGAAAGAGGTCGTTTTAGAATTTTTCGCTTAAGACCCATAAAATACTTGAGCAGTACCAGAACAAGATTTTGAAAGAAAAACCTCCACAAATTAAATGGATTTTGCTGTCAAATTAATGAAAAAAACTGAAAAAAAATATTACTAACACCTTCAACTTTGAAGCATTTTTTAAATTTGAATAGTCAAGGAGCCTTTTTTTTTTTTTTTTTTTCGATGGACCTCTTCCTCTACTGAACGTAGATGAGAGGGAGCGTTTTTTTAATTTTCATTTTTTAAAATTTTTTTAAAAAAGGGTATTCTTGGACATACAATACAATTCATTAAACCCAAAGCTATGCTGCAAAGATTGCAACTTCTAAGGTTACTAGTCTAAAATATGTGCTGTGCATTTGAAAAATTTTATCTACATATAGAAAAAAAAAATTTTAAATAGACCCACAAAAAAAGAACCAACAAATAAAAAGAGAGAGAGAGAGAGAGAGAGAGAGAGAGATTAAACATACAAAAAATAGAAGATAAAAGGACTAAAATGGGAAAAAAAATTGACCAATAAAGAAAAAGATTAAATTGTAAATAATAAAAAAAATCAAAGGACAAAAAGGTAAATACAAAACTTTTTTGTCCAATACAAAAAAGGACTAAATCGTAAAAAAATTAAAAAAAAAAAAGAAAAAGAAAATCAAAGGACTAAAAAAGGACTAAATTGTAAAAAAATAAAAAAATTGGGTCAAAATAAAAAAATGAAAAATGAAGGACAAAAACAAAAAAACAAATACAAAACTTTTTCGTCCAAAATGAACTGTTTTGGACGAAGTACGGACACACAATAGCACTTATTATGCTTTCTGTAATATTATATAGATGAAACTAAAGCCTTCAAGTTTTAAGGCCATTTTCAAAAACACCTGTTTTAGAAGTGTGTTTGTTTCGTTTTTGCTAGATTTGACTCTATGCAAAGTGGGTGATGGTCGTAGTGTTACATGGTTTTGGCCCTCGATTGATCAGAGATTTCCATCGATTATAGGGATTTTATCTAAAAGAGTTTTATATGTATTCGATCTTAATATGTCGAGGTACTTTACTATTATTCGGCTCCACACATATGTTTTTTCCCTTGAGTTTCAATAGAATTTACTGATGAAATCGGTCTTAATGGAGGGTTATTGCTCATGAATTATGGAATCATTTATTCTCTTTATTTTGTTTGTATCTCTTTTGAGTTGAAATGATATTTTCCCTAAAAAAAAAAAAAAAACATTAACATTTACTTAAGAAGATCTCTTAATAAAAACTTTAATAAGAATTTTACATTTATTTTTTTGTTTTAAATCTAAATAATTTAAGTTAAAGTATCCAAAAGTAAACCCAAATTAGCTGTTACATATTAATTTCCGTTAAAATTATGATAGAAAGATGAAATTTATTGACAAAGTATAGATCGAGAATATGAATATTACGTTTTAAAATTAGATATAGTGTTATTAGGACTATAATTCAGAAGAAATTTTTATAATTAATTTATTTTTATAAATAAAAAAAATTTAATGAACATGTTTGTTGAAAGATGATAAATGACTTTTAATTTGCATTGAATCAAAAATTTGCATCGGGAACCGAGAGTTTTTCTATTTCTCCTCTCCATGTGCGATGGCCATTCGTTCCCCGCATCTCCATAAATGTATACAAATAGATACAGCTAAGTATCTCTCCTTTGGCGTTAAATTGAAAAATTCGTCGAGTTTCCCCAGATACTGGGGACAAAATCATAAAGGTGGCATATAAACAATAGCGATAATTTTCAATATAAACCCCCAAAATTATTAAACTATATGTTTCATTTTGTCTTCCATTTTAATTTTTCCCAAGCTATGATAAGTTGTAACTTTAATAAGTTTACCTTCGACACAACATCATCATCATCGTTTTTTTTATCGTTTTAATTAGCAATAGATAACATGATTTATTGGTAAAGATTATTTTTAACAAATTTAATTTCATAGAAAGTCATATATGTTGCTCACATGACTTATTGGTAAAGATTATTTTTAACAAATTTAATTTCGTAGAAGTCATATATGCAGAAAAATGAACTTATCATATGTAAGAAAGTGAACTTCTACTCTATGGCTCTGCATATATGTAAGAAAGTGAACTTCTACTCTATGGCTCTGCATATATGTAAGAAAGTGAACTTATCATTTTGATACTTTTACACAATATTATCATATTATCAAATTTAATTTTGATACTTTAACTAATAAGAGTTCATTTTCTTCTATTATAATTTTGATACTTTTACTAATAAGAGTTCATATGTAAGAAAGTGCATAATAATATATTTTTTTAATCTCACCACTTGACGTCATTGTATTCGCAACCTCTTCAGCATCTATGATCCTATTTGAAGACGACGAAATATTACTCTGCTACTTGTAATTAGGTGGTTTTTCTCCATTTGACAAGTATGACTACATTTTGCTTCCTCAACACGGTCTGCTCAAAAACTTAATGCGCTTTACATTTTAAATTTTTTGAAAGTCGACTATTTGTTTTGATTAGTTATTGCAAAAATACCATTTACTTCGTTCTCCCAACATAAGCTTAATGACAATATGATAACAAAAAATTGGTTAATTAAATATGTTAGTACATTCGGTTAGCTATTAATAATAAACCAAAAGGCCCAATAACTTTATTTTGCAAAATCATACATTAGTAGCTGTTTTAAAACATCTTAAAGTATTCGCTCAATTAAAACTAGGAGGATCTCGATTACGATAGTATGACTTTAATGTTTCCTATTTGGGGACTTTTTTTTTTAATAAATGGAAATTATTATTCAAATTTCAAAAATAAAACGGGATACAAACACTAATATTAAAGTAAAATAACCTTGTGGTACAAGAGACATAACCTTCGACTCAGATCGATTTTATCAATAAAACTTGATGAAAGTTAGTGATGAGAATATAAGCCGAGACCTGTTACAGGGATAATTCCTCAAATTCCTCGCCAACCCTATAATCGAATATGTACAAAACTCTTTTTTTTAAAAAAATCTACAATCGATTGAATATTCCAATCGATCGAAAAATAGTTACTCGCAACACAAAGACTGTAACAAACTCCACTTAGTCATAACACTAGCATATCCAATAGACATATACCACTAAAAAAGAACTTAAGTGGAACACACACAGAAAAACAAACCGAAGGTGGGAGAACTACCTCCTTTATTACAAAATTAAAACTAAAATATAAGAACAAATCATTAATATAAAAAACATCAACTGTAAAATTCTCGCTCATGTGAAGCAACTAATTCGCCGCACACCACAACTTGAAGGAAAATAATCAGCTCGAGAAAAGAGATCATTGCACCTTCCATCATCAGACAACCAAAGTATCGTTGAATTTCAAACTGCCAGAAATTTATTGTCTAGATCTTATCAAGACTTTTGTGATAGCGCATATTAACATTAATAACACAAAATACTAAATCAAATAACTACGTAAATCATTGATAGTTTCAGAACTTCTTCCTTTTTTTTTTTCCTTATAAATAATAGATAAAAAGCACACAAAATTAACATGTTTACAATAAGATTTTTTTTTTTTTAGAATAAAATTATCTTTGAATACTTATTGATGGGAAAAAAAAAAAAACACTTGATACCAAAATCCATTAATATAGTACATATTCTATTAAAAAAAAAAAAAAAAACTTTTTCTCAATTACGTCCTCCCAATCGATATACTGATCTAGAACTTTTCTCAATTACGAAATATTACGCTGAAACTTGGCAAACACCGACAAAGAATCCTATTAGAGATACGCCTTTATGGTTTCAATGGGCGCTTCTTTTTATATGTAATTAAATTAACTTCAATCATGTTGGATACGTGTCAACTAATTCTTTACACAATATTGTACAGCTTGACCTTAGAAAAATTTATATGTCATGCACCAAATTCTTGATTTTCTCTCTTACCCATGCCGTACATAACTCCCAACTCAATGAAGAGAGATACGTGCATAAAGTATTAACATATTAATTATATATCTACATATATAATATGTTAATGTATATTTAAAATGCAGAAATAGTAAAAGGGAAACTAATGCTCTTCATAGTTGTCACAAAAAGGGACAGCACGTTCAAGGTTCCAACTAATAACCAAAGCTGGTATTGATAAGTTATCAATGCTACTGCGAAAGCCCTTACTGCAAAGTCCTCACTTGCCTCTAATTTTGATCCCTCTGATTCGGGTTCTTCAACTGCCGATGATACTTAATGTCCTTGTAGAAAACAAGATCATACATAATCTTGCCACATTACAACATACTATAAATTGTTGGGTTGGTCTAGAGGCGAAAAGAGAGAAGCGTAGGGTAATTAGATTTTGAAAATTTTTCTAAAATTCTCAAAATACAAACATGATTATGTAAAATAATTAAATATTCAACATAATTACGTATTCCTTTTAATAATTATATGTATAGTCTCATTCGTCTTCAATCTATTTCAAACATCCTCATTATGGTTGACCTTCTCACCCTTTGATTTTTAGAGCTTCTTCTCTTAGAATCAACTAGTATGTGCTAACCATTTAATTTTCTTGAAGGTCTGCTCTTTCTTGGTTATCGCTTTCTTAACTCTAAGGAGAGTATATTGAGTTGTGTTGGAGGATAGAAAAGAACTTAAGCATGCACCTTTCATGGCCTATTTAAAGTACTAGGGTTTGGTGTGGTAGGATGGGAAAATTCCATTCCTCCCTTTAGCTGATATATGCACCCACCTTATAAAGCTAGTGTCATGTGCGAATTTTTTATTGCTCTAATTAAATAGTTTTAACTAATTAATCATATTTGATAAGTTGGTTTTTATACTTAATTATTGAGTGCCTTTAACGAAGTGTTTTGTTAGTTATAGGTTTTTTTTTTTTTTTTTTAATTTGTTTTCTATTTCTTTCTATGTTAATTTGTAGAAAATTGGAAATTGAAACTTTCGGGCGAGTTGTCACAAAATTGGAGTAAATTGCGGTGAAGAATTTAAATGAAAAAAAGGGGCAAGTGCCATAGCACTACAACAAAAGAGTTGAAGCACTACGACATACCAAGCACAACCCACAGACCCAAGGCTTCAGCGTCGTGGCGTTGAGGTGGAAAGTCAGACCTGCTACCAGAATTTGTAGCGTTGCAGCACACGGAACGAGAGCCGCAACGCCCATACACGCAGTTTCCTGTTCTCAAAACCTCTTTGCTCTACAAGTTACCAGCTCTTATATATATATATATCAAAGCTCTATAAAAATGATCCTTTAGGGTTGTATAAAGTATCTTTTTGCAGTTTCAAAGAAGCAATTAAGAGGAGAATTTTTGGTACAGAAGAAGACGGCGAATTCTAGAGAAGAGAAGCTTAAAGTATCCTCTAAGAACATGTTTTTTGTTTCTTTAATTTTCGTCATGAACCAATTTCTTTATTTAGAGGAGAAATGTACTTGATACTGTTTTGATTGTCAATTTATTTTAAGAGATTTTTCATTTAATTGATTTGTGTTATCTGGTTTTTAATATTTCTATTTATTGACCATGAATTGGGTGATTTTATATTTAGAATTCGACGTTCGAGAGAGGGAAATATATATATTTATGAAATAATACAACTTAGGATTTTATAAAATTTGGGAGGTACATAATTTGTTTTGTAGCTATTTAAAAGAACCTTTGTACGTATATGATTATTAATATTTTGATTTTTATAGAGATATCAAAATCAAATATTAGAAATATTTTCCCTAAGCACTCAGAAGAGAGAGTAAAATTAAATCAAGTTCTTAGCCAATAAACAAAGAAAATTAATCAGAAATAAATGGACATGAAAAGACATAATTGATGACTAGGTGAAATCAAATTCCTAGATTCTCCTTATTTGATTTCTTCTTGATGAAAATCATCTTTAGTGTTTTTTTTTTTTTTTTTTTTTTGCTGGTTTCAATCGTCTTTAGTTTAATGGCAATAGTTTTTATTTTATCATTTTTATTTTCATTCACATATTTAAATGTCTAAACAAAATTAGGACTATTCTAATTCCAATATTTAGTAAGAATTGATTATAATAGCTGAGGACGACAATCCTACTCACTATTTTATTATTAAAACTTGACTCGTTACTTAACATGTAGTTGCGAACAATAATCCAACACTTAGACACCCTAGATAATCAATTTAAGTCAAAACATATATGTATATGTTTATATATTTTAAGGTTAAAGTTAATATTTTTCCTTGACAGAGTTATTACTTATTTAACAATTATAATAATTAATTATTGTACATTATTTATCTGAACAATTAAAATATATATTTATGTGGAATTGATATACATATTGTTACACAAAATACATGTAGTATAAATGTCAATTTTACGGAAACTGTTTCCTAGTGTCATAGAGACTATCAGTCGGTTTTTATGTTGTTCTAAAAGATAATAGAAACGTCCAATTTAATTATGTTGACTCTTCAAGAAGTTTGAGAACCTAGCTAACCGACTATATGGACTTACATTATCGAAACTACAATAGTTAATATTTACTTTGAACAAACCCGTATTTTAATAAATACAACTATTAATTTTAATCCAATTCATTGTTAGGATATATGTGCCCTAAAATAAAGCATTTTTGGTGTATTTATGACATTTCTATATATTCAAGAGAGAACATTATTCATATTGAGACTATAATGAATCTACATCGATTTAATTGAGGAAATGATTTATCTTGCATGTCGGAGCATAGCTCTAACATAGATACATCGATATATGTTTTAATGATGGATATACATATCGAATGGACCTAAATTTAAATTGATTTGGTTAATAATTCCATTTACCCAAATTTACTCACTTTAATAATCATATATGTAATAGATTTTAATCTTGAAATGGATTCATGACTCTTTGTTATGACTTGTGTCTTTTAATTTTAATATATCAAGGACCTGCATGTTGGAGGCATGACTTATAAAAACAGAGCACGATTCATAGATATAGATTTCATTAGCTCTTCCTAGACTTGTTAATTTTATTCTCTTAAATGATCATTCATGTATTAGAGAGCACAAGAGATATCGATCATTTGATCATTTACTGAGATATTATGTTTATACGGATTTATAAATAGGGATATTTTAATGGTGAAATTGTTGAACTTTAAGATAAAATAATCAAGAAGGTAAACTGAAACTTGGTGTCAATTCAATTATGGATAACCTATTAAGATGTTACATTGATGATGTATCATAGATACAAGATGCTTAGATATTTTGTAAATGTCAGTATATAATCAAGAGCGTTGTTTCAATATTTTTGATGGAGTACCATTGGAGTTAATAATTAAGTAGAAAAGTGACTTTGAGTTGATTTACTATAAATTATTAGAGCTTAATTATATAAGTCCAGCACTTCCCTTTGATAGCTTATTAACTCACTTTGGAATGGAGTTGGCATATGTCGAACGAATGGATTAAATAGTGCAATCTGGTATTGTCTATTCCACCGATTGGAAAGTTCGATTTGGATTTTTTTTTTTTTTTTTTTCCAGATTTGTTAAGACACTTGGTCTGTTGCTCCATCATTGACGATTTGAGCTCTTCGTTGTTTGATGATTTTTTTTTTTTTTTATGATCTTTATTTTTGATAGTTTTTGCTTTATCAGTCATTGTTTGATTAAACTTCCACTTGGATCACCAGTTAAAATTGAAAATTTTAAATCAAAGTTTGTTGATTTTTTAAAAAATAATTATAATTTTTGTTGATTTTTCAGAAAAAGAAAAAAATATATCTGAAAAAATACGTTTTAGTGGGAGTACTTGAACTTGATTACCAAACAAAATATAAATCTGGATTTTTTATTGATCATTGATCTTCTTTTTGTTCATATCAATTATGTTTTTTATTTTTATTTTTAAATAAGATTTGTTACGGCATGCTTCCACAAGTGCTCTGGTACAATCTAGGAAAAAGAAGCTTCAAATTGAGAAATAAAATTTTTTCGAGTTGAAACCTTAATTACAAAGAAAACAGGAAAAAAAACAAAAAACAAAAAAGTTAATTTTGAATGCTTAAACTTGGTAAATCTGTATTAACTAATTCGTCATAGGAATATATAATGATTTTAGTTCATACAAATATTCCTACTAGTATATCAGAAAAGTCGAGTAAGTAACTTCGTGCATACCACTAACAATTCTATTAATTAAAATCAACGAACTAAAGGGTAAATGTAATTCAAATAAAATTTATGACTTCCGTTTGTTTCATTTTAGTTTTACTAATTCTGTTTAATCTAGTTATATTAATTATCTTTTTCTTTTTAATTGACAGTTTAAATAATTTTAGAATTAATCAATTTAGGTAATTAATCACATTTCAACACAATGTTTATGGGATATTCTATTTCAAATTTATTACTACTTGTTCAACTCGTATACTTACGAGTAAATTTTTTGACAAGAAGTTTTTAACTGTCAGGGATAGCTTATTTTAATTTTGATTATGACCATTAATAATCATCTCTAGGATTGAATCTTTTCTCCATTTCTCCATGGATGGCACCACGTTAAATATTTTGTATTTTCTTCTACCTTTTATATGCGTATCTATTCAAAGCATATTATATTATCTTCTCTGCATTTTTCTAGGATATTACTATATTTGTTACAAATGGAGTGAAAATTAATATCATTTTACTTTATACTTTAATACGTAATGTTATTTTAACTTTTGTGTTATTATTATTATGCTTTTGAACTTATAAAAAAAAATTAGCATTTAAATAAATTAAAAATAAAAATAATGTAATAGTTACCTGAAAAAGGTCTCATCTATATGCCAAAATTTATCATTTATACAACAATTTAGCATTTCATTAGAGACAATTTATCATTACATAAGAGAGACAATTTAACATTGCATAACAGATGTTTGAAGACAAGTTTTCTCAATAAAATTAAACTGACAACTGGCAAAAAAAATAAAAAAATAAAAAAATAAAAAAGAAAGAAAGAAGGTCCAGTCTGAAAGAGAGTGAAGAATCATCTAGATTTAGCATTCCACTAACCAATATATATCTTATTATTAACCAAAAATATCAACTTCGCTTCAAAAAGAAATGGTTCTTCCGAACAAGAAAGATAATCAACATGCATGCTTGAAACTGGTTCAATCAAATCAAAACTCAAAATTATCAGAATCCTCTAGATATGCTTCATCCTTAATATATACACAAAAGCATGTTTATATATTCATTTTCTTCAACTCAAGTTGAATCCCATACGGAAACGTACTAGTTTCTTTTTTATTTAATTATCTTAGACGTGCAAAACTCCAACCTTCTAACGAAGTTACTAAAATAACAGCATTGGAAAACAAGATATAAAATTTTCTATAAATTCAATAAACTTATATGTCAATAGGAAAACACAAGGCCTCTAAAACACAATCAATAAAAGGAAAAATGAAAAAGTTGGGTCAAAATTACCAATTAAAGATGTGCCAAGCTCCAAATCCGACAATGCAGCTTAAGATCTCAAGCTAACAAGAAAGACCAACTTGGCTTCAAATGGAACATACATCACAAATGGGTCAATCAAGATCAACAAAACACTCAACAAGCACCACCCCCAAGGTTACCAAGTCTCATCAAAAGCAAATAATGGAAAAAAAAATAAAAATAAAACGTAAATCAAAACAAAAACAGAACATGCAAAAAGAACCACGAGATCAAATACCCTCACAAGGAATTTTATATCATCATCAAAATGAAAAATATCTGGCTAGCTAGCTTCTTAACAAATTAAGGCCCATAAAGGATCATGAGCACCAGGATTTAACCACGTTGAAATCCCATATTCTATTTGGCATGTGACCATGAACAACAACATCGTGGACAGCGTGAATATATATTTATATGTGTATATGTATTTGTATTTTAATAAAAGTTTAAACGTGTTTTTGTTCATGTTTACCTTGTTTGGAGGCTGCAGGTGACATGCCTTGATGAAATGATAAGGCATTTTCTTTAAGCGCCAAACAAGGAATTATAAATTTGGAAATAAGGACACAAAAAAATTAAAAAAAAAAAAAGAAAAATCGATGCCAAGCCGAGCTGAGCCGAGTGATTGTCCTTGCGTAAGCGTAGATCTAAAACAGTAGTCAGAAAGTAAGTCTTATTTATTTCTTTTAATTTTATTAATAAGTTTTTAGGGGTATTTGCATAGTCAAACTATCCAGCATGATTGGAAGAACTGGACCATTATTGGTGTGATTTAGGGTATTTTCATCAGAACCGTCGGTAAATCAGATGTTGGCCCCAGTGCAGTTTTTCCAGTTATGAAATCTCGTCCTTACCAACCGTATGTAAAATATATTTATATATAAATATACGTATACATACATATATATATATATATATATATCTCTTTATACCTAGCAGGTAAAGTACCCACTCTCTCTCTCTCTTCCTGATACTGATTCCATACACTAATAAAGAGTAGGATATACTTGCACTTTTCATAGAAAGAGCACTCCCCGTGTCTCACACACACTCCTTTTGCAAGTATAAAATCCCCCCCACCCATTGGAACCTCCGCACAATGCAACTGCACTCCATTTGTAAGCAAAGTCACTCTTCCCCCTCCCTCTCTCTATCTGTGTTTTCTACAGCCCTCTCTGCAAGTCTTGCTACAGACTGCAGAGAGAGTGTGGGATACATAAGAAACTCCTCCTTATTCTTGTATTTGTAAGCCCAAAAAGAAAAAAAAAAAAGAAAAAAAATATGAAGTTATCCAGTTTTAAAACAGTTCGGCCATGCAGTAGAGTCACAACAACAGCTGCTCCAGACATGATCATCCGAAAGCCGTTAATCATCCGGTGCTGCAGTCTCACTGATCATCCAACACCACCCAAGTTGGCCATAGACCATCATGACAAAATCAACGGCTGGGAACACCACCTCCGCAACCCGGCTGATCATGATTATCAATTCAATCGGCATTCCTACAGATCATCATCATCGTCATCATCATCATCACTGAGCAAGAGATGGAAGGAGTACCAAGGAATAAGGAACTGGGACGGCCTTCTGGACCCACTGGACGAAAACCTGCGGCAGGAGATCCTACGCTACGGAAAGTTTGTGGACGCCGCTTACAAGTCCTTCGACTTCGACCCTTCCTCCCCTTCCTACGCCACTTGCAAGTTCCCCAAGAGCTCACTCCTCGACGGCTCCGGGCTCCCTGACACAGGCTACCGCCTCACCCGCAATCTCCGAGCCACTTCAGGAATCAGCCTCCCCCGCTGGGTCCACCGCGTCCCATCGTGGCTGGCCACCCGGTCGAGCTGGATCGGCTACGTCGCCGTCTGCAAGGACAGAGACGAAATCGCCCGACTCGGCCGTCGTGACGTCGTAATCTCTTTCCGTGGCACTGCCACCCCACTCGAGTGGCTTGAGAATCTCCGCGCCACTCTCACAGACGTTGAGCCTGCTAACGACGACGGTTCCATGGTCGAGAGTGGCTTCCTCAGCCTATACACCTCCGGTGCCGAGTCGCTCCAGGAAATGGTCCGGGCAGAGATCGCCAGACTCCTCAAGTCCTACGGAGACGAGCCGCTCAGCTTGACAATCACCGGCCACAGCCTCGGAGCGGCGTTGGCGACCCTCGCGGCTTACGACATCAAGACCCACTTCAAGCTGGCCCCACACGTGACCGTTATCTCGTTCGGCGGACCCCGCGTCGGTAACCGGAACTTCAGGTGCCGCCTGGAGAAGCAAGGGACGAAAGTCCTCCGGATTGTGAACTCGGACGACGTCATCACCAAAGTGCCTGGGTTCGTGCTTGATGAAAATGTAGGACAAAACGGCGCCGGCAGTGGCGATGGCGCCGGCGATAGCAACGTGGCCTCAAACAAAGGCGTCCACATGGAAAGCCTACGGAGCAGGATACAGAAGATGGTGAAGGACACTCGATGGATGTACGCGGAGGTGGGGAAGGAGCTGAG
The DNA here is from genome assembly GCA_025413025.1 of Ficus hispida. Taxonomy (NCBI): domain Eukaryota; kingdom Viridiplantae; phylum Streptophyta; class Magnoliopsida; order Rosales; family Moraceae; genus Ficus; species Ficus hispida. Next base: position 18,672,191 of record CM046370.1, read on the forward strand.
GCTGAGTAGCAGGGACTCTCCGTACCTCCTGGGGAGTGGATTCAACGTTGCCACGTGTCACGAGCTGGGGACGTATCTCCACCTGGTGGAGAACTTCGTGAGCTCCACGTGTCCCTTCAGAGCCGCCGCGAGGAGAATGTTGGACAACCGTACCACCAGACAGATTGCCGGATTATAAGCTTAACTAGAAACAAATGTCCGTTCCAATCCGTACAACAAAACGGCGACGATCTGATTGTAAATATAACCATCAATGCGGGCAACATTTCCCCTGTGCGCATTGTATCCATTCTTTGTAAATCAAACTTCAAAAAAAAAATAAAAAAAGGTAGTCACTAGTCTAACGAGCGCCGGAATTATATTGTTCCGGCGAGTCTTTTCTTATTTATTTATTTATTTTTTTTCCAATTTAGTGTCCAGTCCACGCACGCAGAGATTAGACATTTTTCATTTTTATTTATTTTTGGTGTCAACTTCCAAAAAAAGCTTATTCTTGTCGGTATTCAAAAGACGTGTAAAATTACCAGAATACCTCTCGTGCCGACCATATTTTCGCTCTGGTGCCACTCAATTGACCCACCGACCTTGATTTTGGTGCGCATAGGAGACTTGGAAAAGCTTTGAAGTCTCTGCCGTCCATACCGAACACGTACTCTGCAATTTACCATATTCCCCCGGGGCCGCAATTTCACTTTGCTTTGCTCCATTCAGTCCAAGCTTTACTCATCGCACGATAAAACACGCGTTACATTTAGCAGGAAAAAAACAAAAAAACAAAAAAAACAAAAAGACAAAAACAAAAACAAAACAAAGAAAGAAAGAACGTATACACGCACAGATCTGTATTTATATATAGATACACGCAGAAACACAAGTACTAAATAAAAAATAGAATCTTATTCTTATTTTAAGGAATTTGTGTGTATGAATGTATTGCACTTCTAGGAAAAAAACAGATTAGGTATAGAAAGACCTAATAACAGAAATAAAGATTCAATCTCTTGTCCTAACTATCTCATACAAGCTTAATTATTAGCCAAGTTTAGCTTAAAAAAAAACAGAGGTTCTTTGTGCGTTTTGGGCATAGTATAGCCAGATTGGTTAATATATAGGGCTTCAAAGAAAGTGTATGTTCACATAGGACTATACGGCCGTAACAAATAATAATAATAATAGCAAGAACAATAATAATAATTTTAATAATAAATAAATAAATAAAAGAGAGAGAAAAGGAAGGAAAAAGAAGGAACCGAATTGCTGTCAAGCACAGTGAACAGTGATAGATATTGAAGCTGACATGACCCCAAAGTGAAGTTGAGAAAGTAATAATTCTGAAAAAGATTCCTAAGAAAAAACTATGTACGTGGCAGAGTACTTTGGGATATCCCAAAATGTCAATGCGTTAAAAACTATCATTTATAATGCTAATGTTGTAGTGCAACGAAAAATTAATTTTTGATAATCCGCTTTTGCAATTAGATCACAAGCTTAAGCTTGAGGAAGTGTACCTAAAGAACATTTTATATTCTTCGTGCAAGTCCGACAAAAAAAAAAAAAAAAAACAAATATACAGATAAATGTTAATTAGAAAAGACCTACTACCAATGATTAAAAAAAAACTGGAAAACATATTAAAAATCGAATACATGACACCGCACGATACTTTTTATTTCCTACAGAAAAAATAATCGCAAGGCTGTACGTTTTTTAGCTAGGCTTATTTTGGGATTACTAAAGTAGTTCTACCACTACTTGGAGCGAAAAGAGTAGTAGAAACAAGAAAGAAAAAGTTAAAAAAATCTTAATTAGTATACAAAATTGCATTGCAATCTGTATAAAGAACTTTTAGACACTATTATCAAACACACTAGTTAGCATCATTTGATATGTAAAGGATTTTAAGACCTCCAAAAGTAATACAAAACTAGCACAAATTCAACAAAGGGGCAAACAGCAAATTTTTTTTGGCTAATAGTATAGCTATGAAAGGATATCTTTGTTGTTTTTAAAGGATGAAACTAAAGCACAAATTTTCAATTTAAAGGATATTTTTGTTGTTTTAGAAAACAAAAATAAGTTGAGAATGGGTTAAGCTTAAGAGGGATATATATTTATAATTTACCCTTGTGTAAACCTCTCCTACGAAATACCTCCAAGAAAGTTTCTAGTTTTTTAATTATATTATTAAAAGAAGGGAATGTTTAAGCTTTTATTAAAACACATAACTGATAACTTGAGAGGATATAATAACCCTTTTACTAAGAAACTTCAAAACGAAAATGTTGCTACACTGACCTAATACGTGCCAACTGGCCCGGGCTGTCGTACTTTCAAAATCTCGCATGTTAACCTTAGCATCATATGAAAGGATTTTGCCTTACATGTTCCCTTTTTTCTGTTCTTTCTATGTCTCTCTAAAAAGATCATGATATGTCAGAAAATTAATAAATCTTTAAACTATTGTGACACGATCATTTAATTGATACGAAATTTTAATCAATGTATCACAATATTAATGATTTAAAAGAAGAGAGATATAAAGAGACTGACTTGTCTAATCTCATACAAAAAAACATGATAACGTGTATTTAGAGAGGTACGGATCTGTTGAAAGATAGTCATAAAGTTATTTCAAGCAAACGTTGGACAAAATTTCTATGGTGATAGTGGTCCTAGAGCAACACATTTTTCCTTCAAGTAACGTACGGTGGTTTAAATTTTTAACTAGCGTCCCCGACCTCAACAATAGGGTCATCGCATTTTGTAAGTAAAGCAAGCATTTTTTTTTTTTTTTTCCATTGTAGAAGTACCTCTATTGTGTAGCTTATTTTACATAATAACAGTCACGCATGAATATTACAATAATCTGTTCAAAGCATTAATCAAAGATATTTGACATGGAGTTTGTGGTTAACAGTCTTCCAACGAAAGAAATGCTTTTTTCGTTGTAGAAGTACCTCTATTGTCTAGCTTATTTTACCTAATTATAGTCACGCATGATTGCAATATTCTGTTTAAAATATTATCAAAGATATTTGACATGGAGTTTGTGGTTAATAGTCTTCCAACGAAAGAAATACGTAGCCTAGCATATACTTGGGCATGACTATAATGTACTTCTTCTACCAAAAATATATGGCCTTGAATGAGGCATGCATTTACGTATATAGACCAATTATATATACATATATCTATATAGTTCAAGCTACTATATGGAAAAGAAAAAAAAAAAAAAAGGTACTATCTCAACTCTATTCACACGCACTAAACACCTATTGAGTGTTTAAGTTATTTTATTTTATTTAAAGTATTCACACAAACAAGAGCACACACATAATCTCACGAGTCATCAAATCGACTACAAAAGTCTTCAGAAAAAAGAATCTTAGTGGAATAATAAGTAGACTTCACTAAATTATAACTTTCAGACTATTACTAATTACATGACTTATGGCTTAAAAGAGATATTCTCTCAAAAAATAAAATCTCTTTCTAGGAAATATATGGCTATGCATAAAGCCCCGTACATGTAGGTCGAGCGAAATATGATACCACAATTTCATGATGGACCAGTCTAGAGAGTAAGTATGCATTATAGTCATGTAGGCATGCATGATGCATATGCATATATTGACACCATATAGATAATTAAGACATGATATGTAAGTAAGTGATCATCTCACAATTTTTTTTCTCCAATTAACTCAGAAAAACAGACCAAAATCATGACCATATAATAGTTATATATATATATATATATATGTATGTATGTATAGTAGTTGAGTGACTTGAGTAAGATACTTGGAGTAACGTTTACCTAATGTGTATAAGGCACGTACATACTCAAATGTATTCTCGTTTTCGGCATATACGTTATAGTCATGCATGCATACTTATAAACAGAAGAAAATATAGACAATACAAATTATTTTCCATCAATATGTGAACTCAGTCAGCTAATAATACAAGGGAAATTAAGCGTGCAATAGATACAAACGAACTATCCGTTTTCATTGCACCAAAAAAAGAAAAAAAGAAAAAAAAGAAAAGAAAGAAAGAAATTAAAGAACCATAATTTTTTAGAAACAAACAAGACGTGGGACGGAGAAAAGAAAGGGGCACATGCAAGTAGAAAAAAATACATACAAGTGCGCGTGCATAATTTGTTATAATAGAAGCCCCAAAGATTGAGTGGAAATAAATGTCAGTGTGTGTGTGGTATTTGAGAGCTGAAAGATATACACGTTTAAGGATTTGGATTGATTTATATATGTAAAATTAAGATTGTGCGACTTTGAGGATAGAGCTGGACCACCGTGACGGCGTTCTTCGCAAAATGATTAATGGTCCCCTAACGTCGGTGGGATCATCTATGAGAAATATGTCTTTGGAGATTATGGTTATTGGGATCAGAATTCGTCTTCCCATAGTTTATTGGGTATTGTCGGACTCTAAGTTGGGATAGCCGAGAAACGTCGAGTCACGGTCAATCGACCATTTGATACACGATCTTAAGAATATGACCTATTAAGTGTTCCATCTATTGGAACTCGACGCTTGATCGAGCATTCGATAAGAAGTCGATCGATTATTCAATATGTCAACACTTGAATGGCGAGTTATCGATCCTGGATTATGGCCCCACTATCAATCATGGCTCATGTCTGTACACACATTCCGAATTCTTAGGGTGGTGAGGAACCGTCCACCGCTACCCTAAAAAATTGGGCCCACTATTTTCTCTATATAAATAGAAAGAGACCCCTCGGTTTAGAGGACTTTTTTCCTACTTTCCTTGCAAAAACGCTGACAAAATTTCCAGAAAATCTCTGTAACTCTATAATCCTACACTTTGAGTATATGGTAAGACTCCAAGCTCACGCAAAGGACGTCGTATATTCTGGCAAAATTCTCTAAATTCCGATATTGTTATCTGTTTACACTTCATTACAATTTTTATTTGATTGTTATTTTATAATTGCTTTGTGATTCTCATTTATGATATTCAAAAATCCCTATATTTTTTGTATGCGATGCTTTTAACTGACATTTTGGAATGATAATTTGACCGTAGATACCAGCATGTACAATGGTATAAGTTAATTTCCCTATTACAATAAGAGAATATTAACTTTATTTTAAGTTTTTAGTATAAATCTATGTAACATATAAGTTTTCATTATTTATTTGTATTTTTAAATATCAGTTAAAATTAAAATATTGTATTTACTATTAAAAAAAAGAAGAAGAAAACTAACCATCACATGAATTAACACTTAAAAGTTATTATTAGAATTGATATTCATAACACTACTCTTACAACTTTTGAATAATATAGTGATAGCGGTTTCCTAATTAATGATTTATCCATAAATTTTGAAACCGAATATCACCTAAATATGAGTGGGGATGAGTGATGAGATATATAGAGAGAGAGAGAAAAAATTTGATACATACTTAATCATATACACATGGAAACAGATTTCCAGCAATAAAGAAAAATGCAAATGATAACAAATGGTAACACAAATTAACTTGGGTAACTTAAAAGGATAATTAAACGGTCAAAAGTATGGAGGGAAAGTCACCAAAACAAGGCTAAGCATGAGCTAAGGGCAATATATAACAGCCACTGCATTTATACAATGACAAACAATCAACTAGATATGAATTTGTACTCTGAGCAAAACAAAAAAAAAAAAAAAACAACAATATTCCTTAAACCTAAGTAAAGTATTATTGGAGATATTCCTGAGTCACACAAAAACAAAGGGATATTTCTCGACGAGAAATTCATGTAGCGATGGAATTCATGCCGGATTACAATGAACAGTGTCACTGTCGTCAGTACCAGCTGTCAAAAGATAACTTGTTCCATTAAAACTAGGAGAGAAAATAGATATGCAAATCAAAAGCTGAGCTGCCTCCTGAAAGATAACAGAGATCTAAATTGCGGCTTTGAGAAAAAGATATGGTCAGTTACTACTCAGTCTTCACAATCATCACTACCAAACTAGACTTTCAACTTTTGGACATTTATTCCAACGTCAAAGATAAAATCTCTATGAAGATAACAAGAGAAAAACAGTTCGATTTTGACATCATGTCAAACAAAAAAAGAGGCTTTCATACCTGCCGAACCACTAACCTAGTGGACCCTACTCAACAACCATCTTTCTGTAATATTAAAATAATAATACTAATAATAATAATAATAATAATAAAATGAAAAAAAATTTTTGAAGCGAAGAAAATAAACACTACAGTTAAAAAACCTATTTCAAACCTAAAACACAAAGAAGGATTCAGAATCTAGGATAAGGGATAAGAGCCTGATTGGCACTTCTAGTGCGTAGTCCGCGACCGTGCTAGATTATATTCACAGTTCACATGCTCGCGTGCAAAATGCGTTGGGCAAGATATTCATTTATAATCGGGGTCCACCTGATTTATCTTTTCTAAAAGTCTTTGTGATCTATTTGTCTGAGAAAAATTATATACGATTGTTGTGTATATTTTCATGCATAATTTAATTTTAAGCTTCAGTTTAAAAAAAAAAACAAAAAAGGGAAAAGAAAAGGAAAGAAAGACATATGTTTAGTTCAATGTAAAAAATTGCTAAGCTCTGTTTTGTGAACATGTTTTTTGGTACGGTACTAAAATTCGTCGTGAACTCTGCCTAATAAACATTGAAATCTAGGATAAAACACGAAATAAGACGAGCGAAAAAGACTAAAAAAAATACGTGTAAAGCCTCTGTCCAGGGTCCACAGGCAAGACGATGACGAATTTTTACCATCAATTTTCACTATCAAAATGAGGAGATTACGAAAGAATATTCAACTCTTTCTATATGAAGCTAAGAGATCGAAGAACTCTCAGATTTCTAGGGTTGCTTCAAATCGGCTGCAGGCACGGATGATCAGTAACAAACTGTTGCAAACTTTTACAACTTTTAAGTAGGCTATTCATTTTCACTCTTTAATTGTTAGCTCTTAGCTTTTTATTGTATAAAATAATTCAAATTTTGCGAGCCACATTTCAACCAAAAAAAAAAAAAAAAACTTAAAACTTATGCTGATAACATGCACAACAAAAGTACAGCTCATTAAAGGCGCACACGAAGACGTGTACACTTTTGAACCACTAGTTGAGCTCACATAGTTCTCCCAAAACAACCAACTTTCCCCCGTCCATTATAATGCTCTTAAACTTAGTTCCCCCCATTCATAAACCATTTCAAATCAAAATATTTCAACTCATTTTTATTTTATTTTATTTTGTTATTTTTTTCTTTTTTCAAAAAAATCAATGAGTTTTTTAATTTAATTTTTAAAAAATAAAAAAATTCCAATCCAAATATTTCAACTCAAATCTAACTTATTATATATTCAACATTTTATTCAAGTATAAGAATTAAGGGCTATTTTCTTCGCAATGAAATCCTAACCTATCGGAGTAAGAGTATGCATACTAATCTCACATAATTTTGAGACATGTGACCCAAATTCAGTCATGATAAAAAATAAAATAAAATAAATTAATAATAAGAAAAGTAATAATATTCCAGTTATTAGGTTATAGCTAGCTGACAATTTTTTCAACAACTTATCTCACTGCATTATTATTATTATTATTTATCATAAGCTGGGAATATAGGATGTATTGATATATAAAATAAATCTGAAGACGGATGGTGACTCTTCTATAGTAAAATATATAAAAAGCAGCTTGATTCTCCTGTTTTATTTTACCAAGACTATATATGTCACAAAAAAAAAAAAAAAAAACATGACCACTGTCCTAATTTTTGTTTTTTTGTGTATTGTATCTAATTTGCACAGACCATATTACTCTAGAGAGAGTTTTCAGGAGATGGAAAAGTGAAAACAAAAATGTGCAAAATTTGAAGAATTTACTAGCTACGGCACAAACCTAAGTCTAATCAATAGGGTGGTGATACCACTAAGCTACTTCCAGTTTTGGCCTTCCCAAAGTGACCTCAATGATTGCGGAATCATGTGTGGACTACACAACTAGAATATCTATGTCCACTAAAAATACCTCTTTTTTTTTTTTTTTTTTTTTGGGTCAAGGGTGTCCACTAAAAATACAAATTATATATGCTAGAGAAAGCTAAATAAATAAACAATGGCAATGACATATGATATGATAAAGAAAATGACAAAAAGAACTTTCATGAAATCCTATTGGTATTGAAGTAGGAACTAACAAAAAAAGTACTACTAGAAAGATGAAGTATACGAGGTCCTGACAACGAGTGGCAATAAAACTTTCACTTGTAGTCCAAAAAAAAAAAAGCTCAAATCTTAGTACTCCGCAAAGGGTGGAAAAAAAAAATAGGTTTATTAAAATAAAAAGAACCATGATGACAAACTTTGTTCATAGTACTCAAAAGAGGACTCAATACAATAATAATACATCCAAAATAGACGAGCTTTTATGTTTTACTTTTGTTATCCATCTTGTTTATATCACACAATTAAAATAATAATACTCATCAACAGATAAATATTGTACGTAGTAACCATCCGCCGCAAGAGGAAAGTAACAGGCAGTATCTAAAAATAAAGCCATTTACTTATATAGCGAATGACACTTGTACATTCCAGCAGGGAAATTAAAGGAAAGGAACATAACGTTAAATCCAATAGGCAAGAGAAAAGAAAAATAATGACAAGAGGACCCCACTAATGGATCCCATGAGATCCATACTTTATTAGTGAAGATATTAAATATCACTGATGTTCGTTAACATTATTTAACAGAAAATAATCAATACAGCAACGATGTCATTATCACTACTCCTATAACCATAATGACTGTACTCCCAAAAAAATAAATTAGTAAAATAAGTAACACAACGATTTGTTCTTAATAGATATTTCACATTATAGCATGAGAGATGCATAATTGTACAACATATAGGTTAGCTCAGTTGGTGAGGGAGGGGGTCTAGAGATTATAGCCTGTAAGTCCAAGGATCAATCCCGGTGTAAAATATTTGTTGTAGGTTAGATTTGTTTAGTTAAGAGAGGTGCACATAGAGTGCTTCTTAATTATACATACATATATATATATATATATATATATGCAGGTCTGGTCACTTGAGAAAGTATTTCAATAACATTTAAGGCAAAAGCTAGCCCTTTCTTTTCCTTTTATCATTATTATTATTTTTTAGGATTAGCAGGAAGGATATTGATTTAGACCACGTTGTATGGAGTCTTGGTGTGGCTACGAGTAAGACTCCGTTAAATTTTATTAGACACCACATGTTAAGCTTAGGTATGAAACAGAAAGACGGGCTTTCCAATGAAAAGTGTTAACTAACTAAGCAATGAGACAATAATATGCTTGTGGCCCCACTTGAGGCCATCTCCAAGACAATAATAAACAAATTCTGTAGAAGTTTTTTCTTTTTTTCATTTTTCCCCCCTCCCCTGAAACTACGGGCACAATATTGGACTCATCCTATAGTACTTTTCTTGACCTTTCGAGTGCTGAAGATACAAAGTGAAAAACTACCAAGTTGAGGATAATTAATCAACGGAAAATCATTAAACGAAACATAAAGTTGCTTTAACACATATAAGCTTTGCATAGATGAAGTTCTCTCAAACAAAACAACGGTTCAAGATTCATCTAGAAAAGGGTTAAAGAACATTCAAGAATAGATAGCATAAAAAATAAATAAATAAATAACCCCATTTTGAGGGCTTTTTTTTTTACAAAGGGATAAAAAAAAATTAATGATTTTGATTCTCTAAATGGTCCCCCACGCGATCTACTAGTTAAACTATCATCTATACTGAAGCATTCTTTGCGTGTCAAACCTTACATTGTATCACAAGGCGGCGCACTAGCTCTCCTTTATTATATATTTTGTACTAAGTACTTGCACACTGTATATATATGGCAGTGTAATCCATATATGTATATGCACTTCTCTTTCTCGGAGATAACAAGCAAGGATCAGAACAGTAAAACAAGTGGGACAGAGAGAGAGAGAGAGACATAAATTTACACCTGGATTTTATACATATATGCCAAGCAGAGAGTAGTGTTCTCCATTTTTCTTTGTTGGAAATACTATACTTAACTCTCTCTCACACACACATACACATATATATATATATATATATATATTTGTGTGTGATCAAAAATGATAAAATTGAAAACAATAATAATAGTAATACTAATTCACGATGTACTAGGAACATATATAAATATTATCAGATCTAATCATGTTAGGCCACCCCATATTCAGTTAGAGTTACGATTAATGATATAATATATATGTCGATAGTTTCATATTAATTAATTAGTTAAGATGAGAGCTAGGTGGTATTATTGCAAGAAAAAAAAAATCAATCACAAAACAAAGGAAACGAAACAATTTGTTAAAAGCAAAAAAGAAAAAAGCATGTAATTCGTGGATAAATTTAATTCGTATAAATGGGGTTTAGAAGTTTGATATGCATACCTTAAACTTTCGTAACGACCCTAGCTGGTGCTTCTATTCATCTTCAGACCTTTTTCTTGTCAGGTTTTCCCACGGAGTACTTGAAACAAAGAGATCGGATGACTTTTATATTTGTGATGAATATGTAAAATATGACTCACCGATTAAAACTATAAGGCTTTGTCATGTTTTGATGTACTATGGTTTTTCCCTTTTTACTTTTTAATTTTTAATTTTTTTTATTTTTTTACTTTATTCAAAAGTTGATAAACGGTGTTCGGTGGCTCTATTTTTCAGATAATACCAGAATTTAATAATCAACAACGACGACGACGACAATAATAAAAGTTGTAATAATATATTCTTCTTCAGCAAAAGTAAAAATTAAAAACTACATATTCTAATTTCCATCAAATTCCCTGCTCAAATTTACTCAAATTAAAAAAGAAAATAAAATAACAAGGAGATTCACAAAATTAGATTCAAAAGAGCAAAAAGATAACCAAAAAACCAACATGCAAAAAAAAAAAAAAAAAAAAAAAAGGGTAGACTTAGCAACAAAAGAAAAAATAGCAAAAGCCCTATCAAGCCAAAGAAGTATAATTTCCACCAAACTCCCTGCTCTAATTTACTCAAATTAAAAAATAAAATAACAAGGAGATTCACAAAATTAGGTTTCAAAGAGCAAAAAGATATCCAAAAAACCAACATGAGAAAAAAATAATAAATAAATAAAGTAGAGTGAGCAACAAAAGAAAAAATAGCGAAAGCCCTATCAAGCCAAAGAAAGTATCTAAGATCATGATTTCCTTTCATGTAGATGTGAGTCATACTGATTTTAACCTGCAATGAACCTCCAGAGACAAATGATATAGAATTCTAACCAGGTAGATTTAAGTTCGAAGTGACTCCATAGCACCATAAAGCAAAGCAGCTCAGGATTATTGAGAAATATTCTATTAGGAATGTGTGTGTATACAAGGCACTGCATCAATTGATAGATGAGCAACACCTTAGCCCCTACTAACTAGAGAAGTTCCATACAAGAAATATTCTATTAGGAATGTGTGTGTGTATTTCACTTGTTCTGTTCATTTAAAAAGTATATATTATATAAAACAATATATATATATATATATATATTGGAATTTATAGTTAAATGATTTTTTAAAAAAAGTTTTTAACAAATGACCGTAGTTCTTAAAAATTAATTAAAAGATCATTTTTTCTAAAATAGTCAATCAATTTTCTTAAATAGTCAATCAGTGATTGACTACATAATATAATAAATTTGATTAATCAGTAATTAACTTATGGTCAATCATTTACTTACCATAATATAAATCATCAAATTTCATAATCAGTCATTGATGATAAAATTTGAAAAAATGATAAACGACCATTTTATTAAAGAAAAAAATATTGGTCTATCTATTAGATTAAGTGATTAAAAAATGTATTCAGTTTAATTTTTCTAATATATTTGAGAATAAAGTGCCATATCATAATTTTTTTTATCCTATATAAATATATTTTTTAGAAATACTCTATATAGATGCATATCATATTGTTTAGGGGTCTTTGCAATTTGATTGCTGTTTTTTTTCCCTCATAGCTTGAATAACCTAAAACTATTAAACTTTTATTACAATAATCCTTTTTTATTAATCTTTAAATGAAATCTATTAGTAATTTAATAAAAAAAATAATATTAACTAACGAATTTGTAAATATTAACAGAAAGGGTTACTAAAATAATGTTTGTCATAATTTAGGGTCCCTTTAGTTACGGAATAAAATAAAACATGGACTAAAGTTATACAAACTTAAAAATTTAAAAACCAACCTGGTCATTTATCTTAATATTTATTTAAAATTTTATAGTATTATTATTTAGATTCTTCGGTCTTAAAATTCGCAAAATTTATTTTGAACACATTTGAGGCAACATTTCCAGGTGGTAAAATATCATTTAGATCCAAAACTCCTCAATCTACATCAAACTTTCTCTCTTTTCTATTTTCAAAAATCTCAAACCGTAAAAATCCATAAATTTCTTATTTCAAGTCAAAATAAAATAATTCTTATTTCAAAATGCTCACAACGAACGAAACGAACAAGACAATATCTATTTTGTATATTTTTTCAGAACATATTTTAAATTTTTACACTATTTTTATATATTATATAACTTTTTGAAAAGTCTTTTCTTCTAAACACACACTTCCAACCAACCTCTAAAACATTGTCTCTAAGTGGGCCCGTGTTTATTTTTGTGCCGGTGTAAACTATTCCCCGGTAAGGTTCTTCTCAGGCCTGTGGACTCGGGGCCAGTCACGAATAATCAGACCAACTTTGGCCTTTGCAGAATTACGCCCCTACCGCCTTGTAATCTCCACGTATCCTGATCTATCCACTTTTTCTTTTTCTTCTTCTTCTTTTTTTTTTTTTAGAAAAAAAAATCAAAGAATTTTACTAACTCAATTAGCTAAATGACAAATTCAAAGCACTAAAGTCTTCATTTCCATTCTCAAAAAAAAAAAAAAAAAAAAATCTTTTTTCCCATTTTATCTTCCTATATATCAGTTCTTCTCTTACCCCACCCTTTTTTTAAGCTTGAACTGAGAATTCAATCTTCACATATTATTAAGAATCAGATATATAATTATCATTATATAGACGAAACCGCTCACCTTGGTGTTTTTGCGTTGCACAATTACAGTAAGTACAGAGAAGGTGAATATATGTATCACATATCTCTCATGACACACACTAGTCATGTAGAGAGAGTAAATTATATATGCTGCAGCCAGCTGTAATATTGTTTAACAAAATATTACAATAATGATAATGAGTAAAGGAAAAAAATTTTGAAACATCAGTGGGGCTAACAAAACAAAAGCATTATTGCTGAGATTAGAAAATTTTCAATATGATCTAATTAGATAGGAAGTGGATCATGTAGGCCAATCAAATTTACAGCTATAAAATTTTATTATAATCATTGGGTTTGAAAATTTCTATTATATTTCACTTAGTGTTCGAATTTAATATAGTTTGTGTTTCCTTATCACAAAGTAAAGTCCCTTATATTTAACCTTACAAATATGAGGAATATTTTGCCCTTAAAAAAAAAAATAGAGTAGGAATATTTGTGAACATGCAATGAAAAAGTCTCGCAATTACGATCTGTTAATCTTATGAGAGAACTTTCTCTTCTTTGTATTAGAACCTAGTACCTACTCTATATAAGTCTCATTTTTGTATATGTTTCCTGTTATACGTTTTTTAAGCTAGAACTGTTATTCTATTTTTCAGTCTTAAAAACGGTTCATTTAATAATATTTTAATAATTTATTAATTTATTTAAAAAATTTTAATATTTAATATTTTTTATATAATTAAATTTTTAAATTTAATCAATAAAACAAAAAATCTAAAATAGGATAGCTCTGTATATTTTTAGAGCCGTGTGTAGCTCAATCTAATAAGTAAAACTTCACCGAATGCTTTTGTACCCAAAAAAGTCTAATAATGTTATTAATAAAAAATCTAATAATATTATTAATAAAAAATCTAATAAACTATTATTATTTTCTACAAGGCGGTGCAGCTTTGTTTCTGAGAAGTCAAGGACAAACAGAAACATGAGAAAAGATGAAACAAAAACAAAACGTGTAATACAGACAATACAAAAATGCAGAATCAAGCAAAATTTGGGATTTGGTGGTGGTTACGGTGGGGGGAATGGCGGTGAGAGAGTAGGGTGGATAGCTGTCAATCAAAGAGAGCTTAAACACACCAAATAATAATAATAATAACTATAATAATAATAACCGCACCGATTGGAGATGTTGAACAAGAAAAAAAGGGCTAGTAATCACTAAATTCTAGAGATATTAAAATAACATAATATAATACGTGATTTTAAAATTATAGTATAATTTAAAATATTACTATTAAATAGCATGTTTAGGATGAATAATAATATAAAAATTCAAAATTATCCCTTAGTCTCTCTCTCTCCCCTCTCTCCGTCTCACTCTGTCCTTATCAAAGATCACAACAGTCAATCACAACGACAACATACGACACCGAGATCAGCGACATGAACCGGGATGACTTCGTGACAGATCTCGCCTTCGCCGGGCGTCCTAGACCAGAATAGTCGCCACCGTCCTTGTCGAAGCAACAATGTCGTTCACCTGCAGCCATCATTGTCGGAGTTGCACCGTCCAATCAGCATCGACGATTGCAACAACAAAACGAGAATAGCGTGGCAGTGGAATTATAGCTCCACGAGTGATGAGCAACGGGGCCCCCCGCGAGTCGTCGGTCGTGTATTTCAAATAGATTTTGCCAACCTCGGCCTCGCGATGGTGAAATCGTGAATGAGAGATTCACAATGAAATAAATTGCGATGAGATCATGATTCGCTCAGGTGAGATCTCGTCGTCGGTGGCGTGAGATTTCCAGCCTCCCTGCGGTTCCTATTTTCGACATGCCATATTCTCCGGTGACGGCCACCATTTGGTGGCTTTGGAGCTAGGGATTTGGGGTAATTGGGGTAGTTTTAGGATTATTTTAATATTTAGGGCAAATCTACAAGAGTTAATTTCAAAAGTAGCATCTCTGGGAAAAATATTTTTAAAACTAGCATCACTTTTGTTTCCTTTCATTGCTAACATTGTCACATCTTAAACATCAATTGAGGTGGCTGTAAAAAATCAAAAATGCCTTCAGCCAAAACTAAACTGAAGTTTTTTCCACTTTCCCACCCCGCCCCACCCTGCCCCTCCTACCCACAATATAAAAGTCCTAGTTTTAAATCTCATTTTTTCTTCCATCGTTTTCCTCTCACCCTAGCCTCACCATTGTTGAAGATCTGAACTCACTCTAAGTCCAACAAATCTCTCCTCATCTTTATTCACTCTATTCACCTCACCTTCTCTATCCCCATCATAGTTGAATTGAAGCTGCCAGCTCAGCTCCTAGTCCATTTGAAACTCTTCCCACTTCCCATCAGCCTCGTTCTAGCTTAGATCAAGTGCAAATCTGAGGTAATGTTGCTTGTTATTTTGTTTTATTTGTTTCTATATGCTTTTAAATAGGTATGCGTTTTGAATTATAATATAAAAAATAACTATGTTAAAACTTTTGAGGGTAAGATCTTACAACATCTGTTGTCTCATGTAGCATTTGTGGGTAGTAAGATAGATTTCCTATGTTTTTTTTTATCTCTTATTGTAATATTCTTATTCCGAAAAATTTTCAACACTACTGACGGTAAACAACATAATGACCTTTTGGTCATCATTATGATGACCAAATTGGTGAATAATATTTTTACCAAATGGAAATTATGATTTCGACCATAATAAAAAAAAATATTTGCATATCATTTGATAATCTAACCCAAATTATCATTGTTATAATGACTAGCATAGCTAACAACAGGGGTTCTAAATGACAAATGGAAGTTACCATAACATTTCAGAGTTGCACACAAATGGTCATTTTCATAATGACTAACAGGTCAATTTCATTATGACCTTCTTAGTGCTAATAATGTGATACATTTATTTTGATATTGACGTAATAGCATGGGTTCTAAAATACAAATGGAGTTGTCATAGGTTGTGTATGATGTATATAATGGGAAATATATATATATATATATATATATATTTGCCTAACTCTTGTTTCACGTAATATTTGAGAGTTAAACAAAACTACTCATTTTCATAATGACCACAAGGTTAATTTCATTGTGACTTCTGTGTCAATGGAAAATATATTGAAATTAATGAAATAAAAGGGGTTCTAAAACAGAATGGAAGTTTTCATACGTTGTGTAAAATGGGAAAAATATATGGATTTGCCTAACTTTTGTTTCACCTAATATTTGATAGTTGAACACAAATGATCATTTTCATAATGACCAACAGGTCAGTCTCATTATGACCTTCTCAGTGCTAATGGTATGATACATATATCTTGACATTATTGTAACAAAAAACACAAATAGAAGTTGTTATACGTTATGTATAATATAAGAATATAATTAGATGTTGTGCAAATGGAATGTTTCTCACTTTCCCGTCCACCTCGCCCCCACCCACAACATATAAGTCATCTTTCTATATATGTCATAATTTTCCCATTCTCTATAATATAATTATAATATTGATTAACTTCTTGCTATTTCATTCAGGAATTGCTGTAGTTTGTGTTTTCATCAAGTATAATGGTCAGTGAGACGATATATTGAGATATATTGATGGTGAAATAAAGGGAATATTGGTACCCCTTATCTCAACTTATGTTGGTCTTATTGAGTTGGTAAGAAGTGTTATTGGAATTAGGGGCATAGAGAAGACTATAGTCATGAGATACGCCATTGAACCTAGAATGCCTCATGTGAGGATACAGTGTGACGCTGACGTTAACTTTTACATACAACTGAAGAAGAAGGATGTTTATGTGTTTAGCAAATTCCCAATTAGTATTGATGTGTTGGATGAGTCTGTGGCCGAAGCGATACCATCTGAGGTAGGGGAAAGCAACCACATACATGTGCAACCTTTTTAGGAATGGTGGACAAATTGATGAAGCCGTGTAACCTGTAGCTGTTAATAATCTTATCATCTATTCTCCTATCCCTCCTTAAAAATACTTCTATATGTGCTTAGCTCATCAAAGCAGGGTTGGCCTCATTGTCGTCCAGTAATTGTGGTTGATGGATCGACATTAAAGGCTAAGTTTGGAGGAATGCTGCTTGCAACTTATAATCACGACACAAATGGCTCCATATTTTCACTCGCTTTTGGTATCGTTCCGTCGGAGACCAATGAATCGTAGAAATGGTTTTTCGAGAAGCTACGGGATTCAATAGGCATGTGAAAGTCTCTTACTATTATGGTTGATAGGTATAAGGGTATCGAATATGCAGCCAACATTGTCTATTCATATGCTGATTTCGAGATATGCATTCAACACTTGGCTACAAACTTGAAGACGAGGTACAAAGATTTCAAAGGCCCTATGAAGACCTATTTTGACGGTGTATCGAGGGCGTATCTTGTTAGTGAGCACCAATGTCATATAAAATCCATCCAGAATCGTAACCCCGACATGCACCGATACTTTTTACAAGCAGATCCTAAAAAATGATCGCGAGCATACTTCAATGGATGGAGGTATGCAATCATGATAATTAATATTGCATAGTCATTAAATAGTGTGGATCGAAAAGCCAGGTTAATATCATGGGGATTATTGGTAGAATGGTTAAGGGAACTACTACAAAGATAGTTTGTCGATTAACGTGAAAAGGCCCTGAAATTTACATCAAAACTGGCCCCTAAGGAAAAACTTTTTCGCACACAGTTTTCATTGGGACTAACAGTAATAGTATATGATAACTACTCAAAATGACTTATGGTATACACTAAATTTAATAATGATTGATAATTTTATAAATGGCATTGCACTAATGTTAATAATGACTTTGAAGAAACTAATGTGTTCAACTTCCCTTTATTTACGGCCTCGGCCAGCTGATCAGTTTGAGCACGCCGTTACTAACAAGGCTACTCAGACTTGGATTGTGGATATAAGAGAAAGGACCTATACCTATAGATGCTTTCAAGTTGATCAAATTTCTTGTCCTCATGCTATAGCCGTCTGTAACCACCAATGAATTAATCCGTACAATTATTACTCTCAATAATACACAAAAGAGACTCTCTTAACAACCTATGAACCTGCATTCCATCCGATTGATAGCGCGGAGGGCTGGGATATTTCTGAAGAAGTTAGATCCCAAGTTGTCAATCCTCAATTGTGATTTGTCTAATTCTTGTTTTGCCTTACATTTGAGTTTAATAGAAATAATCATTTTCCTAATGACCACTTGATCAATTTCATCGTGATCTCAGTGCCTATGGTTTGACAAAAATATTTAGAAATTGATGTAATAACAGGGGTTCTAAAACACATATGGGAATTGCCATACGTTGTATATAATGGGGAAAAAAACATGGATTTGCTTAACTTTTATTTTGCCAAACATTTGATAGTTTAACTGAAATGGTCATTTTCATAATGACCACCTGGTTAATTTTATTGTGACATCTGTGCTTACAGTTTGACAAAATGATATTGCAGAGCAAAGATAACATGTTAACCATTACATGTTGCAAAAAATAGACATGTAAAAATTTAAATATGGTCTATAATGAATAAAATAATTGGGTAATTTACGTCATGGAAATATAAAAATATTTTTTTTTTAAAAAGTTATTTATAAGTCTATCATATTCACCTGCTCATCACTTTTTTAATTGTCTTCAATCTTTCTCTTTGACATAGATGACATGTGAGCCACTCCCGAAACATATTCATGCGTTTCTTGAATAACTCAATAACGGATGTCACTTCCTTTTATTAAGCATTCAGCACATTTAATAGTAAAAATGTCACAGTCACCCCCTGTTTCACAGTTCACAAATGAGAATGAATTGCTAACTACATCATTATCACTGTTAAGAAGGTCGTAGGAAAACATTATCATACATTAACTCACCCATTTTCTTGTCGAGGGATATCTTATATGATGGTGACAGGTATTGGGTAAGTTCGTAGAGGGTCCCTTAGTTTGAATTCGAACAAACTAATCATATCAGCTAGCGTTAGAATAAACTCTGACATACATTCCAATGCTTCTCGAACCTTGTAATTATGAGGGCCTTTATAATGAAAAGAGTCATACACTTCAATATTCCAATTCAGAAGGTCGAGCTTTGCTAATACCCAATATTTCAAATCTTGCAAATGTATTGGGATTAGCAAAGTGTTCACCTCAAACCATGACAAACCACATTGGATACAAACGCCAAGTATGATCTTTATTAAAGAATCACACGATCCTCAATCAAATTTATATAGTGCTTTCTTGTTGACAAGCCATAATACACCAATCTTGGCACTAAAAAACATACCTACCATTGTGACCTTTCGTTGTATCAGTTTGGGGAAATGCATGATTTTATTCCTCAGATAGTAGAATGCAATGTTAATATGCTAAATACACAAACTAGAAGCAAATAACAAAACAATATGAGTTAACACTTCACATAAGGTTAACAAAAATTGAGTACGTGGAGGGGGAAAAAAAGACTACTTACTCATTCCAAAGCCACATAAGAGATGTTGCTA
Source organism: Ficus hispida (assembly GCA_025413025.1). Lineage (NCBI taxonomy): Eukaryota > Viridiplantae > Streptophyta > Magnoliopsida > Rosales > Moraceae > Ficus > Ficus hispida. The sequence continues at coordinate 18,691,896 of CM046370.1, forward strand.
ACTCATAAAACTAACTTTTTTTCTCAACTGCCATGAATCTGAGGTTATAGGGTTTGTTCAATGTGTCATACTCTGCAATGTATTGGGGAAGCCGTTTCCTAAAAAGAAAAATAATTAAATTAGTAAGGATAATATTAAATATCATTTTCAAAGCAAAAAGACATTTTTTCGTCAAAAACAACTTACCCTTGAGGTGGCTTTTTTAATAATTCTTTTTTAATCCACTCCATGATTTGAATGCTAAAATTATAAAAACTAAATATAAATGAATGGGTGTACTTAAAAATGCAAACAAAAGATAAAACGTGACAATATCAAAGGCTTAGATTGTGAATCAATGATGGGTGATGGCTAGAATTATTGATTTCCCCTTAGTTGCAAATCTGACTACAAATGCTATAAGAAATGCTGCAGCAAAGTTATCCAGTCAACTAAAATTCTACACTATCCTCTTCCGAAAGATGTTGTGCTTCCAGTTCTTCAAACCAAAATTAACATATTCCTATGCATCTCAGTTTTCCCAAACATAACTTTAAGCGTCAATTTTAACATGTTGTACAAGAAAACAATATATTCCTATACCGTTTACTTATATTATCCAAGTTAAATCCAACCAAAATTAACCTTCCCAGAATTAATTTTAGTTTGTATATTCTATCAATTGATGGCCAGTCAATCAACAAAAATTAAACAATAACGAAACGCTTGAATAACCCAAACAAACTTCACTAAAACAATTAACTCAACATCTAAATCTTCATTGCAACCTTGGTTCCATCAATAATCCTAGCTAGAGGATTTAGTTCATATTCAAATTAAAGAAATTACAAATATAAATCTCAATCCACATATTCATCAATCCAATGAAAAATCAAAAGATTAAGAAAAAGTTTAGAAGGAACTGAAAAATTGGAGAGATCCTCAGCACAACAAAATATTTTCCTATTTCCTTATTCTTTGGGCTTTCCGTCGTCTCCCTCTTTTTCGTCCTCTCTTCCTTTTCTCCGTCTTCCTCTTTTCTTCTTCAGAAAACTCTCTGCCTCCCCTCTCTTGCCTCTGCAAACGGCTGCTCTCTTGCCTTTTTTTTCCACAGAAGAACGGCTGCCCTTGCCCAGAAAACAGCTCCCCCTTTTAATTGTTAACTTTCCCTTTTTATTCCAATCCTCCCAAAAGATGCCCTAGCTCCACGTGCCCCCTTTGGTTGCTAAGTTTGGTAACATTTTCCTACAGCTGTCATACACAACTAAATGAATAAATGAATATTTGCCAGCTGTAAAGCAAGACTGGGTCCACATGCTCTTATTCCAATTCTGCACTAGTGCAACTTTGCTGTGTCAATGCTGTAGCATTGTTTGCAGCAAAGTCACGAATTCCAGCTATCAACCTCAATATTTCTTCTAATCCAATGGGCCTCCGCTCCGTTGACATCGTAAGTTCCACTAAAACAAAATCAAAAATCAAAATTAAACATAATAAATATTCCAAAAACCAAAATTAACTACAAATCTTTACCCATCCTCTAACTAAAACAAACTAATTAATATTATATAAAATACTAAAACTAAGGCATATTATCTTGAAATAACAACAATTAACAATCTTAAAAGCATGCTAAATAACTCTATTTCATAGAGTTATCAAAGGGCATAATTGACCTTCATCGGAATATGGGCTGGTAAGCCAATCTCAACCACAGATCTGGACTACTTTTGTCCAAGTCTTGAAAGTCTGGACCTCTTCAGCTTAGAGATCTATATATGACAAATATCAAACAAGTTAAAAAAAATTTGATTCGTAGGTAACAATCAATATGACTATGTTTGTTTGTTACATAAATTAGTAATAACCATATATTTTATGTTCTCCTTTTGTTAGTTGGCTATTTCTTCATTCTTTCTCTCCTCATCTTCTCCCTTGGCTTCTTCATCATCTTTTTCTTCTCTTTTTCCTTCATTGTGTCAGGCTTTTTCTCCTTCTCCTTTCCCGTTCCGTTTTCAAAATTTTCCTCCTCATTTTCCCTGGCTTCCTTCCTTTCCTTCTTTGTACTCTTTATATTTTTCCTATGTAATTTCATAGTTAGGTCATAATAAAAATTACCAGTTAACCATTACAAAAATGACCATATACATATAAGATATACTCAATACACATTTTCAAGATTACCTCATTGTTTTCTCTCCTGTCATCTTCATCTTCTACAATTTCTTTCTCCTCACCTCCCTCTTTCTGTAAAAAGGGAACATATCAGTTATCATTAACATGGGTCATTACAGAAATGACCTCTTAGTCATTACAGAAATGACCAATTAGTCATACAGAAATGACCAATTTGTCATTATTATATCATTAATATGGATCATTACAGAAATGACTAGTTGGTCGTTAATATATTAATAAATTACCATGGGGTCATCATAGAAATCACCGGCAACTACAAACAATCACCTTATCAGCATTTAAGAACTTCATGGCTGCTTTCACATATTTAGTCGCAATGACACCGATGTAGAGTCAATGAAGGTATCATCTTGAGAGTCGAATTGGAGGTCATCAGTCTTCAGGGCATTCGAGTCATCTTTCTGAACATTTCTCTTATGCCTGCATCTTACATGGTACGTAGTGGTTGGATTCCTCTCAACATTATCATTAAGGTTATACAATAATTTTAGAACCCTACGCAGGAGCTTCCTGAACTTCTTCTGTCTCTTTTTTAGATCTTTTAATTTTTTGTTCATTGAATCAACCTGTCCTCGAATATCTTTTTGAAACTCTTACCACTCGGAGTTTTTCTCAGTGCCCGGTTGCGTGACAGGTGTCTTACGAGATGCCTGAGGTACAATTGTAGGGTTATTCAAATATAGGTGCACAATACATGGCTCATTCAACTCTTTGTCAGTTGGCATCATCACAAAACACTTCGGATGCACACATTTGATTGAATAAAAAATTAGTACAAGATATTACATAAATGACCAACACTGGTATTGACACTAACAAAAATATGGTCATTAACAAAAATTACAATCTGGTTATTATGTAAATGACCAACACTAGTATTGATACTAACAAAAGTATGGTCATTACAAAAATTACCACTCGGTCATTATGTAAATGACCAAAACTAATAGTGAAGCTAACAAAATTATAATCATTAAAAAAATAACCACCCAGTCATTATGTAAATGACCAACACTAGTATTAATACTAATAAAAATATGATCATTAGAAAAATTATCACCTGGTCATTATGTAAATGAACAACACTGATATTGAAACTAACAAAAGTGTGGTCATTATAAAAATTATAACCCAGTCGTTATGTAAATGACCAACACTAGTATTGACAATAATAAAAGTATGGTCATTAAAAAAATTACCACTGAGTCATTATGTAAATGACCAACACTAGTAAATGACATTAATAGTAATAATAATATATATAGTATAGAAATTACATGTTTTTTCGCCAACAGGGGTTAAAGCCGACATCACAGCATCAAACTTCACATCATCCATGGAGGTCCATAATAGTATACGCGGAATAGCCTCAATGCACTTGGTAGTGAATTTTCTTGCTATTGTTGGGATGCTATAATATACCAAAACGAGTAAGGCATGAGGAAAGCCCGCGATACTGTAATGCACTTTATTAGCCTTCTTTAATGGTCTTCTCTTTGAAGATAGCCTATTTTCAACTGCATAACATATTGTAGCTTGGATTACCTCCATGAGAGCACTCCCTACGAAAAGTATTGAACTCCTCCAAATTATTGGCTAGGACAAAATATTTCAAGTTTATCTTCACGAAATTTACATTTGCAAAAGGAATGCAAAATATTATATATAGAAAGCTAAGCTTGACAGCGTCATCATCATTGTCAGTTTTGCATTCGACAACTGTAACTCCAAATGTTCTCTCGATATAGCTCACAATGTTGAAAAATATCTTTTCATTAATCGGTTATCAACTGCCAGTGCGAGATGAGTAGACCATACATATTTCATGCCGGTTGTCAAGCACAACTCGTTGATGAAAAATATGCCCAGGTCTTCACCAACCTCAAACCATAGAGCATCACCTATTCCTGAGCGATCCGTTAAACGTATTACAATATTATGTAAGACCTACCCAACCCAGCCAAGCATATTCAACTTCAGAAATTTTTGAATGCATGGCTGACAGATCACTCCCTCGTACTATCGTGGTGACAACCACTCTTTCAGTTATTATAAGTCTCTGCAATGTTAATGAAAGTATTTATTTTGACCCGGATAATTTCACTATTTGGTACACGTCATACATACTGAACTTATGGTAATAGTATCATAAAAGAGTAATTATATTTATAACCAACAAATAATCATAACAATAACTAGCTACAAATGACAAAAATCTGAGTAATTAAATTGATAACCAGTAAGTCATCATAAAAATGACTAGTTGAAAATAACAGAAATCTGAGTAATTAAATTAATGGCCAAAAAGTCATCATTAAAATGAGGCGTTGGAAATAACAGAAATCTAAGGAATTAAATTGATGGCCAAAAAGTCATCATTAAAATGACCAGCTAGAAATAATATAAATCTGAGTAATTAAATTGATGATTAAAATGATCTATGGGTAAAATTACAAAATGATCTCAAATAAATAACCAGACAACTGTATTTTTCGATATCACCTACAATTAACCAAACATCAACAAAAATCCAAACTCCTTCGACAACCAAATATTTATATAAACTAATATACTCAATTTGCCTCTCGATATCCTAATATCAAACCAACAAACTTTTAGTTTATGTCACAAAATCAAATAAAAATACAAACGTTGTGCTTTTTATGCAAATTTTTTTCAACAAATCAATTAGAAAATGTAGAATTTCAACAAAAACATATATAAAAATACAAACTTTTTTTTTACATAATCAATAAAAAATACAAACATCCTCATTAAAAATGCACATTCCTACTGAATGTAAATTAAAAATATAAATTTTTTAAATATTTAATTAAATATACAACATTGTTACCTCTTCAGCATCCGAGATCTTTTTCTCTTCTATGGTTCTTTTTGCCTTCTTCGATTCCTTAACTTCGATTCCCCCTTACTTTCTCTTTAACCCTTCCTCGGGCACCCTTCTCTTTTTCTCTGGTGTCGATTTTTTAGGAATTTTGTCGGCCGATGGCCTTTTCTCTACCAAAGCTATTACTCGATGAGACCTCTTTTCGATAGTAATGCTTTTCTTCACCAACTTCATGAATTTGGACATGGGTGGTTTTAGAAGATTCTCTGATGTTTACATACTTCCAAAAGCTTTATAGAAGGCGTTGGTGATAGTTTTGGATGGTTTCCAAGCTGTTATGGAGTGGTTTGCGACGGTTTCTGTGGGTGGTGGAAACTCTCTCTCTCTCTCTAAATGGGAGTTGCTCTCTCTAAAATACTGTGAATGATTTGAAATCAGGTTAAGGCAGATGAGAGAGATTTGGGCGGATGGGAAGTGGGGGTAAACCCAGAATTTGTCATCCCTTAAATCTTATGGGACACAAAAATTAGAAGAAAAATGACGTGACAGTGCTAATAATGAAGGAAAAAAGTGGTGCTATTTTTAATAATATTTTTCTCACAGGTGCTACTTTTGAAATTAACCCAATCTACATTTCTTAAAAAAAAAAAAAAGAAATTGTAAAAAATTAAAGCATCAAATATTCATACTTTTCACCCAAAAAAATATATTCATATTTACTAATAAATAATATTATTTTCTATGTAAATCCTAAGTTTAATTATTTTCAGTTTAATTTCGATTGGTCTAGTAAATACAAATATTTACTGAGAAGTAATGATATCTACATTATTTTCAGTTTAATATGTATTGTTTTTAAATTTAATTTGTCTTATAAATCTCAATATTTAATGAGAAATAATAATTTTTACGTTATATTTAGTTTATTAGGAATTTTAATTTGTCTGATAAATCTAAATATTTTTTAAGAAATAATGATTTCAGCTCTTAAATTTTAGTTTGTCTTTTCAACATAAATTTACAATGAAATAATTATTTTTTATGATATTTTTAGTTTAATTTATATTATTTTTAGTTTTAATTTTGTGATAAATCTAAATATTTACCAAGAAATAATGGCATTTACGTACAATTATATATATAATTATAAAACAATTATGTTTTGTTTGGTATTTCAACTCAACTCCAACTAAATTGTACTTTTCATTTCAGTTTTTATCTTTTTTTTGAAAAGTTAACAAAAATTATAACTAGTTTTTGAAAAGTCAATTAATTCCAACTTACAAATTTCATATCCAACCAACGAACCAAATGCAAGCTTAATATCTACTGATAAATATTTAGATTTCTGAATTTTTTTATTAATAGATTTACTTGGCAAATTACTATATGAAATTAGAAGCTCCTAATATCATTGACTTGATATTTCTTGTAAATTCTAATATTTACTAATAAATAGTGATATTTACCTGATTTGAAATTATTAAATCCAATATTTAGTGGTAAATCCATTTAATTTAAGTCAGTAAATCCAAATATTTATGGGTAAATAAATAGATATACTTTGTGAAATAAATAGATTATATAAATAGATAAAAATCAATAAATCCAAATATTAAGAACTAAATTTCAAAAAAAATTATTAAGAAATAATGGTAAATTTAAGTATTTACTCGAATAATGATATTTATATTAAATATGTTAATTTCCATTAAGTTTCACAAATTACAAAATATACCCCCAAATTTATCCTAAATTAAGCCCCAATTCAATCAAACCCTAACCCTCAATCTCTAATTACCACTGCCATCATGCCGTTCCTATCACCTCCGCCATATCGCTAGAGAACATGTCCCGAAGCTTTCAAGAGCCTTCATCGCCATATCACTTGAGATCCGAGCGTGTCCTTTGGAGATCATGATCGAGCTCGCGAAACGTCAGGTCACCAGAGAAATCGTTCGCGAAGCCTCCATCGCGATCAGAGATTCGTTAGTGATCTAATCTCCCTGTCGATGTGAGATCAAAGGTCCACCACTGGCCATATTAGAATGACAATCTGATGCTCGGAGATGGATTGCTTGCAAACCTCATTGCCACGCCAAAGAGATTCGAGGTATCGTCTGGAGTAGCCTTGTCACCGGAAAAAGATCAGCCTCGTAGCCATCACAATCCTTCGCCGATGAGCATCTTCAGTGGTGAATTAATGAGAGAAAGAGAGAGCAGAGAAAGAAAGACGAAAGGGAAGAGAGAGAGGGAGAAAGGGTAAAATTGTAAATAAATAAATCAATTTTAATTAAAAAATAAATCTCGACGGTCTAAAAAAGGACTTTACCGGTAGAGACCATAAAATGGTCTCTACCACAGACTTACCCTCTCGTTTATCCTCTTCTTTATTTTTTTTCTTTTTTCTTTTTACTTTTTTCTTTTTCCTTTTTCCTTTTTCCTGCGTGGAATTCTTCTTCCTCCGAAGAAGTGTCACGATCTATTTAATTCTTTTTTCTCTCTTTGCAGCATATTCTTTACTAATTAATATTATAAAAATAAACATTGAAAAAAATACGTTTTAAAAATAAAATTAGCCAAGAATATTATATTTAAAGGCAAGACTCCAAAGATACCCCGCAAAGTCATATTGAGAGAATTTTGTTGGGATTTATGTTCCAAAAGCAAAAGCATATGATGTTTTGGATATATTTAATTTGAATAAATAAAATTGTGCTAGTGTTTGGTACTAAGATTTGAATTGTAAAATTTGGATTATATTATACGTTTGGTAAGATATTTGAATTGTTGGATTTAAAAAGTATAATAATTTAACATGTGTTCGGAAAAAAATATTAATTTGGAGCTTGTTTTGTTCGTTTCAAAATTCTAAGCAATTTAAAAAAATTATCTCATTTGGACAAATATAAGCAGAGTTATAGACTTTTAAAATTTAAGTTACAAAATTATAATAGTAACTGTGAATAGTGAGCTGATGTTGATTTTTCAGAAAAAGATAAAAATTGAATTGTAATTTGTTAATCAAACCTTAGGACTAAAAACCTCTATTTTTATGTGCATGTATTTTGAATATTTTATTAATATTATTAAATTTCACTAATTATCTATGTGATCTTAAATAGTGTATGTAATAGTTATATAAAATAGGATAATAATTAAAATGATCTGTGATAAACAATCAATTACTCAATTGATTAACTAATTAAAGTATTGAATCTTTAATTAAGTATTACTAGTGTATATCATTACCATTAAGAATATAATAGTTTAATATAGCGAGATATTTAATGAGTGCACCATGCAAATGTGATTATGTAGGATGGGAACATTACTTTTACTAATATATTTTCGTTAAAAATAGCGAATTCGAATCACGTTAACTGATGGTCATATATAGAATGATCTTAATCTTAAGTTATTAGCATTTCCATTTATGGAATCATATTTTTTTTATTTACTCAGTACGGATTTGAAGTATATAATCTTATTTTTTATATTTTAGACATATGATGAAGTAGATCGCCGAGAATATTAATATTACAAGATTGAACCGATTTCTTCTTTTTAAAGAAGCAAATAAATAATTTCACTACATATTGCTTCGAGGCTTGAATGATATAAGCGCTCAATTTGTGATTACTTTCAAGAATTTATCATTCATGTTGGGATCTATATGTGCTATAAGGATAGAAAATCATTTATAGAGATTTTCTGTAAATATGACATTTTGATATTAATAAAAAGAGGTTATTCATATTTAATAAGTAGTGTCTTATTTATTTTCGTTTATTGATTGTATGATTATTTTGAGCAAACATAAAATACTCCTGAACTGTTGGTAATACATTGGATTATCATATGTATACAGGGTATACATAGAAGACGTGGTAATTTGATAACAGTCTAAATAAATGGTCCACAATCGATGGAATGAGATTTGAGGATCTTATTTATGATAAGATTGTAAAGGTTGTCTACTTCCTTTGAGAGATGGTTTGTCTTGACCATCGGATTGTTTCCGAATAGAAATTTTAATGTATATCAGTATTGAGGTATGACATTAGACTAGACCTAATGTGCTAATTGATTCGGTTTCATAATTCCATTTGTAAGAATCAATGATACTTTGATTATCATCCTGCATTAATCTTAATCCTAAAATGAATACTTAAGTTCGCATCCATGACTTATGTATTTTGATCCACTATAGGTGAGATATTGATAATTAATCGTCAATATACTTTGTGTTTTGGGTGTATGACTTATGGATGGAGAAATCAAGATTCATAGATACGGAATCCATAGCTATCCTAACGATAGTACATGTTATCTACTTAAAGGCATTATTCGAGAATGAAAGATAATATAACAAGATCTTAGCCATCGGTTTACTTTATGTTCTCTGATAGTTTATCGATTGTATGGCTTTATAATTGATGGTTGTTTCATTGGAGAATAATGGAACTTTAAGTTAAAATGATTGAAAAGGTAAAACAGAAAAGTCCTTAATTTAATCATGGATAACATATGAGGATTAAACAAGCGATAAATAAATCATGAAAAAAGTATTGCGTTAGAGAACTTTTGTAATACGGTATGTAAACAGGAGTTTAGCTTCAGACTTTTAGTGGAATAGTCATGAAGTTGATAATTGCTGAATAATTAATCCGGAATTAATTTTTCACAATTATAGGAGCCTCTTTATATATTTCTATCAGGTCTCTCTACTCGCTCATATAGTTCTACAAAGCGTCTCGGGATTTATTCCTAATGAGATCGGTAAATCAAATAGGAATTTAATAATATCTATTAAGACATGGTACTCTCTAACATGCAATCCCGAAAGGATTGGACATGTGAGATTAATGTAAACAAATAATGTGATTTGTCAACATATGATTGGTTGTAAATAAAATAATTATTTATTAATTATTTTGATTAATTGAATTTGAAATAAGGTTGTGTTTGAATTATTTAATTTTTGAAAACAAAATTTGTCTCTCCTAATTATAGGGTACGGTTTTTTAATGGATGAAGGGAAGAAGATTTTGTTTCAAAATTGTTTAAATATATTATAAATATTAAATTATTAATTGATTTAAATAGGATTATGATTTTTTGACTAGTTTAGATTCTTGATTTAAATTTGAACCACCAATCGATATCCACATGAGGTGGAGCACAAATATTTTGAGTTTCTCCTAGCAAAAAATCGTCCATAAGGTTTAAAGATCATAACCCGAAATTTGAATGATCCTTTGGTTCAAAAGATTATCCATAAAAATAATTATTAATTATTTTTCAAGTAGGAGATATTTTTTGAAAAAGGATTAGAGTATTATATAAAGGCTAGGGGTTCTTGAAAAAACCAATGATTATATCATACTCAGAGGTGGATGGTTTTTGGGAGAGAGAAAAATACAAAAATCTAGGTTTTTGTACTTGAGAAAAATTCATCCTTCTTGGGTGTGAGAAAAAGAAAGAAATTTTCTTTGAATCGAAACTATAAGGAAGGTTAAGCCAAGTGATATTTTTCATAAAAGGTTAACCGGTTTCTGTTTTGTTGTTTTGAAGAACAAACCCGGATCGAATTTCAACGAGGTACATCGGGATTGAGAAGGTAGGAGCTAGACTTCGGAAGAATTACCGGTCGATTGGATTCATAGCACGTGTAGCCACACACACTCTGAGACGTGGGGACTCGAGAATAGTAGAGAATACACGTTGGTCGATACTCTAGAAATTCCGAAATCCGAGAAAGATGGTATGTTTGATCATGTATTTAATTTATTGTTATATACATCATGAGCTTTTTTTCTAAATCGGCATAAAAATTTTAAAACTTCCGCTGTGCCGTAACTCTGATATCGGAACCATTTTTTCTAACAATTCATTCTAAAATCATTGGTATTAAATGATGAAAATGTATTAGAGAGGTTAACAGATTTTTCCTAGCTTTAATTATGAATTATTCATGGATGTTCAATTTATATACAATAACTATATCAAACGAACGACTTTATTTTTAAGTAATTTTAAATCTATAATTTTAAGAGTATAATTCTAAGTTTTTAATGGAGTAACTTTGGAATTAATAAATTTGATAAATTAATTAAAGAGTTTAATTAATTATTAAATTTATGGGAGCTTGAAATTATATGTTTATAATTTTCCACACTGTCTTCATTATACAATTGATTAATGTGTTAGATGGATTGAATTTATGCTCACAAATTATGTGATATAAAATATTAAAAAGAGTGTCTATTTTATTACTTTATAATCACAAATATTTATTTACTGCTCATACAACTAATTATGAATTAATTGTGTTATTTAAAAAATGTTAAAATTGAATAACACAGTAAGTGGAACCTGCTATGTCTATGCCTACTACTAGTGGGTGGGACTACTGATGTGTAAATTATGATATGTTAGTTTTATGTTTTTAAAATTATAAATATAAATATTTAATATTTAATATTAGATTTTTAATTAATATTTATAATATAATAAGTATTAAAGGAAAAAAGGAACACGCAATCCTTTTCTTCAGAAAACATGGGTAGGCACGTGTGCTTATACATATATTATATACTAATTTAAAACATATACGATGCACATAATTAGATATATTTAAGAAAATTTATCTAAATAGGAAACAAAATATATATATATATATACACACGCGTACAAAATAGACACAAGAAACCAAAAAAAATCAACAAATACCTAAAACTTAAAAAAAGGAAGCATGAAAAAAGATTTAAAAAAAAAAAAGATATAAGGACTAAAATGAAAAAATAAAAAAAATTGGGCCAAAAGAAAAAAAGAAAACAAATAAGGACTAAGATGAAAAACTAAAAAAGTGAGCCAAAAGAAAAGAGAAAAATGAAGGACTAAACAAAAACTTTTTCGTTTTGGACAACTGCAGTAGCTTTTTTTCATCTTTCTATGTGATATGTGCATGTTGAACATATCTGAGAAAAATTTTATACATTAAGAAAAATTAAAATAATAAGTTAAAAAAGTAAACACACAAAAAAAAAAGGATCTAAAAAGAAAAAAAAGAGAGACATAAAAAAAACAAAAAAGATAAAAAGACTAAAAGGAAAAAAAAAATAATAAATACTAAAAAGGACTAAATTAGAAAAAAAAAATGCTTGCGATAGTAATATTTTTTTTTCTTGTTATATATAGCTATAGATATAGAAGGGATAGACAAACAAAGCAAATTAATAGAAAAAGTGTAAAAGAAAAAAATTCAAAAAATAATAACAAAATTATAACAAAAAAACAAAAAGATAAAAGGACTAAAATGAAAAAAAACCCATATAAGGGACTAAAATGAAAAATGGATAAATTTTATGACGAAAATTAAAAAAAAAAAAGAAATGAAGGACTAGAAGAAGAAAAAATTATTTAATGGGACCAAAATGAAAAAAAAAACTAGGGTGAAAAACAAAAAAAAAATTGGACGGAAAAAAAAATACTGTTTTTGTCCAAAACGAACTGTTTTGGACGAAAACAGTATGATAGATGACATTTCTTAATAATGTATAGATAAAATCTCTAATCTATCTAATCAATCTAATCTAATCTTCTCATCTAATAATAATAATAATAATAATAATAATAACAACAACATATAGACTTCTTTGTCTTCAGTCACATATTCACATTCCTTCATTTCATTTTCTTCTTTGTTTTTGCCTTCATCCTTTTTTTTTTTTTTTCGTCAGCAACATCATGTTGGCTACCTTGAAGGAGTAATAGGAGGAGTTAATCATCCGTAGTAAGAGAAATAAATCCTTTTTTTTTTTTTCAATTGTTGGAGTTAATAACTTAATTACTTTAAAATTTATAATGTTATTGATACAGGATTTTCCTTTTTCCTTTCAATAACTTTTTTTTCTTTTTGTTCTAGTTCATTTTCAATAATATATATGGTTACAAATACTTAAATATAACTATTTATATTAAAAGAGACGATAATTCTTCCTTTCCTCCACCCACCTTTATTCGTTGTGATTTTTTTTTTTTTTTTTTACCTTCTTTAATCTCTTTTCTCTTTTGTTTTTTTTTCTCCTATTAAAATGATTTTTTTCTCAAGTATATTCTTATCTAAATATTTATATCCTACCATCTTCCCAACTATTGTTTTTTTTTTTTTAATACTTAATAGTTAATTTTTTATTTAATTTACTATCTTTTTATAAATGTGGATGGCTCGTGCGGAGCACGTGCTCACTATGAATATAATCTAATATGTGGAAACAAAAACATGCAAACATGGCTTCCTTCTTGCCGTGTATATATGTGATATATACTTACATATATAGTATTATTTATTATATGATATTTTAAATAAAATATAATAAGTTTTTAATTTTGAATATTGAGAATATTTAAAATTGAAGATGAAATTTTAAGTAAACTACCATGCTCTATAAATATGACTTTAAAGCAAGGTAGAAGCACTTTTAGTCTGATAACCCTAAGAAACTTTGTGACAGTCATCAGTCCTTATAAGAAATGAGTAAGCTGTGCAATCTAACATCGTTTAAGAATGGATAAATATGATGGTTCATAAGTAAACAGATCACCTCTTAATGTTACAAGGCCTTTTAGGGTGAGTCCAAGAGCAAAACTATGCGGGTATGGGCACAAAGCGGACATTATCATACCAAAAGGAGGCACATGTTGTTATAAAATGGTATCAGAGCCTATACCCAAACGGAAGTGTGGCCAATGAGGACGTTGGGCCTCAAAATGAGGGGTGATTATGACAGTCATTAGTTCTTATTAGGAATGGGTAAGTTGTGCAGTCTTACTTCGCTTGAGAATGCGTATATGTAATAATTCATAAATAAAGAGACTGCCTCTTAATGGTATGAGGTTTTTTGGGGTGAGCTCAAGAGCAAAACCGTGGAGGTACAAGGCCTAAAGTGAAAATATCATACCAAAGGGAGGCACAAGTTGTTACAAACTCTAAGAGAGAAACATTCTCTATTTGTACTCTTTGTTTCTCTCATGTGTTGAGAGCCAAAACAAAGATACTAAACTTATTAGTGTGAGAATTCTTCTATCAATAGAAACGCTCACTCGTTCATTCAATCAAGTGACGGAGATTAGGTGCGGAAGAACGTGAGATTGAAGGGGTTAAGTCGAGATTCGGTGTAGTTTATTTTTTTAGTAAGTTTAAGAGTTATCTATCTAATCGGATAACAATAAAATTCTCATGCTCTACTTTTTGTGAAACTAAACTTTAAGAAATTTTTGTTGTTCCCAGTTTCAAGCTTCTGTTAAAATTTTTAAATATCTCTTTTCATAGCCAACAAATTTTACCAAGGACATCAAAGGAAACTTATATTAATAGACAAATGATAATTAGATGATACATTTTTCTTGATTGATATTTGATGATAGAAACTCGGGGTTCACTTATTAACCATTGATTTCTCTTTCAAAACGAACTTGTCAGTTTTCAGAATAAAAACTGAACACCAAACTTGTTAGGGTATAATGTTCGGTCAGTTTTCTGTCAGTGGAGTTTCGGTTTTGCTCCAACGATTTAGTCGGATTAGACATGGAAGCAACCAGGTAGTATTCAAATATTAAGCATATTGTTTTTTCTTTTTTTTCTTTTTTTGCGGTTTTTGTTTTTTGACGCAATAATTATAAATGTCATGTTCTACAACATCTAACATATTCGTGTTGTTGCTAATCCAAAAAAATAAAGTTCAAAGTTCAATGCTTACACGCCAAATATAGTAAATTACTAAGCATACAAAGAAAACTACTTAAATGTAAATAAAAAAAAACTTTAAATAAATAAATAAATTTTGTAGGCTCGATCGGTTTTATTTACAAACTGAACACAAATCGTGTCAAGTATACCTTTTTTAGTTCAGTTTTGGACGTTCAGTTTTCAGTTTTTAAGTGGTCAGTTTCAGTTTTTTAAGTTTTTTGAATAGCTCTGATAGAAACATATTTTACAGTACATCCTTTAAAAAAAAAAGGATTTATCCCCTCCAAAAAAAAAAAATATATATATATATATATATATAGTATTTATCGTGCAACTTAAAATTTAACTACTAAGTGATGGAAAAAATAACAAAACAAAACAAAAAATGCAAAACAAATTTCAGCCATGCAATAAAAAAAAAGTTAAAAAAAGGGTTAGTAATTAGCTAGAAAATAATTTTAATGACTACTACTACATACTACTCAGTTTGATAGGTCAAGTGCCGGATGGATCACATTTACAGAACAGTGATACTCTACATGCATTCTTTAATCCTGAGGCATACATAGTAGTACTTCCTGTAAACAATTGTTGGGGTTGATACCCATAAAACATATGATATTATGACTTTGTTGTGATTTAAATAGATAAATATGTTATTTCATTATACTACTAGGTGCATATATGTTTGATGCTTCATAAATATCATAAAATTCTGTGATTATTTATGTGACCTTAAGAATTATATATAAGAGTTATATGGGACAATCTACCTATACATCTAGGGCGATGAAGGTTGTCTGCTGGGGTTTCTAGGCAAGCTACCGATTTAGCTTGTCACAGTCATCGCTCGCTAGTTGGAATGCGATTTGCGACTCTCTTCTCCGCCCTTTCACATCTCACCACTGTTTAGGCCGCTGCAATCTTGGCTTGAGATTAGGACTAGGATTCTCGCGATTCTAAACCTGCTTGACGACGTCTATTGTCACAACGTTGTTAAGTCGCAATTTAGAGCTAGAAATCAGATGCAAAGTAGGGGCTTTTGCTCCTCCTTTGTCATGATTGGATCACACCTAGGTTTTGTGAATTTTGGGGATTTTAGGTTCAAAAATTTCGATTATTGAAAGTGATTTTGGTGATTATGATTGTGATTTAAGTTTTTTGGTGACTGTGTGGACCTTCCATCACTCCAATTTGGTGGACATGGAATCGTAGAGGGTGAATTCTATAATTAATTAATCAGAAGCCAAATATTGAGCTCAGGAACAGCTTGATGGGCTGGTCGATCAATGGGTCGATCTCACTAATCGGTAGTATTCTGACTTGTTTCTTGGTATTCGAGTAATCCGAGTTAATACATGCACAATGAGAAGTAAGGTATGAAATTTGATCAAAATAATAAGCCCGTTAGTCTTTGTCAACTCAATCTAAAATTCTAAATTCCGGGTGGGGGGGGGGGGGGTGAAATTTGTCCTAGTAATAATACCGCAACACATTACCTCACCACACTACAACCTACCCCACTTGCAGACCATTCAACAAATAAAAGTTTATTTTCATTCGTTTTTTTTTCCCCTTTTGGAAATAATTTGGAAATGAACTTTTGTTTTCATTAATAGTTCCTCTTTTCAGCCAAGTTTTCTCCAATCACAAGGAACAGAATACAATTCATGAAATGACCAAAATCACACACCCATATTACCCAACTCAAATTACTTACTAATTAGCTGAACCTAACAACATTTAGAAATTTAATGTCTAAAACTTAACTGGCTTAACTTACTGTTATTCTACAGAACTTTACGCACTTTATCCACTTAAATTCCACCATTTCCTGCGTAACCCAAAATAAAAATGAAAGCTTTTACCGTAGTGGGGATTTCTCGAAGATGAGGATGTCTTAAACCCATCGCCGACAGCCATTCTTGAAGCACTAATCAACCCACACGACATTAAAGTTGTCTTCGCTTTGTCTCAAAACTACTAAGGTTTTTTTTTTTCTTTTTTTTTTTTTTTTTTTGTCCTACTGTAAAGAGAATGTTTAGTAGTACAGATTTAATTTATGGGCGCCTTCTTGTCCAATTGCTAATTAACCATTATTAAGTGCAATGATCATTCTGTTCTCCAACAACTAATGACAATTGGTACAAAAACTAACGACAATTGACAGAAGGCAGATCTTTATTAACAGAGCAATATTTGAGGGGTGTGAATGGCAACTTTTTAAGTTTGGGGGACAAATTAAGATTAGTGTTTAGGGGGTATTTTTAAAAATAATCCAAAGAATAACGATTACTAAGCCCGACCCGAACCCGGCTAGGCCTTCATCTAGCGGGTGCTAGCAAGCGAACAATCGTGCCGTTCAGTTGAGACGAGAGAGGCGGTGGCAGAGTGGTATTGCAGATGAGCTTGGCGCTTCTCCAAGGCTATTCTTCCGCCGAAGAAGAAGAAGCAGCTGCTGAACCCCAACACCATGACCTTCGCTACGACACCTCATCCGACGACGACGATGACGTAGCCAACGAAGCCGCTGCCGGCGCCGGCGCCGGCGCGTCCCTTACCGACAGATCCCCCTTCGACCTCCCCCATCCCAACGCCTCCGGCCTTCCTTCCGCATTCGACGCCTTTTCCGAGGTGCCTCACTCACCGACAATTCACTTTTCTAATTTGGGGGCATTTGATTTTCGCTTAGGGTTTTCGATTTTTTTGTCGCTTATGGAGGTTTCAGGGCCGCCTGGGTTTTTGAACAATTCGGTTGAAGAATATGGTTCTGGTTCTTCCACCACAACTGTGGATCATCAGCATGGGATTGGGAGGCACAGGAACCGAAGGGAAAAGAAAAATTTGCCTACTGGTAAATACATGCATATATATATATATATATATATTTTTTTTTTTCTCTTATGAATTTGATAATTAAATTTCTTTTTGTGATTTTGTTTATTACTTAATTAGAATTCAAATTGTCCAAACAATTATATATATATATATATATATATATATTTTTTTTTTATATACATGATAAGATTGAATGGGTTGTTATGGATAAAGAATGAGACGCCAAATTCCGATTTAGATCTCTATTTTGAACCCACTGTCTACAAAACTTTGATTGCGGTTGGCAGGAGCAATTGAGTGCTCATAAATTCTATGCAAAATGAAATATGCGTTTTGGACGAGTGGGCATGGGACGGTAGGAGTGTTGCAACGAAATTGCAACCATTACATATTGTAATTCGGTAAGATGGTTTTTGATAACGTTATGAATTGATTATACCTGTACTTCATTATGAGTTTTGTTAAGTTTCTTCAGCTGCTATGTGATATTGAGATGCGTGGTAAAAGGGATTTAGGATCCTACAGCTTTTGTCTAATTGAAAATATTGGCATTTCTTGTGGTGTGTTTTAGGTGTTGTAATGGAAGCAAAAGCTCAACTTGTGGGAATACATGAGCGAGTAAGAAGTGATATCGAGGGTAGCCAACCTCCTACATCAGCAGTTTCAAGCACAGCACAAGGAGGCAAGCGCGTGGTAACTGCAGCCAATCCTAATGCAGAGGATGCTGCAGAACTTCTGAGGTACATTAAGTTGCCAACTATCTGTGCGCATAAATATATGCATCCAAAACATATACATACACAAGAATATGTAACCTCTAGTACCATGATTAAAAGAGCTCTAGTAAAAGTATTGGCATATTTGTATTGGTGCCGAGGAGTACATGACGTTTGCTACTTCATTACTTTGATATAAGATTTTTAATTGCAAATTTTCTCCTTTTTGCACCTTTTTTTGTATGCTTAACCAGTGACCTTAAAATTATGGCTTGTCATTTAGTTACTACAACTTCCATTTCCTTTATTAAAAGAATTAGTGGTAGAAAAACCCTACGGCCTTCTGAACTACCATACAACTTGGGAGTTGAGATAAAGACTTGAGAACTCAAAAAATCTGAAATTGGACATAAATTTAGGTTTTTGGTCGTACAACTCAGAGAGATGGAATGTTGGAAAGGTTGCATTGCATCTGTTAAGACTTGATTTCATGTGGGTCATGGAAAATCATGTATGAATATGACTAAAGGCAAGATCTTGTCTCGACAGGATGTGTTTGCAATGTGGAGTACCGAAGACCTACTCTAGTGCACGAGGAATGGTATGCCCAGTGTGTGGTGATCGCCCTCGAGCTGACCTGAGCGATGAGATGAAAAAGAAGGGTTCAACCATCAAAGATAAGGAGAAGAGTAAAAGGATGAGGGGTCAATCTTCTCACGCAACATGGAAAAGCGAGACGGAGATGCAACTTAGGCAGCAGTTCGATTAGCAGTTGCAAACATTTTTTTTTTTTTATTAAACAGATGTAAGGGGTGTTAATTACTAGGATAAAAAACTTGTTTTGGCATGAAGACGGCATAAATCATGTGTTTTGTTAGCTTTTTCCATGGATTCAATAGCATTTTGATCATTAGTACGATATTGACTGTGGTCCAAACTATGCGCGTTGTGTCATGATGTACAATTTTCTGATTTGGTAGTTTCAATACACAGATATGCTTTTACATTAATTTTGCCAAATTAAATTTTCAACGTATGGATTTTGCTAATTATGAGTGAAAAAGAGGGAGAAAAATCTACCAAGCTTCTTTCTACCTTGATAAATATTTGGGTATCTTGAAACAAGAGAGTAGAAAGCAAATCCATTAATCGAACAAGTTAAATGAGTTATTGTATAATTGGAAAGGTTGATGAAAATGTTTTTTAGACCTGCTTAGGAGAGAGATTATTTATCGAACCAATTGTTTAATTACGGTCATTAAAGTAATTGAATAATTGATAAGGCAAACCACCGTGTCATGCCAGAATGTATGCAGCATTATAGAAATTGATGAGCTAATGTTTATACCGATAAGAATTACTGTTTCATAAAACTTGGAACTATATATGAAAGAAATACACCTATAATAAGTGGTTATTAAAATCTAGCTGTGATATACTATTGTAGATATTATTAAACATGTCATGTCAATTAAAAAGAAATAAAAATAAAAATAAAAAAAGCAACGTTGCCTATAAAAAATGATAAAAATCATTCTAACATCAGAATGAGAAAATGTTATCTGGACTTTGCAGGACAGATCAGATCATAAACAGCCTGTAATCAAAACCCCCTGCTACATGACAAAATTGACGAAGACGAAGAATCAAATAGGTGAGATTAATACATGTAACCACAACTTTCTTGGAGGTTGAGATCAGAACGTGTTATCTACAAATGCAAAAAATATTACTTTTGATACAAACAGACAAATTTCACCATGTCTGAATTGATGCTACCCATGGATTATCCGTCACCGGTTATCAGCATCTCTTCTTCGCCATCGACTATGGTTTCGTCCTGGCAAACCTGTTTCTCAGCCCTTACTGGCTGACTAGAAACAGACTCGCGAATCTGTTAAATTAAGATCAGAAGATAAGCCCAACAATGCAAGACAGAGAAGAGAGCCATATAAGATGATGGAAAGTGATAGAAAGTGCAAAACCTTACCAAGGCATGAGATCTAAGAGATAAGGAGTTGTTAGAAGGCAGTCTAGATGGGTCAGAAGGTCGGTGAAACAGCAAGTGTGCTATTGAACGATCTATCGGATTCGTATCAGTTTCCATATCGATGAACCCAGTGCACCTGATAAGAGGCCATTAATATTTCAGAAGCAACAAAAGAAACGGTCAAACACTTTCTGTATGTGTTACAACTTAACAAGGGGAATGGGGGATGGGGCTTAATTACTTAATTTTGGTTTACATATTTAAACCGTTCCACCTAAGAAGACTGGCTTATCAAGGGGAATGGGGCTTAATTGCTTAAATTAGGTGGGTTACATGCCACCATGCTTCCAAGCAATGTCCTTTGTAGTAATCAAAGCACCACGGAGAGTGGTCCCCTACACCACTCTAGGCAGCTAGTCACGAACAAAAGCAGTCGCCCTTCCCTAGGTGGTCTGTCTCGTCACCCCTAGGAAATTGCTACCTTAATCCACCCCAGGCCCCTTCACTTCTACAATGCCATGACTCAAACTTGGGACGCAATGTTTGCATTACACCAATTTGTTTAACAACTAAACTTTAAACCATTCCTCACAAAAGACAAGCTCATCATGTAGAGAGGGGCTTAATTACTTGAAATAAAATAAAAGCTTTCACCAATTATTTTTTCTTTTCATATTTTCTGCACCCCAAATTACGAAACATACTGAATCCCATTCCCGTAAGTTTTACAATAGAAAAAATAAAAGCTTTCTACGTGGTCATATGCTGTGCTTTGCATAGAAAGTTTACACAAGCAAACACCTTGGGTACTACCTAATTTTCCCTTGTTTGAGATAGGCAAATTCCCACACATCATTCCTACCATAATATCATAGAGTAAAGCTAATGGAAAGAAAATAGTGACATACTTGTTTGTTTCTTCAACCATCAGTGATCCACTAGCATCTCCATTATCTCTAATGCCACCTCTCTGATTAGCACAATTATGCCTCTGCTCTGCACTCCTAGCCAATCGGTACAAACTATCCCTTATGCACAGTTTTGTCCTGACATCCAACTATACTCGCAAATATTTAGTTAACAGAATTTGGTTATGCATAGTTACGCTTGTGAAAGATTTAGTCGGGATTTTATCTAGTGAATATAAGATTTAAAAGTTTTATCGAAACATTAAGTAAACCATGATAATTAACGAAAACACGAAACCAAAAATGAAATCTACGTGCACAATTACATAATGAAATCTTTCAATACAGAGCTAATTGCATAATTAAATCTTTTAAAGAAACTGGAACAGAGTTATACCTTTTCCATCACTTGTTGGAGCTGGAGAAAACTAGTTGCTTCCAATGAGATATCATCCAACACAGAGCTCATGCAGGAACTCTCCTGTAAATTTGAAGAATCAAATTCAGCTGGAATTTCATTGCTTGCTCCTTCAACTTCACCATGGCCTCCAATCTGATTTTCGGATTTTTGCACTTGCTTTTGATTTGAAACCGTACTGCAGAATACCATTGGATTTGTGGTGGCAGCATTTTCAAAATTCATGATGAATGAGGATTGAAAACCCTGACAACTATTTGGCTTTTCTCTATTTTCACTTATTGTTGCAAGAGGAGTTTCTGTCGAAGGACCATGAGAACTCTCCATAGACTGTAATTGGTTTGATGCATAAGAAGACTCCTTGAGAGAAGATGGACCGCCATCTTTTTCAGATTGTGTACTAGAAGGAGTTGGACAGACTGAAATTTGATCTGAATGGCGAGTATGCTCTAGGTTCATATATGGAAGTTGTCTCTGAATGTAACTCATAGAGTTAGGTCCAGCATTCTGTTTTTGTTGATCAATACCTAGCAGAGAATAAACTTAACTAGATAAGTCTCCAAGGGGTTGCTTCATATCAGTAAGTTGCTTCAAGTTATCACAACAATGAAATGAACCACGATTTTCTTGATATTGATCCATTCTTTCCCCTTCTAACTGGGAGTCGTGCTTTGTCTGCTTTTTACAAAAAATTATATACCATGCAAATCTTGCAGTCTATTAGCATGTGGAACCTTAGACACTAGAGATGACAGACAGTTTCAACATATTTCATGCGGATCAAGAATCTTGACTTTTTACATGCAAGAATCCTAACAAGCTTCCTGCAAGCACAAACTAGAATGAACCAGACCAGATTGAGGTATCCGTCAAATGGTAAAGAACATCCGAAGTGGAAGAAAAGTCATGAAAAGCAGTTCATTTTCCTGATTGTCAAATACCTAAGATAATGCAAAGCCAAATGCAAGATTTTTCTATAGACTAATTTCTGTCTTCATATATCTTGACCTAAAACTGCAAGTTACTTAAAATAACACTGAATGAATTAGAAGAGAGAGGGAAGCAAAAAATGTCAAAAAAATAAAGGAAGATCTATTGATACCCCGAGTCTACTCTCCACGTATTCTTGATGAAACACCATCAATTAAGTTTTAAATACAAGCTATTACTTTTTTACTTTTTCTTTATTACTTCAAAAAGGTCCATCCTTGAACACCCTCCCACCAACGCCTAATTTTGTGTAAGAATCACTTTTTTGTTTCTTCCATGATATTTCGGCAACCTCGTAAAAAGAAAATTATAAAATCATACATATTTTTGTATAATCCATCTACAAATGATACATGACCAAGGGCAGCAGGATTATCAAAATCTGTATTTTCTGAACTGAGTTTTTTTACTAACGAAACCCTTTATCTTGTTTCAATATTGAATGGCATAGATTACCTGGCTTAAAATCTTCATAATTTTCAGAGACACCTTTTGACGAACCAGCATTGGGACCTGAAAACTTTAATCCAGACTTCAATGCCTCTTCAGATCCTTCAGTAGCATTTGAAGATGAAAACCATGACAACTCCTCATCATTGTTGAGACTGTCCATTCCAAATGTAGAATCACAACTTCTGCAGATGAAAACAACATGACTTAAAAAAGAAAAAAAAAATTTTGTACTGATTGTGTAGGACAATAAATAAACAAAGGTTGCAAGGTTGCAATAAGCACCTAAACATCCTGTCAACATCTTCAAAATTTCCTATATCAGGCCACCCATAATAAAATAGATCAACATTTTCTCTGTCTTCTTGATCATTATCAAAGTAACTAAGTTCATTGCCAGTTTGGGGCATCCGACTGAGTGGATAACGATATAAGCTATTATCAACTGCAGTACATCCATCAACCATTACAGAATCATCGACGCAGAATTCAGAGCCTCCAGATTCTACATTGCCGCTTTTGAAGGAATGGTTGGAGATCCTTGTACCATCTGATGCCAAACTAGTCACTTCTTTCGTTGAGTCGGTATCACCTGAAGGAAAAACACCATCACGAGTGTCGGACCATGAGCCCTTCTCCAACATTGTATTGCTATTGGTCACAGTTAGTATGCTTCTTTTCCCCTTGCCCCGAATATATTTAGTTGAAGGATCAGCATTACTTGTAACAGCAATCACTTCACTCTGTGGCTTCTTATGGATATCACCCTCGGTTAAAGATTGATCCGCATGCTTATTTCCAGGATGAGGCACTATATGATCATCACTTTCGCCAAATTCATCCCACACGTTATCTTCAAGCTGTGAAACAATCAAAAGAAATTTTGGCATATAATATAATCATGTATCATGAAGTACAAAAGAAAAGGTTGAAAGCAACGACCAGATTACTAAACAAACTTGTTGAGATATTAAGAAGTGCCTGAATCACTCAAAGAGAGAGAGAGAGAGAGAGAGAGAGAGAGAGAGAGAGAGGTGCCTGAACTACAGATGAACATACCAAAAACCAAAATGAAAGAAAAACACGATAGATGTTTTTCAAAGGGTACAAAGGTTGTAGGAAAAAGCAGAATGTGACCGAAATCCAATTAAAACTTATGCATGCACGACAAACAAACACCCTAATTTTAGGGTTTCCCCTCCATTACTTGTATACGTCTACTTTGACCAAGCATTTATTTAGTTGCCCCTCACAACTTGAACAATAAGCAAACATTCAACCAGGCTACCTTGCTGTCTTATCGTGGAGTGATAGTTCTGAACCTTTTACTACTCCTCATAGAAATTTGATAAGCTCCAACATTAAAGAAGAATAATTAAGAGAAAATTGGAATGAACGATAGAGAATTGGACTGAAATTCAATGAAGAAAAACAGAGCAAGTACACACTGATGGCTTCAAGAGGCTCCCTCCCTCCTACCAAAATCCCCACTAGATCCTTCTTACCCCACCAGCAGCCTACCTGCCACCTTTATTCCACTCACTAATAGAAAAGTCACTCACTACACACACAAACAAACTAGCAGAAGATTCCCCACAATACCCCTCTCACCACCACTGTCTAAGTCATGTGCTAAGCATGCTTGGCCCTCCTCGCATATGTGAAGCGGATGGGAGGCTTATCAAAATTGTGGTCTTTAGAGTTCTCCACAAACTTTTCATGCAAATCTGTCTTCTCTTCAATGCCTGATTATTCAACTAACCCATTTTTTGCACCTTCCCAAATTGTATGAGAGGCTAGCATGGCATCCAAGATTCATTGGTTTTCTTTGCTTGTTAATTGTCAGCTTGTTGTGCTATGCATTAGTTTGGTGGAGACAATAACAACCACAGTTTCTTCCTTAGTGGGCCGTACATTGTGGTGGCATTGGATGAATGAAGTTACAATTTCATGGCTAATTCTCGAGTCATGTTTTGGGAAGAGAGAGAAAGGGAAGGTATCTTAGAGATGTGCAGTTTTTTAGCTTTTGTTTAGTTCATTTGCTAGGAAAGAAATGGGAGGGTTTTAGAAGATATATCTTATGATGAATTGTCTTTTCGGTAAGAAGTTAGATATGTTTTTTTCTCTATATCTTATTTCTATTCATCTCCATCTTTTCCTTGTTTTTCTTCTGTTTAGTTGCTCTTTCCTGTTTCTATATATAAATAGTCCATTTCCTACCCATGCATTCCACTCCTACACAGTCATTCTATTTATTCCACTTTCTCTCATCTTCCTGTTTGCTTGCATGAACAATCGCTCCAACCAAATCCTATGCATAGAGTAATAAGAAGGAGAAAAAGAAACATAGATGAAATATGTTAACCACCCAAGGTAGCCTACGACCAATAAAAGTGAAACTGAGGTTGAGATGATTAAAAGACGAATCCCTATTCCTACGGAAGCTAATACTATATGATATATCCTTACAAAATATAAATTATTCAGTTTGTATGAAGGGGTAGTTTTTGTTTCTCTGGTTTTGCTTTGTTTCTTTTTAGGGTTCGGTTTTGAGGATATCTCATCCTCTACCATTGTATATCTTCCTAAAGTTTGACTATTATATCAACAAAAGAGTCTTTTCCTATCTTATTATCAGAAGCATAGTCTTACAGAAGAGATGGGCATATCCGCTTTTAGTATTAAAATACCTCATATAGGCATAAGTCTGACATTCCTCCAAGATCCCTAGCCCCCACCGAATGCAAGCATTTGATCTGAAGTCATGTCTGTGGCAAGAAGTTTATCTCCACTTGTGCTTTCTAAATCAGAATAGGACATAAAAGTATTAGAGGAAGGCAACTTCCCGAAACCCAAATAATCCAGAATGGGAGAGAACAATGCAAGAATATATCAAAGATAAGAACCATATAATAAAAAGACACAATTAAGCCATATTAAAAAACACAAACATTAAAGAAAAAATATAAATAAATAAATAAATAAACTCAAACATGTTCTATTTTCTATTTCCCTATTGTAAAGCTAAACAATCTTAACTATGTTAGATTTTTCAGTATTATAAGAGTAAACCCAAATATTGCTAGCATAGTTGGCTAACGTGTAGGTTTAACAGTTATCCAACTACAGTAAAATGCAAAAACAGGAAAAACAAAATTTAAAAAAAATACTTGTTTTAGTGACATTAAAGTTTTTGTTGGCCGTAAGTTCTGAATGAATTAAACCATCATTATTTTATGACAATAAACTTCATATTGAGATCCTCTCATTAATGTTCTTGTGTGTGAAGCTAAGTTATATAAAAGATTTTGTGTTTCTCAAGATTGATGAAGAGGAACTCAAGAAAGTGCTCGGAACTTAAAGCGTGAGACAGATTCAGAACAAGAACTTCAATCCTGGACACGAACATGAACACTAGAAAAAAAAATTACAAATTTAAGTTATCAAGATTTTTGGCTCAAGTTTACATTTCAACTAAAATATCAAAAAATCTTCCTGAAAAATATTCAAACATAGTTTTTTATAATTTTCTGGTTTTTTCCCCTTAAGAAACAGCAAGCTTCATTCCTACCAAAAAAGTACAGCAAAGAGAGGACAAGGAGTCCCCCTAAATCAGAAGCAAACAAAACAAAATAAAAAAAAAACAAACAAAGATACCTACAAACCAATCACAATGAAACAGAAAAAATATTACATAATAAAACCCTATCGCCGATGCCAGATCAGAAGAGGAAAAATCAACGAAGTCATCTGATGTAGCGCAGAAAATCAAAGAACACTAGAAGGAATTGTATTAAACTTTGTTAATATTGTTGATAACTAGTCCCAAACTAGAGAGCTTGGGTTTCAAGACACAAAGTTTGGCTAGAAATACTCCATCAAATGAGAAACTTAACAAATTACTAAGAAAATACTAAATATATGGTAGAGCTGCATCACTCTGCATAAACGCAGCATACCATATTATCAAGAGAGCGATTAGCCACTTTAGTTTGTCCATCAGTTTGAGGGTGACTAGTACTATGATAGGAACCAAGAACAGAAATAACAAATGACACATAATACAAAAATTGAATTGTAACTTTATTAAGAAGGACATAGGGCAAGATACAACGAAGCTACATTCAAGCACCTAAGCAGGTTTTTCTCCTACATTAGATTTTCTCTGTGTAAGAAATCAAGAACTCATAGATGCTCTGTCCTAGTTAGCACCAACATCGCTCAAGCAACCACAGCAAGTGGTCATGATCTGGCTGCAAATTTTATCATTCACCTAATAAGTTAAGCACACACACTGCAATAGGAATGGGACTTCTTGAAGGCCGTTGTTTGCCTTCTTCCTCCAACAGCCCTAAATTTAATGTGTTCCAACCATTTTCTTTTTCTTTTTTCTTTTTTTGGACCTGAATTTTGCACTAAAAATTCCTTTTGAACTTTAATATCCCAAAAAGAACAATGCAAGTTGATCAGAAAGAGGTCATTTTCTGTTCTTTATTTTTCTCCTTTACTCTTTTTGGATCTAGAGAGCTTCTTTAGCCAAAAATTTTCACTTAAAATTTCTGGGTTTCTTTTTAAAAACAGGAAAAAAAAAATGCTCCATAATAAGGGCACTATAACACCATAAGTTCTGAAAAGCATGTTTAATCATTTATCTATTAATGTTTTCACATATAGTTTCAATTGAATAATTAAAAAATCAAATCCCTAAGTATAGTTCACTGCCGATGGCGTGGAGTTTGTTGATCAAATAAAAATTAGAAAAACTAAATCCCGAGGGTTTTTTTTTTTTTTTTTTTTTTGAATAAATGTGTATAGTTTAGTTGATCAATGAAACAACTAACAAATCAAAACCCCATGGATAGTTTAGTTGATAATGAAACATGTAAAACACCTAGGGATAGTTTATGACCAATGGCTAGGTGTTTAATTTTTTTTTTAATAAGAAAAAACCTTTTCATTGATGAATAATCAATTACATGACAAAGAGGATGAGAGATCCTCAAAGGAGCAAAGACAAAAACAAAAAAACGTAAAGAATACCCAAAAAGATAATCTAATCTAAAAATCACTCACTCTGCTCCTATTACATCCATCCAATTTAAAACTATTAAACTAAATGGGTAACCTTCAAACTCCTTGGTGTTTAGTTGATCAAAGATAGTATTGTCTTTTGGAGCTATTTTGGCTTACTAGCATTTAACATGGGAATTTTATACATCCCTCATGCCCTACTGTACAAGGGACATGATCTCGAAAATTGTGTGGAGTTAAGAGTCATTCATAGGTAGTAAATAGTGCCCTGGTTTTATCGGTCACTTTCAAACTTGTACTTGAGTTTTCATAAACCAGTGACTTTTTTTTTCGAGATTACTCCAGCGGAATTTTTCTTTGGTCTTTCAAGTCAGCTCGAAACATCTGTTTCTTTTGTTTTCTGAGTAACAAAACAAATCCTTTTGGACAAGTAAACAACCCTATCTATTCAAGTCTTCATTTAAGACAAAGCTATGGTTATCTTCCCTTCCCTCTTAAAAAGATCATGAAAATTTTCACCAGAATTTAAATCCTTTAACCTATATTTATCTTCAAACTATCAAGGTTCCTCTTTTTCAGTCCGATTTTGCCTTTGAATCGTGACCACAGTCAAGTTTAAATCTACACAGAAACCTAAACTGTGTCTTCGAATATGGTTGAATGTTTTATCAACAATAACCAAAAGTAAAAACATTTCTTAAACAGATCCCCTACTAAATAAAAATCTGAAGCAAAGTGAGAAGTTCAAACTGCCAGAACCATAAGTCCAAACATAAAACAAAAATGGAAAGGTAAAACCTTTAGCACCGATTTAATTTTCTTTCCAATATTCTAATTATTTCATGGCGGAGTTACAGTTTTCAACTTCGAAATTAATTGAAAATTAATAATATCAACAAACTGAGTCTAACGAACTTTGATTTTTCTTCGGTTTCTAATTCCTTAACCAACAAAAGTAAATAAATAAATAAACAAACAAATATTATTTACAGCTAACACTTTTCTCAACAACCAAACAGAGTACGTAAACAGTAAACTCGGTTCAACCATTTTAAACTTTTTTTTTTCTTTTTCTGTTTCTTAGTCCTCAAAAACTAGTTAAAATCAGAAATGAAACCAAATATCTGCTAAACTTTTCTCAGTAACCAAACAGAACATAAATCAATACACCAAAAACTCCAAAATAAGCATCAAACTAGGTTCTAAAAACAGGAAATTTCAGATGAAAAAGAAAAATCAGAACAAAATCCAAACTCAACAAACGAAAGGAAAAGAGGAGAGAGGAAAAGTAACTCACCTGAAGATTAAAAAATCGTCAGATTTTCCGGGGAAACAGAAGAATCCAATCGAAAGTGCAAAAAAAAAATGATAAATCACAGAGAAACGGAAGAGAGTCGGATTAGCCCTAATTCGAGCGAGGACAAAGGATTTTCTGGGAGATTCTAGAGTCTGAGGGCTCCCAAGTCGAACAGGGATTTTTTTTTTTTTTTTTTTTTTTTTTTTTTGAGGAGGAGATATTAAAATAATATTTTTAGGAAAAATAAAAAGGAGTCACGTAGTGGGCGACACGTGGCGAGTAGATCTAAACGAGAGAGGGAGTGGATCAGAATTCATGGACGAAAGGTGGTCGACGAGATCCGATCTGTTTCTTCGTTGTGATTGGTCGGGCTTCTAAATTGTTGCATTCTGAACGCGACGCGTGGTGTGGGCCCCACTGCTCCCTGCACATTTGGCCTTTGTGGTGGTGGGGGATTGTGCCACGCTGACGTGTCCTTCCCCGCCACTTATTCTTTTTATTTTCTCAACTACCGCAGATAAATAAAGTAATTATCGGGGTTAGTAAAAAAAAATAAAATTATAAATACCTTTTTAAATAAGTTTGACAAATAAGTTTAAATTTATGTTTTTATTTTTTTTTTTTGAAAAAATCAATAAAAATTATAATTAATTTTTAAAAAATTAACTCACTTAAATTTAAAAATCTTAACTCAAACTCATTCACTAAACACTATTTTAGTGTGTTTTTTTTTTCCAACTACTTTTTTTATTTATTTTTGGGATAAAGAGGTAGTTTTTTTTTAATTGAAAAAGGTAGCATATTATTACTACATCTATACATATATATATATATATACATACACATATATAAAAGAATGCATAAAAGAGTGCATTGTTCATTCTTGATAATAAAAAACGTACCGTTTTGTGCTTCTTCTTCTTTTTTTTTTTCATGGAAACCGTTTATCTTCTTCTTCTTTTTTTTCCTTTCATTTTTGTTTTTTTTATGGAAAACCTTTATTTTTAATTTTTAATTTTTTTCCTTTATGTGTTTTTTTTTCTTTTTAAAAAAACTTTTGGTGTTTTTGTTTTCTTTTTATTTTACTTTTTTCTTTTCAAGTTTTTTTTTCCTTCCAACCTTCTTCTACTTTACTTTATCATCATCATCAGTATCATTATTATCATTATCATTATTATTATTATAGTTGTTATTGTTATTAATTTTTTCAAATTTTTACTTATCTTTTCCTCAATTTATGCTTATATATTTTCAGTAGAATTTTGTTTTTCCTTTTTTTTTTCCTTTAATTTCTTTATTGAAAGCTCAATATTTTATCACTTTCTCTCTTAATATTATTTTTTAATCACTATCTCAACTTTTTCACCCAATTTTAATTTTCTTAACTATAATCAAACCTAATTGTGATAAGTTTTCTTTTCTTCATTACGTGACCAAACTTGTTTTTTCTTTTAAAGAGTTTTCACGATGAATTAAAGGAGGTTCTCAACTTTTACTTTATTACTTTGGATAATATTTATGTGATTATTTTACTTTTTTTGACATGAAAATTAATTTCCATTTCATTATATTTCCTTAACGTTTAATAGAATAATAAATTTGGTTGTAAAATATGTACCTTATTAGTGTATTTTTGTTTTTTTGTTTTTTTAGGAAAACTATTTAAGTATTGTTGTTGTTGGTTTTTTTTTTTTTTATAAAACTATTTGGTTTTTCATGTCATTTTTCCATATTTTGCTTTTCTATTGTTAATTTTTTCTTATCCCCTTTCTACTTTGTTTTACTTATATTTCATCATTTTTCTTAAATTTCTGGCTTATCTTTTTTCAATTTTTTTATACTTCTTCCTGCAACTTTTTTATTTTCTTTCTTTTTTTTTTCCTCCTTATTAGAAGCTCAACATCCGAATTTTCTCTCTTAAAGTCTGTATTATATCAACTTTCTCATTAGTAACTCTAATATCATTAGTTGATTGTGGTCAGTTTTCAAAAACATATTATCAGATTACTGTTGTTTTGAATAATCATTTGCGACAAAATGATATAAAATTTTAATTTTAGATAACATAATGTATATTGTCAATATTGTAAAAAAACAAAATAATCAATATTATTATGTATTTTATGCAATAAATATTAAGTCATCGTGATTTTATGATGAAATGTAATTTTTGAATTTAGATAATTATTATTGTATTTTATTTTTGAATTAATTTTTTATTTATTTATTTTTTATAATGATGTTTATATTACACATTATAAAAATTACAATTACAGTTTTATACGTGCATTGTACATATTTGATAACTAGTATTAAAATAAAAGGGATAACCTAATTACTGTTCTTTCTACAATATATTGACATTTTTGTCCCTTTCTTGTAGTTGCTTTTTTTTTTTTTCATTTCTACAATATCCATACAGTTTTACTACTATTTTTTAAATATAAAGACAATTTTGGCCTTCGATTGTGGTTCCTTTTTTCAGTGGTAGCAGTAGAATGACGATTTTACCCTTCGTTGTTATAGTGTATAGACATTTTCATCCTTCAGTTATAGTTGTTTTCTTAGGGAGCTACAGTTATCGGATGTTTTTTCTTAGGGGCAAAATGTTTTTTGCCCTTCTTATGTTTTCTTAGGGAGATATATCATTTATATCTCCTCATACTATTCTTGTTTCTTACTTCCATTTTTTCTATCCATTTACTGTAAACATTTGCCAAAAAATTTTTTACATATACTCCCAAATATTTCACTTCGTAACCGAAAACGATATCGGACTTTATTCTGGTTATTGTTAACTTGTTTTGTTAACAATAGGGAAAAAAAAAAAAAAAAAGATGTAAACTTGCTATAAAAATTCCATATATTGATAACCTGTATTCTTTATATTTTAGCATATGTTACTAGTATATTGCAGGTTGATAATTTCTCAACAGTTATTGTTATTTTATTTTGTTTCCGGATATTTCCTTAAAATTTCTCTCATAATAATGTTAAATTGTTTACTTAACTTGGTACATATCATTCAATTTATTATGAATCTGTTTTTGAATTTTGTTGTTTGTAATTTTTTTTTTATTGTTATTATTGCTTCCGTTCTTTTTTTGAATTTTTTTATTTTAATATTTTTTATTACCTGAGGCTTTTTTTATTTATTTAACTTTTATTTTTGACTGTTTTACTTTTATTTATTATTATTTTTTAAGTAAAGCTTGCTATGATGATTTTCATTGAAATATATAATAATGCACATACCAGATTTAGTGTTTAACTTGGTATATGTTGTTAAATGTAATATTATTGTTAGAGTGTGTTAGATAACCGTTGAATATGATTTGACAGTTTTTATTGTTAGCGTGAGTACTTGAGATTTATATGGATTTTGATTTTCTATAATCTGTTCCTTTCATACCAACATCTATCAGATTTCTTTGCCTATATCATTTATATCTCCTAATATTGTTCTTTTTTCTTACTTCCATTTTTCCTTTCCATTTACTATAAACATTTGCTAATATATATATATATATATATATATATATATTTTGCATATACTCCCAAACATTTTACTTAATAGCCAAAAATGATGTCGGACTATATTCCGGTTATTGTTAATGTGTTTTGTTAACAATAGAAAAAAAGAGATCTTAGCTTGCTACAAAAAAAATCATTATATTAATAACCTATATTCTTTATATTTTGACAACTGTTATTAGTATATTACAGGTTGACAATTTCTCAATAGTTATTGTTGTTGTATTTTGGTTTTGGATATTTCCTTAGAATTTATCTCGCAATAAAAATATTCAATGTTAAATTGTTTACTTAACTTGATATATATCATTCAATTTATTAAGAATCTTTGTTTTTGAATTTTTGTTATTCGCAGTTTTTTTTATTGTTATTATTGCTTCCGTTCTTTTTTTTTTTTTTAAATTTATTTATTTATTTAATTTCATAATTGAAATGTATAAAAATTCAAAAAAAGGGAAGCAATAATATTTAATTTCATAATTGAAAAATATAAATTTGTAGTAACAATTTTGGCATGTAAAAATTTGTACAATTTGAAGAAATTATAGTTTTGATTGTATGATTTTATTTACTCTATTACGCAATTTTATAATATAACATCATATTTTTGCTGTATACAAATTTAAATTATAATATTATTGTTATTTAAAGCATTTATTATTTGTTTATTCATTTAAAATAAATTCCATATATATATTTATATATTGGCTAATTAATTATATTAAATGCACATATATATATATTTATCTATTTATAATGTCATTCATAGGCATAATTTTTAATTAAAAATCTATTAAAAAAAGAATTCCATAAAAATAATAATTTAATTATTATACATCATAAAAAAAAAAAGATAACATTGCATAAATGAAACACGTTATATAATTCCAATTTATCACGATAATTATTCAGAATTTTTTTTCTCTCAATGCCTCTGATGTTTTACAAAGTTCAGTGCCTACTTTTAGTGAGCGATTGATTAACTACTTTCATTTATTTTACTTGACAAAAGAATACATATAAATTAATTTATTTATTATTTAATTTCATGGACATAATTTGCTAATCATAAAAAGATACGAAAAGGTATACTATATCAAATAAATATGTGTTTATTTATTAGTTAACACTAAAAAAAATTAATAATAATAACTATGATGCCATCTAAATACAGATACGGAAAAAAAATTAAAAAGAAATGTTCTGACATTATTACTATATTTAACAATATGTAATATTATTTGATTATATTAAGTCATTTGCTATTTAAATAATGAATATAATTTTTCTTAAAAAAATATAAAATATATGCTCAACTTACCAAATTAACAAAATAATTTTGTTTACAAACTATGTACCGCCAAAAAAATAAAATTACGTAAATCGTTTAATATGCGAATACACAAAGATATTAATTTTCTATAAAAATCCGGAAAAATACAATATTAAAAGTCATAGACAACTTAAAAAACTTAAAGAAAGAAAGGATTAAAATAACATATTATTACTATCATATTCTTTATACTTGATAAAGAATTTATTTTTTCTCTAAATTATCAAAACCATTTATTATACTCTTGACATGCAAACACAAAATCATTCAGATATTACCCCCTCCGTTAACTTCCGTTTATTAACCTAATAAAATTTT
This sequence comes from Ficus hispida, assembly GCA_025413025.1. NCBI lineage: Eukaryota > Viridiplantae > Streptophyta > Magnoliopsida > Rosales > Moraceae > Ficus > Ficus hispida. The sequence goes on from CM046370.1 coordinate 18,726,499, forward strand.
TGTTGTGACAGAATATAAATCACTTATTATTTAAAAATTTTATATAAAATCAAATAAAATTTTATAAAAATTAAAATCCTCATGACTCATCCTTATAAAAAAAAAAAAATCCTTGTTACTCTCGCTCTCACCAACTGCCTACATCGCCATCGGTCGCCCACCTCAAAGCGAGGTCGCTGGCCACCGCGCATGGAGATCTGCGGTCGTCACCGTCGTTGACCCAACACAGGGCGAGGTCGCCGTCCCGCTGCCCTTCACTGGGAAATCAAACACAAATCACGTAGAACGATCCATCCAAATGGTTGGATCCCTGAGCCCCTCCTCCCAATCCTTGTCTTGCACGATCTAGCCATGAGCAAGAGCGGTTTTTTTTTTTTTTTTTTTTTTTTTGCCCCATTCACAGCCATGAGCCCATGAGCAAGAGCTTGATAAACCACAAAAGTTAATGTTCTTTTTTCTTTTTTTTTTTTTAGGGACAAACGTAAAAATTCTGATATTGTTTTTTATTAACATTTTTAAGGTATTGTAGATTTGTATGAAGTTGTAGTTTTTTGTTCTTTCAACCTAGAATCCAATGGTCAAGAAGTTTTTCTTTTTTCATGATCGAATGACTAGCTTTACTCCATGTATCATATACCTTTTTTGACATCTTCCACTGTACTTTTGTCCATCCTCGCATTTTTGTCTTTTCTAACAATATAATAAGTAATATTCTTTTAACTTTTTTTGTGATTTTTTGTTTTTTTGGTCTTTTTGGTTACCACTAGTTTATAAACACTAGCGTAACACGTGCCAGTCACGTGTATTAAGTTAAATATTTTGATATAGTAAAAGAATAAATACATAAAGATGTATTTGAGGAAAAAGAATGTTTTCACATCAATAAATCTAAAAAAAAAAAAAAAGAGTATTTCAATAAGACAAGTAAAATAAGAGTTAAAGAAAATAAACCAAACAATAAAAAATAGAAGGATAAATATGAGGATATATATTTTGAAAAAATATTTTATGAGGAGATGTTGTCTATAGCACTTACAAAATAATAAAAGCTAAAATACGCTTATACTTGATAAAGAATTGATTCAGCACTAAATTGGTATACTTAAAGGGAAAACTTTGATGGGGAAATTCTAATATGATTTAAAAAAAAAAAAAAAAAGTGCCCTATATAGATCTCTTAGCTAAAGTGACTTTAATTTTCAATTCTTGAGCTGAAACAACTACTACTTTAATTTATAGTTCTTTATTATTATCTTGAGGGTTGTAACAGGAGGGGTAAAAAAGTGGAAAAAAGAATAGGCCAAATCACCTTAGCAAAGGAGATACAAATTCGGGTTTGTTTGTTTCAACCACTCAACCCATTCAATTCAAACTTTTTTTTGTCTTTTTTCCAAAAAGTTTTTGTCTTTTCTGAAAATTTAAAAAAATTTACTATTCAAACTTAAAAATTTCAACTCAAATCACTACACCAAACACCCCAGAAGGCTAATTCGATCTTCTTGGGAAGGGCAGATGAATGAACATGCGTACGCAAAATTGTCTATGCATGTGTAGAAAGCAACGAGTGAAATAGATGGAAATGCTGTTCCTTCCTTCTTTTATAGGATTTGCAGAAAATGTAACCGATTACTAGCTTCTTACTTGCTGCCAGCCTAGTTGGAGTAAGGTGTACGTGCATCATCAAAACATTATTCCAGAAGGATTTATGTATATATGCTTTGTAGTTTTTCTCTCCCTCCCTCTACATTGTGGATGCCTTGTGCATGCCTGACCAGCTGGATGATTGGTTTTCTAAGACCACAAAAACTCGAGTTGCAATCAAACAAGAAAAGACAACTACAAGCTAGTTTGGACGACTCTCAAACTGCATATTAGCATGTTTAAATCTACAATGACTCTGCATCTAAGATTGGGGGAAGTGTTTATACCACCCAGGTGAATAGTGAAAGAAGGGTAAGGTTCAAGAAAAAGGTACAAAAATGATCGAAATAAGTAAAGTTTTAATGAAATGGGATTTGAAGCACTTTGAGCACACTTGGTATCAGAATTGAAATTTAGAGTGGTTACTAAATTTGAACTCACGCCCCTTTTTTTAGTCATGGATACCTGAACTTATAAATCTTTTTACTATATAACATTAAATATCTTTCTCTATAATGTATAATGAAGAAAATAAGTATTTCTTTTCTTTTCTTTTCTTTTCTTTTCTTTTTTATGCGTGTGTGCTTGTTTTTATAACATTATATATATATATATATATATATATTTACAATATAAATTTGTTGGTTTTTGTTCAACCATCAATTTTTTAAAATAAATTTCATAACTTTTAAGTGAATTTATATTATTGTTCTAAATATTATATTTTAATTTATAATATTAGATATCTTTTACCTTATTTTTATTGCTATATTTAAATATAAAAATACTGTTAAATATATTCATTAATTTGAATTGAATTTTAATAGAAAAATATGACAAACAGTAGGCACGTTCCACAAAACTAGTAATATATAGAAGGGAGGATGTGCTCTTTAAATTTTTGCACTTCAACCACATAATGACAAAGTTTCTTTGTTCTTGAACGTTTACATGTCACATGTTTATTTTTCAAGCTTTTGTTTTTTCTTTTTTTCTTTTTTTAACTTGTCATTTTACAACATTGGCTATGATACCATATTTATTTTCTTTAATTAGAACATAAATAATTTATTTTGTATAGTAGAGGATATGATATAAATTTAAACAAACTGTAAGCTTATATCTTATGAATATAGATGAATTTGATGAGATTATCTACTATATCTATCTATTATATACTATATCTATTGTCTATTAGTATATATAGAAGTGTGGATGTTTGGGGTAAATTTTTGCACTTCCACCACAAAATGACAAAAAAACATTGTTCTTCTAAGCATCTTTGCCACATGTTTGCATATCAATTATGCTTCGTTTTTTTTTTTTTCCCATGTTTTTCTACTTTTTTTTTTATTCTCTTCCCCTCCTTGTTATTAATCACTGCGCTCTCTCTCTCTTTGGCATTTTGAACTAATTCCTCTTTGGCCTTCTTTTACTTGATAATATTTAACAGTGTATTAATTATTAAGTCTATTTTTTCTCCACTCTCACCTTACTTCTCATTTTTTTTTATTTAACTTTATATATATATATATTTTTCACTTTATTTCCTCTCATTTTAGTTTTCTATAGCACTTTTTTTCACCATTTTTGCAATTAAAAGTTTAGTTACTCACCAAAATTTACTAACTTTTATATATAACAGAGAATTACATGTACTAAATTGTATAAACCCAAATTCTCTCTCTAATCTCTGTTGGCATCGAAGCTCAGGCAGAGGAATGTTAAGTGTCTGCTCAGGAGAACACTGCCGCTGCCTGAAAGAGAGAATTGGTTTTTAGAATTGTTTCTCTCGGAGAGTTCAATTAAGAGATGAACACTTTACATACGAAATTCTAATTAAGCTAGTAATTCTTGATAATTAGACGAAAGTAGTAGTACTGATCATGAGGGGGCTGGGATTGGACTGCTTTTATTACTTCCAGAATTCTTGCTAAAAGAGAGATTATACTGTTAATAATCACTAAAAGCAAAGGTGTCTCATTAGGGGAAGAAAAAAATATATATATAGTTACATGACTTAATTAGCCTAATTGTTTATTTTAGAAGTACGCATGCAACTTCTAAGCATTCAAATGTTGGCGAATCTATTAAAAAAAGAACCTTTTTTTAATTGTAGTGGAACGTGCCTTAGGTACGATTAGAGACGTTCATCAAACAACTAAACTGATCAAATCAAACCAAATCAAACCAAAATCAAATCTTTGAAAAACCAATTAAATTGATTTGATTTGTGAATTTATTCCTAAAAAAACCAAACAAAACCAAACCAAACTTATTTCTAGTACATATATGTTTCTTTAAAATACATGTTTATGTTTATAAAATGTAATTAATTAGTTTAATTTAACTGTAATTAGTTTGTTATGTGTCATTAAAATTTATTAAATATTTTAAAGACCATTTATAACTAATTTATGTATTTTTATAGTTTTATTGAGAATGCTTTACTTTTAATTATGAGTGTTTTATTTTGATTTGGATACTTGATTTTAAGTCATAACTATACAATTTAGAAATATATAAAAGTTTATCATATGAATATGTTGATCCTATTTCATTTATGTCTAAAAAGAGATGGATGAATATTAGTTCAAGCCAAATAAAAAAATCATATCAAACCAAATGCAATCGTGTGGTTTGGTTTTGATTCTTTAAACTGTTTGGTTTGGTTTGAAAATCTTCAAATCAATATATGTTTGATTTAGTTTGCATTTCACTTAAAACAAACTATTTGGTTTCGCTGAACACCTTTGGTATGTTCCCTTTATAAGTTTTAAAATATATATGATTGGTTAAAACCTTTTTATATGCCCTATCAGTAAAGCTCATTTTTAAACTGTTTGATTTCATTTTTAAACTGTCTGATTTAATTGAAAAGTTAAGATGTTATTTGTGCATAATAATTATAATATACCTAAATTTATAATATTATATACTTGAAATTAAAAAATAGAAAGTCAAAAAAATTCGAAAAACCTTGGTTTCTCAACTAGTCAACTGATGGCCCTTCGACACCGATGAAGTTGCTGAGGAGTACCCCGCCCTCGACGATGACGCCCCCCCCCCAAACGCCGACCAGATCTGGCTTCGGGGGGATTGGCTTGTCGGCATTAGGAGGAGGGGAGTGGGGCCCCAAACGCCATCAAGATCTGGCTTCGGGGGGAGGGGGGATTGGGCTTGTCAGCATTGGGAGGAGGGGGAGTGGGGCTCGTTGGTGTCGGGGTAGGGGCTTTTGGCGTCACCTGGGCTCAAGCCCGGCTTGGGGGGGGGGGGGGTGGGGCGCTCAGGTTGAGGCTTGTCTGCGTCAGG